>JAZKJV010001365.1:0-600000 GCA_037367405.1 Ottelia alismoides | reverse complement strand
TCTAACCATGCGTTATTCTGGAGCGAATGTTTTTGGGGTATTATTTAATGTTGATTTGTCTGCAGTAGCTCAGTCGTTGTGTTTCATTGTGCGAACCTACGTTTTTTAGATCACTTTATGATGGTTGTTTTTCAATCCACCTTGCATTATGCCTTATAGTTTAGGATTATTTTGAGGCGGCTTTCATAGGCTGATTTCATGGCTTGCTTTGACTTTGTTGTATTGTTTGAAACTTTGATTATTCCTATCCTTGTAGGTGCAATACAACTCAATATTTTCTTTACAATATGCTCTTGATAATGTATTTCTCAGCAATCGATGTATTTATCTGAAGTCATTTTGAAAGCCTTTGGTTGAGTCTTCATCCTTAGCATTCCTTTGTTCTTAGAATTTAATAATATGTTAGTAGTTTAGTATAATAACATGGTGAGATCGACTCTAGATTTAGCATTTCAGATGTCCTAGAGTCCACATGAGTCTAAAAAGGTTATTCTCACCAATACTTGGATTTATAATGCTAGTATGAGATGCACTATAATATTATATATGTAATTTATCTATTTCTTCAAAGTTTGTGATATTTCTGTCAATAATAATGGTATTTAAATAAAAGGCTTGGTGATTGCCAAAGTTAAATAAATAATTATCATTTTGATGTTAAAGTTCAATAAGTTTTACGTCATGAAGCTTTGAGGGCGAATGTAATTCTCGGAAGTTTATTATTTGTCATAGAGAGGTGGATCAGGTAGCAATACTATCAAGAGTGTGCTTGTAGGGCCTTGATGAATACACGATCCTCATTCTTTATTCTTTTATTTTAACCTTATCTTTTAGCAGAAACACCTGTAATTATGTATAAATATAACAAATTAACATTGTACAGGTCATTGTCAATCATAATTAACACATATTTTTCCAAAAATAAAAGAATAAAGAGAAAAGAAAAAGAAAGATGTATTTAGAATAAATATAGACTGGCCTAAACCCTGAGAGAAGGTCATTAATTGATCTGATCGACAATGAATATAAGTAGGGGGAGATAAGGTATATTGTACATAATACCTATATTTGTAAATATGCATACCTATATATATTTACATTTTGTGAAAACCATATTATTTTCGAACATTTGGATATAGCCTTAATAATAAAATAAAAATAAAACAAAATACAAATCAGAAAACACATAACAAAATAAAATTATAAAATCCGCAAATCATTGTACAAAAGACACATATGTATACATTTTACCTATTTAATACATTTATGTAAATTATGAAAATCAAATAAAAATCTGTTATATTCCTCAAATTATTTTGTAAATAAATAAAATATAAAATAGATATAACTTTATAAAAATAATAAAATAAAAAATACATGTATATAATACATAGATATACTATACATGTACATAATACACCATATTGTATATATTGTATATATGATGTCATAAAAATAATTAAAAATCATAGAAAAATAGCTTACAAAATTACAAACATTTTTATTTCTTTATTTTTATTTTGATTCCATTCACTATTTTTTATTTAATTTTGTAAATTCTCGCATTCTGATTAGTACACATCAGCATGTTGACCTCAATCAACCCCGCCTTCTTGCTGACCCGACCAGCTTCACCTTCGCCGGACCCATTTTCTCCCCCTTTTCCCGATTGGGTCAGATCTCCTCGTGCCTCAATTCGTGTGCCCGATTACACTCCTATGAGCCATGATCCTTGCGGATCCCTAGAAGCAGCCGAATTGCGCTAGGGTTTCGATGAATCTTCCGATCTTTCTGGACCATAGCCTTTCCCTATATATTGTCTCTTCCTCCTCCCAAGCTCGGCAGCTCATGTCGCTCACCACCATTGACCCTTATCCACTTCTAGGATAGTGACAGCTTCTCGGAGGACCCCTTTGGAGCTCCCGTGAGCTCATGAGTGCACCTGCTCAGCTCGTGACCGGACATCTCTGCCGCGACGAGCCTCCCGGCCTTCCACAGCTTGGTTGAGGCCACAACCCCACCGACCGCTTTGCTTGAAGTTCTTGAGTGCATCAGTGACTCCAAGTATCCCTTTTCTGGCTTCCATATTCTGTTCCCTTTTGATTTAGCCCATCTACTCCGCCGTCACTCCACATGCTCCGACCATTTGGTCGGGAGCTCCGTTACACACTCCTCCCCACACCGATCGATACCCGCATCATCTCCATCCTTCCTTCACGACCTTACCCCCTTAGGCTCGCTCATCAGAGCGAGATTAAGGTCTGATATACTTCCTCTATATACGTCAGAGATCAAGTCCTCATCCCCCCTCGCTTCTTGATGTTTTCCAAGCAATAATTGGACCGGAGCTACGTCCTTGAGTCCTAGTTTCCTTTACAGGTGTTGAAGCACGCAAGGAAACCGAGTTTGTGCATCAGCTGCTCAAGCAGAGCAGCTCCAGGTTGAGCTCCACTGCTCCGATCATCCGACCATCCTCCTTCTCATCAGAGCCGACCGTCCGACGTGGAGCACTTCCCCAGAGTTGCTGAGCCTTTTGGAGTTCTGATCTGAGCAGTAGATCTTCACCGTTCGTCGATCGAAGTTCCTCAGGCACCTGTTCTTCCAACCACATCCACAACCTCTCTATCTGGAGTCTCTACCGCAGATATCCGAGCCATCCTTTAGCATTGCATCCTGACGCTTGGATCAGATCTGGACCCCATATCCGAGCCGCCTGACAAGCAACTTTGCATGTCATTAGATCAGACCTGCCGCAATAGATCTGACCGCACGTCACCGACACACACTGAGCCGTCAGATCCCTTTACAGAAAGCCATCAGAGCCGTCAGGGTCTCCATGCGCGCCTCACGTGTCATATGGGTATATTTCCTGGTGACCCATGCATGTTATTTTATTTCGCTTTTAGTTCAATAAATAAGATATGTAGTTAAGGATATTTGCAGTAGGCCCCTTGTAGTTTATCTATTTGCACTTCACTCCAGTCGAGTTTATATCACGTGTGGCTTCACGTGTTTTCTGGGTTATTTGCAGTATCCAGTTTGAACTTCCTAGTGTTATGGAATGAATGTTAAGTTCTGATATTTGCATTTATACCCCTGTTTGCCTGATTCACGTAATGTGAATGTATTTGTAGATAACTTGCACAGAGGCCCTTATAGTTCTTTATTTTGTTATTCCAAGGGCCAGGAAACTTAAAATAATTACACTTAGGTCCATGCGAGCTGTTTTTAACTACATGTCTTTTATTTAATGCAATAAATATTAAATCAACCCTAAAAAGTATCTAAAAATCACCTATAGCTCATGCTAACATGTTTCTTTGTGGTGATTTTTGGGTATTTTTGCATGCATTTTATATTTTAAAAATTCAAAAACCCTTAAAAAGTGTTATATTTGTCTTAGGAAAATTAAAATTTCGAAAAAACATTAAAAAATTCCATAAAAATTAGGGTACTTGTCTTTTAGTGTCTTTAAGCTCCAGTATTAATTTTGTTTGAAAATACCTTATAAAAACCATAAAATTTGTAGAACACTCTAAAACTCATAAAAATCATATAAAATTGTAGAAAAAAAAAATCCAAAAATAGGGTTTTTAGACTCTGTGTGTAGATAATTAACTCTATTTTCTCATAAAAATCACTTCCAGAGTTTTGGCATTTTAATTATTTTTAATCCACAAATTATTCCTGGCTATGCACTGTTTGTTCTTTTTGCCACTGTTTGATTTTTAGAAAATTATAAAAACATTTAAAAATAAACAATAGAAAATATATAAAAACCAAAAATATTTTTATTGCAATTTTCTAAGTGCTTTTGACCCGTTAGAAAAATACAAAAGAGTGTGTGTGGATTTTTTTATTCCTTTACTTGTTGTGTTTATTTTAAAAATTAAAAAAAAACAAAAACCACCAAAAAATATCTTTTTCCTGAAATCTCACTACTTTGCTTTTAATTGTGCTCATTATGTTCGACCCTGGTCGCTATATCATATAAACATAACGAAACCACTTACATTTGATTATTTTATATCTTAGTGGTTTGATTTTCTCGACTGTTCGTTGGATTGATTTGGGCCACAATCACACGTTAATTTCTTACTTAATTCGAGATGATCTTGTGCACTTCATACCTTTTCTTAATTATGTGTTCATCATGTGTTGTTACGTAAGTCACACCAGTTAATCATTCTACAAAATTTTCTATTGACACATTTTTAAATTACTTTTATCATTGTTGGATATTTTATTTGCCAATTCTTTTATCTTATTTAAAATAGAGCACAAGTAAGGAGTCATTATGGGTCTTTTGATTGGAGAGGAACGCTATTATATTTCAAATGGGCTATTTAAGACCCAGCACAAACCCACTTAACTGACCACGATCTTATTTTTTATATATGAAATGATAAGGAAAATTTTCAGTAAGATTGTGCATTTACACTAGATGCTTATGCCCAACATAACTTGCTCTAAGCCTTCTTCTCATGTAACTTCTAGATTTATAGAAAATTCCAAAATTTAATGTGATTCGTAAATTATTCCATTCTATATAGTCATGTTAATTCTGCTTCAAAGATATTCCCAATTGAGTCACCTCTGCATAGTGCCTTGCCTTGAGATTAGGATGATTAAGTCCACTAGAGAAAGAAAGGTAAGAACGCATATAGATGAAAAATGAAAGTCCCTGAAGAGGTAGAAACCGAGATGAAATCATGGAGGATTTGTAGCTTGAATGGATACAAGGGGGCGCATCTCGAAAACATGAATATGTGCTAAATAAAGATGAAAGAAGAGTCCCTTCTCAATTGATGGAGTAGGAATTATTTTTTTGTAGACTAAATTTAGATCTAACGAGTAACACATAATCTCATGACTAAATAAGAAGAAAAACGAAAATATCACATTGATCTGAACTTGAATCCAGATCTAATGAGTAACTGCCAATCTCTTGATAAAAATAAGAAAAGTTGGGAATTTGCATTAATTTGAACTTAGATCCCGATACAGTGAGTAGCTTCTAATCTCATGATTGTAGAACTGATAACCTATGATTACAAGGACTGATAATCTTCATGAATTAATACTTTAGGTATACTCTACTAACTATAGATCACTATTGACAAAAGACCTAGATCTGTAAAATTAACCACAAAAAGGATTGAGAATGAGGTGATTAGTCAAGAAAGTAAAGATGATGGTGACTAAGTGATGATTATCAATTGTGTCGGTCACAGTGACCCTTACACCTGACTGCACGAGGGTGCAGTGACCCTTAGTTGGATGAAAGATAGGAAGCCCAGTTTGGGCAACGACTGCCTAGTGTGCGGGTCTAGGATCCTAGTCCTTTTTACGATTTTTACTCGAGCTTACCGTGTTTTTACGCTTCATTGGGATCCAGGTTTTGACCAGTTTCGTTGACCCTCTGTTCTTAGGGTGCCTAGGTTAGGGGACCCTCGATTTTAGTTTTGCCTTACGAGCTCATTTTCCCATACCGGTGGAGTGAGTCTTCCATAGAGTCTCTCCCACCCGTCTCAGGGATGTAGTTTTGGAGTTGGCCTAGCCCTCTACTGGACCACACCTCCACTTAGAGGATGAGACATAAGAGTCTCTTAGGAGGCTTCCTCATCGCTTGAGTTTTGATTACTTTCCGCAAGTAGGTCCGGGCAATGAGTTACTATTGAGAGTTGTTTACAATCGAGCTGGATTACAGTTAAGAGTGGGTTATGAGCTTGAGACAGAAATCATCAATAATCAACAATCATCAAACTTCGATATTTGATCGGAATTTGGATCTACTACTATATATGTTAGGAGAAGCTAGTGGACGTATTAAGAACTTAGTTAGGATGCATTCTACTCCACCGTATACCTACAGAGGCACCCCAATCCTAAGGTATTTTTCATGCTTTCGAGTCGTAGTGTGAGGTCACACTCAGCTCAAGACCACATATTATCACTAAGCTTGAGAATTTGACATAGACAAAGATGAGATCATAGACTCATCATCTACAATCTTAAGATCCATCAACATGTCATAAGTGATAAAAAGATAATAACCTACATATGAATCATATAATTATTACAAGGAAATGTTATATATGGAAAGTATGGGGTGATGGGTGATCATGAGATTTGCATACATAACAGCTTGAAATCCACTTTTATGCAAGTAGCTTGTTAAATTTAAATTTTAATACCTATCTACTTGCTTTCTTTTGAAACCACTGTTTTGCCTGTTATTTTTAATATGCTAGATTGCATTCAACAATTGTTGACATTCTCTTGTTCCTGTCATGTACGTCAGGCAAGGCGCTTGCACCGCAGTAGACTGATAGTTGGGCGCTGAGTTCTGCAGTTCTATTTGCGGTACACATGTTTAGATTTTGTTCAAGATAATGAAAATGCCTTCTTTCTCTTCTATATCTTAGAACACATGTACATATTGGAGTTTCTTTCGTTACATGTAACTATATATAGAAATTAATGAAATGTGAATTGGTGACACTTGTTGTTGGTTATGTGGTTGTTTAATTAATTGTAAATTGTCATTTCAAAATGCAAATTTTTTTTCTTAAATTTCAGTAACCTAATGCGATCAATATCGAATATAATACTACGAGTGTTGTGTAAACGGATAACCCAGATCCGCAGGTGGACGTCACAGTGTGTATCTATTAGATATAACATTATGTTGATGACCTTATCAATGATATAAACCAATGATTCAATTTTTATATAAGAATACGTGAAATGTATGATGAATTAGAAGCTTAATGTCACTGATGGGACGTTAGCTAGAGCTAATTTCAATAATGATCATCTTTTTTATGTTCTTAGATATGGCTTCGAAAATATTTACAAGGATGAAGCTAGGATTTTACTATTGCATAGGTCAAATTAAAAATGATACTTGCATCTTTTTCACAAGAAGTCATGATTTTAAAAGCGTTTCAATGTTATTTTTTAAGAATATCATTTTAAATTTATGCATATTTGACTAATTTTTACTATCTTGAAACCGGATACGGCAATTACCATATGAGGTATATTTATAAGGGATTGGGGAGCCTACACCCATGTGTAGGTAACTTACCTACACCCACCTCTTGTTTCTTAATTTTTTTGATTTTTATTGAAATGGATCTTTAGGGGATTTACTTAGAATATTAAATGGAATATGTGTTTCAAATTTCATGTAAAACATACATTCCTAACAGCTCCACCGGAAGGGGCCGATTTCAGCAAATCTCAGACCGTTAAAATTTGACTGTCATGATGGATAAGTTAGAAGTCTCAAAATAAGTTGAAATTTGAATGACGATATGGTGATATATTGTGATCTAAATTCCCCAAGGAATTAATTCAAAAAAAAATAAAAAAATTTGAGGGAAAAGAGTTGGGTGTAGGTAAGTTACCTACACATGGGTGTAGGCTCCCTTTTCCCTATTTATAATACTTTTTTATTGCATTTAAAAAAAAATAAAAGCGTGAAGCACAACTTTAATTACAATTTTGATATAAAAGATAATGTTATAAAGTTTTTCATGAGTGAGAGATCGAGCCTTAGGTAGATGGAACACTACTATTTTTTTTACAACGTCTAGGGTTTTGACCCTGATCATTATCGAGGAATCACTACATCAAAATTGGACTATATTCATGTTTTTCTTAAATTCCATCACTAAATATGCCATTGTTAAATATACAACAATGATATTATTTGTTGCAAAATGATTTTTTATTCTTGAAATTAACGACATATATAACATCTGTTACAATAACATTATCGATGCTCTAAATAGTGATGATTGTCCATTACCATCTTTCAAAATTTTAGCTAATCGTTGCTGAATTTTGAACTAAAAAAATAGCGACAATTATTTAAAGTTTTGAAATATAGCAATGGATAAGCGTCACTATATGGGCCATCGCTAATGGTACAGTGACGGATATGATATTAGTTGAAGATTTCAAGCATAAAAAGTTAGTTAGTAAGGAAAAGGTCATCATTATATATTTAACAATGTCTGATTTAGTGACAGATTTTGAAAAAAATGTCACTATAGTCCTATTTTGTTGTAGTAAAATTTTGTTGGATTTGGTCCTAAATGAACATGTTGACAATCACATAAAATATTTAAGCTTAATTTTTCATGTAGTAATCCCCCACCCTTGCTGGATACACATTCTTATACTACTGGTTTTCCCGAGTTAATTGTAAAGTTACATGAACCATAATTTGGACGTTTCCATATGTTTCAAGGTAAAATTTAAACATATCATGTACCTAATCCATCATCCAGATCTAGCATCGTTATTAGTTTGGGATTTTTACCCGTCAGTCCCTATAAACTTTGCCAATCACCTCCACGACCTTTGAAACAATCTAATTCCCCCCTCGACCCCGTAAACTTGCCAACTCTTACCCCATGAACCCTCCGGGTAATATATTTTAAGCCCGTGGGGATTCTTGGGGTAATTTACAGGGTCGATGGGGTAATTACGTTGTGCAAAAGGTCGTAGAGGCATTTTAAAACGTTTATAGGGTATGCTGGGTAAAAATCCCTATTAGTTTTTGTAATACTAAATAAATCAATAAAAAATGGTTTAGTTATGAAGTGCTAACAAGATAACTAAATCCCATGAAACATTAGTATATGTAAAATTATGGTAGAATTTTGATAAGAAATAATGAGTAGGTAAATCAGTCTCATTATCTAGATAACCAAGTGATGAAAGAGATTTTGCCAAGGTCGTGTCTTTCCACAAGGCGGATCGACAGTCGCTGAGTTGACCTCAGACAGAATCCCTAATCAGTCAATAATTAACCCACAATAAATGTATGCAATGAATATCCAAAAATATGGAGTTAAAATTTATTATAACTCTACATGCAAATGTGTATAGGTGTAAGCACAAGTAGAGGTCGAACACGGGAGGCGAATGGTGATGTGGTGAACTTGGTTGTACAATTATTCAATTCAATGATCATGTCCATTTATTTATTGTTTTTGTGGTTTTTTTATTTTTATATTTTTTATAATTTTGTTTTTATAATTTTTATTTTGTTTTTATATTTTCATTTTTATATTTTTAATTATATAATATGGTTATATATATATGTAAAGAGGTATATATATAAGAGGAGAGATAAGGAATAATATATGGACATATATATAGATATAAATGCTTAAAATTTATAGATATAATATTTTTTTAGATTTTGATATTTTTCTAATTTTTTATTATATGTGTTTTTAATTTCAAAAATGTCCTCAATATGGACCAATTATCTAGGCCGAACATAATTTGGGTTTGAAAAATATAAAATAATTCCCCAAATTACCCAAATTAATTTTAATACATTAATGATAATATATAGATAATTATAAAAAGAAAAATATATTTTTGGGATTTTTAGGGTTTTCTATTTTTTTGTTGGATTTTGGAGCTTTCTGATTTTTTTATTTTTCTTTTTCTTGTTTTTAGGGTTTTTCAATTTCTGGACTCAATATATATAAATATACCATATATAATTTTTTTTTTGTAATTTTTCAAAAACATGTTATAATTTTTTTGTATTTTCTAATTTAAACAATACAAAAATGGCTCCTTTTTCTTTTTTTAATAATTAGGTTAAATGCAAAAAAATGCAGAATGGACACATGGCATGAAGGTACACTACATGAAGCATCTAACCTAATTTTTGTGGATTTTTAGGAGCTACATAGGTATTTTTAATAATTAGATGAAAGACATAAAAATTAAATAGCCTGGCAGGGGCATTTTTGCAAATAAAATAAATACTGGGGGCTTTGTACAAAAATACCAACAAAATGAATATTTATTTTACTTTTTGGAACTATTTTACAAATAACAAAAATGCTAGGGTGTACACTGCAAAAATCACGCGCCTCACGTGGGACTGCACGTGAGGCGCGGAAGGACCTAATTGTAATTCTATAAAGTTCAGGGTCCCCTTCAGCAAAATTTACAATTTATTTACAACGTGACATTTATTTTACAATACTAAAAATTAAATACAACAAAAAGCGGGGGCATAAGTGAAAATTACCCCCAAAGGCGCTTGATCCAACGGCTGATACGCGTGACTTATCCACGTGGCGCCTCCACGTTTGCCGATGCCGCTTCGATGATGAACGCTGGAGATTAGATCAGCCGGGCTGATCTGACGGTGAAGGCTTCGCTCCATCGGACGGTTGAGCTTCCTCTTAGGACTCCTCCTTCATCCGACGGCGGGGAGGGCATCTGGAAGAACAGGGAGGAAGGTTCGCCTGGGCGAACTTCCTCCGATGATTTCTCCCTCCCCCGCCGCTCTTTGCTGTTCCTAAGGATCCCAACACGTCGTAGGTGCTTCCAGCTAACCGCATGAGGCCTCAGATTGGCCAGGAGGTCACCGGAGCGCCGCCATCAGGTCGATGTCAAGATGGCGCTCCAGGTACCTCCGGCGAGCGTCAAAGAACACCTCCAGGTGCCTCAAAGCACCTTGTACCTGCACAGAATGAAACAAGGGACGAGGGCAAACTGCCTCGTCCCGTTAGAACTGAAAATGGATGGAGGGGGGTTTCGGGTGAAGATCTCCGGCGACGGGTGGGGGATGGAGATCGGATCTCCAGATCCGGTGAATATCTGGGTGAGTGAAGGTGCCTGGGGCGTGGGAAAATGAAAGGGCAGGAAAATGGAGGCGAGAGGGTGGTCGGAAAACGTCGGGGGTACCGTGAAATGCTCGTCGGAGCGGAGCTCCGACGAACTACGGGTACTCGATTTTACGCTACACCTAAGAACTAAACACTAATCTAAATGCATGAATAAAAAGCTATATAAAATTCTAATTAAAATGAGTAAATGCGCAGCTCTTATACCTGGGGGCCTCCAGGGAGCAGGACGGACGCCGGAGCTCCGCCGTGACAAAATTTCTTCCTCCTCCGGCCGATTCACGGTGCTATGGAGCTCCTCCTGTCACAAGGGCTCGTCTAGGACCGGATTCAAGGTGTTTTGGGGGAAGTAAGTTGGCCAAATTCGCCAAGGAGGAGGGGGAAGTTATTTATAAACATGTGTATGCGCCCTTATTGACCGGCAAATAATAAGGAATCGATGATATATACAAGGGAAACAAGCCTTGGGCGTGGATGTACAATATGCCAGGAACATTTCTTATGAAGGAATCAATTGCGATCGATGGACGGGGCGGCCGGGAAAAATGGGAGAAGACGGGGGGTCTGACAGATTTGACGGGCTGGTGGCTGAATTATTTATGAACATAATGGGAGCCCTTATTGACCGGCCAAAAATAAGGAATAAAAGCTATATACAAAGGAAACAAGCCATGGGCGTGTATGTACAATGTTTTGGGAGTAATTTCCGTGAAGGGACCGATGTCACTGGAGTGACGGGTTGATCAGGAAAATTTGGCGAAAATGCAAGGTTGGACAGATTTGACGGGCTGCAAAGGCTGAGGGGACAGTTGACCGCGGTCAACATTGGCAGGGCTGTGATTGGTCCATGTCAGCCTGAATTTGACTCATTATTTTAACCTAATAAATGAATTTATTAAATTTTACTCATAAAGTAAAAAATGTGTATTAATTAATGTAGTATTTATTTATGATTTTTATTTAATTTTTTGATGTATTTTATTATGGTTTTATTTTAATAATGTGTTTATACGTGTATTTACATGTATTTTGTCTATTTTATTTTTATTTTGTACATTTTATTTTATTATTTTATTTTCTTATTTTATAAATTTATAACTTATTTTTGTGAGTGTAGATATATTTTTGTTTAATTTTTATGAGTTTATTTACATATTTAAATAAATAGGTATATGTATATGTAGATATACTTATAGGTATTTTACCTATATATTATATATACTTTATTTATTTAATGTATTTTATTTGTTTTTATTTTGGATTTGTATTTTTAAGAAATTAGATGTAATATTTACAATTTATGAATGAATAAAATAATAAAAGAATGTGTTCCCCTTTTATTCGTGTATATCTATAACATAGGTATTTTGCCTATGTATTACATAAGCTTATTTAATTTTACAAATTCTTTTTGGTTTTAATTCTAATTTCAGTATGTATATGTATTATGTATATTATTTACAAGATTCTAAAATTATCAATTTATAGAAATAATAAATAATGAATAGAATAAATATTTTAATCGGTATTATATACAATGAGGACCAAAAACCTAACTTTCACAGATGAACTCCAAAAATTATGAAACCAAATTTATTAAATAGTTCTTGGAAAGCTATATACAATTAAAGTGATTTTTGGTGATTTTGAGTTTTTATTTGCAAGATATGGGTCTGTGAAGTTGAGATTCTGGCTTTTTATTCTGTGTATAAAATGTACACTGTGTATCATTTTTGTACAAACTCAATTTTGTAATTTTATTCACATTATTATCTACAACTTTCATGTACAAAGTTTCTCTATTTGATGAATGAATAATTATATACAAAATAGGTGTCAAAAATGCATAAATAGATGAATAAATAAATGAGGTATTTATTGTGCTCTTGCCCTTATCTCCCCCTACTTTATTCCTTGTCGACCAATTCCATGCTGGCCTTGGTCTCGGGGTTCGGGTCATAAAATATTTGCAATATTTTATTCCCTTTTCTTTTCTTCTCTTTATTCTATATTTTTGGCATTAAAAACCTTATTCTATGTACAATGAATGCAGCAAATAATGAATTCTTTTATAGACAAGTTGATGCTATTTACATGCATTTGCTGGGGTTTTTAAGGCCAAAATGATAGAATAAAGGTGATGAAATGGAGATTCATCACCAAGCAATAGGCAAATCTAGGATTGCAAGTTTATTCAATTTATTTTTATCAATAATATTTTAATTAATTAATATAATGAGTTTGATTTATTTTTTACTCGTTATACACAATTCTATAGAGAGATTTTTATTGCTTTTTAGTTAGGATTATGAGATTAAAAAGGACAATTCCCTTTTTCTGAAAGAACTTGTTATATTGCATTATCTGAATTTGAATTTAATGGGTTTTTTTAGGTTGGAGGATGAGGGAGCTAATATAAAAATATCATAGGGTTTATATTTGATCACAAGTTAATATTACCTATATAGATGCGATTTCATGAGGTTGGTGATCGGGTCCATGTTCGCCCCCTTCTCCCTCTGACATTGAATATTAATATACAACTTTTTAGAAGGTTGTGTTTTGTATGTTGGTAAATTATATTACCTTGTGATCAACTATAGAAGAAGATAACCAATATGAAAACACATACTTCATCCATATCTTCCTGTATGAATAATGTAAGAGTTCTGATAGCAATCGAAATCAGTAAGATTGCAATAGATCATATTCCAATGTGGCTTCACTGCGAGTGAACAGTGAAATGGATGAATTAAGAACTCTACTTATGAGAAGTTGATTGCGGTCTAACTAGAATACTTTTCTACTTTTCTAATGTAGTATACATAATTAAATTCCAAATGATTGTAAATCGACTCAAAGGAATCAGATAGAAATCATTTCAAATGTAGGAACTTGGATTAGATGACAATTATTTCAATTGTCCAACATATTGGTTGGATCCTGTAAGTGGTTGACGTCTGATCGACAAAAATCGATGCATGTAAATCAATGAAAAGTTCACATCCATGTCAAAAATTAAATCACAAAGTTAGCTTACAATAATAAAAAACCCATAGTATGATGCACGGCATATCATAAGTTTAACATGCAGTAGAAAGAACATCTCAATTGCTCAGCAACACACGAGTGCAAGTGTTTTGTGATTCTTGCTCTTCACACAAGATGAGTAGGAAATGAATCGGATACTTAAGTGATGAATTTGCAATTTATCCACTCAATACAAGAATTTTGGCTTAAATACTTATTAAAACCCAATAAATATCTCCAAAATTAAAATAAATAAAAAAATACACTTCACGATAAAATTGGACTAATTATGTATAATTATATTGTAAATAAGTCCAAGAAATCATCACAATAAATAATCATATAAATAAGAGTTGAATGTTACAAAATTTCACCTATAAATAGCTCAAAATTCCTTCATTTTTAACAAATTCATCTTAACTCAATCAATGTGAAATCAACTACATCGTGTAGATAACACTAATATTGATAAAATAATGCTAAACTAAAACTAACTTGTATATATGTTAAATAAACAGAAAACCTAGTTCTTAGAGAAAAAAGCTGCAAGGTCATATAACTTCTCCATACAGTCTCCTATGAACCCATGCTCACTTTTGAATTTACATTAAATTAGCTACAATGCAAGATCAAATTCAATGGAAACAGAACTCCTATGTGAAATTTGGGTTTTGAGACCAAAATGTAAATTGTATATCTTTACTAACTTTAATCTATTATTCTATTTAAAAAAATTATTTTTTAAATTATTTTTTCATTCATTTTCTTTGGTTTATACTTTAATAAAATGCATAAAAATTAAATTTCAAAAAATTCAGAGGAAGAGAGGTGCCATGTCTTTGTATATATATTTTGTTTATAGTTCTATCTTTATTTTTATTTGTCATTTTCTTATTATTAAAAAACTAAAAAAATAGATTTGTTTGTAATTATTTTTATAGCATTTTATTTGGTTTTATTTTGTTTATATTTTTAATTAAAAGTTTAAGAAATAGAAAACTATGGAAACTGGTATTTTGGTCCTCTAAAATGCCTTCAAAAATATCCCAACTTGTACACCCTTCTTTTTTACTTTTGAGATCTTCACATAATATTTGAGATCTAAAAAACTATTTATATTGACCACTTTTTAATTTGACATCTTTTGTTTCTTCTTCTTCTTCTTGTATTTCCTTCTATTTGGTCAATGAATTTGGTCAACCTACTGATGAGCATAAAAATCACATCTTTAATTATCGATAATTATAGTATAGGAGGTGAAATTCGATTCATCAAAAACCACAATCTTTGAATGTTGTGGAGTATTTTTACTTGGCAAGTCAACCAAGGTCGAACATTGGGAATCGTGATTTTATCTGTGTGGTTTTAAATTAAATAAAATAATTAATTAAATGTGAGGTTAATTTCTGTGTCAAAAATCAAAATGGAAAATAAGATGATGCAATGCGAAAAATAACAGAGAGAATAAATCAACACAAGATATGCGATTTTATGATTTTTAAATCCAATAAAATATTAATCAATATCCTCGAAATTTAATCACAGACCAAAGGATATAATGTCAAGAAATGTTTATCTGTTTAGCTCCAGGCCGTGGGAAATGATTTTATCGAAGAATATTTTGACCTCAAAATTCTCTATGATTTAATCCTCGAATCAATTAATCAAAGGGAATAGATTAGCTTGCAAATATTAAATCCTCAAAGAGAGATCAAAGTTCCTAATTTGAGCTTCTGTAATAGATTGAATTCCTGAATAATACTCAACACAAATTATGAGAGGATTAATGAAATATCCTTCAACAAGAAATTAACTCCTCCTTTGTAGTATTCCTGTAAAAATATATCTGATTAATGGGGCCCATGTACAAATTAATTACCCCATAAATAATTTAATAGAATGGTTTTCTCAAAGTATGTTCAACTGGAGTCCTACAAATTAATCCGACGATCTTATTAATAAAATAATGCACAAAATGTCAAAAATCAGCCTGCATTTGTCAATATAGATCCTCAAATTATTAATCTCAAAAAGTAGTCTCAGATATGTCTACAAACTATGCAAAGGGATAGATCATGAAATAAGCTCAAAGCAACATATTCTGCGCTAGAAACAGAGTTTATATGAGAAATATATGCTAAAATAAAGATCTAAGGACTAAAATGCAATAAAAAGTTAACTTTTCTTCTTAATTGGGTCCATAAAGGACTTATCTGCAATAAGAAAAACCCTCCTGGGCCTTTCTGCAAATTACCCAAGGGGAACGTCCTTTGCGCGTGAATTCTGGAGGTGGGGGCTTTTTTGTAATTTTCAAAACCTACGGGGGGCTCCTTGCAAATTTCCAGCAAAGCACGTGTGCTGCACGTGATGTTTGCAGGCGGGGGCTCTTTTACGAATTTTGAAACTTTCAGAGCTCTGATGCAACTTGTCCTTCAGGAACGCGCGTCGTGTTGGACATGTGAACCCACGACAAGCCATTATATAATAAATGTTATTGCGTATATCATTCCCTGATCTGAAATGAAGAATAAATAATTTGCATAATAGGTCCCTCTGCACAATTAGGGTTATGTACCATGGCCATCAAAATAATCATACAGTTGTTGATTCAATAATTGAATCACAGAGGCTAGTGTTGGGATGAATATCTAAAGGGTTAGATTGAGGACTCATCAAGCACCGTCAAATGATTGTTAAGATGTGATCTCCAGCCTGAGTAGGAGATGGCAATCCTTTCTCACATAGGCTGATATCTGGCCGACCTCTTGATGCAGGTCCTCTGCATAGGAATAGAGATTCGGAGGTGTCAGATTAGTTAGGTCAAAGAGTTGACTTAACGAGATCGAGATAACCAAAGTCCTATGTCGTATGCTGTCACGATATAGGCACGCATCCACTGACCGGAGACAGATATGTTACTATATGTCTGAGTATGTACATTTGGCAGACCGATAGGTTGATGGCCTAACCAAGGTCTATACACTGGCGAGCTGGTGTGCATATAAGGGCATATGAGTAATACGATCTCTCAAAGGGATCATACATGTTCACTACTGAACCGGAAGGCATGAGCTCACTCATGAGATATTGGGAAGAATCAAATTCCGTGCACGGTCGTCTCGCTTTGGAAGCTTGACTGAATTTCTAGGTTTGATATATACTTTTGGAAAGTATATGATCAAGACCTAGGTATGATATATGCTTTTGGAAAGTATATGATCGATACCAAATCCCAATGATCAAATGAGAACTTACTGATAAACCCTGAAGTAGACAATATAAAGTTGATCTAATACTTTGGGTTTATTCTGGGTCTTCCAGTATGCAGGATGTACATGTGTTGGGAATACTTGAGGGTGTTGTGATCATAAACGATTGTATAACCATGAAGCTTCCATTCCTAGGGAGTGATGAAATGGGTCTGGATTTTAGTGACTCCTCTCAGTAGAGAAGTAATCCGATCTTGGTCCAAATGTTGGACATTGATCTGAATGTGATTCAGATGCAATGAGAAGATTAGATTTACGGTCTTGATTTAATCAAGCATCTATGAGAGGCCCGAGATCTGGATTTGAGTTGTGATCTCAATATCCAAGTCACTATACATGGAACAATACAATCGCCCTGTCCTTATCTCCAAGTATCTGCGGAGAAAGCACATTATTCTTGAAGGAGTTCAAGAATAATTCATTTGATGAATTCTGTATCCAAGCATCGAGAAAATGGATAATTAAATATGATTTAATTATCATGAATAATATGAATTTGATTCATATTATAAGAAGAGATATCTAAGATAGTTAAATGTGATTTAATTATCAAAGATATGAATAACGTGAATATGATTCATATTATTTGGGCACATGAGAAAATAGATCCAAGATAATTAAATGTGATTTAATTATCATGGATATGAATAATGTGGATAGCACTATCCATATTAATCATATATATTATAAATATGATTTATAATATATATGAGAGAGAGAAATATTGTAAATAGCATTTGTTAATTATTAATATGTGAATTGGATATACATTAAGTAATTAATTGGAAATGTAATTTACAAATTAGTTTGGGATGCGAATATGATACACATTTTCTTCAATGGCATGATTGAAATATTTACAAATTAATTTGGAATTAATTTGGTGGATATTATTGCAATAATGGTTATTGCGATTAATTAAGAAAAAATAAGATAAATAAAAAGGAGACAAAAAATCACCACCAAAAACAAAGGTGGCGTCACCCTTGACTTGGTCATAGGTGACGCCTCCTATGTTTTAGGAGGTTTGTTGTCTTCTCTTTTTTGTTATCATATTATCTCTTAATAAATCAATTAAATTGTGTTGATAATTATTCAACATATATTTAATTTAATATAAATTAATGTTGTTGGTTTTAAGCCAACAACAATCATAGCCATTAATTTTACATAGATCAAGCATGGCCGTTGGATCTATGTATCCCATGGATTGAGATCCATTGGATCCTAAACTAATATAAAAGGAGGGCTAACCTAGCCTTTCAAGTATACACAAGGAAGAGTTGTACACGCCTACAACTCTCTCTCTCTCTCTCATTCTCGCCTCTCTCTCTCCCTCTCCATACAAAGGTGGCCGACCATCTTGTGTATTGAGGAGAAGGGTCTCTCGCCTTCGCCTTCGACGACTTGAGGATCTCCTTCTTCTTTGGAGTTGCTACTCTAAAGGAAGACGACGGATTTTGTTTGACAAAATTAGGGGACTCCTCGCTTGGATCTTCATCGAGGATTGCGGGACCGACGCGACTCATCATCGTGCCCGCAAGTGCGTTCCTCGTGGATCGGACTTGAGGCAGGAGGATCTCTAGTTTGGGATCTCGCAATCACAACCACACTTCAAGAGGTATTCCTTATACTTTGTGGTTTGATGAAACGATCCGAGAAGTGTTCTCGTGATCATGTGGTTTCATCTTTAGTTTTAAAATTTTTTAATTTCCGCCGCATCTAGCGACTACTGCGACTAGTCGCGCCGATCGTATACGATGCGATCGATACGCTTCCATGATGCGCCTGAGGATTTTCAATATCCTTCAAGTGGTATCAGAGCCTTAGGTTGAAAAAGATTTTGGATATGATCCATGAACCAAGGACGACTTGGGTTTGAAAGAGTCGCGAAAGTTTTAGCGCATTTGAATTTTCGCACCTCTGTCTAATTGATTTTTTTGGCACTGTTTAAATTGTTTAAACACGAAATATTCAATTGGATTTGTTCCCTATTGAATAAGGAAATCATAGGATCTGAGTTTACTAAATTTGGATTTAATTTGCTCAAGATATGGCCTTTTGAATTTGCATGTATTCACAGTTGCGGGAACTGCAGAACAAAACGTGATTAATTTGTTAATTACGTTTTTGTTGCGCTTCGAAATGCGTGAAATATCACTTAGGTTCTGTTGTTAATCAAGTTGACAATCTTAGAGCACTAATTTTGCGAATTTTGGATTTAAATTGATCAAGATAAGTTAATTTTAGTGATTGGGGGTCACTGCCGGAAATTGACATCTTTTGATCATGAACCTTGTGATAAGTCATTCAATTATATTGATGAAAATTAATTGTTAATTTTCTGAAATTGGTTATTGATAAATATTTGTGAAATGTTTAAAGATGATAATCAATTCCTTGAATGACATCCCATTAACTATAATGATAAGATAGTTGATCTTGATCATTGGTTAATTTGAAATCATCAACAAACATTGTTTTCATGAAAAACCCTAGGTCATACTACAATAGTTGTAGGACAACTTTTACATGCAAAACCCTCTTGCTTGAATAGGATTGAGGATTTGTTTAGCAAATCTCCTTATAATATAATCAAAATTATTTTGATGTTTATTATATGGTATAATTTTGGTTGAAAGACCGATGAACATCTCAAAGTACATGATGATCTATCTGACATTATCCTTTCCTGAGGTGGATATGATGTCTAGTCGGAGATCGCTGGGGTAGCGGGTTGCAACGTATGTGGTCCGTCCCACTCTCGCCGGTAGTGGCCATGACAGCGGGTAGGGACTGGATAATGCCGGAGAAATCAAAGTGTATTTTTCTAATTATTAAAATTCGAAATAATATGTACGTTGAGATTATACCTACTATTCAAGTAAAATTCAAAGTTTGTTGATTGATAATAGGATTGATAGTTAATTTAATGTGATTAAATTAATTATATCCTATTAAAACACTCTATTATGAATAGATGTGTATTTCCCTTGGAAGAATTAATTATGTGAATATGATTCACGATAATTAATTACAATTTGAATATGAGGTGGAGGATCACATAAGTGACATCCATGGTCTCCCGTCAAAGCAAAGAATTCCGTCGCCAGTTGTTGTATATAGGAGACGCCTGTTCGAAGTGACAGATCCTATATATGATTTAATTGGATCGGGTTCTTTGCTTCTCGAAAGAGTAAGGCCGTATACGTAATGACCCCAATATCAGATCCTCATATTATTGGGGCAATATTGGATTGCGTATAGCGAGTATTAAGCCTGTTGACGGTTGGTTCAATTAGCAACGGGTCAACATCACCTTAGAGGTGGTGGGCCCGGGTGTTAAAGACCGAATTGGGAAATGCAAGTTGGACTTGCAAGGCGGAATGTGTTCCTGCTTCTTTTTATCGGAGTCGCAGGTTCTCATATTATTGGGATGTGACGAAGATAGGAAAGGAGATCCCAGATCTTGCTAGAGATATAATGGTAAGAATATCTCTTACATTGAAAGTGATTAAGGGAATGAACTTTCATTGTTGACAAGACAAGACAACTTTGATATGAAAATTCCTAAATCAAAGTAAAACACGTATATAATATATATATACCCTTATGCAAATTTCTTATTTCAGATAATCCTTCATTAAACCCACTCAATGTTATACTCAATAATAACCAGTAAAATATCATGGATTGGACTCATGATCCAAATATTGTACTTGCAGTTGGACACATAATGTATGTGGTTGCAATGTGCAAGTTTCCTCAAACATAATGAAGAATGATAATTAAATAAGATAATAAGACATCACCTTAGGGTTTGGATGTCTCTATAGTCTTGATCTTTCATCGAGTGTACTTTGGAAGTGACATGTCGATGGTGATCGTAATTGTCGAATAATCCTTATAAAATAAAAGAAGATGTTTTGGCATACATATGTGCTCTAGACATTTAATCATGAATGACATAGTTCTCAACATTATGGTAGCTCGAAAGAGATGATGTATTCAAAATGTTTGAATACCTACCTGAACTAATGTTTTAGAGTCTAGATGGATGTAGACATGATGAGTATCATCATTCTACTATCTATACTCTAGTCATTCATGAAGCTTCATAATATTCATACTGTATGAATTTAATGAAGCATGTATAAATGTTGAAATACTCTTACATTGAATTCTTTTGAATTTAATGTAAGAGATCCTTAGTCTTAAGCAATGGTTGCTTATAGATAAAGGGAGTGCAGTGGAAGCATGGGTTAGACCCAATTAAGAACTATAGTCAAAGAGTTGATTGTACTTCTGTGACTTCCATATGACATCCTAAGAGTTGGATGAATGCCAATACTGCAATAAGTTGGTGTATTGATAGTATGACTATCAAGTCTCTCTTGAATCCTTAGAGAAGGACTCAGATAGAGCACCCAAATAATCTACATTAATCATTGATATTACTTGCTTATTTGATAAGATAAAGTCTAATAATTGTATCTCATTCTTCTAATGACACTTGCAATTGGTTGCATATATATATTATAAGATTAGAAATTTGATCTTAAGGTTTAGTAGTCATCTACATAGATATTGCTGTAATTGTTGCAGCAATCTCTGTTGGATAGATAGACTTCATATTCTCAGTGGGAGAGCCCTTAGTCTTGGAGAATGTCTCTATGACCTAGATATTAGAATACCCTCATTTGTTTGTTTCTAAATGTTGGAAATAAACATGAATTCTGAGATAGAACTATCATAAAGAGTTATGATGGAAATATTTCAGATACTAATCTAACATCTAGTGGACTCCACAAAATTAGAAAATTAATGAATGGTTCACTAAGATTTCTAATACTGAAAATCAAACCTTATAAGATCAATAGGAGGATGAAGATCATTAGACAATGATCTGGCATCAAGCCTTGGACATTTGTCTGTTGATTTGATCAATAGACATGTAAGATATGAAAGTTTAGAATGTCTAAAATTTCAAATCTTACATACTTGTGAATATTGTATTCAAAGAAAAAATGTCAATACACCCTTCTCTGGGAATGGTATTAGATGTTGAGGTATTCAGGATCTCATACATATTGATGTATGTGATTAACCTATATCATAGTGAACATTATGGATATATGATATCTATTGATGATCATGTATGATATGAGATTTCTTCTCTTCACCTGAGAAACATTTGAAATGTTCAAAGATTTCACAATTTTGGTTTAGAACCAAAGTTTGAAAGAAGATTAAATGAATTTGATCTAACCAAGGTAGCAAGTACCTATTAGATAAAATTCAAAGAATACCTTATGGAGATATGAATATCATTTCTATCTCAATCCTCCTAACACACCTAAGCTCAATGGAGTTGCAGGGAGATACAATTGGATCATGTGTGACATGATTTGATCAATGATGAATTTTAGCATAATTATCCTCTTAGTTTCCTGGTATATATGTGTAGTAGAGACTACAATATATATCCTTAATAAGGTTCCATGCATGTATGCTGGAATCTAGCACTTGAGAGTGCTACTTCATTAGAAAAATAAAGGATGGTATTGGATACCAACGTTATGACCTTGAGATTCTTAAAAGATCTCATCTCTGAGAATGTGATTCTTAGAGGATGACTCTCTTGGGAATCAAGATGAAAATGAAGTGTAGGAACTCGTTTAATCTTGAGAAGATAACGAGGCTCCTGAAATCGGAAACTAAATGGGACAATTAAAGATAAAACACTAATACCTCTTCAAATGAGTTTGAGGATGTATTCCATGTGTCAGTTATGTCTGACGATGATTGGATTTCATGTGATGAAGTTCCTGAGGATCATGACATGGAAAGATGGATATTAGCAATAAAGTCTAAGGTAGACTTCGTATACAAGTGTTGTATATGGACCCTCGAGGATCCACCTATAAGGGTTAGACCCATTAAGGTGTAAATGGATCTTCAAGAGAAGAGGGAATCTGATGAGAAGGTAGAGACCTTCAAAGCACGGTTCATAGCCATGAGCTACACACCAGAAGAGAAGACATTGCTTGCAGTGAGACTTCCTCTTCGGTGACCATGCTTAAAATCATCAGAATATTGATAGCCTTAGCTACACAACTTGACTATTGCATCTTCAATATGTAAGTCAAGATTGCATTCCTCTAAGAATATCTCTCTGAGGATATTCACATGAAGTAGCCCCAGGGCTTCATGGTTGAGGAATGCAAGATGTACTAGATAAAGAACTCCATTTTTGGACTCAAATAAGCTTCTTGTAGTTGGAACATAAGATTTGATGAAATTATAAATGTTATGATTTCAAATAGAATCTTGATGAACCTTGTGAAGCTTAGTGGGAGTGCCATTGTGTTCATCGTGCTAAATGTAGATAATATCCTAATCATTTGGAATGATATAAGGATGATAATAAGTGCTTTATAGACTGGCTATTCCATATCTTGAAATATGATTTCAAGGATACCTCTTAGATCTTAGTTCTGAAGTTGTTCAGAAGCAAGGAAAAGAGGGTATTGGAACTGTCACATTTGTAGTGCACCTTGGATATTTTTCTGGAAATTCCAAGAAATGCTTTCTTACCTTAAGATTTGGTACTGACCTATCTAAAGGGATAGCACCTCAAAGAGTTGAGGAAGTGAATGCTAGAACTGCTTGCACTTGTGCATCAGTTACGAGAAGCAAAGTTTATGCTAGATGTGTACAAAAGCCAGATATCTGCCATGCAGTGGGAGTAGTAAACCGTTACTAATCCCACTATGGAGAAAGAACACTTGATTGCAGTAATAACAATATCTTCAAAGATAACAAGGCTTTAGAGATGGTAATCTCTAAGTCTTATCTTCAAGAGCTTAAGACTTTATAGATAAAGATCTAAAAGGTCTTAACTGCGGATACCTTGAGAGATAGTGATCTCCAGGAATAAGGGTATTCTGATAAGGATTATGGAAATACTGTTTATAATAATTATTAAGCAATAGTGTCAAGGACACTATAATTGCTTTATCGAGATTGAGTATTGGTTGCATTGGATGCAACATTCGCATTAGATGCGAGAACTGTTACCTTGGGATATGCAAGTGCCGTAAAAGGACTTGGCATAGTCTTTTAGGAACAATGTGACTGATCAGCTTACCTATCTATTTCTAAATAGCCTATGATTGTCACATGAGTATGTGTTTAAATGATTATCCCATTGATGGCTCTTTGGGCTAGTGGGAGATTGTTGGACATGTGAGACCACGACGAGCCATTATGCAATAAATGTTATTGCGTATATCATTCCCTGATCTGAAATGAAGATTAAATAATTTGCATAATAGGTCCCTCTATAAAATTAGGGTTATGTACCATGGCCATCTTAATAATCATACAACTGTTGATTCAATAATTGAATCATAGAGGCTAGTGCTGGGATGAATATCTAAAGGGTTAGATTGAGGACTCATCAAGCACTGTCAAATGATTATTAAGATGTGATCTCCAGCCTGAGTAGGAGATGGCAATCCTTTCTCACATAGGCTGATATCTGGCCGACCTCTTGATGCAGGTCCTCTGCATAGGAATAGAGATTCGGAGGTGTTAGATTAGTTAGGTCAAAGAGTTGACTTAACGAGATCGAGATAACCAAAGTCCTATGTCGTATGCTGTCACGATATAGGCACGCATCCACTGACCGGAGACAGATATGTTACTATATGTCTGAGTATGTACATTTGGCAGACCGATAGGTTGATGGCCTAACCAAGGTCTATACACTGGCGAGCTGGTGTGCATATAAGGGCATATGAGTAATACGATCTCTCAAAGGGATCATACATGTTCACTACTGAACCGGAAGGCATGAGCTCACTCATGAGATATTGGGAAGAATCAAATTCCGTGCACGGTCGTCTCGCTTTGGAAGCTTGACTGAATTTCTAGGTTTGATATATACTTTTGTAAAGTATATGATCAAGACCTAGGTATGATATATGCTTTTGGAAAGTATATGATCGATACCAAATCCCAATGATCAAATGAGAACTTACTGATAAACCCTGAAGTAGACAGTATAAAGTTGATCTAATACTTTGGGTTTATTCTGGGTCTTCCAGTATGCAGGATGTACATGTGTTGGGAATACCTGAGGGTGATGTGATCATAAACGATTGTATAACCATGAAGCTTCCATTCTTAGGGAGTGATGAAACGGGTCTGGATTTTAGTGACTCCTCTCAGTAGAGAAGTAATCTGATCTTGGTCCAAATGTTGGACATTGATCTGAATGTGATTCAGATGCAATGAGAAGATTAGATTTACGGTCTTGATTTAATCAAGCATCTATGAGAGGCCCGAGATCTGGATTTGAGTTGTGATCTCAATATCCAAGTCACTATACGTGGAACAATACAATCACCCTGTCCTTATCTCCAAATATCTGCGGAGAAAGCACATTATTCTTGAAGGAGTTCAAGAATAATTCATTTGATGAATTCTGTATCCAATCATCGAGAAAATGGATAATTAAATATGATTTAATTATCATGAATAATATGAATTTGATTCATATTATAAGAAGAGATATCTAAGATAGTTAAATGTGATTTAA
Organism: Ottelia alismoides; assembly: GCA_037367405.1. NCBI lineage: Eukaryota > Viridiplantae > Streptophyta > Magnoliopsida > Alismatales > Hydrocharitaceae > Ottelia > Ottelia alismoides. The sequence continues at coordinate 574,420 of JAZKJV010001365.1, read as the reverse complement.
TTATCAAAGATATGAATAACGTGAATATGATTCATGTTATTTGGGCACATGAGAAAAGAGATCCAAGATGATTAAATGTGATTTAACTATAATGGATATGAATAATGTGGATATCACTATCCATATTAATCATATATATTATAAATATGATTTATAATATATATGAGAGAGAGAGAGAAATATTGTAAATAGCATTTGTTAATTATTAATATGTGAATTGGATCACATTAAGTAATTAATTGGAAATGTAATTTACAAATTAGTTTGGGATGTGAATATGATTCACACTTTCTTCAATGACATGATTGAAATATTCACAAATTAATTTGGAATTAATTTGGTGGATATTATTGCAATAATGGTTATTGCAATTAATTAAGAAATAATAAGATAAAAAAAGGAGACAAAAAATTACCACCAAAAACAAAGGTGGCGTCACCCATGACTTGGTCATAGGTGACGCCTCTAATGTTTTAGGAGGTTTGTTGTCTTCTCTTTTTTGTTATCATATTATCTCTTAATAAATTAATTAAATCGTGTTGATAATAATTCTACATATATTTAATTTAATATAAATTAATGTTGTTGGTTTTAAGCCAACAACAATCATAGCCATTGATTTTACATAGACCAAGCATGGCCGTTGGATCTATGTATCCCATGGATTGAGATCCATTGGATCCTAAACTAATATAAAAGGAGGGCTAACCTAGCCTTTCAAGTATACACAATGAAGAGTTGTACATGCCTACAACTCTCTCTCTCTCATTCTCGCCTCTCTCTCTCCCTCTCCATACAAAGGTGGCCGGCCATCTTGTGTATTGAGGAGAAGGGTCTCTCGCCTTCGCCTTCGACGACTTGAGGATCTCCTTCTTCTTTGGAGTTGCTACTCTAAAGGAAGATGACGGATTTTGTTTGACAAAATAAGGGGACTCCTCGCTTGGATCTTCATCGAGGATTGCTGGACCGACGCGACTCATCATCGTGCCCGCAAGTGCGTTCTTCGTGGATCGGACTTGAGACAGGAGGATCTCTAGTTTAGGATCTCGCGATCACAACCACGCTTCAAGAGGTATTCCTTATACTTTGTGGTTTGATGAAACGATCCGAGAAGTGTTCTCGTGATCATGTGGTTTCATCTTTAGTTTTGAATTTTTTTAATTTCCGCCGCATCTAGCGACTAGTGCGACTAGTCGCGCCGATCGTATACAATGCGATCGATACGCTTCCGTGATGCGCTTGAGGATCCTCAATATCCTTCACGTCGCCCGTGACGCATGAGGCAGGGAGATGCACGTGAATAACAAGAACGAGGGCGGCTGGTTTGCAATTTGCCCAGAAAGCATGTGCTCCTTACGTGCTTTGCCAGGCCTGGGGGCTGCGTGGCAGGCTCGGGAGGACGAGGCTGAGGATCGTATGACTAAGCCATCGTGGCAGGCTTGTAGAGCTTCGGAGGGCCCGAGCCTCGAGGTTGGGGCCGAGGCTCGGGGGAGGGCGGCGTGGATATTTCGTGGCCGTCGGATCAAGATGTGCCCTTGATCCGATGGTAGCAGGTGGATGGCCGTAGGGTCAAGGCTTGAGCCCGAGTTGTAGGATGGTAGGGGGCGGCAGCGCTCATCTACCTAGGCAGGCGAATGGCAGAGGAGCTGAGGGCATCGGGCGGAGGCAACAACGGTCAGGGACGAAGTGGTGGAGGCTGAGCAAATCATCGACGCAAGGGTGACACAGTCGAGGGTGGTCAACAGAGTAAGTAGCACCGTTTTCCAGTACGGGGCAGCACACTGCTGAAGGCGGAGGCATTGGTGAGGTGCTCACGTGATGAAGGTGATGGACGACATAATGAAGTGATGTGGAGAAGATCGATGAGATTAGGCGGAGGTGCGACTGTAGGTGATCTGGTGGTCTGAGGATGGTTGAGGAAGGTAGCCTGGAATGGAGGGTACTCCAGGTTGTGGCATGAAGCTGCTGGGCTCCTTGGCCGATTACTTCCTCAAGCGGAGCGGCGGTCCGCCTTGAAGCTATGCATAGGTACGGGGAATCTGCAGCAAAGCTCGAAGAGCCTTGGATCTCACCGAAGACACTAGCGGCCATCGTCGCTTCAAGGCACGCCTCTGCTGCTATCACCAGTAGAGAGTCAAAGCTTGGTGGTCGGAGTTGCCTAAATGGATGATGGGGGAGATGGCGGTCGGAGGGGTGGCTTTATAGGAGGGGTGAGATGGGTAACGGTCGGAGGTCGCGAGGTGGAGCGCAACGGCTGCGAGGGGAGGAGTGATGGCTGGGGGCGGCTGTTACGAGGGAGGAGGTGAGGTCCGGGGCATGGTTGCCAATTTGGGTTAGGTGAGAATGGCTGGGAGGAAGATGGTCACATGCTTGGCACGTGACCGGGGGTGGGTGGCAGGAGAGAGGAGAGGTGGGGTGCCACGTGGCACGCTAGGGGCTGCTATGTGGCATCCCAAAAAAATTCAAAATTTAAAAAAAAAGAAAAATAGAAAAGAAATAGAAGGAGACCTCATATCAAAAAAATTTCTTCACGAAAGTTGTTCATCTCTACGAGATCTACAACTTTGATGAAGAGACCACAAGCAAAAGAGGTCATCTGTACAAAGTGGTATTTTTCGTGGTCTCCATTTGTATAGAAAAACGACTTTTGGGGGTTTTGTAATTTTTTTGTGATTTTAAAAAAGGACAACAGTTATATAATAAATACAAATAAAATAAAAGAAATTCAATTACACATTAATCATTTTTTGGATTTTTATTAAGTAAGGAAATAGGGAAATAAAATAGAAGTACGAAATAAGCAAAATTTGTACAGACTCATATAGGACACTAGGACTCAGTCAGTTTCTTTGATTTCAATCTTGATCTAGATTTGGATTTTTATGACACTTGATAAAACATTCATAAAAGAACACAAATGAAGAATAAATAAAATTAAAAGGGTTAATTATGTACATGAAAACTCGGGTCAAAAATCGCAAAAAGATAAAATACGCAAAAGAGACCAAAACCCAACTTTCACATATGAGCTCCAAATTTTATGAAATTGGTATTGTTTTGAATGTATTTGAAAATAGAGTATTTTAAAATGAGTAGACCAAAATGACATATTGTATGGGGAAGATATGCACGTTTTAGTCCGTTAGATGTGAAATTAGACTTTGGGATTATTTGACACTTTATTTGAGTTCTTAATTTTTCTGTATTTTTTATTTATTCCTGTTAGTAATATAAACACTATGGATGTAGTTTCAAGTCAATTGGAGTTAGGACGAATTAGTTAGAATAGGGAAAGTTGGCAGCTTTTTAGGCCAATTTACACATTATGCAATCATCCATGATGAAATGCGAATATTGTTTACAAATGTATGAATGCTAATGATGTTATATTAATTATTAAATGCATAAAGATTTTGGGGAACATAGCCTAATTGATTAATATTTGCATGGTGAGTCTGAGATTCATCACCTGCCTATATGGCTTGTGTTCGTTGACCAATTCAGGCCACCTTACCTAGCTCGTCTGACGTTGGTCAACATCCATACGCTCTCCCCCACCCTGTATGTTAGTGCCACCTCAATTTTGGGGAGTTCACCCCTCAGTCAACTCCTTCAATCTCCATGGATCTTCTAGCAAGGGACCAATTCTTGCCCTGTATCTACTCTCCCATTCAGGCACCTTTTCGCAAAGATATCATCATTAGGTATACCCTTACCATCTCGTAAACACTCCTCCCCCATTCTCTCCATCCTTATGGAACCATAAACTTCGCTCAAAACCCTAATGAAAACTGATCAAAACTTCAGCCACCACCTCTCATCACATCCATCCATCAACTTCAAGAGGTGTGGTCTAGCTTCGATCAACCTTGTGATGACAACACCCAACCAAAGATATGGAAGGCGATGCTGACCATCGACCTTCATTACATGCGAGATCCAAGGGCTGATGTTGGTCCTTTCTTTAACAACTCCTATTATTTGAATAGATTCTCCATGCACACATCAGCCTTCAGACCGAGGCAAAGATTTGGTCTATCTCCTCTGAGCAAGGCCTCCTTCCAACAACACACGTCGTGTAGGTACACCTCACATCCTTCCTTATCATCGTTCTTATTCATTCCATTAAGTTTCTTTTCATATTTATCAATTCTTTTCCATCCATAACTCCTTAGGCATGTTCTTGATTTCAATACAAAAAGGCGCGATTGGTGTGCACGTACTGGCTTGCATCTGGCAAGCACATGTGCTCGCCCAGATGTGGGCGAGCCCATGGGTTACACATATGCTCTCCTGGGCTGCTCGCCAATTTGAATTTTGAGGCATGGCTCGAGAGGGCGAGCACTTGGATTACATATGTGCTCGCCCAAAAAGTGCTCGCCCACTTAAAATTCCAGATGAGCTGGGCGTGTGTCAATATCTTGGTGAAAACATGCAGAGCACTGGGCGACCATGTAAGTGTGCTCGCCGACACCTATAAACATAACGCCAACAAAAAACCTCTTCTTCCTCATTCTACCCGTGATTCTCCCTAAAACTCTACCTCTGCGATCCTTGCTCTGTCCTCCTTGCCTTCAGCAATCCTTGTTTGTGTCATTCAATCACACACACATCATCATTTAGGTATATTCCTTCATTCTTTCTCTCAACTTTAAATTTCATTACATATCATTCATGTTTGGATAGTTTAGTGTTTTCATATTTTTGATAGGTTATTTGTTATTTTCTATATTCCTAGTGCTTGAAGATGTTGTCTATGCTACATACGACTTGGTTAATATGTAGTTGTTAGATTTAATGATGGTTATCTAATATATATTGAAATTCATATGCATGCCAGGTGTATGATGAAATAACACGACCATTAACACGACTAAATTTATATGCTAAACTAGAATATTGGATACCCTTTTCACTTTTAAGATTGTTAGTATACCTTATTGATGACTTATGAAAACTATAAAGGATAGGAATGCCATTCTGTGATAGTATATTATTGTGCTTAAATAACATGATGTATATGACGAAATAAGTTGGACATCGATACCATAGAATGTGAATTATATTATGCTTGACTTGGATTACATTATTTAACCAATTAGGATTAGTTTAGGTGAAACTCTGTATTATGAGTCTATTTACGTCTATATGCAAACAAACATCCTCATATAAAGAGTACTTAATGAGAGAGAGGAGAAGAGAGGGACCGAGTATGTAAAGGTAGGATGAAGAGATATATATGAGGAGAGGTGTAGATATGCATTGATGGCGGTGGTTAGATGGGGGAGTTTATTATTTAATTTAAATATAATAAATTCCCTATGTATTTATTAACAGAAGGAAATATATTTAGTTTAATTAATCAATAATTTAGAATTTACTTCCATTATAAAATTATACAATATCACTATTTTTGAAATTGAATATGAACACTTTTAAATATAACTTAAAATTAAACTAACATAGAGACTAATATAGAAATATAATTCATTAATTTGTTATGTATATATATAATAATCTAGAAATAATTTTATGACAAACTCTTATAGATATATCTGTATTTTATAATGGTAGTAATAATAGCACATAATAATAAATTTTAAATAATGAAGATTCCTTTTAATCCCGAAGTGTAAAATACCTTAATCACAAACACTTTATTCAAAGAGTGAGGGTTATGTGCGTTATTTAACAAACACCCTTAGTTATGTTGTGATGATTTTATTATTACATTGAATTCAAGTAAATGTGGCCAAGTGTATCACATTAACTTTTAGTTAGGTAGATAATAATGCTAAAATATTAACTTATTATTTAATCACACAAAATAATTCACACAAAGTGCGTCCCTTCACACCGGGTGATGTGTGACTCTGCATGCCGGGAGATGTGTGGAACACATTGGACGATTTCATCACCTCTGATTTTGTTATTTTTTTAAAATTTTGTATAGTACTATTAGACTCACTTAGGGATGAGATATCCCGATCTAATGGTCGTGGATTTTGATGTATGCAGGTTGAATAAATTTTTTTGTAGGTACACTTCCAGTTACTATCATTTCAACACTTAGTTAGACAGTAATTTAGGATCGCATTTTCCATATTCCCATCAATAACCAATCAAATATACATAAATGCTCGGTCAACATATATGAATAAATATTTTTAAGATCATTTTATTGATTCATTTGTAGCACTTACAAAAGTATGACGTAAAGTGATCTTAAAATATTATATTTATGTTGGATTTCCTTAGTTCTGAGGTCCCAACCTAAGGGGGTCTATAAGGATTTAAACCTTACTATAAGACGATCGTTGTCACACACAGTTTATATTTGAGGAAAATTCTGCCGCATAACCCCTTCCTCTTCGATATACCAAACCAATTATAATCTACTTTTAATATTGTTACTACAATGATAGTTTTAATAGTTGACTTTGATTGGTTCATGGGGTATACTAGAGAGGTGCAAGGTTATGCTATCAAATTTTCAAGAGATATAAACTATGTATGACAACTCCCCTTATAATAATGTTTGAATCCTTATGGATGGGCTCAAGTGATAACTTAATGAAAACACTTCTTTTCTCATCTCCTAAAATTAGTAAAATGGGCTTAGGCCAATGATGTGTTTTGGTTTAGCTTTTCTAGGTTTGGTATCTAATTTTAAGCCGACTTTAAATCTTCTCCTCCCATTTGACCTTATGAATTGTTATATTCAGATGAAGTCGATGGCTAATAGAGTGGATGTACAAGCGTGTAGTAGATGGACGTGTTGTAGAAACCTTTCAAAAGGGTGTTCAAGAGTTTGTGGAATTTGCTTACGCTCAAGGTTCTCGTGTGGTGGATTCAAATGGTGCTATCTTGTGTCCGTGTCAAAAGTGTCATTTATTAAAGAAGAGATCTAAAGATGAAATTCAGTTGCATCTTTATAAAAATGATTTCATGAAAGGATATCAAATTTGGTGGAGGCATGGCGAGGTCTTCGATGACACAATTAACGAGTCAAATGATGCATACACTATCAATACATTTGTAGATATGGTTACGACGTTGCAGGTCCAGATTAACACTGATTGTTCAGACGAAGAGGAATCACATGGTGAGACAACATACTTCTACGAGTTGATGAAAAAGGCAGAAGAGCCGTTATGTTGGGTTGTAAGACATATTAAAAACTCTCAGCAGTTTTAGAACTTCTATCGCTGAAGATGAAGTGTAATATGACAGATCGTAATTTTGATGCCATGATTACAATTATCAAGAAAATATTATCCGAAGATGTTGAATTACCAGGAAATTACTATAAAACCAAAAAATGATGTGGAAGATGGACCTAGCGGAAGCTAAGATCGTCTCTTGTATAAATCACCATATTTTATATTACGGAGAACATAAGTATTTCATACGTTATCTTGAATGTGATGAGCCAAGATTTCATGAATCAAGTATGGGTGGAAAAAATGTCAAGGAAAGTTGTACATCATTCTAGTTAACTCCGAGATTAAAGCGATTATATTATTGTAAGGAAACATCAAAAAATATGTTATGGCATGAAGAGCATAGTCGTGACGAGTATATGGAGCATCCATCAACCTTTCCTTCTTTTTCAGAGGAGAAAATAAATTGCGTTATTGGTTTATGTACAGACAGATTTAATCCTCATGGAAGAAGCAAGGATTACTCTTGTTGGCTAGTAATGACAACACCATACAATCTACCTCCATGGTTATGTAACCAGAGACAATTCATGTTTCTCTTATTGTTGATGTCATGATCTACGCATCTGAGAAAATACATCGACGTGTATTTACGTCCTCTCATAGATGATTTGAAGTTGCCCTGGTTCGATGGAGTAGATACGTATGATATAAATAAAAGTCAAACATTCAATATGAAAGTAGCTTTACTCTGGACTATAAATGACTTTCTGACTTATGAAATGTTATCTGGATGGAGTATGCATGGACGTAAAAGTTGTCCACATTATATGGAGAGTACAAAGTCTTTTTTGCTTCAATACGATAAGAAACCTTATTTTTTGATTGTCTTAGGCATTTTCTCTCAAACGGTCATCCTTATCAGAGGCAAAAACAAGCATCTAAGAGGAATGTCATCGAATTTGCATATCCTCTGACAATTAAGACCGATGATAATATTATCAAGTTTAGAGGACATTGAAAACTCAGACATGGGCAATGAAGATAAAATACAACCTCTACCTGTTTTTGGTGACAATCATAATTGGATTACAAAAGTATCTTTTGGGAATTAACATATTAGGGTAAATTATTGATACGACACAATGTAGATGTTATGCATATCTAAAAAAATATCTTCAATAACATCTTTTCTATAGTTTTGAATGTAGCTGGTCATACACAAGATACAATAAATTCTTATTGTGACTTAAGGATCATATGCAATCGTCGGAGTTATATATTAGGGATCTTGAAAATAGAAGGGTCAAAATTCCTAAATCGAAGTATACATTAGACAAAAATCAAGTGAAATGTGTCTACAAATTAGCAAGTAAATTGATATATCTAGACATATATGCATCAAATTTGGTCGATTTAAAGAAGTTTTCATTTTAAAGAATGAAGAGCCATGATTGTTATGCATTCATGAAAAGACTGCTACCAATAGTGTTCATAGTTCTGTTGCAAAAAACTATCGTCGATGTTCTATCAAATGTCAGCAGAATTTTCTAGATTCTATGTTCGTCACACGTACACCGGATGGAGATGGAGTATCTTGAGAAAATATTTCTATGATTTTATATAATTTAGAGAAGATATTTCCACCGATTTTTTTCGAGTCAGTGAAGTATCTGATGATTCATCGTCCATAAGAGGAAAAAGTTGGGAGGCCCGTAAAATATCGATGGATGTATCTATTTAAAAGGTATTATTTTAAATTAAATTTTATTTTGATTCTAATGTTATATGATTAAAAACCCATTCTATTTTACGTAGGTTAATGTTTTTCTTAAAAAGAAAGTTCCAAAATAAAAGTAGAGTCGAAAGATCTATCAATCCTTAGTATATTTATGAGGAAGTAGCAACATTCTGTACGAGGTATTTTCCTGAAGATGTGGAGACTATATATAACAGATTAAGGAGGAATGAGGCAGTCTGCTCTGATGAAGAATCTCATATCAGTGTCTTTCGTCAGTCAACTCAACTAATAAGAAAGGCTAGAGAGCATCTATTATCGAAAAAATAGAAGATGCTGCTGAGCTCTACGTACTAAACAATTGTTTGAAAATAACACCATATGTTAAGTACATATCTTTATTATTTTTTCCAAGCAAATGAAAATTTCATTCTGCTTATCTTTTAATGGTCCGTGTATTTATTTTACGGAATTTAGAAGGAAAACTATTGAAGAACATCCTACATTTAAAAATGATGAAGTTGTGAGCACATATAAGAATCAATTTCTGTAATGGTTTAAGAACCAAGCAAAACAAATTGACGGTAATGATTATAATACATAGATATTAAGATATTTTTCAGAAGATCCAGTTTATAAGGTATGATCTTACAATTGTTGTTGAGTAATAGTTATAATTTCATACCGTAAATTCGGGTAGAAACTTAACAACCCAGAGTTACGGAGTGATGGTTCGTGGATCTTGTTATAGTGAAGATCATTTGGATCATTATAGAATCTTAAGGGAGATATAGGAAGTAGAATACAATATTCCAAGCTTAAATAGAGTAGTTCTTTTTGTGCGACTGGTATGATCCAAATGAAAGCGTAATGATCGATAGGAGGAATAACATCATCGATGTTATAAAAAGATAATTTATACGCATATTTGAACCATTAATTCATGCTTCTCAAGTGAACTAAGTTTGTTATCTTCAACAAGTGTCAAAGAAGAGAAATAACGTTGAATCTTTCAGTGTCGTGAAGATAAAATCATGAAGTTATATTTCTAAAGAAGACACCCACATAAGATGTTATAGATGAAGCTTTCACTCCTACTCATGAGCGAATAAATGTAGCACATGTAGTCCCAATCATCGAATCAATTTGGTTGGCGAATAATGAGGCCGCATCTGCTGACCTATTAGATGATGTAGAAGTTACAAATGATGATTCAGATAACTCCCAATCAACAAAACATGTTATAATTCACCTGAATCAAATGATGAAGGTTAGCTATAAGTTAATGTAAAGTATTGTACTTTTTAAAAAGGATTATATTGACAATTGAATAATTAACTATTATATTGCAGTCATGGTGGGTTTTGAACGTGGTGGCTCTCGTGGATCTTAACGATCCACTCGTCCGACCTCCTCAGACTCACCTTCTTCCAGTAGACAGCTTACCCTGCATTTTGATTTTGATTCACTTCCCGACGAGATTTGATGAGCCATAGTCTACTACTAGTCTCTAGGTTATCCTCCTCCTCTCTTTTATGGAGGTATATATGGAGAGCCATCTTCCTCAATGGTTCTTGATGCACTCCCTATCCCGGTACCTGCATAGACATCGATGGATTCTGATTTTCCTGATTCTAGATGTCCGAGCACCCACGTATCTTTACCCAGTGGAGGTGGGCAGACTTTGAATTCCTTCCCTTTATTGGCGGTTACTGCAGATGGGAGGTATTTTTTTTAAATTTCTCATTTTAACTTTCATATATATATATATAGACACACACACACACACACTTTTAAAAATTTACAAAATTATGTATGTATTTTTAAATAGCAATAGGGTTGCAAAAGGAGATAACCAACATTGTCAGGACGCATTTGACTAGCACGTAATTTCGATGGCGTTGCATTCCTGCTACCGAGCAGGAGAGATTGTTTGATATATTCCCGGTAAGAATAGTATTTTGTCAAATTAATTGATAATTGTTACAACTCGTTTATCTAAAATTTTTCAAAAATTTTCAGAGCAGGTACATTTTCTTCCAGGTCTAGGGGAGGAGGCTTATCGTCGAGCCTTTATTCGTGTAGTGGAGAAGAGGACGAGTTGTACATTTCTCAAGGCAAGGAGAAACTCGCATGTGAAGGCGAGATGCGAGGAAATGAAATTTGAGGAGATGAAGAGGTTCCCACAACATGGTGCATGGAGGAAGGATATTATCTTATAATCATAGTTTAAAATGTAAATTTTAAAAGAATTTACATTTATTTAATATTTTTTGCAGGTGGGTATGTTTTTGTGATGTATTCATTACTCATTCTGAGTTTGGAAGGAGTTCGATGGCGGGAAGGACAAACCGCCAAAAAATAGAAGATAGATCGACCAGTGGCTCCGAACACCACAATCAGGTTTGCGCGGAGCTGGAAATTTCTTTTAAAAATTAAAATTTAAACACCAAATTATTATAGTTCAATTTTGTTATTATTATTTCTTTACTTTTCCTGGCAGCTAGGTTGGAATGGGAACCCTCGTTTCAGGGATGGTGGTCTAAATCCCATATTAGTGGGAAAGCAGGAAAGTTTAAATGGCCCATTCTTGAAGCAGGAGAATTGATGGTTATATTTTTATTTTTTAAAAAATTTAAAAGTTATATTACAATTAATTCTTCTATTTTTTAAATTTTATTTCAGGATCGTTATTTGGCACTATCTGCAGAAAAATGGGGTTGGACTCCTATTGGGAAACTGCCACCATTTGATAAGTAATTTGGAAATAGGTAGAGAAAAAAAAATTATTTTATTTTATTCATTTTTTGAATATATCGACATATTACACAATGGAAGTTGTGATATGTGTTGGAGGAAAGGGATGTTGTGGTGAATCGAAAGTAGACGCTTGGTGGTCTCCCTCCATACTATATGGAGAAGCATCGTCAATCATATTCTGCTTATGACAATCCTTATCGTATTCACAACCACAATCATCACATCCATCACTGCAGATGGAGTTCCAAATGGTGATGATGGTGGAAAAGTGACGAAGCCCCAATAAGAGTTCACGGCATACATGTAACTATTCTACTTAGAAGGAGTAGTAATTTCATAGTTCTCTATCTTCACATGCATATCTTATATATATAAATATAAAAGTCACAAGGGCGTGCATCTCAATATGAGGAGATTGAACCGGATGACGACGAGGAGGAGAATGACCCAAAATAAGAGGCACATATATATGCCAGGTTTAAGGAGAAGGAGAAGGAGAAAAAGAAATCAAAATAGAGTTTTATTTCAAACATATTTACATCGAATAAAAAATGATTGTTGGTTTTTTTATCTTGTGTAGTTGTTGAATTTCAAGCAAGTTTTAAATTTACAGAAATTTTGATATTAGATGCAACTGTACTTGTAGATTAATTTAATTACAGAACCTTTAGAACATATATTTGTTGTGTGTGTGTGTGTGTATATGTGTGATTTTACCTCTTAAATATGATGCATTTACATATACTGAAGTTTTATACGAACTTATATGTTTAATTTGTAAGTAAGTTCATATATATTATGTGAGTTTGATAGGTACAAGTTAGTAGGAGATGTATAAGAGGATGTCGGCTAGAAGGCATATTACATGTACTTTTCCCAACTTTCATAAGTACATGCAATGGATTCTTGGCAGGTTTTACAAGTAAACCCCATCGAACCTGTATATTTTTCTAGCACTACAGGATGGGCGAGCACATGTGCTAGCTCGGGACTTCTTGTGCACGCCCATAAGGTGAGCAAGCACCTGGCATACATAGGTACTTACCCAACTACCCTTGCGATAGGGCTACCCACCAGCATACGTGGACATGCACATGGCGTGCACACAGAGTGCACATGACGAGCCATTATGTGCATGCCAATCATGACTTTTTTTGTAGTTTTCTTCCACTGGATTTATGAAAACCCCCAAATTCCCAACATTGCATTCATCTTTGTAACCCTTAGCTGCCCATTCTATATACTAGAACCCCTCCAGTGATGAAGCTTCTATCCCCAGCAATTGAAGCTCCATCACACCCTTCCCTATCTATTTTGAATAACCACAAGACCGAGCTTTTCTCAAGTTTCAAACTCCTTGCGAGTACAACTTTTTGGTACCCAATTTAGGATCTGAAGAGGAGCCTTACATTTGGAAGACCATCTCCGTGCATTCTCGGGAGCTTCACCTACAAACTTCACAGCAATATCCCTGGAGGGATTTTCCTCCAATATTGCAAGGGGCCAAAGTTATTGCTATTAAGCAGTCGATAATTTTTTTGTTATGTAAGATAGTCATGCCGCCTCTCCCAGAGGTAGTTTTGTCTTAAGAATAGCTGCCTTTCATTGAGGTAGCTCTTCCCAATATCAAGCACCGTGCAAGCCCGCCAGACGCTCCCACCCATCAAGCTCAAGGTCATTGCAACCCCTTGAGTCGGCTTATTGATGATCTTGAATTCTGCCTCTTTAAGGATATGTAATAGTCGTAGTACATGAGGCAGATTTCGGTCATGCAAAGAACCACACCTTCGAATATGTGGACATTATTTTACTTGATAAGTGTACCAAGGTCAAACTCAGGGACACGGACCTCTTTAATATATTTAACAAATTTTGGTCTATTAAATTTATGTGTGAATAGATTCTCAATTTTAGGTCTTCATGCAGATGCACAAAATAAAATGCAGATAAAATGTCACACAGAATGATGCATGTAATTTTTATTTGATTTTATGCCGTAATTATAAAATGATGCATGAACATAATGCAAGGTTACATGCGAGAGACAAGCATGCAAAATAATATTTACAAATATGCCCTACAGAATATGAGCACAAGATACGATTCAGATTCAAAGTTAATTTGGGCAAGTACCTATTTAATGGGAAGGGTTTATCGAGCAAAGGACACTATATAGAATCAAAATTTATCACATTTAATTAAGTGTCAAATCATTGATTAAAACATGCCATAAAATAGAGGGTGAAATAAGCAACAAAATGATACTGAAATCATGTGATTTGGAATTAAAGTGCTCAAGATAAGAAGTAAACAGTGCAAGGGCATAAATGTTATAAAAATACGAGAAATAAAAGATAAATAATCACAAATAGGTCCCTGGAGGGACCTATTTGCAATTTAGAAAAACCATTAGGGGCCCTCTGTAAAATTTCCATTGCGTGCATGGGTATTTATGCAATTTCTAGAAACGGCAAGGACCTCCCTGTAAGAAAATCAGGCGCGCGCGTGAGGCATGCGCCTTAAGACCAAAATGTAATTTCAGAAACATCCTGGGTCTTCTCTGCAATTTACCCATCCCCTCACGTGCTGGGCACGTGAGGGGGTCAGGCTTGGGAGATGCTTAGGCTCAGAGCTGACATGGCATGTTTGATTGCTTTAGTCCTTGGTTCGGTGCACCCAAGCCTGTAGGTTTGACGTGGAGGCTTGGGGTGACACGTGTTGCCATCAAGGCCGTCCGATCCATATGATTGGACGGTAGCTTCTTCATCTTCCACCGTAGGCCATCGGAGGAGGCTGCGCTCCGGTGACCTCTGTGTGGCTTCTCCCTGCTCCAACCACTCGCTTGAGGGTCGAAGAAGCTTCCCGAGGTCCTGGCAAAGAGGCTGGAGGTGCGGCGAGTCTCCAAGAGCGATTGGATCAGCAGGTCGATAAGGCTTCGTCAGTGGCGGAGCTCGAGATCGGCGAGGGGGCCTGACCTCCGACGATTGAGATCTTGCAGGGGTTAGATGGTAGCCAAAGCATTGACGTGATGTGCGCGAGTCTTGTGAGGTGAGTGAAGTCTCGTGGAGGTGGAGGAGAGGGGGACTTGAGCTCCTTCTCCGGCGAGGTGAAGAAGGAGGTGGGTTGGAGTGGGGGAGGCTTCTGGAGAAGGGAAGGGTTGAATGGGGTGGTCGACGAAGATGCTGGTGGTAGGGCGGAGCTAGATGGATGGTCGTGCGATGGCGATAACATTTGTGGCGGTGGAAAAATAAGGCGAAAATCGAAGAAACACCAGGAGGCAGAGGTACCTGGAGGTTGGGAGGAGAAGATGGCGGTCGGGGAGGCTTGGGCTGAGGTCTAAAGGATCTCGGGTCGTCGCCCAGGGAGGTCAGTCGGGCCTCAGAGCTCGTGCAGCTGCCGGAGGTGCCGTGACACGATGGAGCATCGTGGGTCAACATCGGAGCATGGAGGCACCATTATGGCCCTCCTTCGACCTCCGTTTGTCATAGGGAGGCGGATGAGGGATATGGCTTAGGCTCTGACTGGTGGATGAGGTGAACAGAGGGCGGAGGAGGTGGTTTTATAGGTGGAGATGGCAGAGGAAATCATGTGTTACGGGGAGTTTGCAACGGCTGGAGGAGTGATGGAAGAGGTCCTGGGGGTTACGCGAGAAAAGTGGAGGAATGGGCTACATATATGTGGCATTAAAGAGCGAGGAGGTGATCGGAGGTACCTTCCAAAATAGGAAAGGGGCGGAGCGGGCGCGAGGTGAAACAACTATGGGAGGGGCGTTTGGAGGTAGACGAAGAGCTTTGGATTGTTGGATCATGTGATCCAACGACCGAGGTTGCGGCATGAGTGAACGATGCGGATATGATCTATTAGATCTGATCAAGCGACTGATTAGGAGGCGGGTACATGCGGTGGAGATGTAGGTGGGGTTTCATCCTACGGTGGGAGTGGATATGGTGGCGTGGAGCGAGGAGAGCCATAGGACTAGAAAGGAGATCAGGTGGCTGAGTTTTAGGCGAGGATGAAAGGATGAGATCAGATCTTAGGGGAGATCTAATGGCTGAAAGTGAAGAAGGAGTGGGCAACCAAGATGGAGGCAGGGGAGCGAGATCAACAACCAAAAGGGGTGACGGGTGGTGAGAGAGGAGGCGGGCCACGTGGGTGGCCCAGAGGGTGCCACATGGTCTAAAAAAAAATTGATTAAATTATAAAATAGAGAAAAAATAAAAAATAAATAAAAGAAAGCAAAATTAGGAAAAAGTCAAAACATGAAAGTTGTAGATCTCGATGAGATCTACAAGTTTCATGTTGGACAAAAAGTCAAAAAAAGTCATTTGTACAAAAGTATATTTTGGGTGCATTTTAAGGGCTTTTAGTCTTTGAGATTTTTGTGTATTTTTTTATCTCTTTTAAAGGTAAAAACAATTATAGACAATTAGTAACCTAATTTTTATGGAGGTTTTTAGTAAGAAAGAAAATAAAGGAGGAGGTTAGTAATTAAATACACTAAATATAGGTTATTTATACGCAATTTATATACAATATAATACAAGATAAATTTAATGAATTATTAGGGAATGTTATTGAATTATTTAAGCATGGGGATTAAGAATTGAATTTTAGCTTGATGAATACAAGATCCATCACTTAAGACATTAGATGCCTCAACGAAAGGCAACTTAATGCATAAAGAAAGCCACATGTATGAAAATGGCTTCCAAATTGCCCAAAACCAAACAAAATGCTGGTGGTTCTGTCCTTTGGAGTTGGTACCTATTCAACACAAACATGACTAGGGGGAATCCACAACTCATTCGCCAATCGCCAATCAAGTTCAATCCACAAGTCATCCATGAAGGTAAAATCCCAAGACATACATAAAGGGAAAAGTCATATAATAATTTACAAAAAGGTCACTGTTTCTTTGATTACATGTAAGCAAAAAATGCTACTTTGTCGTCCTTTTTAGTGTTTGTACTGCAGTTTTACTTGGGGATTTATTGGAGGTTGCGCATTTGGTGGCCTTTTGAAGGAAGTAATCTAGCTTGACTCATCTGTATGTTCAAATATATAGTCCACCCAAATCCAAAGGGGGTAGGGGAGAATGAATCAATGTCCCTACATCCATTGCCAACCTCTCCTTTCACGGTGCGGGAAATGTGGTAGAAACTCCGGAAGGATCCGCTTCGAAAATTGGAGTCGTGAACTCCAATTCAGACTGAGGTATGTGGGTATCCTCCTAGATATCTTCCTAGTCAGGAGCCTTTCGCCCCCTTGACGCCACACTCGACCACGTGATTGTCTTTGTGTTGCACCTTCAGGGAAAACATCCTCCTAAGCCTCATCCTCCTCTGGTCCATCCCTAAACTAAAGTTGTGTGGCATCGTGCAAACAGACACATGCTTTTAAGGCTACTTCCCTCATACTATGGATGTCATCACAATCTGCAAGATGAGGTATCTCATGAAGAGTGACACATGTATGAATCAAGCTTATTAGTCAATTATCACATCCGAAAGTTAATATAATCACACAATTCAAACTTATAATGTAATGCAACCATGTCATCCCACCAACTGTCATGTAATCTGTTGGTACCATGGAAGATAGTCCTGTAACATCAGGTGTTCCCATAGAGATGGGCACCATCGGCACAATGTAATCCCTTCGAATATGCCCTAGTCGTACATACACCAAATGGAAATATGTCCAATCCACAGAAGTCTTCCCTTGCATATCAATGGAGTGAATATGCATTGAGGTGTCACAATCCATAGGAGTCCCTTGGATTGCACCAAACTGTCGTAGGACACAATCTGCAGGGTGTAGCTCGACAATACAAAATGAATCAAGGGTACTCTAGTAACATGTAAATCATGCGCCTCCAAACTATAGGATAAAAGTTGATTCATCACATCTGGTGTGTAGGGCATCCATATCACATGTAACCGTATATAAAATTTTAGTGTATAGACAAAGAGATGTAAACAATAGTGTTATGTATTGTTACATGTTCGGTCCTTTGCAAGTCAAGGACATCCTTGTAGGGTCACATCATCTACATCAGCTCTGTCGTAACATCGAATTATGCATGTCATTTGCACCCTAACGGACTACCTCGCCAGATGGGGTGATGATGGACGATGGGCACAATGTGAGGGAATTGCTCTCAAGCCCACAGTTGTAAATGCATGAAGGGACCACCGATCTCAATTGCCTTGGACCTACATGCGACACAGAGTTGTCTATAAGATAGGCTATGCAAGAAAAAACCTTAATTGTATCTCCCACATGCCTTGAGTTCCTCCAACAAAGGAAGGTAGATTACTGAAGCCTCGTTTCTCGACGCGTTGGGAAAAAAGTATGCCACCCATCAACTGTAGAATGTCAGCCCGTGTAAATTGTATGATGGTCTCCTCTTCAGCATCAACCGAAGTTGTTGAGAAGTGCTCGACCGACCACATCATTCGATTTGGAAACAAACTTTTCTCACCCTCATTACCATCCTCTTCAACATTTACTTTCTGCGAGTATCATTGAAATTGCTGGTAACATGTTGTAGGAAAAAAGTGACATTATATGGTGGTTGAAATTGCACCTTGATGTAATGAATGGCTGCACAAATATCGGAAGCATGGTCCGATAACGTACACGTGGGTCTAGGATGATCACAAATACATACAAGCGTACCCTCTCCAGAAACCAAGCCTAGATAGGTGCATCCTCTTCGCCAACGAAAACAAATGCCATTGGTAGAATGTGGTTAACATCATCACTTGAGCAAGCAATTAGAATATTTTTTTGTACCTTCCATACATGTGTGTACCATCCACACTAATTATGGGTCTGCAATGTCTAAAAATCACAATGGATGACCTGAATGCCCCCTCTCGAACATCTCTCCACCATCTATCGAGGTTGTCTTGATATATGTAACTAATCCTGAAATAGACTCTTCAAAAGCTCTGAAGAGATAGGAAAATTCGTTATAATATTTTTTCCAATCTACATACACCATTTTTATTCCCTTCCTCATAACGTCCCAAACCCTTCTTCGACTAAATTGGAAACCAAAGTCATCATGAATCAATGTTTGTAAAAAGGATACCTTCATTGAGGGAGAGATTTGGACCTGATTAAGAAATTTGAGTGCCATGAAGTTTGTGGATGGTCTTGATTGTCTGCTCGATTCAAGCGGTTGTGAGGTTTGTCAACCATTGAGATGACAAATTGTCCATCGATTGGTCGATGTTGGCCACACAATCTTCACATGTAACCCCGACCTTATTCGCTACATTGCACATCCCCTACCTTTTGTTTGATTCAACTACCATAAAGATGTAATGCCTTTTATGCGGAAAACCTTCACATATCACACCAGGTTGGCTTCATATTTGAAGAGCATGCCGTTTTTAACTCATCAGTCAAACTGATCCCATCATCAAAGTTCATGCAATCTTCTCCATTTAAAATATATCCATCCCCTCCTCGCTTGTTCAAGAAATGGTATGTTAGATAATGGGTGTTCTAGAATGATTCCCTCCCTCTTGGTCTTTATTTTCCATCTCATCATATGTATTTTGCGGTGAGGGCTCCATCAACCATTCAAGTTTCGGATCATTGTCCTCGATAATAACAATTTGTCCTCCATTAACCATAGGAGGGAGAGATGTATTTTCATGAGGATGTACATATTCGGGCACCGAGACCATAGTAGTAAATATCACGAGCCGATATGCATCACCCATAGATTTAGAATATTCCACAGTCTCTCAAACATCACCGTCAAACTCAAAGTTTGCTATGTAAAATGTTTATGTGTCTTGCGACATTCTATGAAACACCTGTAACTCAACTCCCTTCGGTACGTTCATTCTGAAGACAGATTTGATCCTCTCGATTAAACCCACGAATGTCATTTCTGAAGTAATCTTGATGGGTTTCATACAACCTCTAAATAGGTCATGTTCTTACTCAATTTCGAGACACTCTTACTGCAATGATAGAAGCAACAAACTTCCCGAGACATACCAATGCAACGTTAAATCAACATGCATTGGAATCATTGGATATGCAACTCATAATGTTTAAAAAAGCCACATTACTTTGACCAAACAAAAAAATAATCTTAATCTACCACATTGAGTATAAAAGAAACCCTAAAATCCACAAAACCCCAAAACCCACAAAAACAAAGTGAAAACTTATTGTTTGTAGCATGGGGTATATTAAGGCATCACCTTGGCGTCAGTCAGGGATAGGGGAGAACGGAGGTGATGGAGGAACTCCAGAGGATGCGAAGGAGGTTCTCTGGATGAGGCAATAGAGAGAGAAGGGAGCATAGAGGATGCTCGTCAGGTAAGAGAAGACTATGCATGTACAAGGGAGGGCAAACCCATAATGCATGTGGGAGTTCTGGCGGGTTTATCTGGTGCTTGATATTAGGCAAGAGCCACCTTTATGAAAGGTGACTATTCTTAAGACAAAGCTGCCTTTGGAGAGGTGGCTTCCCTACAATACATAACTAAAAAAAGTTTGTTGACTGCTTATGGGAAATAACTTTGGCCCTATGCGACATGAAGGAAAATTCCCCGATGGAGTAGTTCCTCACCTGGAGCTGCTCTCTACACCCAACTATGAAGATAAGAACCAGGGGACTATCATAACAATGGTAGTCCCATTTTGACGTGCCTTCCCCGCTACACCACTGGAGAGGAAATCTTCTCTAAAGAGCTCTTCCCTTAATAACATACGATCTCCATCATCAAGGCACCACAGAGCTCACCCTCTACCACTTTGTTATGGTATGAGAAGAAGAGGTGGTGCACAAGCATCACAAGATTCACAGAGAGTCGATCCCCATTATCCTAAGTCACTCTATTCTTCTATGCCATTCGATTAACACCATCAGAATTTAGAGGGGCGATCGTCATGGTCCAGCCTTCATCATAGGATTGTGTGTCAACAATTCCATCTCTGATCATTGTTCTAAAAATCTTCCAGCATTGCCGTTCAATGGTCCTCATTAAATCCATCGTTGAAGAGAAGTTTAAATCTAATCATTGATCACAAGTACAACATCAATTTCCTCTAGACATGCCACACATCGAGACTCATCCACATGACCATAAAAAGAGGCATGCAACCAACCGTTGGATCTGTACCTGATAACACACAAGGCCTCACGAGGTCAAATTGCAGCAATACCCTCACTACTTCTTTCATCTGCAGAGTTGTCCTTGTTGTGTGTCTGCCACCTGGCACACCCTTAAAAGAATTGCATAGCTCCCCCATCTCTTTAGGTAATGACAAAAGTGGCCATGTGCACTAGAATGCTTATTTTTTATTTTAGTTTTTCATGCAAAAAACCCTTTATTTCATTGTCATTTTGTCATTATTATTCCAAAACAAAAATTATACATTGTAGTATATTCACGACCTATAATTTGAGAAATTTATTGTATTTTTCATTTCTACACATGACTTATTAAATTTAAAATGGCAAAATCTTGCTTAGTTTGGACATTTGTGCTTCTAAAATTCATATTAAGTCACTCACAGCTCTAAACATTTCTCAAAAAATCACTTATAGATCTAATTGTGCTTAAACATACCTCAACAAACCATTGCATCTTCATGCTTCTTTTACACTGAATAAATTATTGAGTGATTTATATAAATAATTTTATTATAGTCTACACATAGTATTTTTCCAAAAAATTAACTACCATGGATTCTTCATTTAAATATCTATCTCAAGAAATATTGGTATACAATAATATTAATGTTTGATATTTAATCAAATCAAATTACTCTGGCTTTGTTTGCATTAAAAATTCATGAAAAAAAATCAAATTTTATCTAAAAATTTCAAGAATAACACAATTTTATATTTTCATATCTGGACCAATTTTCATAATTTGGCAGTTCATTATGTGGAAAATTACTAAAGCACTCCTAAAATTAGTCTATTTTTCATGAATGCATATTAACTCATAACAATCCACATAAATATCTTGTGTTTTTTCCATTAAATAAGGTTTATAGGAAAAATAGTATTAGGTTAATTTGGAATTTATTTGAATTGAAACTAAAATTTCATACTTCTATTATATTCCTTAGGAATCGAATGTGCCTTGAGAGTTGAAATCACTTGCATTTTCATCTCATAAAAGTTCTTCTATGAACACCAACTCAGTAGTTGCCTGAACTAAATCTGCAGCCCGCATATTTGCCTCATAGTGTCGTCTTTGAGTTTACCCAAGTAAACTCAAATCGACTACATTAATTTAATTATATATTGATTTCTTATGATTTTTGAATTGTGTTTAGAATTCTGTACTACAATAATTGACCTAATTAAGGAAGGGAATTTAGAACTTTTCATTAAGCTCTAAAACTATTCATCACATGCACCAAAATCCTTTTTAATATAACTAAAATACTTACTCAAAGCATAGGAATCTAAATAAAAGGCCAGAGAATTATAAACCCAGTATTGAATTAATAAAAAATAATTATGAAAATACCATGTGTTATACTAAAGCTAAGTGAAGTAAACTGATGTTTACCTAAATAATCAAATCAAGGTTACATGCAAAGTCAAATCATCACAAAGTTAATACTCAAAGCTTAAGGAGAGAGAAGAGGAAACATGGAGTTTAATAATAATTCAGCATCTGACCATGGTCTATGTCCATAGCAAATGCTCATGCACGAGGTTGTCTACATATGGAGGAGCCTACAATGAATATGTTTGTACTCCTATATCGATTTGATTCGGAGATCTTTCACTATATCCAATATGTTGTGCACCTTCCTAGGGCATCCTCTTGCTCCTTCTAGAGTGAATTCGAGTGGAGCTTCTGCAAAAATATGTAACATGATTCCTTATCTATCTATTGTTTCCTACGAAGAATACAATATAAAGGGTATCAAAATCAACAAACAACTAGCAATAATTGTGAAATATGGAAGATAAATTGCAGCAAAAATTAATGAAAAATATACAAATAAGCATGAGATCTTAATAGAGAAGTTAACTAATGCTAAGATGCCATAGTCTTGGTGTTCGCGCTTAAGAGTTGGGAATGAGAGCGATTCTTTTCTAATGGAATGGTTTTTTTGTTTGTGGACAACTACCTTTGCATGTCTCCCAACCGTAAGATTAGTATGTTATCCGCGCCTTAATAGTTTGGATCAAATATGGAACTCACGACAATCAAAATTCATGTGCACATAATCAAGATACTTACTAGAGTGGTTTCCAACTCCTTTTATATAATTCACACAATGTACTCAACTCGGTGACATTTATCCTATTGAATAATTGGATCAATCATGTAGACATCCCAAGTTTTTCCTATTCTCAGCCACTATTATGGTATATTATGAATCCCCATAATTTCTACTTTATAAATTCAATCGAGTCAACCTTTCAATTTGGTCAAAGACGTACAATATAACATCTCGGGCTCAACTTGACCTGCTATGGTATATTATCATCACATGATCATGCTACAATCGTGTGTATTTAGATGTGCAAAAACAAATATTGTTGTGCTCCACGATCTTAGCTCAAATCAATGATAAAAATCGAACTTAAAACAACAGATCACACGTGTTAATTTAAGTGTATAGTGGTGAGAACGGGTTGAACCATAGAAAGTATATGTAATGGGAGTCGTGATTCACTCTTTTTTGGTATTTCTTGTTGTACCTTTTATATAGTTTTGATATAAATGCGATGGGGTGCAAAAATGTAGAGTTGAACCATGGTTAGCAATATGCATTCATCTACATGTCCTAGTTATGCACTAGATCATAATTAATATAATAAATATGACAAGAATGCAAACATGGTTAGCAATTTATGGAAACTAAGAATTAAAGCTTCAATTTATGTTTCACTTAGTTTCAACCAAAATGAGGCGCATAAAACTACAATTAGGAGAATATAAATATAAAATTTGGATAAATGCATAATCAATATACTAAAACGCTTCAAGAGTTTGTTCTTAGTTGGTTCACAAAAAATTAAACTTCAAGCAATAATAAAGGATGAAGCCGGGGGTTAGTTTAGCAGCTATTTGGAGAAGGCACAAGCATCTTCATATCGAAGGCCAAAGGTTGCTGCGAGGAGGTCATCACGGTGCTCGCTCCGGGCTACTATTTGTGAACCCGAAGTGTTGTAGACTGGGATTCATCTCAAGCCAAATGATCCTTGTGACCAAGTGTTGAAGAAGGACTATATTTCAAAGGTTACCTACAAAGAAGAGCATTCAAGCAAAAGTGCATTAGGATAAAATAGAACTACAACTGAAGGTACAACTACTGAGATCAAAAAAGGGAAACATCGTACTGCAAATGACAAAAACAAGATGTGAGAAGACATTTGAGGATGCAAGCAAGCATTACCGAATCGAACTATTTTCATCAACTAGGATGGTGAACACTCTCCACCCTCGACCATGCCCAACAACTAAACTCCGTGATCTTTGGTGCTTCAATCCTTCCTCAAGGACTTCTGCCCTCAACCACAAGATGAGGCTTTTGGAAGCAATATGAATGACTTAAATAGAAGATGATGCATGGTTTAAGTTGAGGTGGTAGTAAATATTTTAGTCAATGGCGCATGATGGATGTTGCAAAGACAAGGCTGCCGTATAAGGGATACAGTGATGCAGGTATGAGACAAATCTTGCTAAAGGTGCATGACCGATATAAAAAATACGAGAACATTATCACTACAAGAAGATGAGGTATGGGCACTCTACCATAGAGTAAAAACCATGATGCAATTGCAAATTTCGAGTGCTTCTCTATTATAATCACCTAAGATCATATGCCTTTTGAAGATCACATGAAAGGTTTCAAATCAAGCCATAGCACGTGAAGATTCATGGAGTTAAAACGAAGAAATAGATTTTATAAAAAGATAGTCCGTAGACTTTTGTCAGACTTGGAGATAAACTATGGGTCTTTTCACACTTAAAAATCAATGTCCAAACGAAGTCGAATCTCAAAACATCCTTCACAACAGTTGTAGCCTTATTATTTAGCTTCGTCTTCAACCAGAACCATCAAGTTTTGTTAAGGAATTCAATGAGAATGCATATTTCAAGATCATGTGGTTGTATGAACAACCTGTTGAATTTGAAAATCCCATTGATTATTGGGATATGAAAATCCCATTGATATGGACATTAACAATTACCATTAGTGCACCTTTGATTGCCGATTAATTAGAAAATAAAACTCTTTATGATGGACAAAAGAGGAAGGTGAATTGGCAGTCGTTTTGGTTGTCTAGCCAAATATAATAAGGCCAAGGGTCCCCAATCGACACATGTTCTCTTCTCTATTGTTTTCCATCGACAAGAGAGAGCTTGAGAGGCATACGTTCGTGAGGAAGATCCGAGGTTCCATCCGTGGTTTGATCAACGGCTACGGCAAACATCATAACAATGGCGTCAGGTACTCCGTTACCCTTGAATTCGGATCGATCTCTAGTTTAACAAGTGGTATCAGAGCCATCTCGATTTCGATTCATAGGGTTTTACATGTATATCTTGATGTACATATTGGTATTTTTTTTAAAATCGTGCTATGTGCTTCGGATCGAAGGCGTTTGTGGCGGGATTTTAATGTTTTAAGATAGACCTTTCGCTTCCACAATACTGTGATCCGTGTGGTTATTATATCTCCAACATTCAGCATTCTGAAAATCGTGTATACGTGAGTTTTTTTTAAATGAAAAATCACAGTGCTTCTTATTAGACGCACATGTATGTTTTGATTAAAAAAAAGAGAATCCATATACGGTTGTTGTTAATGAATTTTTTTTGTTTACTTTTGGGAATGAATGGCATTTTTATTATTAAAAAAATATACATTCTGGATTTCCGTTGACAGGGATTTTAATATACAGAGATATGGTCCTTCTGATTTTTGTTTTTGTTGAAACATATTTGGAATCATCAATTCCTATTCATTTTGTGTTAATTGAGTGGAATTAACATCAGTCATGGAATTGACTTTAAAAATTGCATTAAAAAAACCCGTGGGACTCCATTCCTGTTTGTTCTTGAAACCCAAATAACGCAGCATACGTCATTGTTATTTTTTTATACTGTCATTGCAATTAACATTGGTTCATGGATTTGGACTTATTGCTTGTTAACTCCCATAATCAATCTCATTCGGTAATATTATTTGGATTTTTTTTGGGATATTCCCGTATAGAGCCATCATTACATATCCAAATAAGGGAAATCACTTCCTGTTTTTGGACATACGAACTTTTTTTTAAGGGAATGATAGATAAAATGGAGGTTGTTTCTCATTCACAGCCTTTTGTATGCTTGTAATTCACGGATCACCCGTTTATCAATCTATCACTTTGTATACTTTTTTTTTAAAAAGGAGGGGATCAGATTCCATTTTAGGATTGTATTTTTGTCAATATCCGTTTGCTTCCTTAAAAAGGGAGGTGGCTTTATCTTTGATTCCTATTCCTGTTTATGCAATTCATTTTTTTTAAAACCTTCATCCGTGCACAGTAACCTTCATCCTTATAAATCCAATATCAATATTGATTAGTTGCATACATATTATCATAAATTCCGAAATGCGTTTTTTGAGATTGCCTTTTTTTATATGTTTTTTTAACCCATTTTTTCGGATCAGTCATAAGACATAATTACAATATTCCCAAAAATATAATTGAAGCGAATAAGTCACCAAAGTGACCTCTATCGTCAAAATTGTATTATTGGAGATATTTGGACGGATTTTGTATGCCTTATAAATATTATCCATCCCAAAGGAGGGACAATATTTATTTAAGTATATCGCATACATGTGATGATAATTGAGCAATGATTATAAAGTTCCATGTGAGTAATGAGATACATCCAAAGATGGTCTCATTACTTGACAGGATTTATCATTGACGATTGATCGTCACATCAAGAGTATCACTTACAACTAACATTATTGTCCAAAGACTTAATAGTTAGTGATGCGCTTGGTATCTTGTTCTTCTTATGGCTGTATTTGCAAATTCACGTCTATGAAACATACATTAATTCTGTTTTCTTTTGATCTTTATTTTATAGCTTCCGCTTCCGCATCTACTATCTCTGCCACTTTAAATTCCATTCCCGTACTTCAGGGCACAAATTTCAAGGCATGGAAAGAGAGCATTATGATACTGCTTGGCTGCATGTATCTAGACCTTGCACTTCGGATAGAGACTCCTGCTCCTCTTACGGAAAGTAGTTCTTCTGATGAAAAGAAGAACTATGAGAGGTGGGAGCGCTCTAATCGCATGTGTCTCATGATCATAAAGCGCGGCATTCCGGAAACCCTTAGGGATTGCTGAAGAAAAAATAACCACGGCTAAAGAATACCTTGCTAAAATTGAAGAGCGTTTTGCGAAAAACGATAAGGCGGAAACAAGCACTTATTTACAGCGCTTGATTTTCATGAAGTACACCAGCAAGGGAAACATGAGGGAGTACATTCTTGAAATGGCTCACATTGCTTCAAAGTTACAGGAATTAGAACTAACAATATCTGATGATTTGTTAGTTCATTTGGTTCTGTTGTCACTTCCATCACAGTACAGCCAGTTCAGGGTCAGTTATAACCGCCAAAAGGAGAAGTGGACTCTTAACGAGCTCATTTCATACTGTGCTCAAGAGGAAGACAGGTTGAAGCATGAAAAGCCAGAAAGTGCTCATTTAGCTATGAATTCTAAGGATAAGAGCAAGAAAAAAAAAGAAATGAGTAAAGCTGCTGTGACAGGTCCAATAAAGAAGAATAAGGATGCAATTAGTTGCTTCTTCTGCAAGAAATCTGGACATGTCAAGAAAGATTGTGCCAAATATCATGCATGACGCGTGAAGAAAGGTACAATTCATACTTTGGTTTGTTCTGAAGTTAATTTAGCTTCAGTTCCAAGAAACACTTGGTGGTTAGATTCCGGTGCCTCTACTCACATAAGTGTTTCAATGCAGGGCTGCCTGAACTACCGAAGACCAACTGATGTTGAAAGATACATCTACGTAGGTGACGGAAAGAAGGCAGAAGTCGAGGCAGTTGGATTTTTTAAGCTTTTATTAGGAACTGGTCATTATCTAGAGTTAAAGATACTTTCGTTGTTCCATCTTTTAGACGAAATTTGATTTCTGTTTCTGCATTGGACAATTCAGGTTATTTTCTAAATTTTGGAAATGGAAAATTTAGTCTTTCTTTTAACTCTTCTATGATTGGTGCTGGCTCCTTAGTTTCTAGTGATAAGCTTTATTTGCTTGATACCATTGCCTCTTATAATGAATCTATGGCCGTTGAATCGAGAGGCACTAAGCGAAAATTTGCCTCATAAAATTCAGCATCAATTTGGCATAAGCATTTGGGTCACATATCCAAATCTTGAATTGAACGACTTGTATCTGATAACATCCTAGATTCACTAGATTTCACAGATTTGGATATATGTGTCAACTGCATTAAGGGAAAACAAACCAAATCACGGAGATTAGGTGCCAATAGAGCTTCTAGTGTCTTAGAATTGATACATACTGATATATGTGGTCCATTCCCTACGACATCATGGAATGGTCAACAATATTTTATATCATTCATAGATGACTACTCAAGATACGGTTACCTATATCTCATTCATGAAAAGTCACAAGCTCTAGACGTGTTCAAATCATTCAAGGCCGAAGTTGAGCTCCAACTCAACAAAAGCATAAAGTGCATCAGATCTGATCGTGGTGGTGAATACTATGGCAGATATGATGGTTCAGTGAACAATGTCCTGGTGCTTTTGCTTTATTCCTAGAAGAATGTGGAATTGTTCCTCAGTATACTATGCCAGGATCTCCTAGCATGAATGGTGTAGCTGAGAGACGTAACAGGACTCTTAAGGATATGGTGAGGAGTATGATCAGTCATTCTTCCTTACCAGAGTCCCTCTGGGGAGAAGCATTAAAAACAACAGCTTACATTTTGAATAGAGTACCAACGAAAGCAGTTGCAAAAATACCATATGAGCTCTGGACTGGTAAAAGACCTAGTCTAAAGCATTTACGTATATGGGGATGTCCAGCTGAGGCAAGGTCGTACAGGCCAAATGAGAAAAAATTGGACTCCAAAACGGTGAGCAGCTACTTTATTGGTTACTCAGAGCGATCAAAGGGTTACAAATTTTATGATCCCACACTTAAGAAAATATTTGAAACGGGAACCGCAACTTTTTTTGAGGATGTTGATTTGGAGGGGAAGATGCATATTAGGGATATTGTCTTTGAGGAGGAATCAATCACGATTCCTGATGTTGTGATTGAAAATGCACAAGAGTGCATTCCAATCATTGGGCAAGAAACAAATCAAGAACCTCAATATGACAATATTCAACAACCCCTCATAGAGGATTTTGCTACACAAGATCAAAATCAACAACATCAAAATTTAAGGAGATCCATTAGAGAACGAAGGAGTGCTATTCCGGATGACTATATAGTATTTCTTCAAGAACAAGATGGAATTAGGGAAGATGATCCAATCAACTTCCATCAGGCCATGAAAGATTCTAACTCTGCAAAATGGATCGAAGCCATGAATGAGGAATACAAATCGATGCAAGATAATCAAGTTTGGGACCTTGTACCATTGCCAGAAGGTGCGAAGCCCATTGGTTGTAAATGGATATTTAAAACCAAAAGGGGTTCAAATGGTAATGTTGAAAGGTTTAAGGCACGTCTTGTAGCTAAAGGATTTACTCAAAGAAATGGAATTGATTACAATGAAACATTTTCTCCTGTTTCTAGTAAGGATTCCTTTAGAATTATCATGGCATTAGTTGCGCACTTTGATCTTGAGCTTCATCAGATGGATGTTAAGATCGCCTTTCTCAATGGAGACGTTGAGGAGGTGATCTATATGGTTCAACCGGAAAACTTTGTTCAGGAAGATGCAAAGAATATGGTTTGTAAATTAAAGAAATCCATTTATGGACTCAAGCAAGCATCCTGTCAATGGTATGACAAATTCCACCACGTAATTATCTCATTTGGTTTTGAGACTAATCCAGTGGATGATTGTGTATATCATAAGTTTTGTGGGAGTAAACACATTTTCTTGGTTTTGTATGTGGATGACATACTGCTTGCTAGTAATGATCTGAATTTGTTGCATGAAACAAAGAAATTTCTTTCAAATAATTTTGAAATGAAAGATCTTGGAGATGCTTCTTTTGTATTAGGAATCCCGATACACCGAGATCGAAATCGAGGAGTACTTGGATTGTCACAAGAGAACTACATTCATAAGGTGCTTCAAAGATTTGGCATGCAGCTTTGCAAACCAATTGATACCCCAGTTGCTAAAGGAGACAAATTCTGTCTCAATCAATGCCCTAAGAATAACCTTGAAATTCAAGAAATGGGTAAGATCCCTTATGCATCGGCAATTGGGAGTCTTATGTATGCACAAGTGTACACACGTCCGGATCTGGCATTTATTGTGGGCATGCTAGGCAGATATATGGCGAATCCAGGCATGGATCATTGGAGAGCTGCCAAACGTGTCATGAGATATCTTCAGAGAACAAAAGACTACAGACTTACATATCAAAGGTCGGATGAACTGGAGATCATTGGCTGTTCCGACTCTGATTTTGCTGGATGCCAAGATAGCAGAAGATCCACTTCGGGCTATGTATTCCTAATGGCTGGAGGAGCCATATCATGGAGGAGTGCTAAACAAACAATTGTAGCATCCTCCACTATGGCGGCTGAATTCATAGCATGTTATGAGGCATCGAATCATGGAATATGGCTGAAGAATTTTGTCAGTGGGGTGCGTATTGTATGCAGCATCCAAAGACCATTGCAGTTATTTTGTGACAATAATTCAGCGGTGCTTTATTCCAACAGCAACAGAAGCTCAACCAAGTCAAAGCATATTGACATAAAGTTTTTGGTTGTGAAAGAGAGAGTACAAAGTAGACAAATTTCCATAGAGCATATTGGGATAAATTCCATGGTGGCGGATCCGCTAACCAAAGCAGTGACACCCAATTTTTTTCATGAACATATGATTCGTATGGGTGTTGTATCAAATAAAGATATCCATTTCTAGTGGGAGTTTGTATTGTTTTGCTCAACTCTTTACGTTTTTTGAAACATTTGAAGTTCAATAAATTTCTGCGCAGAATAAAGTATTTGATGTTGATTCCACATTCTCTCACTAAAGGGTCTCCATTAAGAATATGGACCATTCATTATAAATGCAACTTTGGATATAGATCCAAATTTATTCATTTGGCATTGATCTATGTCATTTGGTTGTGTTAATATTGGTGACCATTGATGGGTTTAATCATGCTCAATACGATGAATACCTCCTTGATCTCATGTTATCATAACCAATGGACAAGATTGTTCAGTTATATCTCGATTGGTGGCAATAATTCTGAGCTCATATAGTATGCACATTACATGGTCATTATCAATGTCCAGTGGGAGATTGTTAGATTTGAAAATCCCATTGATTATTGGGATATAAAAATCCCATTGATATGGACATTAACAATTACCATTAGTGCACCTTTGATTGCCGATTAATTAGAGAATAAAATCTCTTTATGATGGACAAAAGAGGAAGGTGAATTGACAGCCGTTTTGGTTGTCTAGCCAAATATAATAAGGTCAAGGGTCCCCAATCGACACATGTTCTCTTCTCTATTGTTTTCCATCGACAAGAGAGAGCTTGAGAGGCATACGTTCGTGAGGAAGATCCGAGGTTCCATCCGTGGTTTGATCAACGGCTACGGCAAACATCATAACAATGGCGTCAGGTACTCTGTTACACTTATATTCAGATCGATCTCTAGTTTAACACAACCTACTATTTTACAAAGTAAGAGTGCCACGTTTTTTGTGAACTTCGAGGGCTCAAACATGATGAGAATGAAAAACATCCTTCATAAAAGATGTAGATAACCAAAAAGCTTTCCAACACTTCAAAAACCTTGAGATTTCAATAAAAATTATAACAGAAATCAATTTTAGAAGATTGTGTGGTATTGCTACACAGCATCAGAACTCAAAACGGAATAGCCAAGTTTGGCCTCATGATTGATGTCAAGATTATTTTTTTATTATTATATATCTTAATAAAAAATTTAAATTTCACTTTTTGTATTCCATATTTACATTTAAAATATATCTTAATATATAAAATATATTAATGTAGTGGTTTCAATATATCCTAGGATCCATGTTTATTTCTTAAAATGCTAAGAAACTTAGGAATTAGATTAGAGATTAAAATAGAACATTTGACCTCTGATTATTTTGAATTGGTTGAAATTCATACAAATGGACGTTATAAAATTAAAACCAATAAAAACATGCTCAATCATGCTTGGGATATGTTTTGGAAGAAGACATAGTTATTGGCTTATATGCATATTTCAACAGCATGACATAAAAATGTGCAGACTTTGAACCAATATTTCAAGGTCAAACCAATCATATATTAAAAAAGTTCTATCATCAAAATTGCAACTGTATTGAGATCTTTCCAACACATCCAAAATCACTCAAATTCATTAAGAAACATAATGAGAAACTACTTGAAATGGTTTTGCGACAACAGTTCAAAGTGGGGTATGACATTTAGTCTCGTACCGTCCATTACTTACAACTGACTATCACACTTGTGATTACTAGATGCAGGGATATCTTTGAGGTGCTATAATCACTCCCACCT
The DNA here is from genome assembly GCA_037367405.1 of Ottelia alismoides. Taxonomy (NCBI): domain Eukaryota; kingdom Viridiplantae; phylum Streptophyta; class Magnoliopsida; order Alismatales; family Hydrocharitaceae; genus Ottelia; species Ottelia alismoides. The sequence goes on along the minus strand of JAZKJV010001365.1, from coordinate 541,981 downwards.
ATATCTACAACGTCCTTGTTGCCATACGTACCGTTACTTGTTCTCAGTAGAAGTGAGGGCTACACATTTTTGAGTAGCCCATTTTTTTATCTCTTTGGTAGATATGATCACCTCTTGAGTAGCCTTTTCCACTAGTAGGCAAAACTTGTTTTAATACCATTTGTAACATTAAGGGCACAACCCATGCCATTACGGCTGGGACACACAACTTGTTGGGCTTGGGCCCAAATAGCCTCTTGACCACAACCCAAAATGCTCAGATCTATGTTGTTTAGTAATAATCCCCACTACTTATAACTCACTTTCACACTTTGTGATTGCTAGACATGAGAGAGTGTTTGAAGTGCTACATAAAATCTATATAATATAGGAGTCACCAAAAGCATATGGTCGTCAGGATTCCATCTCAACCAAAGTTTTTTAATTCCAACTTCGAATGGGGGACACATAGACATTTTAGTGAAAGGGGTATCCAGCTTAAAAGTCCGGGCAATAATTTCGGCAGGCTACTAAAATTGAACAACCTAAGCCCCTCTTAACAGAGCATTTGAATAGCCATGGGTGGCTAAACCTATCTCCTGCTTCCTCCCATCATCCTCAACCCATGTACCCACCACCTTCATTGTTGGGGGCTCACTTAAGGTCACTGGAGAAAGTGGCTGATGTTGTTTTTACGAAGAGAGCATGAAGAAGTATATTCGCAAGTATTAGAAGATCCTAACATGGCATGGATTTATCATGCTTATAGTCAATGACGGATTTAGAGGGAGGCAAGGAGGGACACATGCCCCTCCTAATTTTTTTGATTACACAAAATATTTAATTATTCTCTATGCATTTTTGAAGGAAAATAATCATAATATTTTTGAAGTATAAATTGATTTTGGATTTTTTTGAGGGTAAAACTTATACACGCACCCCCTTCATTTCTTTAAGGGGAAATTCATTAATCTTTACCGGTAGATGATATATCTTTTAATATAAAATTTCTACCTGGTAATAGTAGATTTTACCTTAGATCAACATGTTTAGATGATTTCTTAAACCGATCAACTTATAATGGATCTCTACCCAAACTATCTTTTTGAATATCCATTTTTTAGGATCAACCTATAGAAGAGATTGAAGTTATTATCACTTATACAAATAAGTGGTTTACTTCTCGATCTCAAAAAAATTAAAGTTTCTAAAAAAAACATTTATTGATAAGTCTCATATATTAATCATTGGCCCTATTTCTTATCAAGTAAGTGGTCAAACACACAGATATTCTTGATTGGTGTATTTTTTCTTCATTGACATATTAATATTTCTAGATGTTGGTAATAAAAAGTATGAATTTGAGTAGTTTTATATTTTTAATTTGATACAAATTTGGAACAAGTGTAGTTTATATTGTAGCTAATCAAAATCCAAAGAGTGAATTGAAAAAAATGAAACATTAGAATGTTTAATTTTTTAAAATGTTATAAATTATATTCATAATAAATCTCGATAGTGCGGAACATATATGATATTAATTTATGTAAAACTGAATAAAAAACATATAATACATTAAAAAATAAGTTCACAATAAATTATTATTTACATGAAAACTATAGATGATATAATTTATCCTTCACAACTATTGTTATATAATGAATAGAGGGGGGTAATCCAACTCATATGCATATAACTTATATGTTCATCACCTTCCAACCACTCATTTCTCTTGAAACTTTAACTTGCACGTGTTCCAATGGCAGAGCCACTTGCACTCACCCATTCCAATACAGATAAATGTCTAAGAAGGTGATGAACACATAAGTGACATACAACTTAAAAACATACCCCATTTTCCTAATGAATATGATCACATCATAATCGATAGATATATATTTTAAACTTCATGTCCCCTCCCCAAAAATGTTCTGGCTCCGTCCCTGCATATAGTTATTTTGTGTCCCATGGAACCTCATATATTTTTGGATCAGTTCTTGCCTTTTTGTAAATCAATATATCATGAATCTCTTATTTGCACCGATGCATTTAGGGTTTCACAATCAACTTAGTGTGATCGGATATGGAGAATAATTCAAAGAACAAATAAAGAACTTTTGATGATAGATTTTCCACTTACTATAGAAAGTGTCGGTTGCAGTGTAAATATCATAAGAGAAGTCAACAAACAAAGTTGTATTGGGATTTTTTTACTTGGCCGGACTTGAAGAAAGCAGTTTGATAACTAAGACAAATTCATATATATGCAACTATATTCACAGGGATTCCAAGATTATTTTTTTTGATTTTTATTTTTAAAGGAAAATAAAAGTAATAACAATATTGCTTACATTAGACAACAAGATATGTGTATAAATCCAACATAGTTGAATCAAATATGTGTATAAATACATCAAAAAATTAGGAGAAAACTATATTTAGGTTAAATATAATAAAAAGTATGTTAGAGTAGAAATAATTTATAAAATGGATTTAATGGAGACAAATATTTTTAACTTGAAAATATGTTCTAAAATACCAAGACAAAAAATGATGTATTTTCTAATACAGGTATTTTCCCTAAGTAGTTAACCCATGAACCTACATAAAAACACATTTTATATTTTTAGGAATCTTTTGATTTTTGTAATAATTTTCAAACTTGATTGCTTTTGTGGGATTATTTTATGTAAAATGCAATATTTTTTCAAAACTTTTTCAAGGGATGATAAAGTAATGCAAATTGTTCTTGTAATGAATTTTTGGGATTTTTCAGAACTGATTTGCTATTTTAAATGCAACTACTAGACAGATAAACACTTTTTGAGAATTTTCAATTCTAATACATTTCAAATAGGAATATGTACGCAAAAATAATGATCTATGTGTGACATTACGAAGAATGTTAAGAAAATTGTCCAGGAAAATTATGATAAAGTGTGCTTACTTTAAATTGTTAGTGAAATAACAAAATAGTTAACATTAAGCATGTAAAAATAAATTAAGTCATGAATTTTTGCCACAAAGTAAAGCAACTTACACAACCAACGTTTAAAATTTACAATAAAATTTCAACTTAAACTTCAATACTTAAAATCCTAAAATGTAGAAATACAAACATATAAAAATTATAAAAAATTCTACAAGAATCTTAAAAGTATGTATAGTACCTTGTTTTAAAGATATTTGATTTATCAATATAAAAATTAAAAAAAGCTTTACTTATGTTTAGCATTTTTAAACTAATAAACATTTTTGTTTATTAATCATTTATTGTTTGAATTTAATAATCAATATAAAATTCATAAAAACATTAATCCAAAAAATTACTACGAATAGAATAAAAATAAATAACATCTAGAAAATATCTCCATACTTAATTCTTGAGCATTTTCACTATTTCTTAAAAATACAAAACAACTTATTTATTTACCTTTATATATTTATTTTATAAATACCATTTCAAATATTAAAATCAATAGAATAATATAAAATAAAAATAATATAAAAAGCTAAAATCGTAAATTTAAAATTAAAAAACATAAAAATAAAAAAATAAAAGTATAAATACTCTTATCACTTAGGTACATCCAAAACAACATAAAATAAAAAAGCACATAGAATCAAATAAAAATCATAAAACACTTGTAAAACTCCTAAAACTTTAGAATACCTAAAAGCTAAATCATTCTACATATTATCTTAGTTTCCATAGTTTGCCTCCACGAGTAAGACACTACTTGTACTTATCACTATACACACTAATTTAGGAGTATAAACACAAAGTTATAAATTTTCTGGTAATTTGCCTTGATCGACACATCGACATTGCTATACTTATAGAGTAGTAGATTGAGGCAAATTCATTAATCGTTTGACTTTTGAGAAAGGCTTTTTGTACGTAAATAAGAGGAATACAATGTCACTCACACTAAGGTTCTTGTATACACATAATCATGATTTTCAAGAAACTCATAATTTTTTCATGTTTCTTCAAATATGATGTTCCAACTGAGAATAGCTTGTTTCAATCCATAAATGGGGATCTTAATTTTGTAAACCATGTCTTCCTATCTTACAGAACTTTAGGGGTACTCTATATAGATGTCATTTTTAGGAGTGTTAGATGAATATATTCTTGTAATATATATATGTTGAATGTAATATCTTGGTATATTTTATTTTTGTCATTTGAGGAAAGGTTTCTTCACAATTAATTCCTTCTTTTCATTTGTAGACATGAGCTACAAGTCACCTATTGAAGGTCTCAACCTTAGCATTAGGTCCCCTCCTTATTTGAAGATCCACACGAAATATGTTTCATCCCTTTTGGTAGATCATCGGGTTCATCATAGTTCTTGTGCATGTAATTAATTCCAGGCTTTATTTAACGTCATGTTCACCGTATCATACTCATACCCTTCTACGACATAATAAGTTAGTTAGATCATTTCTATATAGATACACGAGTGGTGTAATCTTTCAGATTCTATTTTTAGGCTAAAAATCTCCACCACTCTTAATAAATTCAGTACGTTCTTTAGATCATTGTTCTCTTTTGCTTTTTAGGAATTTGACCTCTACAAATTTTACATCTCTAAAGACAATGATTTTATATCCATTAAGGTCATAAACTTGGTATTTAATACACTTCTTTTCAATCTCAATGAAGTATCATATTTTAGTGTCTAAATCAAATTTGTTGGCATCGCATACTTTCCATGTGTTAAACATCCTCCTGACTTGGTTCTAAACTAAAGGTTATGTGCAGTTTTAGTATTAATTTCTTCGAATCTTATTTAGGATATATGCCATGACCTCAATCGTGTACCACCAACAACTAAGAGAAGCACCCATTTACTCATCATTGATATCATCACTAACATAGTTTGACCGTGTATCTCTGCAACTACATTCAGTTGAGAAGTTCCTGGAGTAGTGACATTGGAACTGATTCCTCTCTCCTCAAGTTCTTCATTGAATTCATACGAGATGTATTCATCACCTCAATCAAATCAAATTCTCTTTACCTTCCTCCCTAGTGGTTCTGAACCAGAGGCACAAACTCTTTGGACTTTTCAAAGGTTCCTGACTTGAGATGTAAAAAAATAGATAAAATTGTACCATGATTAGTTATCAATGAATGCCAAATAACATCTCACTTTCTTTAAAATAGTGTTGTCGATATTTTACAATGAATGCAATGCTTGCAAGTGGGTATATGCTGGACCTCATAAAATCTAAATATCTATCCATGATAAGTCTATTAATTCTATCAACAGACACATGTCTTATCGTTCATGCTAGACCATTATAAAATGATCATCACTCTGACTTAGCTATTTGAAATAATTTAGTGAAATTTACTTACTATAATAAATCTAATAAGTTTTTAGTAGAATTGAAATGATAATCAAATCTAATTGATTTAGATATTGACATTGAACCCATTTTAAATAGGCCTAACATAGAAACCATTCTTGTGAATAAGGACTTTATTGCGAGAAAGAAGTAGTATAGATATTGTGGCTTCTGTTGCGGTAATTGTCTCAAATCCCATATGCATGAATACATCCTTAATCAAGTTCCATGGCCTTCTTAAAGAAGTGTGATATATTACACATGTAAATTTATACACCATATATAACAATCTAACTTCCTACATGCACAATGAGTAAGCTAGTCTTGACGATAAGATTAGGTGCTCGTTGTTTGCGCTTCACTTTCATCATTCTCTAGGATTAAAGGTGAGCATACAAAACAATGCATTGATCTTTTACAATGATGATATACGTCTATTCATTTGGATGTCAAATATGCAGAGGAAAAATGGAGCTTAGTGAAGTTCTCCTTCTCCATTCCTTATTTTGACTGAGTCATACCCTTAATGTGACCTTTTTCCCCTCTTCCATAAACTATTGACTTTAAAATCCATTGTCAAGCCAACAACCCTATCCATAACGAATAACATAGTTTTTGGATTTGAGTATTCATGTTAAGTGAAGATAATAAGCTTGTAAATGTGCAAAGAAAACTAATAGAAGCTGGTCATCAACGTTGATTCCATCTTGGTTCATAAGAATTCAAGCTCGTAAAAATACTCAACTTTTTCTAAATGATGTATAAGCTCGTAAAAATACTCAACTATCTTGTAGCTTTTAGGGAACCATATCACTGATGATATTGTAACAATGAGTGCAGTTCACATCATTCAAGCATCACCTAGGATCTCATCATCATGTTCAATGTTGACAAGTTGCTTCATAATACATTCAACAAGGAAACAATTATATCATACTATCCTTGTGCATTATTGTTGTTTCTCTTTTATGGAAAACCTTTCCCTCCTTATCTCAAAGATCTATATATTTTGTATCGATGAACGCATATGCTATGCGTGCAATTATAAGAAACATGTCCAAATTATGGATCTAATATTTATGAGTTGGCCTTGTAATTTGGACTACTTTAAGAAATACATTAAGTGGGGGTAAGGTTCACAATCTTGAAGAAACCTCAAGTGGCATGTAAGATTAGAAAACTCTTGACGTGGTCTATTTTTTTCATTATATTCTAATATTTTATAGTATTTATTGAATATGACATTTTGTATCTATATACAATTATATTTATATATACATGAGCATTTAAATCTGCATTACATGTATTAACTTATATGATGAGAGACGCTCCATGACCACATGTGTCACAAGCTTGATAGGCCCCAAAAATAAAGGAAATTTGAGTGAAATATAAATTTTGTGAAGCTTATGCCAAATCAAGGAAACAATATATTTAAATATACGATTTGCAAACGATTCAATAATATGTGATTTTTTTGAGAAATTTATAAAATAAAATTTTTAGATATTATGTCATGTGAATTAAATTTAAAAAAATTAAATCACAAATAATCCAAATAATTAGTCTTAAAAAATTAAAGGACTAAAATTAATTGTTATATTTATGTTCCAATCAACCTTAATAACTAAATATATTGTTATCAGGATTAACATTAAATTGTTCAACTTAAACATATCATAATTAACATTAAATTGCTCGAACGTTGAATGAGCTCACAAAGGGTTAAGCTTGTGCATATACTTAACCATCATGAGTATATGATGTATCAATGAGCTTGTGTAGTTTACATCATTCAAAGATCTCTTCAAGACTAAGGAGGATCTCATTATCGTCGTTCATTTTCTTTATGAATTGTTCTCCATTTTATCTCGGGATATATATATTTTGCACCTAGCCGACCCTAGTTAATGTGGGAAAAGGAGTTGTTGTTGTTGATACATATATTTTGCACCGATGAGCAAACTTTCTATGCTTTCAACTATAAGTAGTATGCCCCATGATGAAAACTTTGATTAGGAAAGTACTAAAAGACACATGTCTCACTTTTGATAATTTTGGAAGTTGTTCCTTTTTTTAGTCTCCAAAATTCAGACCAACCCTAGTACCTTACACAGGACTCTGGGTTCTCCTTTCTACTTTCATTATACTCATGTAATGGAAACATGCAACTGATAGCAATATGAGTATGGATTCTTTCCATCATGCAAGTCCAACTTGTATACTCAACAAATAACTTTTAATATCCATGCTTAACATCTCTAAAGTGCACATTGATGTCATATTAATTAAATCAAACATCATCGAGCATAATTTTATGATATATACAAGACAAAAGTGCCCCCTTTAAAAGGAGGATTATCATTAGGATCAGTATGCACACAACAAATCTCTTATAAAAACAAAGTGTCTAATCTATGTGCTTTTGTAATTGGGAGCTTTAACTTCACCCATGGTTTCTTTATGCACAAACTATGAAGATGTTAATCCTTTGCCTCAACAGAAGACTACGAATCATCATCTTGACCTTTGAATTTCTAAAATGATGAAAGTGAAGATTAGATCTTTTAAAGTAATCTTATTGAACTATGGTACTCACACCTTAATCTAAATTTAAATTGTATTATAGTCTTCCATTTAGTGTATCGAATTTTGAGATTTTTATCTTTATACAACCATAATCGTATGCATACGCATTCAAATTTGCATCATATCACATATTCTTATATAAGATACAACTCAACCCGCTCACACGACACACCGTGGTCACATATGTTACAAACTCAATATAACTAAAAAAATGGTTGAAACTTGAATGAAATGTATCTTTTGTGGAGTTCGAGTCGAACAACAAAGAGACGAGCTTTGAAAATAAGATTTGGATATATTCCACGATAATACATATCTAAAGAAGTTTTAAAATAAATTTCAAAGCTATTTTATTCAAGATAAACCTTGAAGAAACAAATTGCAAATATAATTGAAAATTTCACTTAAAATAAAAAAGATAGAATTTACTTAGTTTAGTTGATTCAAGTACAACAAAATACAAGACAAGCAGTGACTCCCACTTTAAAGGACCATGTTTGAATCTCGCTACTAATAAAAAAGTACAACAAAATAGCTCATACTTATAAACACAAGAATTTATAATTACACAAAATACCCAAAGGATGTAATATTAATTGTGTGATACACAATTCAAAGTTCAAGTTTTGATTACCTTTAAATGTTTTCCTTGATGTGCCACCTGTCCATTCTATTAAAGTAAGGATCATGTCTTACACAATTGGTGTGATCTCGCATAGAAAGAATCTACAAGCACACGTTTCATTGGAGGGGCATGGAGAGCGAGATAAGAAATAGACGGCCAGAATTTGACATAAAAACCCTAAATAGACTAAACAAATGGGAGAAGACCTCATTCGGAGACCTGCCACAAATGTCTCCATTCCTTAGCTAATCTTAACCACCTTCGCTATAAGAAAGCATCTTACGCACGACTCACATCCTGACCCAGGGATAAACCTTCTCCCACCTGGAGATACTTAAAGATATGAATGAGATATTATTCAAGCACGTATAGTGGTTTATATAAGACCAAATCACTTTGATCTCTAACCAATATGTCAGACATTGGAGCGTATATCTAATGTAGAGTGGATGATTATGATTTCACATTGTCATGAACCTTTATGTAGTTATCCACCAAATTATACCCACCAAATTATGGATTTTGAGGTATATCAATTTTAATGGAAATTCTACTTGTAAAACTTATATGGAGTTTTGACTAATTTATGCACATTGTGGCCTTACCTATGTGATGACCAGTGTTGCAATAGTTGCTCGATTGAACCAATTAATCAGTCAACTACTCATTCTGATGGGGTACCTGAATAGAATAACTCTAAACAATTGATCGATCAACTGACAAAAAATAATACATTATTTTTTTGTTTTTAATGCTTTTCTTTAATATAAGCAAAAGTTAGATGTATCCATTTTGTTTGTAATTCAACTTCATCTTGTCAGTTAGTGGCCACACATGTATAAATACATGAGATTAACAAGTATTTGATATGATTTTTACATTTTAAAGAATAAAAATAATACATAATAGAATATTTTCAATTTGTCACCCGAATAACGTTTATTTTTTATTCACCAATACTTCAAAACAAATACCGACTTTTGCAACATTGCTGGCGATGTCTTCAGAGTCAATTATCTCGCGTTTAAGGCTTAGGACACGATCTTAGATCCAAGGCAAGCTACTCAACCAATCCCTTCCCTCGTGCTATGGAGTCAAATATCGTATGTGGTATCCTTGCCCTATCATCTCTGACCACGAATCCCTAACTACCGACCTTCCAACAATATAATTATCTTCTGTTTCTTCCTTATTTGGATCCATGATAATAATTTTAATTATGTCAACTTTTCCACAGATCATGGAGTTTCCTTTCTAGACTCCAGTTTGTGTAGGGACGTCAGTGGGTCTAGGTTGGCGCGGGTATCGATATTTCCAAACCCCTACCATTTATGAAATCACCACCCATACCTGTCCCATTTATTATATGGATAGTTTCTAGAAGGTATCCATATACCCAGCGGATACATGTGCACCCAATGAGTATCCGCATATTTTCGACATAGTAAAATCTTAAGATATTCTTATATAAGATTTTCACACATAGATTAGAAAGGAAGATTATGTAATATGGTGGCATACAAAGATGTACAATGTGTAGCGAATATTAAATGTTTATATATAAATATATTTTTAGGTGTTTAACTCTTTTGAGTGATAATTTTTACATATGTAGATCGATACCTATTAGATATGAAATGGATTTGATGAGTTTGACTAAAATCTTACATTATCTATTAAATTAAGTACAAGTAATGAATAAAAAGAACGATCCGTCAATACATGTCTTTCACATACAACAGTACAAATAAGTAATTTTGTTTTGAATGGAAGTTCCAAAAAAATGTACTTCTATATAAAAAAAACGTATTCATAAAAATATTTGGAAGAAAAAAGGATATTTGACTGCAGTTAAAGCTTTTTCTTTAGTTAAGTCTATTTCGATAGGAAATTCAAAAAGTTTTTTTGTACGATAAATAAATAAATAATAAAGCCTTGGAATAATCTGAGTTAATATGGCTATAAAAAAGAATTTATAAAATAAATAAAATAACTAATGTTCTCATTCAATATAATTTAAAACTCATTGTTGTAATATAATTAGTTGTTCTAACATATAGAAAAAATAAGAATTCTTTCGTTAACTAAGTTCTAGTTTTTTATAGGGAATTGCCGTGCTTTCATTTTTCATTGAATACATGAAATAGAAAAGATAAATTATGATATAGCATGACCCATGTTGCTCCACAGGAGATTACCATAAAAGTGAGAATATACATATAACTATGTTGATATGTATTTGATAAATACAATTACTATTACTTGCTTTAACCATATTTTATAAATTCCGTTACCAAAACAAAAAAAAATAATAAGAACTGATGGGTGTTGAGGACCCATATTGACTATCATGAGATCCTTTCTTGTAGTCAGTATAATCGTATCTTTTTCCTCGATTCATTATCAATGGATTCTCACAACGAGGTTCATTAAAATACAAGATCTAATAATTGATTATCAGTGATAATTCTTATCTTATATCTAGAAAACACACATATCTATCTTTATAGTTATTTTTTATTCGGGTTCGGGATGGGCTCGGTACTCACAAAGCAATCATAAACCCGTACATATGCTTGTATGAGTATTAAATTTAAAATTCAAACATACCCAAAAGTAAATGAAAGGGATTCCATACCCTTAAATGAGGCGGGTTTGATCCAGGTAACCAATGAATATATCCAAATTGACATCCCTGCTTACACCTTAAAATAAGAGATCTAAAAATATCATAGCAACAGATGAAGTTAAAAACCGTTCAAAAAAGAACCGTCCGTTTATTCGCAGCTACCTCCGACCAGTTACAAAATTAGCTGACTATCTTTCTTAACAATGATTAAAAAACAGAGATGTATAAAGAATTTCCTACGAAGTTATTTATTCCCGGAAACAATACTAAATCTTACAAGGTATTTGAATTACACTTGATATCTTCCACTGCACTATTCTCATCCATAATCAATCCAGAGATCATCTCATTAATCAGTCCAGGTAGCTGTACGGTCCCCAGCTACGGGCGCGTCCCGGGCGTGGCCCCGGTCGTCGTATACGGCGACGGACCGGAGGGTTGGTAATCCGGTCCTTTGGGGAGGGACTGCATCAAGAAGAGATCGCCGAGCGACCGCAACGACAGACGATCTCGACCTAGAGGCCTTGCGAGAGCATGCTGATGGGAGCAGATGAGGAGAAACATGAGGCATATGGCTGCTGATGGAGCCTTCATGTTACATATGAATCAACTTACTGACAGAAGTTTGCAGTTGGTGTAATTGTACCATGACGATATTACCACACACATTATATAATATAAGTGGAGGGAGCAGATGGATGACCGGGTCAGTTGTGGGTCGTGTACGACGCTAAATGCCGTCGATGACGCGTTTGACCACTTCTGTGCGAGTCATTTGAATTCGAGCATCCATAGCTGTGGCTATTTTTTTTCCAAAGATGGCATTTATACGTATTTGAGGAGCCTTATTTTTGCTTGACTTGTTCGTTGTAACTGAAGTAAGCTCCGAGGAGCCGTGTGAGCGGCGAGCGGATCCTCCGCAGTACTGCAGAGATCTGCAGTAAACCACGGGGAGGTCCGAGCTGCTCGATCAAGATCGAGCGGTTCACACGGAATCTGAGTTTTTGTGGGTTCTTACCGTGCAAACCGCTTGATCATGATAGGGATGAAAATGGTCGGATACGGATACGAATATAGGTATAATCATATCCTTATTCATTTTGAAGTACGAATACAAATGCGGATACGGATATTGACGAATGTAAAAAACATGTTACCATATCCTTAAAAACGAATACGAACTGGATACGAATAATAACATAAATATTTAATAGATTAATTAAAATATACATGTTTGGGATGGTTTACACATAAGTTATATAACAGATATAATAATTTCACAAAAATTATATCAATAATGGTGAATGCAATCATAAAATGTTGTTACACACAGTTATAAATAAAACTATTACTATACTTATGTACAAAAACGAATATACGAATACGAATGCGAATATTAGTGAATGTCAAAGTGATATCCATATCCATTTTAAAACGAATATGAATACGAATGTCAAAATATGTATAAAACGAATACGATAGTGGATTGGATACGAATATATTCACATTCGTTTTCATCCATAACTGCAAAGGATCACACTCCGTGTGAGCGAGGATGTGCATGAGAGAGAGAGAGAGTTTGTGTGCGTGTGGTTGTGCATGCATTAGTCGGTCGTTGAGGCAGGGACGGAGCTAGTAAAGTAACTAAGAGAGGGGTACATTGATAATAATATTGTATCCATCTATGTAATAGATTCAACTAATATACGGTATAACTACAATGTGAACAAATATGGTACAGACTCTTTCTCAAATTATTTGGTAGAGTTATTTTGCATGCTAAAACTCGTCAAATTATAAAATGATAATTTAACATTTATATATGAAGATGGGGAGTATGCACCCAGGTGCATGTAATTTTACATACATCGCAGTTTATATCTTCTACATTTTTTTTTGGAAAATATCACAATGTATATTCATATGTATATTCCCCCCAATATGCCATTCGAATTTCGTCAGAAACAAGGACTTCTATGCCCTCTATCTAGAACATGTAATTTTAACGGTCTTAGATTTGCTGTAATCGACATGTTCTAGGTGGAGAGCATAGGAGTCTCTGTTTCTGACGAAATTTGAATGTCAGATCGAAGGGATACATAGATGAATATAAATGGTGATATTTTCCAAAAAAAAGTAAAAAATGTAAATGATATGGGTGCATGTAAAATTACATGCACCTGAGTACATACTCCCCATCCTTTTTATATATTATATCCTTTTCTTCTTGTACGATTATAACTATACGCAAACAATACCATAGATTTTAACAAAAACTTAACATAATATAAGATTTATATACGCATATGAATAATATCTCGTACATTCTAAAAAATATATGGATCAATTGATCAAAATTAGTCATAAAAATCGTTGGTTGAAATTTGCGTCATATTTTACGTGTCGTTATCCATAATTTCTCATTTGATTTTTTTTTGCATACTTTTCGTTCTTTATTTCAAATTGAGAAGAAATTGGGGCTTTTTTAGGTAGTCTAATTACGTTGCTCGAGAACAAAAATAAATATTTTGCTTTTAAATAGTTGAAATTATTTTCTTCATTAACATATGAGCTTGCTCCACAACTTTTATTTTAAATATATAGATGCTTTTTTTGCACAACCCCCATGAGAGCGCATATATTGGTTATTGTGATTTTAATTTTTCCTTTTGATGGTATAAATATTCAAATTAGAATCCAAATCTATCTAAACTTGTTTACATGATCATATTCAAATTAAACTCAAAAGATCTTAAACTGACTAAAGTAGAGAATTCCTTCTTGTTATCGAACTTCCTCACTCATCATATGCAACAATTATAACATCTCAACTTTCTAAGATAATGCTCATTTTATCAAAAAAGAAGTAGACTCTAGATAATTTAATATTTAAAGAATCCCCAGATGCATCTGAGGTATCAAATATTTTTTCCCTATTCGTTAATTCTACAATTTTCTTGTTGCTTACCAACACATCTCCTGATAGAAGGCCATATCAATTGCATGATCCTGTAAAAAAGAATCTAAATGTATTTTGGTTTTAAAAAATCCTATCATATTGTCACCGTTATATTTCAAAGATTTCTAAACAATGAACTTGTAAATAGAATTCATTTTGGTTGTTATTACAAAAGATTTTGCTCTTTCCCAGTATTGAACTCTTCATACTATAAAAGAAGATCCACATTGAAAGGCAAATGTAACAAAAAAATATACCTAATTTTGGACTTAATGGTAGCCAAGTAGACCTCTTCTTGATTTAGCTCATGGGAAGGAGAGAGAGATGGAGGGAAGCGGAGATAGAGAATCAACTTCTTGTTTTGAGAGAGAGAGAGAGAGAGAGCTATAACATTTCCCCCCCTTAATTGTTGGGAGGGACATGTATTTTTTCCTTGGTTATAGGTGGGGCATGTGACCCTTCTTGCTCCCTTCCATCCGTCCTTGGCTGGGGTAAGCATGCATGTGTATGTTCATGTGTGGGTGCACGAGAAGAACATTTATGTGCGAAACTAGGCCTCTTCTTGATTTGTCTCATGGGAAGGTGAGAGGACCAGGGGGGAGGGAGTAATTTCCCTGACAGGGTATTCCCATCACTTAAATGTCTGTTAGGGCATCTGATTTAAAATTTCCCTGTAAAACATCAATCGACGAACGGTTCGCCGATTGACAAGCCATTTGCCGATCAATCCATTTTCTAACAAGTTACTATTATTTTTCGACGAGTTCACCGATTGAGTTATATATATATATATTAAATTTAATATATATTATTCTTTCATCATCTTTTCGATTTTATATATATTAAAAATAATATATATTATTTCAAAAAAACTCATGTGATTTTATATTATTAAAAATAATATATAAAATTATTTAGAATTGGGAATCGTGCCGACTCCCTTTTCTGAATAATTATATATATATATATTATTTTTAATAATATAAAATTCAAATGAGTTTCCCAAATAATATCATATATTGTTTTTAATATATATAAAATTTAAGCAATACTGAATGCGATATATATTATTTTTAATTATATAAAATTCAAACAAGATTTTAAGAATAATATTATATATTGTTTTTAATATATATAAAATAACACATTTTTAGAGATAATATAATATATTAATTTTAAAATATATAAAATTTAAGCGACGTTGAATGATAATTTTATATATTATTTTTAATAGTGAAATTAAAATGAATTTTTGGAATAATATATATTATTTTTAATATATATATATATATATAATTCATACAGTGTTGATTGTATCAGAGAATTGTACAACAATAAGGATACATCTATTTTGCTTTACTAAGAGCAATATTGCTTTGGTGGCTGCTACAACAATAAGGATACTGCTATTTTGCTTCGGTTATTGCTAGAATTCTATGTTTACTGCAATATAGCTTATAGAAGCTTGATTGCTTACATGTTTCTTTGCTCACTGCTATATTGATTTTAGAAGACTGGTTACTGTTATATCTCTTTAGTTACTCCTATAGTAATATGGTTACTCTATTGGTTTGGTTATTACTACATTGCTTTGTTTACTGCTATATTGCTTTTAATAGCATGGCTATTCCTATATTGCTTTGGTTAATGCTATAACTTGGTTACTACTATATTGCTAATGCTCAGCTTTCCATGACATAGGTTTACCCCCTTTTAGCTTTTGTTCGAGCTATTGTTCTCATTCCTCTTAGCAGTTGTTAATGTTATAGCATGATTCCTTGATTCGGTGGTATGTCACAACTTGGTTTCTGCTAG
Organism: Ottelia alismoides; assembly: GCA_037367405.1. Lineage (NCBI taxonomy): Eukaryota > Viridiplantae > Streptophyta > Magnoliopsida > Alismatales > Hydrocharitaceae > Ottelia > Ottelia alismoides. The sequence continues at coordinate 526,024 of JAZKJV010001365.1, read as the reverse complement.
AACTTGTATCCATGGCTTGCTATAATGCTCTAGATTCAGCTTTGATGTTGTTCCATTGTGTTTGTTGTTATGTTTTGGTCGGTGTTATTTTGTTTTGGTTACATAACTTGCATTCCATACTGTTACTAATGCCATGGTTTCAGTGCCCATAGATATGTATATGTCTTGATTTAGTGCTTGTCTGCTACTGATGTGGTTACTGCTTCAGTTGCTAATGATGCAATCCATGACTTAGATGGTGGTTAATGATTTATTAGTAGTTGTTGTTGCTTAGCTGTTCTTGACGTTGCTAATGCTCATCATTGCATGTAGTTTCCCCCTTTTATCTCTTGTTCATGCTACTTTTCTCATTCCTATTAGCTGCATGTTAATGCTATAGCACGCTTCCTTGATTTGGTGGTATGTCACAACTTGTTATTGCTGGAGCTTGTGTCCATGACTTGCTATAGTGCTCTAGATTCAACTTTGTTGTTATTCCATTGTGTTTGTTGCTTTAGATGCTTCTTTAGCACTCCATGACCGTAAAGCCTTGAACTTGGTCGTCTCTCGGATCCTATATCACAAGATCCAGCTTGTCAAGAGGAAACCAACGGAATTTGTTTCATGTAAATCGAACTTCGTTTCGATCTGTTATGATTTTCGAAAGAAAGAGAAGTAAGGATATTTAAGACTTTATTAACTCTTAATGACCGTAATTAAGACTAATTAAAACGATTAAAGAAACTAATGATGGATCGAGGATCGTTAATGATCATTAGCGAACACTAATCAATGGTTAGCAAAAATTAAGCATAAATCGTGAAAGTTAAATCATGATTAGTGAACGTTAATCACAATTAGCGCTAATTAAGCATCATTAGCAAATCCATAACATTCTGGAAAGTTCTAACTTAAGCCCTAAGTTTCGGATAAGCTTTGGCCAAACCATGGGCCGCTAAACGCGGTTAAGGTCTAAACCATGGTTTTCTAACCATGAATAACAGTTTTCTGGAGCCTATAAATAGCCCCCCTACCCATTCATTCTCTACGATTTCCAAAGCACTATCACCCCAAGGGCTAGGGTCTAGAGGTCGGGAGAAGGAGCGGGAGGCGAGGAAGGAGCGCTAGCGAAGCACTATCGAGAGAACGAGGAGGAGGAAGGTACGATCCTCTCTTAGTTTGCTTTGTGAGCTAGGTTTTCGATTCATGTTCTTTTTCCAGCTTTGTTTTTGATTCATCTTTGTTTCCGATTCGTTTTCTGTTGTGGTTCGAGGAGAAATATGTGTAACACCCTACTTAGGTGCGGGCGACTATGCACGTCAGTGAACCCTGTGATTCATCACACTTTCACTCACCTAAGACGCGTGGTGTCTACCGATTTTCCATTGCTTATTATTTAATTCTTTCTTTTCTACTTTTGTAGTTATTTTGATGGAGAAATCTGTGTAATACTCTACTTAGGTGCGAGCAGCTATGCACGTCAGTGAACCCTGTGATTCGTCACACCTTCACTCACCTAAGATGCGTGGTGTCTACTGATTCTCCATCGCTTGTAGTTTGGTTATATTATTTTAGTTTCCTTGTTGTTTTCCTCTCAGTGATTTTATAAAAGAAACTCTTTCTGTTTTTCTTATAAAATATGTCTCACTATAAGAGCAAATTCTGCTGAAATTTTTATAGAAATATGCCCCAATATAAGGGAAACTCTGTCGAAATTTTCCTAGAAATATCACCCCGTATAAGGGGAAGCTCTACCGAAATTTTGAGAGCAAACATATTCTTTGCATTCTTCATGTGTTCTTCGCATCTTCATGTTCTTCATGCGTTCTTGGCATTCTTGGCACATTTTTAACATTTTTGATACGAAAATGAATTTCGATCGTTTCAGGAGCCTTAAATCATCCTTTCTGAAAATGAAACACGATAAAGCATTGCATAAGCAAGAGAGAGCTCGATTAGGTAACGAAATCTTTCCTTTTATTGTTGGGTTTTCATATGTGATCGTTGAGATTTCTGTTTTTATGCTTCTTGCTATGAAGAACCCTAATTTGGCTATTTTTGAGAAAATATGAAAAGATACTTTGTGATGTCAATTAAAACGAGGTCTAAGCATCGAATGGATGCAGTGGCTTGAAAAGTTAGGGTTTGGAAGTTAAAATGAGCATAAATATGAGTATATAAATATATGAATTAATATATGTGTAAATCTATACTCAGTATTTATGGTTATGCAAATCTAAGGCTTAACAGAGGAATTACATCATGGGAATTGATGTATTTTGAGTTGGATCCTGTCTTAAGAATGACCAGGAGTAGAACTACATGTCGGGCATGCAACCTGTAGATTTGTCGGAAGGAACCCGTATTGGCGTTGCCCTACCTAGGTGGTACACGGTTGCCCTGTTATGAAAAGTGCACACGAAATGAATGATTTGCAACGCGTGGTACTAGGAGCCAATATATTCGAGTTGAATGACGGAAGATGTGGTTGTGCCATGTGGAGGCACATGTGGTTCAATAGCAGTTGGGTCACTATAACATGCATTTAAAGCCGCTAGGTTATGTGATTAAAGGTTAGCATGAGGTTTTAAGTAACTGGATCCTCGAGGATGGTGTGCTCCTTTGTTTGCCAAGCTGAGGGTTTGAGATCCTGATTAATAAAAGAAAAGGAAATTGTTAGGGTAGTATTGGAGGATTGGTTGAGGCGACGTGCGACAACATAAGCTTACCATGTCAATGCAATCTCCAATCCTGAAGTGTCCACAACTTCAGATTCCATAAAGTAGTGAGGTAATTCCCTGGACTAATCCCTGATGTGGAATAGAAAGGAATATGACTTAAACTAATGAGAAGAAACGAATCTTTTTGTGTTAACAAGTTTTGAAAAATTACACATTTGTTTGCTTTTCTCTTCTTTGTTACTTAGCATTCGCTAATTATTATACTATGATTTATGAAAAATCCAACAGGTATTAGTGAGCTATCACAAGGACTTTAATAATCCAACCAACTAACATAATAGTCATCCAGCCAACCATAGTAGCTTTACTCTATAAGGTAGTTAGTAATCTTTTTTTGTATTTCTTTTCTAGCTGATGTACATGTAAATGGTTATAGTGGGATAATGTACCATGTAAACTTTATTTTGTGAATGGAAAAATGTTGAAATACTCCCTTCTAAGTATTTTATTTGCAGTCTGTTTCTGAATGTTAGTTGTGATTGCTGAATAAATTATTGCTGAGTAACCAGATCCAGATATGGGAGGATCCGATGATCCAGAATTGGGGTCGTGATGGATTGGTATCTGAGCTCGATTACTCTAGTAATTTACCCAGTAATTGATAATTTTGAGTGGTATTCAGAAACTAAGGTTGTCTTAAGATCCTTTGATCTTAATAAGTGACTGCAGTACCGTCCACAAGTCATTATCCCTTATGTGCATCATGCTAAGATGTGTAGGATGTAACCTTCGGCCTTGATTGATCCCAATAGCAGACCAAGACTTGTCTAGGCAATTAGCATCTATGATGGTGATGCCCCACGAGATGGGGTAAAGGTAGCATACATTAGAGCAGAGACTCAATGCCACAATGAGAGATCAAAGTCATCCACACCCGTGAATGCTAAAGCTAAGAGTTATGTTCTTCCTTCTTAGGAAGAATCTAGTTATGTAACTCCATGGAGTAGACCCCTACTATTGGAGAAGCCATGTTGGAGGCCCTCCTTAGGCAAAAAAAAATGCTTGAATCCTACCATAAATATAAGATTTTGATAGAAGTACAAAATCATTATTTGATTAAAGGACAAGGACGTAAAGTATTTATAATCCAAGAGATCTTAGATGACCATGTGATATAGATTGTAGGACATCATTTACCAGCTTTTCTACTACTTATTGAAATATGATTAATTTTGATCTCATCTTAGGTATGGACTGGCTAGAAAGGCATCATGCATGCCTTGACTGTTTTTAAAGACAATAACTTTTCACCTTCCTATCTCGATAGAATTTCAGTTCATTTGAAAGACATCTAATGATAATTTTGAATATATCTCTACTTTGAAGGCACAACAGTTGTTAGAAAGAGGGTGCCAAGGCTATTTAGCCTATGTATCCACTACATCAGGGTCAGATGGAATGATAAAAGATGTACCTAGAGTATGCGAGTTTCCTGATATATTTCTAGAAGAGCTACTTGGGTTACCACCTTAGCAAGAGATTGAATTTGAAATCTCTCACACACCTGATACTCAGCCTATCTCTATCCCTCCATATAGGATGGTACCAGCTGAGTTACGAGAGTTAAAAGTACAGTTACAAGAACTGTTAGATAAATGATTCATTCATCCTAGTACTTCATCATGGGGTGCTCCTATCTTGTTTGTGAGGGAAAAGGATGGTTCAGTGCGGTTGTGCATTGACTATATGTTACTAAACAAGAAGACAATAAAGAGCAAGTACCCTCTGCCAAGAATAGATGATCTCTTTGACCAATTGCAGGGTTCAACTGTGTATTCCAAGATCGACTTAAGATCTGGATACCATCAGTTGAAAATTAAAGATGCGGATATTCCCAAGACAGCCTTTCGAATTAGATATGGACATTATGAATTTTTGGTTACGCCTTTCGGACTAATAAATGCCCCAGCAGCTTTCATGGATCTCATGAATAAAGTATTCAAGGAGTTACTAGACCACTTTGTAGTAGTCTTTATTGATGACGTACTTATTTAATTCAAGGATAAGTACCCGCATGAACACCATCTCCGGTAGACACTTGAAATGTTAAGGAACAAACTGTATGCTAAATATAGCAAATGTGACTTCTGGTTGTCCGCAGTATCCTTCTTAGGCTATGTTATTTCTGGGGAAGGTATATCAGTTGATCCTACAAAGGTTAGTGCAGCGATGAGTTGGGAATGCCTGAAGACTATAACAGAAATATGATCTTTTCCGGGTTTAGCTGGAAATTATAGAATATTTGTGAAGGACTTTTCATGAATAACATTGCCAATGACTAGACTGAATCAAAAGGAAGTTCCATTCATATGGTCCTATGCATGCAAAGCTAGTTTTCAGACACTGAAAGAATGCCTAACATCTGCACCTATCCTTACTCTACCCTCTGGGAGTGAAGGGTTTACAGTGTACACTGACACATCTAAAGGACTTGGGGCAGTTCTTAAGCAACATGGTAAGGTAGTTGCGTATGCATCGTGATAGCTCAGGACACATGAGAAGAACTATCCGACACATGACCTTGAATTAGCTGCCGTAGTTTTCTCTTTAAAAAATATGGAGACACTACCTCTATGGTATTACTTTTGAAATCTTCACTGATCATAAAAGCTTGAAATATCTATTTGATTAGAAGGAGCTCAATATTAGACAGAGACGATGGCTAGAGTTTTTGAAGGACTATGATTGCACCATCTCCTACCACCCTAGTAAGGGGACCGTCGTAGCATATGCTCTTAACGGAAGAACTTATTCACTGGGTTGGTGAGTGCTACACACTTCTGGGGTATACAATCAACATTAAGTGAATGGAAACCATTTGATAGTAGTGTCGATACTATAACTATTCCTCACCGATACAAACCATAGATCTTGGATAGAATAAAGAAAGGACAAGAGGATGATCCAGTACTTAAAGACTTGAGACATCAACTTGAGAAGAATGAGATAGAGGGCTTCCGTATACAAGATGGGTTACTATATAACCATCACAGAGTTTGTGTACCAAACACATCTGAACTAAGGAAATACATCTTACGTGAAGCGCATTGCTCTAGATTATCTATTCGTCCAGAAATTACGAAGATGTATAAGGATCTTCGTTCATACTTTTGGTGGCCGGGAATGAAGAAAGATGTTGCTGAGTTTGTGAATTCATGTTTCACTTGCTGATGAATTATTGTTTCTCACTTTTTATTATTTTTATTTAGCTATTTATCTTGACAAAACATCATGTAAATAGGTGTAAATACAATAACATAGAAATCAGCATGCATGTGTTAATATTGCATAATTAATATGTATTAGTGTAAAAATAAAAGAATAAAGGAAAAGAAAAAGGAAGGAGGTATTTAGAATAAATACAGAGTGACCTGAACCCCAAGAGAAGGTCAAGCTTTGACCTGATCGCCAAATAAAATAAGTAGAGAGCGATAGGGCCTACTTTGTATTGTACATATTACCTATATATATGTAAATAATTATTTTTGATAAAATAAAAATAATATATTCTTTTTACCTCCTTGTATATAGTCTTAGAAATAAAACAAAAAGAAAATAAAAATCAGAAAAATTTAATAAAAATAAAATAAAATCATTCTTACTTGTATAAGATACATGTATATATGTCACCTCCCCTAATTATTTTCTACCTATAAATAAATCATAAAAGTAAAATAAAAATTATTTTGTACTCCTAAAATCATGTTGAAAATAAATAAAATATCAAATTAGGGAGTTTTATGTAAAAATAATAAAATAAAAATACTTGTACAAAATACATATGTATATTATACTTGTATATAATGATATATACTGTACATAGACTAATTTATTTTTCATAAAAATAATTAAAAATCACAGAAAAATAGTTTGAAAAATAATAAACATTTTTCATTTTGTACACTTTTTATTTTGAATTCATTTATTATTTTTTATTGAATTTATAAATATTTTATAAATTCCAATTTCCTGATTGGTCCAGTCTATTTCGTTGACCTCGGTCAACGCCTCTTCCAGGGTTGACCCACCTACTCCTTCCATCGGAGATTCTTCTCCCCTTTTTCCCGATCGAGTCAGGCCTTCTCTCGATCCGAATTTTCGCCCGAGCCTTCTCCTAGGATCCACGACCCTCGCAGATCCCTAGGAAGGTACGGATCTTCCTAAGGTTGCGTGCTTGATCTCGATATTTCCAGCCCCTGGGAACCCTATAAAGCATCTTCTTCCACCTCCACAGGGGGTAGCTCGTTCCTCGCTCCTACTTCGACCCCTAGCCACCTCCAGCTGAGTGACAGCTTGATGAATCTCGGATTCACCACTCTAAGTCTCATTAATTAAGCTCAAGTCCCTCAAAATCAACTGCATTTCTGCATTTATTTCGCATAATTAGCATTTATGCATGATTTCATAGGAATTGCATTTTAGCATTAATTTCTGCATAAAATAAGAAGCCAAAAACCCAAGCCAAAGTTGACCTATAAATAGCCTAATTTCCCCCATTTTTAACTCCTCCATGCTAACACCGCATAACCCAAAATCACCTCCACTGTGTACACATCACTAACAAGAATAAATAAAAAGTACAAAAAAATAATTAACCCAGGTAAGTGGACCAAAAACCCAAAACCTAGTTTTAGGATTTTCGGACTAAAAGCCCCATATCTTCTCCATCCAGTGTCCGATTTGATCTTACTCACTTTTGAACTACTGTACGTTCAATTATCTTCAAAACAAGACCAAGTTCAAGTGAATTGGAGCTCGTATGTGAAAGTTGGGTTTTTGGCCTCTTTTTTACATTGTATATTTTCACGGTTTTTGACCTTGTATTTTATGTATATATTTTCTTAATAAAAATAAAAAAAAATAGATTTAGAGGTCTTTTATTTATCTTTGATTTCTCTATATTTTCTGGATTTTTATCTTGTTTAAAAATGACAAAAAAATTAGAAAACCCAAAAATCAAGGTATTCTATGTACATGGGATACCCCAAAAATTCACTTTTTAAATTTGACCGATTTTGGCTTTGGTATCTTCATGAAAGTTGTAGATCTCATCGAGACGAGCATTTTTCATGAAGGAACTTTTTCGATCCGAGGTCATTTGCTATTTTTTATCGATTTTACAAAGGTTTTATTTGCGGATTTTTCTGGTGCTGACACGTGGCGGCCCCAGAGGCCGCCACGTGTCATCGATTTTTGGCTCTTTTAAATATTCGTTTAAAAAAATTAAAAACCACGCACATGCAGCGTACGTGCCACCCCCGCACGTGCACTGCACGTGCGCGCCGGCCTCCTCTCTCACTACTGTCGCCACGTGGCCCATACCGGGCCATTCGATCTCCGCCGATCGAACGGCCTGGGACCCGTCGTCCTCCTCCCAACTTCCCCCCGAAACCTCCGCCGGTCGCTCCTCAAATCCCGCGCCGCCACCCCGTTGACCCCCCCGCAACCTCCGCCTCCGTTATCCCCGCGCCGCCCCTTCTATCTCGCACCTGCCGATCGTTCTCCCTCGTCTATTTAAACGACGCAACCCCCCTCGTTCCAATCCATCAGCCGATACATCAACTACATCAAGGTCTCGTCGGTGGTGACAGCCCGGCGAGCCTCTTACGCGGCGAGATCCGAGCTGTGAGAAGCTCGTCGCCTCACAGCCCTCGTCGCCGTCGTGCCCAGCTCCGCTTCCTGCGTCGAGCTACGATCAGCTACTCCGACCACCTGCTGCAACCTTCGCCAGCTAAGACCTCCGCCAACTCCGCCTCTCCGACCTTCGCAATCAACTCCGTCGTACTTCTCCGCTTCGAGCTTCGCCGACAACGCCACCGACTTCAACGCCTTCGTCTCCAGCCGCTTCCACCAACGACGATCCTCCTTCGACAACACCTTCAAGCCATTGTCTTCGACACGCCTTCGCCGACTTCGATAGCCATCGCCGGCCCGCCTTCGCCTCCACCGCAGGACCGGCATCCTCCTCGCCAGGCCGTGACACCTGGCCCTCCTCCTCAGCACTGAAGCTGCACACCTCCGCCATGACAGCCTCCGCCTACGCACCGCCGGCCGGGTCCGGGGCCGAGACCCCTCGCGCACGTGCAAGGCACGTGCGTCCGAGGGGGACGTCAGCAAGACATCAGCACCCAGGTCACGTGCAGTGCACGTGACCGTGGGTTATTTACAGAAGCTCCCCTGGAATTCCACCTGTTTGCGCCGCAATCCAAGCCAGAGGTCACGTGCTTCGCACGTGACCCTCTGGGCATTTTGCTGAAGATACCCCCCAGTTAGGTAATTAATCTTAGGTCCCCCCTGCAGTTTTATATTTATATTTATTTTATTTATATTTGCAGTTACACCCCTGTGTTCCCCCATATTTTTGGACATGTTCTTTACATTATTTTATTTATTTAAAAATAAAACTGTGTTCCTCATATAATTCTCTACATTTTGACATACTGTGGCTATTTTTGTGATTGACGGTTAATTAATAAATAAAGATTTTGTGGAAAATTGCAAACTTTGCCCATTTTATGCTCTTCATTTTATATTTGATTAACCGTTGCTCTAAAAATCTCTGAAAAATCACATATTGTAGAGATTATTTTGATTAACATTGTGCCCAAAAATCTTTACATTTGCATGCATATTTTGCTCTGTAAAAATCATTTTGCATATTTTACTATTTAATTTTTAATAGGTATTAAACCCCACACTTTTGAAATCTAGGATTTTTCTAAGATCCATTACCTAGTGATAGATCTTAGATAATTTTATATCTTGAAAATAAGTAGGTTTAATATTTATTTTAATTAAATATTGAAAATCATTCTGTTTGCATTTAAAAATTCATAAAAAATTCATATTGCAACAGAAAATTCCAAAAAAATTACATTGCACTAATTTTGTCATAATTATCATCTCGGCCAAGTTTCGTATTTTTCGAACATCGTTTGATCGAAATTTACATTTTAGTCCCTAAAATAGGCCGAATTTGCATCGTGCATCCCTTTATTGCATTGAAAATTCCAAAAAAAGATCGCCTTGAAAACCGAACCCGAAATTGGATAAACACAACTCTAGGTTGTTCCTTCGCCTCCTTGTGATCGACCTTGGGACTTGCCCAAGTAAAATAAACAAAAAACCACTTGCTTGAAATTGATTAAAAATTTGTGATTATCTCTTGATTGTTTCCGATCGCCGCCTACAACGAACGACACACTTTAATTATTTTCACTCACGAAGATAAAAACAAATCTTTTAACTCGGCGATTACGGACCCGTTTGATGGCGCCATTGCCGGGGAGGCAAACGGCTTAGTTTTCTATTTTGAAAATTTTTGTTCGGTTCTCCGAATTCGGCTAATCTGACCCCCGAATTTTCCATTGTAAATCCCATAATTTTTTTCCAGCATTTATTTTCTTATTTTTTGAGTCATTCTTTGACATTCTCTCTCTTATTTTTCTTACGAGGTACCCGACGCACGTGGAGCGGTTTTTCAAGAAACCGACGCATCTTCACCGACATCCGAAGAAACCACAATTAATTTAAGATCGAGTCGAGTCGTGGGAGAGCGTAGAGTCTAGGTTTTAAATTCCTGCAACTTTTAATTTCTGCTCATTTATAGCGGTGTCCGTTTGGACTCTCGCGTGTGTAAAAAGACTCTGAACTATTCTTGTGGTGTGTCGTGGCCTGTTTCACTCTCCAGTGAGGGTGGGGCCCGACTTGAGTGGCGATTAGGATAGACCTGCACATACGGCTCTTAGAGCAATTTTATTTTTTGATTGTGCTCGTAGGATCTTAAGCCACACTTCACATTAATCAAGACGCACATAGATCGTTCAACTTAGCCAAATTTAACTCAATTCTTCCCTGCTAATAGAACTTTCTGCTTAGGTGCGGCTTTTCATCGGCTTGCATTCATTTAGAGTAATTTTTAAAATTCTGTCTAGCATCCCACATGAAGATTGCGAGGATTCACTATAAGTCTTCTAACTGAGCATTCATCATAGTTTTCCGTGTGCATCGGCTTTTCTCAACTTTCTCCCTCTTGTTTTGTCACATAAATGTAAAGGAAATTGAGACTGGATGGTAGACGTGTATTTGTGCTCATTTAAATTCTTCAGTGATTACCTAATTAAAATCGGGACTGCTAAATATAGTCGATTTAAAAAAAAACTCATAAAATCAAGAATTTCTGCGGGAGAGCAACCCCGACCTTGGATGATTTTATTTTTCTGAGTGAGCGAGAGATGACACTTAAGGATAGAGCCCACATCCGAAATCTCAGCTCGCTAAATTCTTGCCAAGATTGATTTATCACCAATTAAAATCGAAAAGATAATAGCCGAAATCTTACGGCTTCATTGTGTGCGTTGGTGAACCCGGGGTTTGAATTGTGTTTGCATTGGTGTGCGTGAACCGTTACCGAAGATCAATAGCCGCACATTTGATAAAAATTCTCTTTACTATCCCGTGCAATCATCTCTTCCCTCTCTAGAGTTGAACCTCATCATGGAACTCTTATACAAAAACAGACCCAACCCCTCATTCCTCTCAACTCTTTCAGAAATGACCGAGAATCCATCAGAACTATACTATGAAAACGAATTCGTGTCGGTTAGACCCAAAACACCTCCTCCAAGAGACTCTCAACCACCATCTCTTTTGACCAGTCCGATATACTCCATGAATGACAATCCTCTATTTTCGGACATGATAAATCAACAACCGACTGAGGTCTCCACTTCTTTATATATCAATCCTCTCTACACCGATCATGCAATTCATCCATCATATTCGGTGAATATCAATCCATCATTCCTGGGAGATGACAACCACATTATCGAATTGAACACTTCTTTACCTTGTCCTTCGACCCTGCCTTGGAACAATAATGATCAATCATCATCTTAGATTGACCACGACAACCCCCTCTTCAGACATGACAATCATACAGAAGACTGGACTGACTACATAGAAACACATGAACCCTGTATGCTGACGCCACCATACCAAGATCCGACCACTCATGATCAAAGGAATAAATTTTACTCGGACCGAATCCACATGTCTGGATCATATGAGCAGCCGCCTTCCAGGATTATTGAGAAGATATTTTCTGAAATTAATAATCATATATTGGATATTCCAAGAAATTCTCCTCTCAGCACAAATGAGAAAATGGAAGATGAAATTATCGAACACACACCGACTGCACCCATGATTGATCATGAACAGAATTTTGAGAATGGTACTTCGAGGATAAAAATAAGATTTGAATTGATGGAGGATAGATTTCAAAAATTCACCGACCGATTCATCGCATTTTGTGGTAGCTCGGACAATAAAATGAATGAGGAAATGACTGGATCTGATATTGAAAGATCTGAGGATATTCAGGGACCTAGGGACGATTCGGACAATATCACTTCTGCATATTACTCCCCTAGAAATGACTATGCCACTGACTATCACTCCGAACACCCGAATCCCTGTTCATCTGAGGAACACACCACACCCCCACTCCACCCAGAAAATACCAAAAAAATGGAAACATTTGAAAATCACAAAAAAATTGAAAATTCGGAAAATTTCATAAAAATTGAAACTGAAGACGATCTGAGGAATTTGGATCCGACTGTACGGGAAGCCCTGGAAAAACGCTTGATGTTTGAACTTCCCTTTATACAGGACATTGAACACTTCCCCGACCTTAAAAGGTTTATAACAGATAAATTAATGAACAAAAAGTCGGGTAGGATACGAACAAAGACTGAAAGACATATCTTGTCAATGGCCTCCTCCTTAGTGTTGAGGAGAAAAACCAAGAGCCGCATAGTGAAGCGGTTGCCCAGATTTGACTGTGAAATCAAAGACACAATTTTCACCCATGCTCGGATTGATGATGATTCACCAATCAATATCCTCCCGACCTCTGTATTTCACGAACTCAAACTCGGACCGATCAGGAAATTACGAGAGATTATTCAATTGGCGGACCGATCAATAAAGCAGCCGAGAGGAATTATTTCTGTCATCATAAAATTCCAAGATGCTCCGCTCAAAGTAGAATTCACGATCATTGATATTGAGCATCAAGGAGAATTCACCCAATAACCAATCATTCTCGGAAAGCCATTCTTGGCATTGGCCAAGGCGAGTATTGATTGTAAGACTCGGGAAATCAATTTCACAGCATTGGAAGCACTTAGATCTGACCATATCTTTAAGGAACCACGATCTTCTGAGGCAACCCACGAAGTCCCCGACAACCGTAACCATGAAGCGGTAGAAGAGCCCTACCCTGCAGCCACACCTGAGATAGCGGTTGTTGATGAGACTATTGGTTTAGAAAATCTCCCCCCCTGCTCCATTCCCAACTGCTCTCACCATGGAGAATCATGTATATGAATCATATGATCCGGAGACTTATGCATGGGCATACCCTGGGTCAACCTACTCTGACTACATGGATTACATCAACTCGACAAAGGAATGCGCCAACATCGACTCAATTGAGAAAGAACATGCAGAAACTCTCCCCAGTATTTCAAATCCCGCGGATCTCAAAATGACAAATCTTTCTACTACGATCCTGAGACATATGCATGGTCGCACCCTGGAGCAACATTCTCCGAATATCTTGATCAAATCATCCCAAATCGAGAGTGCTCAAACATTCGGGAGACTAAGAACAAGCACGCAGACCGAGCACCGATCAAGGGGAATTTCAATGGCTATTCATCTGGATACTCAAGTGAACCGACACCTTCACGACAAAATAAAAAGAGAGTCACCTTTGACCTTTCGGAAGAGGTATCAGTTGATGATCCCTCATCAGGTCCGGAAAAGATGGTCTACATGAGTGAAGTCTGTTCGGCAGCCCTAAAGCCATATCTTCGTAAGGATCCAAAATTCAATTCTCGTTGGACAACTCATGTTCCTAACTACTACTCATCCAAAGATGATGCTCCTACACTATTCAAGTACACTGGAATTATTTCATATGAGCTGACTGAGACCAGTGCTTCTGAGTATTCATCTGAGGATAAACCGATTGACCCCAAGAAGGAACGAAGTCTGAGGAAACAACTGAAGAAACAAAAAGACCAGAATACTTGGAGTATGTCCACTTTCAATTACTACTCCTCTGAGGATAACTCTGATGATGGATATCTTTCATCTGACTCAAATACTTCATCTATTATCCATCATGATTTTTCTGAGGATGACACTGATCATAGCTGGGAATCATATGCTTCATCTCCATCTCATCATTAGGATCTCCCACCGCAGGCTCACAAAAAGATCAGCCGAAAACCGCCTTAATCATCGGCTACCCACCCTCCCTCCCGACCACATCGGTTCCCTTGTACAGCTTCTTCCTCTACTTAGGCCAAGGCCTAAGTATAGGGGGGGACCGATGCCATTTGTATATACCATTTCTCTCGTCACACTCCTTCTCCCGATCACTCCATTTCCATCCTTCTCTTATACTTAGGCTGACTAGAGTCTAAGTATAGGGGGAACCGACATCCACCTGTATATACTCTCCTCATTTCCTGACCGCTTTTCTTTTCTTTTTTTTCCACTCCCTTACGCTTAGCCCGAGCTATGTCTTCCGCTTCTTGTGCTCTGAGGACACAGCACTCGCTAAGTATAGGGGGGTCTGTATATATACTTTGTATATATTTTACCCATATCTCGTACTTTCGCGTAAGTCTATATGTATTTACGGGGTGAGTACTAACTTGAAAAAAAACAACAACAACAAACAAGCACACACAAAAAAAGAGGTTTTTCTACTAACACTAACCGTGCCCAAAATTTTTGAAAAAAAGAAGTCTTCTTATTCCATTTTCTGCATAAAAAAAATCTCTTGCATAAAATGTCAAAAAAAAAAGAGAGAGTCTGCATTTCACACACCTGCACTTCATCCATGCATCACATGCATTTGCATCTGTGAAAAGTCATCGGGTTCTGAACCGAGTTATGAGCCGAATATGAGAGTGGTCTAGATTTGACCTTAATCCATCTAATTTTCAGAGGAACTTCATCGAGAAATAGGATTTTAAGAGCTTCAGGTCTTTTTGACTTAATTCCTTAAGTTCCACATGACAATGTACAGCGTTTGATTCTTAGTGTCTAACCTGGTCTCTTCATTCTGGGTACAACTCTGGAATAGAGAATTAATTCGCACTCTCGCACTATGCACTTAGCTCAACCCAGACGGGATGTTGGAAGACTGTGTAAGTCTCTTTTCTGGTAGCATGGAAATCTAAAGACTGGAGTACGTGTTGAAATAAAGCTTCGGAAAAGGGATGGACGGCTGGGCACAATTTTTCTAAGACCCCAAAAAATGTACGGAACAAAAAGATTCTATATCCGTAGGGGCACAACAAGATCCAAGCAGAACCACCAAAAATTCCAAATACAAAGAAGCATTCTACCAAATAAAAAATCCGACCAAAAAGGTCCAAGCTTCAAGAACCTGCATATCTTGGTGGAGACTCGGCTACACTGGCCATCTTCACAAGGAGAGGTGACTACACTGGCCACCCTCCAGTTCTTTTCTCTTTCTTCTATCTCCTCCCTCATTCGATTGTGAACACAGCGCGACATACCTTAGAAGGAAATACCTGACTCCCCGAGGACGAGTTACTGGAGATGAGAGGAGCATGGTAGTCCGGCATTCTGGATGGGAAGAGCTAAAATCCTTCACACACTTGAGTCGGTTATTCAATATTCATAGGGTATACTTTGGGAAGAGGATTGATCTAAGATGACTTCTGAGCCGAAACTGTGACAATGATGTGTAGAACTTGAGGGCTGTTGATTTTAAAATTCTAAGTCTCACAGAATAAAAAAATATCCTAACACCGCATAACCCAAAACCACCTCCACTGTGTACACATCACTAACAAGAATAAAAAAAATATCCTAAAAAGTAATTAACCCAGCTAAGTGGACCAAAAACCCAAACCCTAGTTTCAGGATTTTCGGACTAAAATCCCCATATCTTCTCCATCCAGTGTCTGATTTGATCCTACTCACTTTTAAACTACTGTACGTTCAATTACCTTCAAAACAAAACCAAGTTCAAGTGAATTGGAGCTCGTATGTGAAAGTTGGGTTTTTGGCCTCTTTTGTACATTGTATATTTTCGCGGTTTTTGACCTTGTATTTTATGTATATATTTTCTAAATAAAAATCCAAAAAAATAGATTAAGAGATCTTTTATTTATCTTTGATTTCTCTATATTTTTCTGTATTTTTATCTTGTTTAAAAATGACAAAAACAAATTAGAAAACCCAAAAATCAAGGTATTCTATGTACATGGGATACCCCAAAAATTCACTTTTTACATTTGACCGATTTTGGCTTTGGTGTCTTCATGAAAGTTGTAGACATCATCGAGACGAGCATTTTTTGTGAAGGAACTTTTTCGATCCGAGGTCATTTTCTATTTTTTATCGATTTTACAAAGGTTTTATTTGCGGATTTTTCTGGTGCTGACACGTGGCAGCCCCAGAGGCCGCCACGTGTCATCGATTTTTGGCTCTTTTAAATATTTGTTAAAAAAAATAAAAACCACGCACGTGCAGCGCACGTGCCACCCCCGCACGCGCACTACACTTGCGCGCCCGCCCCCTCTCTCACTACTGTCGCCACGTGGCCCATACCGGGCCGTTCGATCTCGGCCGATCGAACGGCCTGGGACCCGTCCTCCTCCTCCCAACTTCCCCCCGAAACCTCTGCCGGCCACTCCTCAAATCCCGCGCCGCCACCCCATTGACCCCTCGTAACCTCCGCCTCCGTTATCCCCGCGCCGCCCCTTCTATCTCGCACCTGCCGATCGTTCTCCCTCGTCTATTTAAACGACGCAACCCCCCTCGTTCCAATCCATCAGCCGATACCTCAACTTCATCAAGATCTCGCCGGTGGTGACAGCCCGGCGAGCCTCTTACGCGGTGAGATCCGAGCTGTAGATGCTCGTCGCCTCACGACCCTCGTCGCCGTCGTGCCCAGCTCCGCTTCCTGCGTCGAGCTACGATCAGCTACTCCGACCACCTGCTGCAACCTTCGCCAGCTACGACCTCCGCCAACTCCGCCTCTCCGACCTTCGCAATCAACTCCGCCGTACTTCTCCGCTTCGAGCTTCGCCGACAACGCCACCGACTTCAACGCCTTCGTCTCCAGCCGCTTCCACCAACGACGATCCTCCTTCGACAACACCTTCACACCATCGTCTTCGACACTCCTTCGCCGACTTCGACAGCCATCGTCGGCCCGCCTTCGCCTCCACCGCAGGACCGGCATCCTCCTCGCCAGGCTGTGACACCTGGCCCTCCTCCTCAGCACCGGAGCTGCACGCCTCCGCCGCGACAGCCTCCGCCTACGCACCGCCGGCCGGGTCCAGGGTCGAGACCCCTCGCGCACGTGCGAGGCACGTGCGTCCGAGGGGGACGTCAGCAAGACATCAGTACCCAGGTCACGTGCAGTGCACGTGATCGTGGGTTATTTACAGAAGCTCCCCTGGAATTCCACATATTTTCGCCGCAATCCAAGCTAGAGGTCACATGCTTCGCACGTGACCCTCTGGGCATTTCGCTGAAGATACCCCCCCAGTTAGGTAATTAATCTTAGGTCCCCCCTGCAGTTTTATTTTTATTTTTATTTTATTTATATTTGCAGTTACACCCCTGTGTTCCCCCATATTTTTGGACCTGTTATTTACATTATTTTATTTATTTAAAAATAGAACTGTGTTCCTCATATAATTCTCTACATTTTGACATACTGTGGCTATTTTTGTGATAGACGGTTAATTAATAAATAAAGATTTTGTGGAAAATTGCAAACTTTGCCCATTTTATGCTCTTCAATTTATATTTGATTAACCGTTGCTCTAAAAATCTCTGAAAAATCACATATTGTAGAGATTATTTTGATTAATATTGTGCCCAAAAATCTTTACATTTGCATGCATATTTTGCTCTGTAAAAATCATTTTGCATATTTTACTATTTAATTTTAATAGGTATTAAACCCTACATTTTTGAAGTCTAGGATTTTTCTAAGATCCATTACCTAGTGATAGATCTTAGATAATTTTATATCTTGAAAATAAGTAGGTTTAATATTTATTATAATTAAATATTGAAAATCATTCTTTTTGTATTTAAAAATTCATAAAAAATTCATATTGCATCAAAAAATTCCAAAAAAATTACATTGCACTAATTTTGTCATAATTATCATCTCGGCCAAGTTTCGTATTTTTCGGACATCGTTTGATCGAAATTTACATTTTAGTCCCTAAAATAGGCTGAATTTGCATCGTGCATCCCTTTATTGCATTGAAAATTCCAAAAAAAGACCGCCTTGAAAACCGAACTCAAAATTGGATAAACACAACTCTAGGTTGTTCCTTTGCCTCCTTGTGATCGAACTTGGGACTTGCCCAAGTAAAATAAACAAAAAACCACTTGCTTGAATTTGATTAAAAATTTGTGGTTATCTCTTGACTGTTTCCGATCGCCGCCTACAACGAACGACACACTTTAATTCTTTTCACTCGCGAAGATAAAAACAAATCTTTTAACTCGACGATTACGGACCCATCACAGCTGCTCGAAGAGTCCCTTAGAGCTCGATTTGGTGCAGTGACGACACAACTCACCCTTCGTGGCCGGAGATCCACCGCGAGCAGCCTCCCCATCCACCGCAACGTGGTTGAGGCCATAACCTCGATGACCATCATATCCTGGAGCTCAAGAGTCCCTCCAGATCTTCAGGTACCATTCTATCATCCACATTTTTGCTTTTGATTCCGTTCATCCAACTCAGCTCCACCGCATATCCACTAGCTCCGACCAGTTGGTCGGAGCACCGTTATCCGCATCCATCCATTCAGATCGATTTTCCGTCTCGCCCTTCATCTTGCACAACAGCGCGATCACCCTTAGGCTCGACCATCAAGTTAAGATTAAGGCCCAAATCTCCTCCTACCATCTTCGTCGGAGATTGAATCCCATCCACCTTCGCTTCTTTCATTTCCAGCTTCAATAACCCGGACCGGAGCGCAGCCTCGAGTCCCACCTTTGCATTGTAGGTACCCTTGCACTATAGGAGCATCAGTTGGACGGTCCCCTTGTTCGGCGGAGCATCTCCAGGTGGATCTCCTTCATCATGCATGCCTAACCGTTGGTTCCTCCATAGGAACCCCTCACTAGACGCGGACCACTCTCACGATGATGCAGAGCTCCTCCGACCCTTCATCGGAGTAGCGGCTATTGATCCCTCCACCGTTGAAGTTCAGCCTCGACGAGTTCTTCCAGGTCCTTTCTCCCTCGTCGATTATGAGCTCAACCTTACAGATCTGATCTCGGCCGTACGTCACGCCTCACCCTCAACGATCGATCAGAGTAGGCGCTAGATCTGCACCGCACGTTCTTCCCCTTTTTAGAGTCGACAGATCTGCATTGTAGCAGAGCATCTGCATCGCACGTCCCTGACAGTACCTCCACCGTTAGATCTTCGCGTAGAGGACAATCAGGACCGTCAGAGCCGCCACACACACCTCACGTGTTTCAGGGTATATTGCATAGTTTATCCCGCACTTTTATGCTTTATTAGTTAGTCTAGAGAATAAAGTTGTAGTTCACATAATTTGCAGATTGGACCCTAATGTTTCAGTATTTGCATTTTAGTCCTAGTTGACTGAACTCACGCGCTGTCTCACGTGTGTAGTTGGTGTATTTGCATGTTATATCCCTGTACTTTTACTATTATGCTTTGAGTAGAAGTTTTTGGATATTTGCAGTTATACCCCTGTGTGTGTGAATATTCAGCTTGTGTGTTTTTATTGGACTTTTTGCATAATGTGCCCGGAACTTTTTATATGAGTTAATATTTGGCCTGAAACATTAGTATGATTGCAAAGAGATCCCTGCTTGCTGTGTGTGTTTTTTAATCAAATAAATACCTAATTAACTCCAAAAATTCCATAAAAATTAAAGTTAGCTCCTACTAACACATAATATTTATGGTAAGTTTCGTGAATTAATTTATTAAAAAAATTACAAAAAGCTTATCTTTGTGTGTTTCACCTTCAGTATCATTTTTGTTGCATTATCCCTTATAAAAATTCTAAAAATCACAAAATTCTAAAAACTTATAAAAATCATTAAAAATTCTAAAAAAATAAAAAAAATAATAAAATTTCAGTTTCTGTAGTTAGATATTTTTATTTACTTTTTTCATAAAAATCACAAACATGACCTTAGGGAATTTTTAATATTTTAAATATGCCTTTTAGTCCGGGCTATACATTGTTTTCCTTGTTTGCCTTTGTTTGATTTTTATAAAATCATATAAAAATTATAAAAATCACATAAAATTACCAAAAATATCTGAATATTTGAAAAATATAAAAACATTTTTGTTTTTGATTTTGAGCATTTTTAGTCTTAAAAAATTGTTGAAACTTGCATGTGCCTTGTTCTTCTAACTTGCTTCGTTTGCTTTCTTATTTTGAAAATACAAAAAATGCAAAATAAAAATAAATAAAAATTAGCCTTCATTTCTATGATTAGGACTACTTCATAGGACCCCGGTCGCTATACCAGGTTAAATGAATAATGGAGACCACAAACATTGATTTTGAGTGTTTTATCTGTTGTTTGTGTGGTTTCTATTTTTCTTGTTGAGTCCGACTTGCTGATTGGGCTCACAACGACCCTAACTTATTTTTCATACTTAACCCTAGTCGGTTGGTTGCTCACCAGAATGGTGCCATTGCTAGGGAGCATGACTTAGTAGTCTTTTCAGATTTCTGTTTATTTTTATCTCTATTTTATATAACCATTTTTCTGACGTTCTCTCTGCTTTGCTTTTTGTGCGAGGGACCGCCCGAGGATATTACGGCTTTCGGTTGGAGTAACCGTGCTGAAGGAGGACATCCAGACATTAGTTATATAGGATAGAGTAGTTAGGTATTCTTTCTAGCACATTTATTTTTATTGTAATAATTCTAGACTCTGGACACTTCTTCTTCTTGGACTTGAGACATATCGGGGTTTGTTTCGCTGAGCATAGGTCCGCTCGTGGGACCTCACTGCGGTTTTTCGTCGGTTTTGTTTTCTCTCATTTTTTCTTTGATTCTTGAAGATTTTGGCCCTTAGATTTAGGATTTTCTCTTGATTGCGACGTGACCAATTAAGACACACTCCCTAATAGTCTGCTTGCACCTATAGATTCGTAATTGGACCTTAATAATAATTCATAATAAAAAGTTAATCTGATTAACTGAGAGGTCACATGCCGCTAGAGGCCGTATACAACGTGTGAGGATCTGTTGTGGCGAACACCGATCAGCATCCGAGACCGGACATCGACCTCTCTCTTTAATCAGTTAATTATTGTTCTTCGTGATTATTAGAAATCGCTCATCTAAGGCTGGTTTCTTCTTGCATCATTTAGATCAGTTTAAATTCCTACCTTTTATGCGCGGATTACCCTACATGTAGAGTGCTGGAGTCAGGTACGCCTTTCTTACTTTGCATGCATCATAATGTTTGATTGTGCATCGGCTTTTTCGACTTCTCCCCTCATTTTTGGACTTTAAATAATCAGGAGATCAAAAAATTCGTTAGGCGTTGTTTGCTTTGAAAAATACCTGGAAAGAAAAAAAATCATAAAATCGGGACTGCTAATGCAAACTTGATCTTAAAAGATACCTCACATACAAATCTGTCTTGGGTGAGTCATCCCCTTCTTGTTTGGTTTGCTTGCGCGAGAGAGTGACACACACACTAGGCTAGAGCCATACCTAAACTCTCATTAGACTACTAGTCTTGGGGTTAGTCATTCTCCAGTGAGGATCTCTCCGGTCTCCGGTAAAGCGGGCCGCGGTATCCTTAATAGAGCGAGTTGATCGGGTAGCCGATAAACGGTCCGCAACTTGTACTAGATGGGAAAATTCTAGATTTAGGATCTGACCAGTCTCTTGGGATCATCGGATTCCTAACAACTCGGTTAATCACTCTGCAAGACTGAATTATCACCTAAATAATATTGACAAGATAAACGACCGAACCTTCACGATCATCAACTCAGCATTGCGTAGGTGGAATTGGGATTTGATTTCTGATCTTGTTTGCTTACCAGATCTTATCCGCATTTTTTTCAACATAACGATGATGGGCCGGATTCCCTTAGTCTGCCTTTGACAGCACCGCTCTTGAGCACTCTGACACAATCATCTAGGGAGGTTCTGGGGAGCCTTGACCCTCTCTCCGAACCCAAGTTCGATTCTGCCCTGTTCCCCCTCGATCACCCTTCTTCTAGTCTTGAGGTCCCCGAGCAGAGACCAGTAGTACAACTATTTGTTCATATGACTACACCTGAGTTCGTGTCTTTTGCCTTTGCAGAGACCTGCAAGATGGCCAACAGTGACGAACGCACCGATGAGCAGCCCCAGGCTTCGACATATGTTTTAGATCAGGGTGTCATCAACAATACACTTCTAGCCTCCCTAGAGACGATGCAGAGGCAGATTAGAGACCAGGGAGCCTTCATGGCATAGGTGCATGGGAACTGACCCAAATGCGAGCTGACAGAGAGGAGCAGCAGAGAGCAGGAGGTGGAGAGATCCCAGAGGGTGGAGGAGGAGACGGAGGACATCCAGAAGAGCCATAGGAGCCAGCCAGACTCACCATGCCGATGAGGGAGTTGCACAACCTTGGTGCAACCCTTACACATCATTGGATCTAGCTTCCGGCAATTCTGAGAGATTTCAATCTTCCTCCCCAGACCATTCAACTCTTGCCCAAGTTCCATGGGCTTGCCACTGAGGAGCCGCATCTACACCTGCAGGAGTTTGAGATGATCTGCAGCACTGTCCACGATAGATTTGTGAATGAGGATACCATCAAGATGATGGTATTTCCATTCTCACTAGTCGACAGAGCAGCCTACTGGCTGAAGCATTTAGGGAGATATGTGACTTTGTGGGAGCAGCTCCGGACCGAGTACTTGAACAAGTACTATCCACTCAGCCGGACAAACGCAACACGAGCTCTGATCAATAATTTCTCCATGATCCCCAACGAGCAGTTCCATGAGGTGTGGGATTGATTCCGTGAGATCATTGACCGGTGTTCCCATCATGACATATCCGAGCCCAACCTAGTATAGAGCTTCTTCTGTGAGCTGACACCGGAGATGCATGGGCTAGTCAATGCTTCTCGTGGGGGCTCCTATTTCACCAAGGATGAGGACCAGGTCTGGGCCATCTATGAGGAGATGGCCGAGAACTATACAGTGATGTCGCAGACCATGCTCTACACTCAGGGGAAGCCCTACCCCATGCCGTGTCATATCAGAGGATAGCACACGTTAATGCAGGTCCATCCACTTCTTCGTCAGCAGCAGCATAGGCAGAGTTTTCAGCCGCTGACATGGGCATCATCAACGAGAAGTTGGACTGTGTTGAGATCATTAAGAAGAAGCAGTACCATGGCTTGACGCAGATTGATCAGTTGGCACAGACCCTGAGTGACCTGAAGACCTAGATCATCTGTCTTCATGAGGCACAGACGGCTTCTCAGCACCGTTTCAGGTCACGGGCTGATCCTAACAGCAGCAGTTCGTCCCAGCATTCCGTCCAGTATCGCCAGGTTCACCACATCCAGGCGGAGCGGTCCAGCAGCTGCAGCACCGGTATTCTCAGACGCCTCCATCTCATGACACTCAGATGGTGGTGTACCAGCAAGATCGGCCACTGAAAGTTCTTCTCCCATCCCCATATGAGCAGGAGCTGTTGATGGAAGTCAACGGGATTCGGTATGACCGGCAACAACCCATGATCCACAGAGATCATCCCGTATTTAGGTGGTTTACCGGAGGCGACTCATCCCAACAGAAGCCTCCAGCTCAGGGTGGGCAGTCCAGCCATCCTCAGTAGCAGCCCCATTACTCTCAACGGCCATCACACCAGTACCAGTCGGGTCCTCGTCCCTACCAGCAAGAGCAACAGTGGGGGCAGCAACAACCTCATCAGTAGTATTCTCATCCTCCCCCTACCAGTTCCAGAAACAACCTCATTTCCAGCGAGGCAACCCGTCCGGTTCTCATAGGGCAGCCTATGAGAACCCATCTCTTGATGATCTAGCCCGCCTACTCCTAGACCAGCAGGCATCCTTTAGGCGGGAGATGGACGAGTTTTGCCAGGAGATGAGGGAGATAATAAAGGGCAAGGCCGCCATACCCGGTGATGAACACCCATTCATCACTCTTTATTCTTTTATTTTAGCTACAAAACCTATGCAAAACACATGTATATTCTTGTAAATAGCATAAATTACCATTCAACATGCATTGTGTAAATATGTATATTTAGCATGTTTTTGTGCATAAATAAAAGAATAAAGAAATAAAAGAAAAAGAGAGAGATATTTAGAATAAATATTGAGCGACCTAATCCCAAGGGAGGGTTCAGCATGGGCCTGACCGCAAAAGAACCAAAGTAGAGGGAGATAGGGTCAACCTCATGGGTGTCCATATACCTATGTATATAAATAAAAATTATTTTCCTCTTATTAAAAATAAAATGTGTATTTATTTATTTGTATGTATTTATAAATACAAAATTAAAATGAAAATGGAGAAAATAAAGGAAAAGTAAAAAATCCCTTCTTCATTGTACATAGACCATGTGTATAAAACCACATATCTATTTATTTTTCCTTGTAAATAATTAATTAAAATCCCACAAAAATATTTTCAAATTCCACATTTCATGGTGTAAATAAATAAAATAAAAATTAGAAAAATAAAAATAATATAAAAAGGAATAAAATAAAAATTAAAATTCACCTTGTACATATACCATGTAAATATATGTATATACCTATTTATTTACCCTATGTAAATAATTAATAAAAATAAAATAAAAATACACTTTTATTCCAAATTTTATTCTATAAAAAAATAAAATATAAAATTGGAATAAATGTATAAAAATAAACAATTAAAAATTAAAATAAAAAATAAAAACATGTATATACCTATATATAATAATACTATATTGTAAATACATTATTTTTATTTCAAAAAAATAAATAAAAATCACTAAAAAATAATTAAAAAATAAATAAACATTTTTCATGTTTTGACTTTTTTGAAATAAGGCCATTTATTATTTTAAATTGAATTTTCAAATATTTATTAGGTGGCGCGATCTGATTGGTCCACGGGGAATGTTGACCCCCGGTCAACTCCCCCCTGGACCATCTCCCCCGCGGATCTCGCGCGCGACCCGACTTCGACTAATTTCCCAAACCAGATCCGACCACCATTTGCGCAAATCCCGGGTCCTGATTGCACCTGAACCTTCCCTGATCCACGCCTGGAGATTTGCCTCGGGGTCCGAGCTCCGAATCACTCGCCCGACCCTCTTCTTCTCGGACCCCTAGCCGTATAAAGCTCGACATCCACCACACAATTCACGCCAATTTTGGCGCTGCTCCTTCGTCCCAGGTGTCCACCCTAATCCCTAGAGTGACAGCTATCGATTGGCGTGTCGAAGAGAGGAGAGGAAGCCCTCCGCTACTGATCCGGCGACGTCTGCCGCCGTGCACCGCCGCAAGGTGCGCTTAGCCTCGGAACTCGACGCTTCCTCGAGGCCAGGACCCCCAGAGCTCCGCGAGCTCATCCCCAGTCGACTCCCCTCATCAGGTAAACCCAATACCCTTCTGTTCATCGTCCATTTCGATTTTTGCCTTTTCGCTCCGCCAGCTCCGCCTTAGTGGTCGGAGCTCCGCCAGTCCCCCCTACCCGTACTGATACCCTCGCCGACTCATCGCCATCCTTCCGCCACAATCTGATCATCTCGGTCTTGACCACCCGAGTCAGGATCGAGCTGGGCTCCTTCCGCAGCCTTCGCCGGAGCTTGCAACCGCCCCCCACGTCGCTTCTTTCGTCTATTTTGCGAATAACCCCCGTCGGAGCACTCCCCCGAGCGAGACCTATCTTCTGCAGGTGAATAAAGAGCAACACCCCCTTGGCCGAGCTTTGACGCCTTCGCCGGAGCTCCTCCAGGTTGCTCGTCCCTCGCCGTACGATCTGACCGTTGGATGCTTCATCAGAGGTGACCACCCTACACGGATAGCCATCGCGAGCAGGACCCGCTTCCCCGTTCGTTCATCGGCTTGATGGGTCTCCTTCGGCGAGCCGGAGAACCTCATCTGGGAGGAGTTCTTCCTCATCCACCGCCAGCCGTCGGATTCACCAACCGCTCCAGATATCATCCTCGCCGTCCATCCTCTACGGTGTCAGACCGTCAGATCGTGGTCTGACGGACATGTGCCACCCACGTTCGCCCGATTGCCTCCACCGTTGGATCGTCCAGGCGGCTGCACCAGAACCGCACATTCGCAGCCAACCCCGCCTCGACATCTGGCACCTCCCGTGCACCGTCACACGCCTCAGTTGGGTAATTGCACCCGCACCCTGCAGTTTCTTGTTGTTCTAGTTTAGTTTAATAAATAAACTTCAGCTCTTGGACATACTGCACTTAGGACCTTAATATTTCTGGTATTTACATTTCCGTCCCTACCTGTGTGATACACGCGCGTCGTCACGTGCTTTTTGGACAATTTGCATTGTATGGGCTCGTACTTTCTAGGTGTTATGGAATGGAAGTTTACTTTCTGATATTTGCATCCATGCCCCTGTGAATGTTTGTATTTGACATGTGCTGATTTGTCTGGGTAATTTGCACTTTGTTCCCTGGGCTTTTAGCACGTGTTGCTAATAAGCCCCTGGAACTAAGATTTCTTACATATAGGTCCCTCCGTGCTCTGTACACGTGCGCCGCGCGTGAGAACTTGGAGTTTTTGCCACGAGGGACCCCAAACTTTCTGGATTTGTTACTGTTGAGCCCCTGAAGATACTTTTTATTACAGAAAGGTCCCTATGCACTGTGATACCTTGTGCTATTTAAATAAAATATCAAACTAAGTCTAAATAGCGTGAAAATTGGATATGCGGCTCCTGCCACTGTGTAAAATTTTCACCAAAAATTTGGTGCATTTTTGAGGTCTTTTTCTATTTTTAAAAATTCAAAAACAGTTGTTTTTGTGTCTGTCCTGATTAGAAAATAAGAAAAAAATATAAAAACTATTTTAAAAATTCTAAAAAAATTAGTATTTGTTAGTTTTGGTATATTTGTCTATACATTTTTGGTTATTTTTGGATATTTAAAAAACTTAAAAATTAAAAAATATTTAAAAACTTATACAAATTCTGAAATTTTTTAGAAAATCCAAAAAATCACAAATTCTTTTGCTGAATTTCTTTGTTGTTTGTAGTTTTCATAAAATATACCTCCAGGCTTTTACAGATTGATTTGATATTTTAAGTTGATCTTTCTGGCATGGCTGGATAGTAGTTTACTGTTTCTGCCTTCTTTGATTTTTAGAAAAAATATATAAAAATTATAAAAATCTGAAAAATTCACCAAAAACAGTAAAAAATCTAAAAAACTTAAAAATATTTTTGTTTAAATTTTTGGAGTGCTTTTGAGTGATTAAATAATTTGTTGATTGTGCTTGTATTTACCTTTTTCTCATTTTCTTTTATTATTAAAAATCCAAAAAATATAAAAATATTTAAAAATCACCAAAAATATTTGTTTTTGTTTTATTTGCTTTTAGACTACTTTGTAGGCCGCGGGGCCAACTCGTGCTCCCTGAGTCCGACCCTGGATGCTACACCAGGCTAATCTCATAGCCAGGGCCACTATTTTCTGATTTTATTGAATTGCCTTTTTGATTGGTGGTCTGCTCTTTATTTTTTCTTGATCGGGCCGATTTCCTGAGTGATTGAGGTCGCAACGACCTTAGCTATACTTTATTCACCTTAGTCTATCGGAAATTTGGCTCATCAGAATGGCGCCGTTACCGGGGAGCACGGCTTAGTAGTCAGTTCTGATTTTCAATTTATTTTCTTTTCTTTTTCGCGGTTTTCCGCGGCTTTTTCTTTGTCTGCAACTTCTCACGGCTTTTCGTTTTTCTATTATTTTCATTTTCTTTTATTTTCTTTTATTTTGGTTTTTGGTTGTTTTGAGTGTTTACTTTTATTTCACACTTTTGCACATATACCCTGTTTTATTTTACTTGCTTGTTTATCTGGTCTGTGACACTTTGTTGTTTACTTGCGAGGGCCCAAGGACCGAGGCAGCTCCTCTCGAGGAGACGACGCAACCGCGAGAATCGGAGGTGGCTCCCTTCTGCACGGAGCACCAGGAGAGCGCGAGGAGGCATCAGAGTGCGAGAGTAACGTAGTTTTAGATTAGTTTTATTTCCTGCATATTTGAATTGTTGTAATAATACAGGGACATGACAGAGATACGTAGACTCTCAGGGTCTGTTTCGTCGAGCACCGGTGTGCTCAGGGGACCCCACCAGACTTTCACAGTTTTTCGCGGTTTTTACGCGGTTTTTGTCGTTTATTTACTGCCTTTATTTCTCGCGGATTTCAGCCCCAGCGTAGGATTTTTGCTTGACTGCGTCGAATTAAATAGGATCCAAACACTTAATAATCTGCCTGTACCTATAGACCGTTAATTGGACCAAAATAAAACTTAATAAAAAGACTGCTTGGTCACTTGAGGGGTCCCGCGCCGCTAGAGGTCGTATACAGCGCTGGCAGGACCCGTTGTGGCGGGCACCAATCGGCTTCCGAGACCGGACACCGACCCCTCCTGATTGAACGCTTAGCCATTGTTCTTTCGAGTAGAATCGCTTGTTAGGGCCCGGATTTCCGCTTGCATCATTTAGGTAGTTTTAATTCTGTCTTTCAATTATGCACGGATCATATTGCATGTAGACTGCTAGAGTCAGGTACGTCTTCTATCTCGTGCATGCATCATTGATTTCACGCGCATCGGCTTTTTCGACTTCTCCCTCCGTTTTTGGACTTAAATAACCAGGAGAACCGGAAAATTCGTTAGGCGATTGTTTTATTTGAAAAATACCTAAAAATCAAAACCATAAAATTGGGACTGCTAACTCAACTTGACCCTAAAAGACACTCATCAGAAAAATTTATCTTGGGGAGAGCAACCCCCTCCTTGTCTGGTTTGCATGTGCGAGAGAGTGACCCGCACCCTAGGATAAAGCCACATCTAGACCCCTTTCAGAATACTACTTCTGGGCTAGTCGTTCTCTAGTGAGGATCGCTCCGGTCTCCGGTAAAGCGGGCTGCGATATCCTTAATTGAGCGGGCCGATTGGGTAGCCAGTAAACGGTCCACGGCTTGTAGTGGCTGGGAAAGATCTAGTTCGAGATAGGGACAGTCTCCTGGGGGAATCGGATTCCCAACAGGTCAATAACCGCTCTGCTATCTTGACTTGATCACCTAATAAAAACTGACAAGATAATTGACCGAACTCTTACGGTCTTCAGCTCGCGTTGGGTAGGTGAATCCGGGGTTTGTATTGCTCATCATAGTTATTTCCAGATCCCATCCGCCTGACTCGCCAGATCAAGATGATGGGCAGGAGGTCCCTTAGGCAGCCTTTGGCTGCACCGCTTTTCAGCACTCCCGCCCATTCATCTAGGTTGGTTTGCGAGAGCCGAGACCCGCTCTCCGAACCCGAGTTTGATTCCGCCCTGTTCCCCCTCGACCACCCTTCTACCAGTCCAGGGATACCAATGCCAGATGAGAGACCACAGTCAGATGATTTATCGACACTTGAGTTTGGGTCTTTTGCCTTTGCAGAGACCATGGCTGACAGCAGCGACGACCGCACCGGAGGTCCTCGATCCGAGCAGACATTCATCATGGACCAGGGTGCAATCAACTCCACCCTGATCGCCTCCTTTGAGACAGTTCAACATCAGTTGAGGGATCAGGGTGCCTTTATGATTGAGATGAGGCGAGAGATGGAGCAGATGAGAGCCGACCGCGACTAGCGCGGGCCCGGAGACGGCCCGAGGAGACCCGACGATGCAGCAGCAGCCGCAGCCGCAGTAGCGGCAGCGCCAGACCAGCCGAGACCGATGCGGGAGTTGCACAACCCCAGATCGACTTTGACGCACCGTTGGGTGGTCTTACCAGCGATCGTGGGGGACTTCAAGTTCCCCCCGAACACCTTGCAGCTCCTCCCCCGGTTCCATGGGCTCGCCACTTAGGAGCCCCATCTTCACCTCTAGGAGTTTCTGATGATCTGCAGCACAGTCCACGACCGTCAGGTGGACGAGGACACCATTCGCATGATTGCCTTCCCCTTTTCACTGGTAGATAGATCAGCCACCTGGCTGAAGCATCTGGGGAAGTTTGTGTACACTTGGGAGCAGCTCCGCGCCGAGTACTTGAACAAGTACTATCCACTCGGGCGGACGAATGCAGCGAGGGCCCTGATCAGCAACTTCTCCATGCTCCCCAATGAGCAATTTCATGAGGCATGGAAGAGGTTTAGAGAGCTTACCGATAGATGCCCGCACCACGAGATCTCGAAGCCGAACTTAGTTCAGAGCTTCTTCTGCGGGCTGACACCAGAACTACAGGGCCTGGTGAATGCTTCTTGTGGCGGGTCCTACTTCGTCAAGGATGAGGACCAGGTCTGGGCCATCTATGAGGAGATGGCCAAGAACTACACTGTGATGTCCCAGACCAGACTCTACACACAGGGACGCCCCCAGCCATAGACCGTGTAGTGCCAGAGGATCGCACGGGTCGACGCCGGTCCTTCCACTTCGTCAGCGACAGCCGCACAGGCCGAGTCCACAGCCGCTGACATGGGCATTATCAGCGAGAAGCTGGACCGGATGGAGATTATAGAGAAGAAGCAGTGCCAGGGTATCACACAGATGGAGTAGATGGCACAGACACTGAGTTACTTGAAGACACAGATCATGTGTCTCCAGGAGGCACAGACGGCTTCTCAGCCCTGTCTTCAGTCACGAGGAGATCCGAGTGGCAGTGGCAGCTCGTCCCAGCGCTCCAGCACCAGTCAGCCTAGATAGGTCCATCTTGTGCAGGTGGAGCCGTACCAGCAGCCGCAACCGTACTACCAGTAGCCACCATCCCCAGACACTCAGATGGTGGTTTACCAGCCGGATCAGCCTCTGGCCGTACTCCCTCCACCCACCTACGAGCAGGAGCCGTTGATGGACGTCAACGGGATTTGGTACGACTGTCCCCAGCCCGATATCCGACGAGACCATCCCGGATTCCGTTGGTCAGCCGGAGGTGCCAGCTCCCAGCAGCAGCCTCCAGTTCAGGGTGGCCAGTACGACCATCAGTGAGATCACCAGCAGCATCCCCCAGTACACCAGCAGCAGCATCAGTCATTCCAGCCCCCTCCACAGTAGTATGGTCCTCGTCCCTATCAGCAGAGACATTCTTGGAGGCGTGAGCAGCCTCAACAGCAGTATCATCCTTAGCAGTACTCTCTCACCCGCAACACCATCTACAGCAGCAAGCTCACTACCAGCGAGGCCACCCGTTAGGTTCTCATGGCCCATCCTATGAGAACCCCGCCTTAGACGATATAGCCCGCCTCTTGACTGACCGACAGGCTACTTTCAGACGGGAGATGGATGAGTTCTGCCATGAGATGCGGGAGATCGTGAGAGGGAATGCCGCATACCAGCCCAGATTGAGTCGAACCCGAACAACCTGAAGAGGAAGTCTGAGCAGGTAGATTTCACAAAGTATGCCACTCCGAGTGATTCTTTTGGTGATATGTCTGCATCTATTTGATACTGACTTTGTCACACTTAGGAGCAGTAGGATGCTAGTAGGCAGCGCCTCGTCTGAGCGACACCCCAGGCCACTTCCAGAGTGCCAGGCGAGGAGGAGAGCGGTGCTGATGCCGCGAGAGATGATGACGGTGGTACTGATGCCACCACGGATGCTGATCCCACCGACGGTACTGTTGCCGTCACTTCACCAGATGGAGGAGGTGGTACTGACGCCACCAGAGTTGCCGAGCCAGAGCGCGGTGCTGATGCCGCGAGTCGACCTGCCGAGGGTGGTGCTGATGCCACCGTTTCTACTTCTGTGAGTCCTGTAGTCTTTCCATCTGTTCATGTATCTCAGGACTTATCTGGAAATAAAGGAAATGGTTTATTTTCTTCTGATCCACATGTGGTGCTTGATGTATGTGTGGATTCTGCCGAACTTGAGCAGCTTAGACCCTCTCCTAGTCCTTCATCTGAGAAGGACCCTGTGATCCCCTTCCTTAGAGCACTTCACATGGGAAAGGGGAAGAAAATAGAAAATCCCAAAAAGAAGCAGCAGGAAGAGTTCAGCCAGCAGATGATCGACAGATTCCACATTCAGCTGACTCTTTAGGAGGCCTTGGAGCACATCCCTCTACTCCAGAGATCGCTCAGAGACAGGACCACAGTTAGGAGGAAGAGGAGGAACCACCAGTCTGAGATCCATGTGCTGACCAGAGCCACGTGTTTCACGATTCAAAACCGTCTGCCGGCCAAGAGGCCAGATTCAGGAGCCCCGTATGTCAGATGCCATATCCGAGAGCAGAGGTTCGACCGTACTCTATTAGACAGCGGTTCTTCGATCAACCTACTTCCGGCAGCCCTTCTCGATCGCTTCGAGTTGGGCACTCTACGACAGAGCAGGACAGTCCTTCAGTTTACTGATCGATCTGTCAAGAGGCCGAAGGGGTTGCTGAGGGACATTGTCGTCACGATTTAGGGCCTGCAATTCCCCGTGGACTTCGTTGTGTTGGACATGGAGATCCCTGAGTCTGTGACCGATACCCCCATCATTCTAGATCGCCCGTTCTTGGCCACAACCAAGGCAGTGACCGACCATGATAGCGGGAAGTTATACTTTCGCGTCGAGGGCGAAAGTGTACAAATAGAGACGGTCGAGGACATCAGAGTCAGAGATTCAGCATGCTCAGAGCCGACCACTGATTTAGAGCAGATGACAGATGCAGGGCCAGACATCCACCAGGATTGCAACTTTGTGATCACAGATGACGAGGCAGTTTGGGCAGACCCCGATGCACAGGCCATCCTCTCACCTTCAGAGTCCGCTGATGCAGAGACACCAGTAAAGGAGAGCTTGGAGAGCGCATTCCTGGTACAGGATACCTTTGAGGTAGCAGAGCTGGTTCTTGATCGCGAGACAGAGTTGTTTTGTGATGATGATACAGATCCCTCAGAGTTAGATGTTGATTGGGCATAGTTCGATGATCTTATACCATGTCTGACTTCCACTGAGCCTGCAACTAGGGAGGAGGTAGATGCCATGCAGAGCAGAGACAGTCCAGTAGAGCAGCCTTCGCTAGAGTCTGATTGTGAGCGAGAGTTTCCGTTCTCCCATGCGGATTTGGCAACATTCACTCAGAGCTTTCAGAGGCCAGATTCACCAGCACCTACTTGTCCCGAACTGAAGCCACTTCATGCGTTGCTGAAGTATAGGTTCCTTACGGGTGAGCATGAGATGTACCCAGTCATTATCTCCGCCGATTTGACTGGAGAGCAGGAATCCCGTTTGATGGGGGTTCTTGAAAAGAACCACAAGGCGATAGGATGGAGTGTAGCCGATCTCCAGGGGATAAGTCCAGCCCTGTGCTCCCACCATATCTATCTCGAGGATGAGGCGAAGCCGTCGCGTGAGTTCCAGCGGCGACTGAACCCGAATCTGAGAGAGGTTGTCATGAAGGAGATCTCGAAATGGTGGAGCGCTGATTTTATCTACCCCATCTCCGACTCCAAGTGGGTCAGTCCGTTGCATGTGGTGCCCAAGAAGACGGGCATCACTATAGTTGTCAGCGAGTCTGGAGAGGAGATCGCTACCTGGGTACCCACTTCTTGGCGGGTCTGCGTAGATTACAGACGACTCAACCAGGCCACCAAGAAGGATCATTTCCCCCTGCCCTTTATTGACCAGATATTAAGTGACTGGCAGGGAAGAGCCACTACTGTTTCTTGGATGGGTACTCCGGCTACAATCAGGTGGCCATCGCGCCCGAGGACGAGGACAAGACCACCTTTACCTGTCCCTTCGGTACATATGCCTTCAGACGCATGCCATTTGGGCTATGCAACGCCCCTGCGACTTTTCAGAGATGCATGCTGTCTATCTTTTCGGACATGGTGGGGGAGGGCTTGGAGGTCTTCATGGATGATTTCTCGGTCTACGACGACGGATTCGACTCCTGTCTTGACTGCCTAGACCGAGTCCTTCAGCGATGCATTGAGGTTCACCTTGTTCTGTATTAGGAGAAGAGTCCCTTCATGGTGACTCAAGGGACGGTGCTTGGCCATATCATCTCCAACAGGGGCATGGAGGTTGATCCGGCCAAGGTAGATGTCATTAGAAAACTCGCACCACCGTCCAACTTGCGGCAGTTACGGTCTTTTCTGGGGCACGTCGGTTTCTACCGACGCTTCATTCATGATTTCAGTAGGATTGCCCGACCGTTGACTGATCTGCTGAGGAAAGACACCGAGTTCCTTGTTGATGACAAGTGTCTTTCGTCGTTCGAGACTCTCAAGAGATGTGTTGTAGAGGCTCCTGTCCTTCAGCCGCCTGATTGGTCTCTCCCATTCAAGATCATGACGAATGCCTCTGATTTTGCCGTAGGGGCCGTGCTGGGACAGAGGAGGGATGGAGTCCCATTTGCTATTCACTACGCTAGCCGCACATTGGATGCCGCGCAACGGAACTACACAGTCACTGAGAAGGAGATGCTAGCCGTAGTTTTTGCCCTAGATAAGTTCAGATCTTACATTATCGGATATAGAGTGACCATATACACTGACCATACCGCCATCAGGTACCTCATGGAAAAGAAGGATGCCAAAGCCAGATTGACTAGATGGATCCTTCTACTCCAGGAGTTTGACATAGAGATTAAGGATAAGCCTGGAGTTAAGAATGTGGTGGCGGATCATCTCTCCCGATTAGAGCATCTTGAGCAGACTGAGCCTATTTTGAGACCTTCCCAGATGAGGCGATCCTTGCTATCGCCTCTCTTCCGTGGTACACCGATATTGTGAACTTTCTTGTTGCTAAGAAAGTTCCACAAGATTGGCCCAGGCAGAAACTTGAGACCTTCCTCGTGAAGGCCAAGTCCTACCACTAGGAGGATCCCATCCTTTACCATGAAGGAGGGGACAACGTCTGGCGTAGGTGCATTCCTCAGGAGGAGCACCATAGCATCCTCACTTACTGCCACAAGCTTGAGGCAGGGGGACATCACTCTGGGAGGAGAATGGCACAGAAAGTGCTCCAATACGGCCTATGGTGGCCTACCCTCTTCAAGGACTCTGATGAGTTCGTGAAGAGGTGTACTGACTGTCAGAGGATGGGGACTTGTGGACAGCGTGATATGATGATGATGCAGCCCATTCACTTCTGTGAGGTTTTTGACGCATGGGGCATCGATTTAATGGTCCATTCCCTAAGAGTCAGGGATTCGAGTACATTCTGTTGGCCGTGGATTATGTTAGTCGTTGGGTTGAGGCCATCCCCGCCCGAACCGCAGATGCTAGGACTGTTTGCAGATTTTTGAGGAAGCATATCATTTCACGGTTCGGGGTACCTCGAGTGGTGATATCTAACGGGGGGTCTCATTTCATCAATGACAAGGTAAAGGCCCTTGCTAGCGAGTTAGGCATAGACCATCGAGTTGCCACTCCATACCATCCTCAAACGAATGGTCTTGTCGAAGTGTCGAACAGGGAGATCAATACGATATTGCAGAAAGTCGTCCGCCCTGACCGAAAGGATTGGTCACAGCTTTTGGACTCGGTCTTGTGGGCATATAGGACGTTTTTTAAGACATCTTTGGGCACATCTCCCTTTCGCCTCGTTTATGGCAAGCCGTGCCATTTACCTGTTGAGTTGAGACATAGGTCACTTTGGGCTGTCACTGATATACTTTTGGATCCAGATAGTGTAGGAGATCAGAGGAGGGCAGAGTTAGCAGCCTTGGAGGAGCTTCGTGATACCGCCTTTTCAAATAACCTACAATACAAGGAGAGAGTGAAGGAGTGGCATGATTCTCATATCAGCCACAAGCATTTTGAGCCTGGACAGAGAGTATGGCTCTTTGATGCTAGGCTTCTTCTATTTCCAGGGAAGCTACATAGCAAATGGAAGGGACCGTATTTGGTGAGAAAGGTACATGACAATGGGAGTATTGACATATCTGAGTTGTCTTCTGAGAGTACCTTTCGAGTGAACGGCCAGCGGCTCAAGCCATATCTAGACCATGAGCCGCGGGTCGTTGATGTTGCCCCGATTCACTTTGCGTGAGATGTGGTCTCTTGACTCACATCTATTGCATCTCACGCCTGATTATCACTGTTCTTCCGACTTGTATAGATCCAGTTGTCCATATCATTCTATTCTTTAGTCCCACATCCCTTTTCTCATCCTATGATTATGCTATACTTAGGGTGTACTTTACCCTAAGTATAGGGGGGATGTAGGACTCTCAGGTATTCTTTTGATTCTTTCTACCGCTGTTTTTGCTGCCTATACTTAGGGATATTTTACCCTAAGTATAGGGGGGTAGACCCTGTACATTCTTCGCTTGGTTTTCCCTTTGTGTACAGCCTGCTATACTTAGGATCACTTGATCTTAAGTATAGGGGGAAATGCCGAGACCCTCTTGATTTCTATTCTTTCATTCATCTTTGTATATATCCTTCCTTTTCACTTCCCTATACAAAGCACGAGTTATGTCTTCTTCATCGCTCTTGACTCTGAGGGCATCACTCGAGCTAAGTATAGGGGGTGTGTATATATTTCATATATACTTTAGCCATAACTCGTACTTTGTGTGAGTGTGTTAATAAATAAAAATGGCTAAAAACCCAAAAATCCATAAAAAATAAAAATTTTTCCTTGTAAATAAACATTCTTTTATTTGCACATACATAGCTATTGTACAAATTATTTTTGTAAAAATGTTTTCAAAAACTTTTTGTGTAACTTGTGTGTAAATATGTGCATATCAAAACTATGTATATAGTACAAAATTTTTCCAAAATGTTTTGAAAATCAAAAGTTTGCAAAAACCTTGTGTAAATTTGTGTAAATATTTTGCAAAACTTGCATTCATGCATATATTCATGATTTCAAAACATTTTTCAAAAATTTTGCACGTGTAAATATCGTGTAAATAGCATCTTTGTAAATATTTGTATAGTTTTTCCTGGATTATAGTTGACATTTAAACTAGCCTGGAATTAAATTGGGAAATGGAGCTTGATTAAGATCTTAATCCACCTAATTATAAGAGGAACCTTATAGGGCTTAGGGTTAAGGCTTTTCAGGTCCATGGTGACTTAATTCTTTGAGTCCACTAGGCTATGATCACATGTCATCTCAATGAGCCTAAGTAGAGCACTTAACAACACACACATGACTCATGTAAACAATGGCTTGACTTGGACCCGCACTTTACACCGAGCTCTCTACGGATGAGGTGGTGAGGAGGCAGTCTTCCTTGACTTGGGGTAGCATATGAGGGTAATACTTCTAGGCGGAACCTCTCTTCTTCTTATAGTGAAGGAAGTGCGTCTCAACTTGGTCTGGTTGCCATGAGGTCTAACGACGGGAGTTGTGGGTTGCAATAATGCTTCAAAAGAGGGATAGTCTACTGGCTCAAGAGGAAAAACTCCTTATGTACATATGTTGCACCTTGTAAATATGTTGTATAGATGCACTTGAAAAAAAATGCAAAAAGAAAATAACTCCAAAAAAGTGGTGGGTCTGATAGAAAATGATAATCCCACCGGAGTATGTATATAGTGCAATAAGCAAAGCTTGAGACTCATGTTCCATCTTATGTAGCTTGCAGCAGGGAGACTTAGCTACACTGGTTGAGCTCCCAGCTGCACTGGCCATGGTCCATTCTCTTCTTACCCCCTCTTCTTGAGCCGGTTGAACTTGAACTTAGAAGGGAATACCCTGCTCCTCGAGGAAAGAGTGGCCAGATTAGGGTCATAGAGTTGCCTTGTTGGGGAGGGTTGTCAAGTTGCTACTTCTGAGGTGGAGAGCTATACATCACATACACTGTACAAGGAAAGATTCATGGTCTTCAGGGTTTGTGTATGTAGACTTATTCTGATCTGGATTGTTGAGGAGTCTTGACTATAGATTAGTGGATCTTAGAGGCTATTGAGTTCTAAACCTAAGTCCAACTAAGGTTACGACACATTAATAATCCAAATATCTGACCGAGCTCCATATTTCAATTTAATGAAGGCAAGTTTAATAATCAGCATTGATCCATGCATCTTCTCCTCTTTTTCTTTTTCTTCTTCTTTTTCACTTCTTTTTCAAATAAGTGTTTGCTATATGACTAGCAAAGTTAAGTATAGGGGGGTGATGAATACCCATTCATCACTCTTTATTCTTTTATTTTAGCTACAAAACCTATGCAAAACACATGTATATTCTTGTAAATAGCATAAATTACCATTCAACATGCATTGTTTAAATATGTATATTTAGCATGTTTTTGTGCATAAATAAAAGAATAAAGAAATAAAAGAAAAAGAGGGAGATATTTAGAATAAATATTGAGCGACCTAATCCCAAGGGAGGGCTCAGCATGGACCTGACCGCAAAAGAACCAAAGTAGAGGGAGATAGGGTCAACCTCATGGGTGTACATATACCTATGTATATAAATAAAAATTATTTTCCTCTTATTAAAAATAAAAATGTGTATTTATTTATTTGTATATATTTGTAAATACAAAATTAAAATAAAAATGGAGAAAATAAAGGAAAAGTAAAAAATCCCTT
The DNA here is from genome assembly GCA_037367405.1 of Ottelia alismoides. Lineage (NCBI taxonomy): Eukaryota > Viridiplantae > Streptophyta > Magnoliopsida > Alismatales > Hydrocharitaceae > Ottelia > Ottelia alismoides. The sequence goes on along the minus strand of JAZKJV010001365.1, from coordinate 487,502 downwards.
CTTCATTGTACATAGACCATGTGTATAAAACCACATATCTATTTATTTTTCCTTGTAAATAATTAATTAAAATCACATAAAAATATTTTCAAATTCCACATTTCATGGTGTAAATAAATAAAATAAAAATTAGAAAAATAAAATAATATAAAAAGGAATAAAATAAAAATCAAATGTCAACTTGTACATATACCATGTAAATATATGTATATACCTATTTATTTATCCTATGTAAATAATTAATAAAAATAAAATAAAAATACACTTTTATTCCAAATTTTATTCTATAAATAAGTAAAATATAAAATTGGAATAAATATATAAAAAATAAACAATTAAAAATTAAAATAAAAAATAAATACATGTATATACCTATATATAATAATACTATATTGTAAATACATTATTTTTATTTCAAAAAAATAAATAAAAATCACTAAAAAATAATTAAAAAATAAGTAAACATTTTTCATGTTTTGACTTTGTTGAAATAAGGCCATTTATTATTTTAAATTGAATTTTCAAGTATTTATTAGGTGGCGCGATCTGATTGGTCCACGGGGGATGTTGACCCCCGGTCAACTCCCCCCCTGGACCATTTCCCCCGCGAATCTCGTGCGCGACCCGACTTGTACTAATTTCCCAAACCAGATCCGGCCACCATTTGCGCAAATCCCGGGTCCTGATTGCACCTGAACCTTCCCTGATCCACGCCTGGAGATTTGCCTCGGGGTCCGAGCTCCGAATCACTCGCCCGACCCTCTTCTTCTCGGACCCCTAGCCTTATAAAGCTCGACCTCCGCCGCACAATTCACGCCATCTTTGGCGCTGCTCCTTCGTCCCAGGACCTCCACCCTAGTCCCTAGAGTGACATCTATCGATTGGCGTGCCGAAGAGAGGAGAGGAAGCCCTCCGCCACTGATCCGACGACGTCTGCCGCCGTGCGCCGCCGCAAGGTGCGCTTAGCCTCAGAACTCGACGCTTCCTCGAGGCCATGACCCCCAGAGCTCTGCGAGTTCATCCCCAGTCGACTCCTGTCATCAGGTAGACCCGATACCCTTCTGTTCATCGTCCATTTCAATTTTTGCCTTTTTGCTCCGCCAGCTCCGCCCTAGTGGCCGGAGCTCCGCCAGTCCCCCCTACCCGTACCGATACCCTCGCCGACTCATCGCCATCCTTCCTCCACGATCTGATCATCTCGGTCTTGACCACCCGAGTCAGGATCGAGCTGGGCTCCTTTCGCTGCCTTCGCCGGAGCTTGCAACCGCCCCCTACGTCGCTTCTTTCGTCTATTTTGCGAATAACCCCCGTCGGAGCACTCCCCCGAGCGAGACCTATCTTCTGCAGGTGAATAAAGAGCAATACCCCCCTTGGCCGAGCTTTCACGCCTTCGCCGGAGCTCCTCCAGGTTGCTCGTCCCTCCCCGGATGATCTGACTGTTGGATGCTTCATCAGAGGTGACCACCTGACGCGGATAGCCATCGCGAGCAGGACCCGCTTCCTCGATCGTTCATCGGCTTGCTGGGTCTCCTCCGACGAGCCGGAGAACCTCATCTGGGAAGAGTTCTTCCTCATCCACCGCCAACCGTCGGATTCACCAGCCGCTCCAAATATCATCCTCGCTGTCCATCCTCTACGGTGTCAGACCGTCAGATCGTGGTCTGACGGACACGCGCCGCCCACGTTCGCCCGATTGCCTCCACCGTTGGATCGTCCAGGAGGCTGCACTAGAATCACAATCCGCAGCCAACCCCGCTTCGACATCTGGCACCTCACGTGCACCGTCACACGCCTCAGTTGGGTAATTGCACCCGCACCCCTGAAGTTTCTTGTTGTTCTAGTTTAGTTTAATAAATAAACTTTAGCTCTTGGACATATTGCACTTAGGACCTTAATATTTCTAGTATTTACATTTCCGTCCCTGCCTGTGTGATACACGAGCGTCGTCACGTGCTTTTTGGACAATTTGCATTGTATGGGCTCGTACTTTCTAGGTGTTATGGAATGGAAGTTTACTTTCTGATATTTGCATCCATGCCCCTGTGAATGTTTGTATTTGACATGTGCTGATTTGTCTGGGTAATTTGCACTTTGTTCCCTGGGCTTTTAGCACGTGTTGCTAATAAGCCCCTAGAACTAAGATTTCTTACATATAGGTCCCTCCGTGCTCTATACACGTGCGCCGCGCGTGAGAACTTGGAGTTTTTGCACGAGGGACCCCAAACTTTCTGGATTTGTTACTGTTGAGCCCCTGAAGATACTTTTTATTACAGAAAGGTCCCTATGCACTGTGATACCTTGTGCTATTTAAATAAAATATCAAACTAAGTCCAAATCGCGTGAAAATTGGAAATGTGACTCCTGCCACTGTGTAAAATTTTCACCAAAAATTTGGTGCATTTTTTAGGTGTTTTGCTATTTTTAAAAATTCAAAAATAGTTGTTTTTGTGTCTGTCCCGATTAGAAAATAAATAAAAATATAAAAACTATTTTAAAAATTCTAAAAAAATTAGTTTTTGTTAGTTTTGGTATATTTGATTTTCTGTACATTTTTGGTTATTTTTGGATATTTAAAAACCTTAAAAATTAAAAAACACTTAAAAACTTATACAAATTCTAAAAATTTTTAGAAAATCCAAAAAACCACAAATTCTTTTGCTGAATTTTCTTTGTTGTTTGTAGTTTTCATAAAAAATACCTCCAGGCTTTTACAGATCGATTTGATATTTTAAGTTGATCTTTCAGGCCTGGCTGGACAGTAGTTTACTGTTTCTGCCTTCTTTGATTTTTAGAAAAATATATAAAAATTATAAAAATCTGAAAAATTCACCAAAAACAATAAAAAATCTAAAAAACTTAAAAATATTTTTGTTTAAATTTTTGGAGTAATTTTGAGTGATTAAATAATTTGTTGATTGTGCTTGTATTTACCTTTTTCTCATTTTCTTTTATTATTAAAAATCCAAAAAAAATATAAAAATATTTAAAAACCACCAAAAATATTTGTTTTTGTTTTATTTGCTTTTAGACTACTTCGTAGGCCGCAGGGCCAACTCGTGCTCCTTGAGTCCGACCCTGGGTGCTATACCAGGCTAATCTCATAGCCAGGGCCACTATTTTTTGATTTTATTGATTTGCCTTTTTGATTGGTGGTCTGCTCTTTATTTTTTCTTGATCGGGCTGATTTCCTGAGTGACTGAGGTCGCAACGACCTTAGCTATACTTTATTCACCTTAGTTGATCGGAAATTTGGCTCATCACCCGCTCAGATGGAGCCCAACACGAACAATCTCAAGAGAAAATATGAGCTTGTAAAATTCACAGAGACCATCACTCCTACTGATTTATTGGGTGACATTACTTCATCCACATTTAATGCTGATTTTGTGTCACTTAGGAGCGGTAGGATGCCAGCTGGTGGCGTCTCGTCTGAGCGACTACACCATGAGGATCCAGGAGTGCCAAACGAGGAGGATAACAGTGCTGATGCCGCTGAAGATGTTGATGACGGTGGTGCTAATGCCACCAAGGATGATGCTGAACTAGTTGACGGTACTGATGCCGTCGCTTCACCATATCCAGCCGGTGGTACCGACGCCAGCAGACTACCAGATGCTGAGCTAGAACGCGGTGCTGATACCATGACGTCTGATGCCGTAGGTGGTACTGAGGCCACCACTTCTAGTCCAGCTGTGTTTTCTCTAGTTTCCGTACCTCAGGACCATATGAAAAAGAACAAAAAAAATTAATAAAGGAAAGTTTCTTCATCTTAGAGTCCATATGTGATGCATGATGATACTTGTATGGATTCTGTTCCCTCTCAACAGCAGGAACCTGTTCCTAGCCCCCTATCTGAGGAGGGCCCAACCATCCCCTTCCCTCAAGCACTCCATTTGGCTAAGCGGAATAAGAAAGAAAATCCAAAAAGAGACCAGCAATTAGAGTTCAGCCAGCAGATGATAGATAGATTCCACATCCAGCTGACTCTACAGGAGGCACTTGAGCACATCCCTCTCTTCCAGAGGAACTTGAGAGAGAAGACCACCATTCGTAGGAAGAAGAAGAACCATCAAGTAGAAATCCATGTGCTGACCCGTGCCACCTGCTTCACCATCCAGAACCGTCTGCCAGCCAAGAGGCCAGATGCAGGAGCTCCCTACTTCAGATGCCATATTCATGAGCAGAGATTTGATCATACTCTATTAGACAATGACTCTTCCATCAACCTCTTTCCGACAGCCTTACTCGACCGATTCGAGTTTGTCCCTCTTCGACAGAGCAGGACAGTCCTTCGGTTTGCTAATTAATCCGTCAAGAGGCTGAAGGGGTTGTTGAAGGACGTGATCGTCGCAATTCAGGACTTGAAATTCCCCGTGGACTTCGTTGTGTTGAACATGGAGATCCCTGAGTCCGTGATTGATACCCCCATTATTGTAGGACGTCCATTCTTGGCCACATCCAAGGCGGTGTCCGACCATGATAGCGGGAAGGTATACTTTCACATTGAGGGAAAGAGTATACAAATAGAGATGATCGATGAGACCAGAGCGTGAGACTCAGCTTGCTCAGAGCAGTTCAATGATGTAGAGCAGATGATAGAGGCAGAGTGAGATGTCCACTAGGAGTGCAACTTTGTGATCACTGATGATGAAGCCGCTTGGTTAGATCCTATTTCACGAGCCCTTCTCTCACCTTCAGATGCCACAGATTTACATCTTCCAGCAGAGGAGAGCTCAGAGAGCACACTCTTGGCCTAGGACACTTTTGAGGATGATGACCGCGTTCAAGATAGCAAGGCAGAGTATATATCTTGTGATTCTGATTTAGATCTCTCGGAGTCAGACATAGACTGGGCAGAATTTGATGTCCTGTTACCTTGTCTGTTTCTCGCAGAGCCATCATCTAGGGTGGAGATAGAGACAATGCCGAGCACAGATGCACCAGCAGGGCAATCAGCATCAGTTTCTCATGATCAACGAGAGTTCTCACATTCAGATCTGGTTGCCTTCACTCAGACTTTTCAGAAGCCAGATTTTCCAGCTCCCAGTTGTTCAAAACTGAAGCCTTTACCGCAGTCGCTGAAGTACAAGTTCCTTGCGAGTGAGCATGAGATGTATCTAGTCATTATCTCAGGAGATTTGACTGGAGAGCAAGAATCTCGTTTGATGGAGGTTCTTGAAAGAAACCACAAGGAAATATGATGGAGTGTAGCTGATCTCCAGGGGATAAGTCTGGACTTTTGCTCCCACCAAATCTATCTCGAGGAGGGCGTCAAGCCATCGCGTGAGTTCCAGTGACACTGAACCCGAATCTTCGAGAGGTGGCCATGAAAGAGATATCCAAGTGTGAAACGTCGATTTTATCTACCCCATCTTCTACTCCAAGTGGGTTAGTCCATTGCATGTGGTTCCCAAGAAGACGGGCATCACCACAGTTGTGAGTGAGTTTGGAGAGGAGATCGCTACCCGGGTACCAAGTTCTTGGAGGGTCTGTGTGGACTACAGACGACTAAACCATGCCACCAAGAAGGATCATTTCCCGATGCCTTTTATCGATCAGATTATAGAAAAGCTAGCTGACTGCTTCCTTGACGGGTACTCCTGATATAATCAGGTGGCCATAGCGTCCGAAGACCAGGATAAGACGACATTCACCTATCCATTTGGGATATATGCTTTCAGAAGGATGCCCTTTGGTCTATGTAATGCCCCGGCGACATTCCAAAGGTGCATGTTGTCCATTTTCTCAGACATGGTAGGTGACTGTTTAGAGGCCTTCATGGATGATTTCTTGGTCTACGACGACAGGTTTGATGCTTTTCTTGATTACCTAGATCGAGTGCTTCAGTGTTGCATAGAGTCCATCTTATTCTTTCTTGGGAGAAGAGTCACTTCATGGTGACTCAGGGAACGGTGCTTGGTCATATCATCTCTAACAGGGGCATGGAGGTTGATCCGGCCAAGGTGGATATCATTAGGAAACTCAATCCACCGTTCAACTTGCAGCAGTTGCGGTCTTTTCTGGGGCATGTCAGTTTCTATCGACGTTTTATTCATGACTTCAGCAAGATTTCCCGACCGCTCACTAATCTGCTAATGAAGGACACCGAGTTCATTGTGGATGATAAGTGTCTTTCGTCGTTCGAGACTCTCAAGAACCTAGTTGTTGAGGCTCCTCTCCTTCAGCTGACTGATTGGTTTCTCCCATTCGAGATCATGACGGATGCCTCCGATTTTGCTGTGGGGGCTGTGCTAGTACAGAGGAGGGACAATTTACCGTTTTCCATTCACTACGCTAGCCGTACATTGGATGCCGCTTAGCGGAACTACATAGTCACGGAGAAAGAGATGCTAGCCGTAGTATTTACCTTGGACAAATTGAGATCGTATATTCTTGGATCCAAAGTGACTATCTATACCGATCACACCACCATCAGGTACCTTATGGCAAAGAAGGATGCCAAAGCTCGATTGACTAGATGGATCCTTCTACTCCAGGAGTTTGAAATTGAGATTAAGGATAAATTTGGAGTCAAGAATGCAGTGGCGGATCATCTCTCCCATTTGGAAAATATTGAGGAATCCAGGCTGATTGATCCTATTACCGAGACCTTCCTAGATGAGGCAATCCTTGCTATTGCCTTGCTCCCATGGTACGCCGACATTGTGAACTATCTTGTTGCCAAGAAAGTTCCACAAGGTTGGCCTAGGCAACGACTTGAGACCTTCCTTGCGAAGGACAAGTCTTACCATTGGGAGGATCCCATCCTTTATCATGAAGGAGGGGATAGCGTCTAACGTCGATGCATTCCTCAGGAGGAGCACCACATCGTCCTCACATACTGCCAAAAGCTTGAGGCAGGAGGACATCATTCGGGAGGAGGACAACATAGAAAGTGCTCCAATCCGGCCTATGGTGGCCTACCCTCTTCAAGGATTCTGATGAATTCATAAAGAGATGTACCGACTGTTAGAGGATGGGCACTTGTGGACAACGTGATATGATTCCGATGCAGCCCATTCACTTCTATGAGGTTTTTGATGCATGGGGCATCAATTTCATGGGTCCATTCCCTAAGAGTCAGGGATTCGAGTACATTATGTTGGCTGTTGATTATGTGAGTCATTTGGTTGAGGCCATTCCCGCCCGAACCATAGATGCTAAGAGTGTTTGCAGATTTTTGAGGAAGAACATTATCTCACGGTTCGGGGTGCCTAGAGTATTGATATCTGACGGGGGTTTCATTTTATCAACGACAAGGTAAAGGCCCTTGCTAACGAGTTCAACATTGATCATCGAGTTGCCACTCCATATCATCCTCAGACCAATGGTCTTGCTGAAGTATCGAACAGGGAGATCAAGACGATACTGCAGAAGGTAGTCCGCCCAGATCGAAAGGATTGGTCGCAGCTTTTGGACTCGGTCTTGTGGGCATATCGGACTTCCTTCAAGAATCCTTTGGGTACATCTCCCTTTTGTCTCGTTGATGGCAAGCCATGCCATTTACCTGTTGAGATTAAGCATAAGTCACTATGGGCTGTCACTGAGATATTATTGGATCCAGAGAGTATAGGTGATCAAAGGAAGGCAGAATTGACAGCCCTGGAGGGCTTAGAGATACAACCTTTTCAAGCAGCCTACAGTATAAGGAGCAAGTGAAGATATGGAATGATTCTCATATCAGCCATAAACAGTTTGAGCAAGATCAAAGAGTATGGTTGTTTGATGGCAGGCTTAGATTATTTCTAGGGAAATTACAGAGTAAGTGGAACGGATCATACATGGTCCGAAAGGTGCATGACAATGGTAGTATCGGCATATCTGAGATGTCATCTGAGTTCACCTTTCGCGTCAATGGTCAGCGCCTCAAGCCATATCTAGATCATGATCCGCTGATTGTTGACATCATCCTGATTCATTTTGCATGAGACGTGGTCTTTTGACTCACATCAGTTGCATCTCATGCCTGATTATCATTGTCCTCCACCCTTGTATAGATCCAGATGTCCATATCACACATTATTTTGCCTAACACTCATTTGCATCTTATGATTATGCTATACTTAGGGTGTACTTTACCCTAAGTATGAGGGTGTCAGATTTTTGATTACTCTTTTGATTCTTTTTACCTCTGTTTTGCTGCCTATACTTAGGGATATTTTACCCTAAGTATAGGGGAGGTAGACCATGTACATTCTATCACTCGGTTTTCCCTTTGTGTACAGTCTTCTATACTCAGGATTACTTGATCCTAAGTATAGGGGAGATCACCGATCACTCATCTATTCTTTTATTCGTCGTTGTAGTATAGCCTTTCTTTTCACTTCCCAATACTAAGCACGAGTTATGTCTTCTTCATCGCTCTGTGATCACTCTGAGGACATCGTTCGAGCTAAGTATATGGGGTGTCGTATATATTGTATATATACTTTAGCCATAACTCGTACTTTGTGTGAGTGCGTTAATAAATAAAATGGCTAAAATCAAAAGCCTAAAAATCACAAAATTTTAAAATTTAAAATTTTCCTTGTACATAAAATTCTTTCCTGCACATACATATCTATTCATAAAAAAATATTTTTGTACAAATGTTTGTAAAATTATTTTATGTTTTTTGTTTGTGAAAAGGTTGTTAATATTTTGTATTAAAATTATGTATATAGTACAAAATTTTTGAAAAATGTTTGAAAAATACAAGTTTGCAAAAACCCTTGTGTAAATGTTTGTAAATAGCTTGCAAAACCTCTACATTCATGCATGCATTCAAATAATTTCAAAAATTTTGCACATTTTCAAAAATTTTGCATAAAATTTTTTTGTATATATTTGTATATTCTTCTAAATCATAGTTGGCATTTAATCTAGTCTGGAATTAAATTGGAAAATGGAGTTTGGTAAAGACCTTAATCCACCTAATTCTCAGAGGAACCTTATAGGATTTGGGGTTAAGACTTTTCAATTCCATTAGTGACTTAATTCTTTGAGTTCACTAGGCTATGTTCACATGTCATCTTGATGAGCCTAAGTAGAACATTTAACAACGCACACATGACTCTCACAGATAATGGCTTTACTTGGACCAACACTTTACACTCAGCTCCACACGGATGAGGTGGTGAGGAGGCAGTTTCCTTTGGCTTGGGTAGCATACGAGGGTAGTACTTCTAGGCGGAACCTCTCGTCTTCCTTTAGGGAGGGAAACACATCTCAACATGGTCTAACGGTGTTGAGGTCTAAAGACAGGAGTTGTGGGTTGTAATAATGCTTCAAAAGAGGGATAGTCTACTGGCTCGAGAAGAAAAAGTCCTCATGTATATATGATGCACCATGTATATATGTTGTACATAAGCACATTCAAAAAAATGTGCAAAATCAAGAAAAACTCCAAAATAAGTGGCGGGTCTGATTGAAAATAAAATGCCTGCCGAAGTGTATATAGCCAAACAAAGCAAAGCTTATGTTACACCTTCTCATCTCATGAAGCTTGCAGCGGGAGACTTAGATACAGTGGTTGGGCTCCCAGGGATACGTGGCTACACTGGCTACGATCCATTCTCTTCTTTCCCTCTTCCTGAGTCGGTTGAACTTGAACTTAGAAGGGAATACTCGCTCCTCGAAGAAAGAGCTGCTAGACTAGGGAATTAGAGTTACCTTGTTGAGGGAGGTTGTTGCCTTGTCATTTCTGAGGTGGGGAGCTACATATCACTTACACCGTACAAGGAAAAAAATACATGGTCATCAGAGTTTGTGTATGTAGACTTGTTCTGATCTAGATTATTGAGGTGTCTTGACCATAGAATGGTGGAACTTAGAGGCAGTTGAGTCTTAAACGTAGATCTCAATAAGGTTTCGCCAAACTAATAATCCAAAGGTTCGACTGAGCTCCATACTTCAATTTAGTAAAGATAAGTTTAATAATCAACCTTGATTCTCCTTCTTTTTCTTTTCTTCCTTTTTCACTTCTTTTTCAAATAAGTGTTTGCTAAGGGACTAGCAAAGGTAAAGTATAGGGGGATGATGAATTCCTGATTCTCACTCTTTATTCTTTTATTTTAACTATTTATCTTGGCAAAACATCATGTAAATAGGTGTAAATACAATAACATAGCAATTAACATGCATGTGTCAATATTACATAATTAGCATGTATTCATGCAAAGGAAAAGAAAAAGGAAGGAGGTATTTAGAATAAATACAGAGTGACCCGAACCCCAAGAGAAGTTCAAGCCTTGACTTGATAACCAAATAAAATAAGTAGAGAGAGATAGGGCCTACTTTGTATTGTACATATTACCTCTATATATGTGTGTGTAAAAAATTTTATTGATAAAATAAAAATAAAATATTCTTTTTACCTCCTTGTATAGTCTTAGAAATAAAATAAAAATAAAATAAAAATCAGAAAAATAAAATAAAAATAAAAATAAAAATAAGATCCTTCTTACTTATACAAGATATTATGCATATATATCACATCCCCTAATTATTTTATACATGTAAATAAATTATAAAGGTAAAATAAAAAGATCATTTGTATTCTTAAAATCGTGTTGAAAATAAATAAAATATCAAATTTGGGAGATTTGTCTAAAAATAATAAAATAAAAATACGTGTACAAAATACATAGATATATTATACTTGTATATAATACTATATACTGTACATAGACTAATTTATTTTTCATAAAAATAATTAAAAATCACAAAAAAATAGTTTGAAAAACAATAAACATTTTTCATTTTATACACTTTCTATTTTGAATTCATTTGTTATTTTTATTGAATTTATAAATATTTTATAAATTCCAATTTCCTGATTGGTCCAACCCATTTCGTTGACCCCGGTCAACACCCTCTTCCAGGTCTGACCAGACCTGACTCCTTCTGCCGGAGCTTCTTCTCCCCTTTTTTTCGATCGGGTCAGGCCTCCTCTCGATCTGAATTTTTGCCCGAGCCTTCTTCTAAGATCCACGACCCTCGTGAATCCCTAGGAAGTCGCAGATCTTCCTAGGGTTGCGTGCTCGCTCTTGATTCTTCCAGCCCCTGGGAACCCTATAAAGTATCTTCTTCCACCTCCATAGGGGGGTAGCTCGTTCCTCGCTCCCACTTTGACCCCTAGCCACCTCCAGCTGAGTGACAACTGCTCGGAGAGTCCCTTGGAGCTCAGTTTGGTGCAGTGACAACGCAACTCACCCTTCATGGCCGGAGATCCGTCGCGAGCAGCCTCCCCATCCGCCGCAACGTGGTTGAGGACATAACATTGACGACCATCATTGCATGGAGCTCAGGAGTCCCTCCAGATCTTCAGGTACCATCCTATCATCCACATTTTCGCTTTTGATTCCGTTCATCCAACTTAGCTCCACCACATACCCACTTGCTCCAGCCACCTGGTCGGAGCCCCGTTATCTGCATCCATGCGTTCAGATCGACTTTCCATCTCACCCTTCATCTTGCTCCGCAGCCTGATCACCCTTAGGCTCGACCATCAGGTCGAGATTAAGGCTCAGATCTCCTCCTACCATCTTCGCCAGAGATCGAATTCCATCCACCTTCTCTTCTTTCATTTCTCGCTTCAATAACTAGGACTGGAGCGCAACCCCGAGTCCAGCTTTGAATTGCATGTACCCTTGCACTACAGGAGCATCAGTTGGACTGTCCCCTTGTTCGGCGGAGCAGCTCCAGGCGGAGTTCCTTCGTCACGAAAGCCTAGCCGTTGGTTCCTCCATCAGAACCCCTCACCATACACGGACCACTCTCACGATGACACAGAGCTCCTCCGACCCTTCATCAGAGTAGCGGCTATTGATCCCTTCACCGTCGAAGTTCAGCCTCGAAGAGTTCTTCCAGGTCCCTTCTCCACCGTCGATGATGAGCTCGACCTTCCAGATATGATCTCGGTCGTATGCCACGCCTCACCCTCAACGGTCGATCAGAGCAGGTGCCAGATCTGCACCGCACGTTCTTCCCCTTTTCAGAGCCGACAGACCTGCTCTGTAGCAAAGCATCTGCGCCGCACGTCCCAGACAGTACCTCCACCGTTAGATCTTCACATAAAGAACGATCAAGACCGTCAGAGCCGTCATGCCTCCTCACGTGTTTCAGGGTATATTGCATAAGTTTATCCCGCACTTTTATGCTTTATTAGTTAGTCCAGAGAATAAAGATGTGTTCACATAATTTGCAGATTGGACCCTATAGTTTCAGTATTTGCATTTTAGTCCTGGTTGACTGAACTCACGTGCTGTCTCTCGTGTGTAGTTGGTGTATTTGCATGTTATATCCATGTGCTTTTTACTGTTATACTTTGAGTAGTAGTTTTCAGATATTTGCAGTTATACCATGTGCGTGTGAATATTCAGCATGTGCATTTTTTATTGGACTTTTTGCATAATGTGCCTGAAACTTTTTATATGAGTTAATATTTGGCTTGAAACTTTAGTATAATTGCAAAGAGGTCCCTACTTGCTGAGTGTGTTTTTTAATCAAATAAATACCTAATTAACTCCAAAAATTCCATAAAAATACAGTTAGCTCCTACTAACAAGTAATATTTATGGTAATTTTTGTGAATTAATTTAGTTTTATTTGATATTTTCTAAAAATAAAAAACCCATAAAAATTGCTCTGTCTGTTTTTATTAAAATACCAAAAAAATATAAAAATTGGTTTAAAAAAATACAAAAAATTAATATGTGCTTGTCTTTGTGTGTTTCACCTTTGGTATTATTTTTGTTGCATTATCCCTTATAAAAACCCTAAAAATCACAAAACTCTAAAAAAACTTTTAAAAATCATTAGAAATTCTAAAAAAATAAAAAAATAATGAAATTTCAGTTTTTGTAGTTAGATATTTTTATTTAATTTTTCATAAAAATCACAACCAGGATGTTAGGGCATTTTTAATATTTTAAATATGCCTTTTAGTTCAGGCTATACATTGTTTTCCCTGTTTACCTTTGTTTGCTTTTTATAAAATCATATAAATATTAGAAAAATCCTATAAAATTACCAAAAAATATGAATATTTGAAAAACATAAATATTTTTGTTTCTGATTTTTGAGCATTTTTAGTCTTAATAAAAATGGTTGAAGCTTGCTTGTGCCTTGTTCTTCTTACTTGCTTCGTTTGTTTTCTTATTTTGAAAATATAAAAAATTTTGCTAAATAAAATTAAATAAAAATTAGCTTTCATTTCTTTGATTAGGACTACTTCGTAGATTTCACTCGTGCTCCTTGTGTTCGACCCTAGTCGCTATAGCAGGTAAATAAATAGCGGAGACCGCTAACATTGATTTTGAGTGTTTTATCTGTTGTTTGTGTGGTTTCTATTTTTCTTGTTGAGTCCGACTTGCTGATTGGGGTCACAACGACCCTTACTTATTTTTCATACTTAACCCTAGTCGGTTGGTCGCTCACCACTTGCTAACTGGTAAAAGTTTCACACCAAAAGCCACTAGGATTGTTACAACCCCTCCTTATACCTGAGTGGAAATGGGAAAGCATTTCCTTGGACTTCGTTACTGGATTACCTCAGATGACTAGTGGTAAAGATAGTATATGGGTTATAATAGATCGCTTGACCAAGATAGCACACTTTATTCCAATAAGCTTATCTTCCACTCCAGACTAGCTTGCTGACTTATATATTACACATGTGATCCGTCTCCACGGTATCCCAAAAGAGGTATTTTCCGATCGAGATTCACGATTCACCTCACACTATTGGGAGAACTTCATGAAAGCCTTAAGCACACGGCTATGCTTGAGCAAAGCATATCATCCACAAATAGATGGTCAACCAGAATGTATGATTCAGACTTTAATGGATATGTTGCGAGCATGTGCATTAGAATGGACAGGATCATGGGTGAAATATTTGCCTCTTTCAGAATTCACCTACAACAATAGTTACCATACAAGTATTGGCATGACACCATTTGAAGCACTATATGGGCACTCCTATGTGTTGGCAAGAGGTCGGGATAAAGAACCTTGACGATTCAAATAGACTCCACGAGACACGGGAAGCTATAGAGCTTGCTCGAAAAAGACTAATAACTATCCAGATTCGCCAAAAAAACTATAGTGATACCAGGCAAAGAGACCTTGAGTTTGAGGTAGGCGAAATATCACCTATGAAGGGAGTTCATAGGTTTGGCTTGCGTGGGATGTTGGCACCCAGGTTTGTAGGTCCCTTTGAAATTATTCAGCGGATTGGGAAAGTCGCATATAGACTTGCACTTCCTCCACTCTTTCGGCAATACATGATGTTTTTATGTATCAAATATGAGAAAGTATATTAAGGATCATGAGCATAAAATAAATTATGATGATCTGCATGTTGAGTCAAACTTGACATACCTAGAAATACCTGTGCAAATACTGGACATGGATATCAAGAAGTTGAGGAATAAAGAGGTACCTATGGTTAAAGAGTTGTGGCGAAATCAAGAGTTTGAAGAAGCCACATGGGAATTTGAGGTAGAAATGAGAGAAAAATACCTGTACTTATTCGAATGATAACACTATGTACTGTGTATATCTTTATTGTAAATAAAATGACGTTCATTCTCTTTAAGGTTGTTATGCATGTATTTTTAGTCTCGAGGACAAGACTTCCTTTAAGGTTGTTATAATTGTAAAGACTCGAAGTTGTCCGTCTCTCAGATCCTATATCACAAGATCCGGCTCATTTTGTTTCATGTAAATCGAACTTCGTTTTGATTTTATGATTTTCAGAAGAAAGAGAAGTAAAGAGGTTAAAGACATCATTAACTCTTAATGACCGTAATTAAGACTAACTAAATACGATTAAAGAAACTAATGATAGATTGAGGATCGTTAATGACCATCAACGAACACTAATCAATGGTTAGCAAAAGTTAAGCGTAAGCTGTGAAGGTTGAATCATGATTAGCGAAAGTTAATCATGATTAGCGCTAATTAAGCATCATTAGCGAATCCAGAACATTCTGGAAAGTTCTAACTTAAGACCTAAGTTTTGGATAAACTTTGGCCAAAATCATGGGCCAAAACCATGGGTCATTAACCGTTGTTAAGGTCTAAACCATGATTTTCTAACCATGGTTAGCAGTTTTCTAGAGCCTATAAATAACCCCCCACCCATTCATTCTCTACGATTTCCACTACCACCACCACCCCAAGGGCTAGGGTCGAGAGATCGGGAGGAGGAGTGGGAGGCGAGGAAGGAGCGTTAGTGAAGCGCTCTCGGGAGAAAGAGGAGGAGAAAAGTACGATCCTCTCTTAGTTTGCTTTGTGAGCAAGGTTTTCGATTCATGTTCTTTTTGCACCTTTGTTTTCGATTCATCTTTGTTTCCGATTCGTTTTCTATTGTGGTTCGAGGAGAAATATGTGTAACACCCTACTTAGGTGCGGGCAGATATGCACGTCAGTGAAACCTGTGGTTCGTCACACTTTCACTCACCTAAGACGCGTGGTGTCTACTGATTCTTCATTGCTTATAGTTCCATTTTTTCTTTTCCGCTGTTATAGTTATTTTGATAGAGAAATCTGTATAATATCCTACTTAGGTGCAGGCGGATATGCACGTCAGTGAACTCTGTGATTCGTCACACCTTCACTCACCAAAGATGCATGGTGTCTACCGATTCTCCATCGCTTGTAGTTTGGTTATATTCTTTCAGTTTCCTTGTTGTTTTCCTCTCGGTGATTTTATAGAAGAAACTCTATCTGTTTTCTTTTAAAATGTGTCCCGATATAAAGGGAAACTCTGTCGAAATTTTTATAGAAATATGTCCCAATATAAGGGGAAACTCTGTCAAAATTTTCCTAGAAATATCACTATGTATAAGGGAAAGCTCTGTTGAAATTTTGAGAGAAAACATGTTCTTCACGTTCTTCATGTGTTCTTTACGTTCTTCATGTTCTTCATGTGTTCTTCGCGTTCTTAGCATGTTTTTAACGTTTTTGATACGAAAATGAAATTCGATCGTTTCAACAACCTTAAATGATCCTTTCTGAAAACGAAACACGATAAAGCACTACATACACGAGAGAGAGATCGATTAGGTAATGAAATCCTTTCTTTTGCTGTTGGGTTTTTATATGTGATCGTTGAGAATTCTGTATTTATGCTTCTTGCTACGAAGAACCCTAATTTGGCTATTTTTGAGAAAATATGAAAAGTTGCTATGTGATTTCAATTAAAATGAGGTCTAAGCATCGAATGGATGCAGTGGCTTGAAAAGTTAGGGTTTGGAAGTTAAAATGAGCATAAATGAGTATATAAATATATGAATTAATATATGTGTAAATATATACTCAGTATTATGTTTATGGAAATCTAAGGCTTAACAAAGGAATTGCATCATGGGAATTGATGTGTTTTGAGTTGGATCCTGACTTACGTTAAGAATGACTGGGAGTAGAATTACAGGTCAGCATGCAACCTGTAGGTTTGTCAGAAGGAACCCATATTGGCGTTGCCCTACCTAGATGGTACACGATTACCCTGTTATGAGAAGTGTGCACGAAATGAATAATTTGCAATGCGTGGTACCGAGAACCAATATATTCGGGTTGAACAACTGAAGATGTGGTTGTGCCATGTAGAGGCACGTATGGTTCAATCGCGGCTGGGTCACGATAACATGTATTTAAAACCGCCAGGTTATGTGATTAAAGGTTAGAATGAGGTTTTAAGCAACCGGATCCTCAAGGACGGTGTGCCCCTTTATTTGCCAGGCTGAGGGTTTGAGACCCTGATTAATAAAAGAAAATGAATTTGTCAGGGTAGTATTGGAGGATAGGTTGAGGCGACGTGCGACAGCATAAGCTTACCAGATCAATGCAATCTCCAATCCTGAAGTGTCCACAACTTCGCATTCCATACAATGGTGAGGTAATTCCCTGGACTAATCCCTGACGTGGAATAGAAGAGGAATATGACTTAAACTAATGAGAAGGAACGATTCTTTTTGTGTTAACAAGTTTTGAAAAATTACACATTTTTTTCTCTTCTTCGTTATTTAGCATTCGCTAATTGTTATCCTATGATTTATGGAAAATCCAACAGGTGTCGGTGAGCTATCACAAAGACTTTAATAATCCAGCCAACTAACATAATAGTCATCCAGCCAGTCACAGTAGCTTTACTCTATAAGGTAGTTAGTAATCTTTTTGTGTATTTCCTTTCTAGCTGATGTACATGTAAATGGTTATAGTGGGATAATGTATCATGTAAACTTTATTTTGTGAATGAAAAAAATGTTGAAATACTTCCTTCTAATTATTTTATTTGCAGTCTATTTTTGAATGTTGGTTGTGACTGATGAATAAATTTTTGCTGAGTAACCATATCCCGATATGGGAGGATCCGATGACCCGGAATTGGGGTCGTGACAATGACATAGTTGTGTTGTTGTTCGATTATGTTTAGCATCTTTAGATTCAATTGCATTTGATTACTACTATATTGCTTTGGTGGTTGTTATATCTTGGTTGGTGCTATTTTGTTTTGGTTGCAAAACTTGCACTCCATACTGTTACTAATGCTATGGTTTCAATGCCCATATATATATATATATATATATATATATATATATATATGTATATGTATTGGCTTAGTGATTGTCTGCTGCTATTGTGGTTACTGCTTCAATTGCTAATGATGCAATCCATGACTTAGATGGTGGTTAATGGTCTATCTGTAGCTGTTGGTGCTTAGCTGTTGTTGATAATGCCCAATGTTGCATGGCATAGGGACCTCACCAATTTGTTCTATCGATGACTTATACTTGCAAGACCATGGATTAATGCATTCAAGTGTTTTACGGGAGGGTACTTTAGTTAACCACTAGGGACCACAAGCTTAGGTCTCCAATGACTCTTGACTGGGTGGAATATATTTTGGGAGTAGTAACTCCACCAATTTATTCTTTTTTTAATAAGTTTCCTGTTATTACAAGATGAGCAGATGTGGTGGATCCACTTTCAGGATTCAAATATTGGAGGTCGATTGCTCGGAGCGTCGTGTCACCTGGACACCGGCGATGGATGAATGCCTTCTACTCCTCTTTAAACATCACTTCGACATAGGCGACTAGGTAGGTGGTACCTTTACCCCCTGCCTGGCAGAGCATCATAACTCATTTTAACATGCAGACTGGGAAGAACTTTGGCAGGCCAAAGATCAACAATAGGTATGGAAGACCATTCAGAAAGAATATGGCAGATTTGTCTAACTGATGACGAAGAGTGGGCGGGGTCGGACCCATTGTCCTGTACAGTCGTCGCCTCGAATGACGATGCACGGTCGATGGAGCTTATTTGAACTACATCGAAGTTTCCTGTACAATCCAGTCCCTGATGTGATCCGTCAAAACATAAACTTTTACCTGTACTTCAAGGATGTCATCAATGCAATAGATGACACTCTCATCCTTGTAAACATACAAGCTAGCATTGCACTGAAGTTTAGGAGTCTCCACCAGCTCATCTCACATAACATCATACCTTGTGTGGACTTTCAGTACATGTTCTGGTATGCCGGTGCTGGATGGGGAGGGGTCTGCAGCAGACATGAAGGTTCTTCGGCGGGGCCTCGATATGCGTGTGTGTGTGGTGGGGGGTCAAGGTGCCAACAGGTTGCAAATTTCTTGTGGATTGCGGCTATGTCAACACGGATACCTTCTTGGCACCTTACCACAACATCATCGCACACCTCATGCAGTTTAGAGCTCGGAGGGGTCGAGCATATGCATGGCCCAATCATCGCCACTCCCAACTACAATCATACGTCAAGCGTACATTTGGGATATTGAAGACTTGCTTCAAGGCAACCACAGAATAACTGTATTACACCTTCCCCAAGCAAGTGATGGTGGTGATTGCATGTTGTATTATAAACAACTTCATATGGCATGTGCAGGGTGAGGATCAGATCTCTGCTATATATACTCGAGAGCATCCTCCAGGTGACGATGATGCCGATAGTTCAGAAGATGATGATGATGATGATGATGATGACGATGATGATGATGAGGTGTTTGATCTTGAAGGAAACGAAGACTATGTTTGGAAATCTGAGGAGGCCACCCGAGGAGGGGAGGTTCTGAGAAATAGGTTGTCCAATGCGATGTGGAGCGCTGCATGACCGTGCATGCTCCGTTTCCTGGAGTGAATCGTATTGTAGATATCAAACTTCCAATCTTAGTATTATCTATGTCTGAATCAGTTTATGTATTCATGTATGGCTTGTATCTTTAAGCACTTAACTATGCCTAATGTCTCTTGATGAAAACGTTTCTCTTCTTGCTGTGCATACGCCGCTCCCTTGAGTTGAATCCTACTGGAGATATAGATTATCTATGCTTAGTATTGCCTATGTTTGAGTCAGTTTCTGTCTTAACTCTATGCTATGCATAACTACGCCTAATGTCTGTCGATGCATTAGATTTTTTTTCGATTTATCCTATTTGTGAGTGTTTTTTTGGGCAGGGACTGGGTTAGGATGATGGTTGAGCAACCACGAAAGTGGTGGGGTTCAACCCATCCAAACCTGTAGCATCCTTTGTGGTGCATAACTACGCCTAATGTCTGACGATGCATTAGATTTCTTTTTTTGATTTATCCTGTTTGTGAGCGTTTTTTTTGGACAGGGACTTGGTTAGGATGATGGTTGAGCAGCCACGAAAGTGGTGGGGTTCAACCCATCCAAACCTGTAGCATCCTTTGTGGATGACGGTTGCCCCATCCACTGAGCCGAGTGAGAAGGAGGCGAGCAGTTCTTGGTTTAGCCGCCACCATGTTGGCGAGGCTGGACCTACTCTTGCTCCTTCCTACTGCAGGTAAATACAAGGCTAACCAAGTGCACAGTTAATATCTTTTTTCTTCTTGCTTTTTGAATGGACATAGTATGACGCCGGTTAGTCATTTTTTGGATTGCCGCACAGATTCATGACGAGGGGACCTTACCACACTGAATTTGATGATGAAAGCCCACACACGACACCAAACGTGAGGACAACAACTGAACTTGGATGAGCAACTACCACAGTGGTGTGGCTTGACCGGCGATTGCATCTCTTGTCGTCACATGATGATTTGGCTATCTAAGCGAAATTTTTCCTACTTTTCCTCGATTATATTCTCTTTAATTGACTCCTACCATTGTATCAAGATTGATTGTTGTTGACGTGTAATAATTTTTTAACATTGGCCTCGACTCTTGAAATATAT
The DNA here is from genome assembly GCA_037367405.1 of Ottelia alismoides. Lineage (NCBI taxonomy): Eukaryota > Viridiplantae > Streptophyta > Magnoliopsida > Alismatales > Hydrocharitaceae > Ottelia > Ottelia alismoides. Next base: position 467,279 of record JAZKJV010001365.1, on the reverse strand, counting down.
ATATATATATATATATATATATTGGATGTCACTCCTACAGTGTGGCAGGATGAAGAGTCACGATCGTTGTTATTACTGCCCAACGGTGGCAATATTGGCTTACGAAGTCTTCCGAAAGCATGATGATGCAAAGGACTGCCTTTGGTATATATGCCCCCGGGACGTGAGTAAATTTCTTTCTTCGATCTTTCATAAACCCACCTTTAACTGACAATGTTAAATGATTTACACCTTTCGAAAGACGACGGATTTAGAGTTAAGGCATCCTCATTTCGACCAAGGATGGAGTCATTGATTGCAGAGAAGCTCTTCCTGACAAACATTATCAATGGTGTTGAGTTCGTAGATGATTTCCACTGAAAGAAGTTGGAGGAAACAGAGGGATTGTCGCGGAAAAGGGAGTGACAGATTCGACATCTGAATGACATATCAACCTTAACAAGTGACAACGTCAATGAGCCAATGTATGACACGTATGTGCTTATGTAGATTTATTATTTAAGAATGTACAATCGCCTCAATTATGTATATATTGATGGATATATGATGTTCAAATCAAATGGAATATCTGTACATAAGCTTGCAATTTAACTTAAATAAAATAAATACAACCAATAGCTTTAACCTAGTTTTCAAACCTTATTCCTCAAACCTTATTCCCCTACTGTACTGATATTTGTGCTTATTCTACCTTATTCTACCTTATTCCTATCTTCCAAGCGAATAGAAAAAAATCCTTATTCCAGCTTATTCCATCTCCCTTATTCCACCACATTCCCCTACCGAATGAGCCCTATAGGGAGACTAGAGGTGCGAATAGAGGCACATAGTGGAAGATCTTGTGTTTTGATGATGGAATAAGAGCGAGGAATTTACTTGGGATGTGATGAGAGGATCTAGAAGAAAAGGCAGAGAAGAACTATGGATACTCCTAATTGTCCTTTCTAGAACCAAATACCATGTAAGTTGGAGGGGTCGACCCATAACCTAATTATATCGTTAGTTTGGGTTAGTACAGTAACGGGTCAAGAACCGACCTGAACATACCCATAGCAAGCCAAGAATAATCTGATAGACTGAGCCTAATGCTCCATCCAAGAAGAATTTCTCTTGTTAACTACAAACATGCACCACAACCACACACAAGGTTTTTTTAAAATTAATTAGGCACCTCAGTTATATTTGTCTACATAATCAAAGCATTATTCTTCAACAACCATGAAACTTAACATCAGAAAATCCCCTAAATATGAGGAAACTAATTATATTTAATTTAAAAGGATCTATCATTATAAATGCTGGATCAAGCATTTAGAGTAGAGCAATCTGATCACCTGGACATTCCGACTCAATGTAGCTTATAAGTTCCAACTATTAAAGACAGTGCATAAGCAAAACACACGAAACTGCAATTAGCGCAGTCTGCGAACAAGTCGTCCTAATTATGTATAGCATAATGTGACAAACTTCCTGTGCCCCCACCAAGATATAGCTGAACGTTGAACATTGTGCAAAATAACATGTGTTACTCTCCGGTCTTGAAGCATTTTCATACGTCCGAGTAAAAACAAAAAATAAGTATTTTTATTACCTTTTTTATATTTGTAAATGCAGTGAATTCAATTCATGTTCAGACCTTGCAAATCTTTACAATAAGACATGCTTACATATCATGATAACCTATGTACAAGCTAGCATCCATTAGTCTTTGTGGAGATTATGAAGAATGTATAAGGAAGCAGATGCCAAGAAAATACATATGGCATAACTGAGGAGGTCCAACCCCGTTGCGATTGTGACCATCTTGCTCCTTTCGAACATCTTCACTAGTAAGATCATCACAATAACATGGCCCACCTTTGTTTTGAGCTCGTCGAGAGAGTTGATCTGCATCCATTTTGGCCTCTCCTGAGATAGCAGAAACCCAAACCTTAATCAGCTTTAATGAAAAGACGCGTTATAAAATGTGCATACGTAGAGAAAGAAGGGATGTCTTCAACTCCAGATATAATGGCATCCTCCCTCCATGAAAATGATCAGGGATTTGCCATCATAACTTGTTTAAATGATTGAATCCTTAGATTTACATTCAAAAAATTGACCACAGATCATGAGAGAAACCATGACAAGCACGAGTACATTGTTTAAACATGCACAGAAGGAAAACAAGGAGAGGTTGGACTCAACACTAATTTGCAATCAGGGGAAAGGCATAAGCATTTATTAACCGCTTCCCCACTTTTTACATCTTCAAAAGCAGAATCATTCTCTCATTCACTTGGACGTGTCTTTCTTCGGGCCAATTCACGATGTTCCATGGCATAGAGGTTAAATCTCAGCCTTCTAATGCCCGACTTTCATAGCACGTTAGAGCAACCGCCTCAAATGAAATTAATAATAGAGAATATAGTAGAGAAAGTCACCAATTTGTTCAACACTTTGGCACTTCTCACATGTTTAGATGTGGCTTTTTTTCTGGAAAACCAAAGGATGACTGACTGAGTTGAATTGCCATCCATGATTCATATTAATATATGTATGTTACAAAACAGGCCTAGCGACACCAATTTTGAATAACACAACGACTTAGCAATATATGAACAACATCCTCAATATAATATCTCATACTTGAAGCCTCAACTTCTCTGATTCCATATTGCCGATATAAACCACATGTCGATGCCGATCCTACTGTCTTCTATAGGAGTCTCTCCCACCATCAACCCTACAGCTTCTGAAACTTCTCTGAAAGCTCATCAAAGCCAAGAATGCCCACCAAAACTAGGCACACGGCTCTCCAAACAGAAAAAACCCAAAGGGAAAGGAAAACAGGGATGCACATTCTCATCACCAATCCCACATATTGGACAAGTCTTATCCAAATCAGCACCAAGAGTTCACACTGCTGGTGGTCACATTGCTGGGGGGTGTGACGTCAATAGATGGGATCATGCATAATCTTGGAAGAACGATAATTTTATGGTTTGAAAGGCATATGGCTCACTGCGGAAACATCCTGGGCTCCTTGCCAAGATTTTATCCCGGATTACCACATAATATGCGGGGCTAAGCAATAAGGGGGATGCATAACAGGATAAGCAAACTCTATCCCAACATTGGAAGCCATCTCTCCGTCAACCATGAGAGCAAAGAGGGAAAATACCTCCACCAGGACGCCATTCCTAGACCCTCATTCTTTCAGAATCTTAAAACTCCCCATCACCTAGCCTTCGCTGCATAAATATAATTGTTCTGATAACAAGTCAATTTGTAATTTTTAACACCGGTTTTACTCTTCACTGCATAAATAGAATTGTTCTGATAATAAGTCAATTTGTAATATTTAACACCAGTTTTACTCTGACTCTGTTTCTGGTGACATAAGTCCCTCCCTACAACTCATGAAATAAAAATTTTCACAATGACAAGGTCTACCGACATGGTACATGCATTAAACCTTTAAAAAAAGAACCTTTCAACACAATTTCAACTAAACTAATATTATCAACTAATTAACTTAATAGGAAAGATCATGTATTTTATTCACCAAACACATCATTATTTTGTACTCTTTGATATGTATGGAGAGAAAGACTATAGATAAAAGCTTATCTTATTCCAAGAATCTAGGTTTTCTTATATAGAGGAGAACCCTAGAGAGCCGAAAAAAGGAATTACATAAGTAACCCTAAGGGGTGACAATAAAGAAATAGAAGATAAATAATAATCTTTAACAATCTCTAACACTCCCCCTCAATTTGGAGCGTATTTATCAATCATGTCTAACTTGGAGATAAGTCGGGAAATACGTCTCTTGGGCAATGCTTTTGTAAATACATCTGCTAACTGAAGACCTGTAGATACATGTAGAGTAGTAATCTTCCCTACTCGTACAACATCTCGAATAAAATGGCAGTTTACTTTGATATGTTTAGTTCGCTCGTGGAAGACTGGGTTGGTCGCAATATGAGTAGTGGATTTGTTGTCACAATACAACGGAATAGGTATATCAGCTAGAAGCCCAATCTTCGCCAGGAAGGAAACTAACCAGGTAATCTCACATGCAGCTTGAGCCATAGACCTATAATCAGCTTCTACGCTTGACCTCGACACAACTGTATGTTTCTTGCTATGCCGGGTAACAAGGTTTCCCCAAAAAACATTGCATACCCAATAGTAGATTTATGATCTTTGTTGGGAGAAAAATAGAGAATGATAATTCAAAGAAACCCTAGGCTCTCTTATATAGGGAGAGACCTTAAGGGTAAAGTACAAAGTAGTCCATAGAAGACAAAGAAATAACGAAGAGGTACATAACATAATAATAATAACTATCTCTACACTCCTCCTCAAGGTGGAGCATAGATGTCTATCATGCTCAGCTTGGATGAATGATGAATCCACATTTCATCATCTTTATTCTATCATTTTGGCACCAAAAACCCTAGCAAATGCCTGAAAACACCCTTAAATAGAGCATCTTAGCATTCATGCATGTGCATCTAAACAGTGTGTAAATTACTGTAATTAAGGCCAAAATTATAGAATAAATAAAGAAAAGAAAAAGAATAAAATATTGTAAATATTTTATGACCCAAAACCCCCGAGACCTAGGCATCTTGATGAGTAGGTCGACAAGGAATAAAGTAGGGGGAGATAAGGTCAGAAACACAGGAAAAATACCTATACATTTTATTCATTCTTTATTCATTTTGGGACCTATTTTTGGTTCCACTTTTTATACATCAAATAAAGAAACTTTATACATAAAAGTTGTAGATAATATCATAAATAAAAATACAAAATTAATTTCACAGAAAAAGAATGTACAGACAAAAAGATATGGTCTGAATAAGAATCCAAAATCCCAACTTCCCAGACCTGTATCTCACAACTGACAACTCCAAATGCAGTGTACTCATCTTTAATTGTATATAGAATAAAATAATCTATCCAATGGCGGTTGTTTCGCATTTGGCGGAGCTACGGTTTGAAAGTTGACTTTTGGACCCCTATTGTACACTTGTACTGAATAAAATATTCAATTTATTCTTTATTCATTATTCTTATATTTTTATATTTTTATAATTTTGTAAATATTACTTATACTGTATATGTGCATTAAAATTGAAATAAAATGCAAAGAAAAATAAAAATAAAAATACTTGTATAAAGAATACATAGGTATACTGCATATACTTATACCTGTATAGAATACTCTTAGATTTTATTAAATACACAAAACAACTCAGAAAAATAAAATAAAAATATATTTATGTATATAAAAGTATGTTATAATGTTATAAAATACTAAATAAAAATAATAAAAATAAAATACCAAAATAAAAATAAAATATCAAAATACATAGGTATTATACCTATATAGGGTTAAAAAGGTAACTTGTAAAAATATAAGCCATAAAAATAAATAAAAATCAAAATAAAATACTACATAAAATTCTAAGCATTTTTTATTTTATAACTTTTATTTAATTCGACCATTTAGTATTTTAAATAGAATTATTAATATATTTTTCCAGGGTTTTTCCTGGTTGGTCCACGTGGACCAACCAGGAGGCCAGGACTGTTGACCTCGGTCAACAGTCTGACCTACCCCCTGTAGCCTTGTCAGAGGCTTGTTTTTGGGTCGATTTCTCGAATTTTTCGAGGACGTTAGGCACCTCATTTCGTGCTAGCGTCTTCTTGACTTTTGATCATCGATGATCGAGGAGGCTCGCCCATATCTTACATTGGATTGTGGATCAATGAATCGCTCCAGAGCTCTTGATCTTTGAGCCCCTGCCACCTCGGGTCAAACCACATATAACCGACCCCCTTCTTTCCATTTCGAATAGAGTCCCCTTGGTCCACCCTTCAGCGTCTCTATCGTGCTCCTGAGCTCCGTGGAGGTGACAGCTCCATCGCCAGCCCTTCAGCCAAGGCACGCGAAGTCGAGGGAGCCTCCATCACCTCCGCCAACCGCCGGCGTCGAGGTACCCTTTCTCCTCTGGTTCCGGCCATCGAGGGCACCACCCCGCTTATTTCTTTCGTGCGTTTAGCTCCTGGTAGCTTAAGCTTCAAAAACCCCAAAAAAATTCGACGTTCCATCGCTTATTTCGCCCATTCAACCATCCTCGCCGGAGCGCACCTCCGGCCATCGTCGACCACTCCCCCTCGCGCTTAGATTAGGTCCACCTAAGGTCCAGGTACTTTGCCCTGGACCTTCTCACCATTTCTTGCAGGTCAAAGAGCAGCGAACGCACCTGGAAGGCATTTTGCGACCTTCGCCGGAGATACCTGGAGCTGAGAGCTCCGCCGCCTCCGCGACAGCACCTCGACGCCTCTCCGGCGAATCTGAGCCCTCCAGTCCATAGAGGGACCTCCCAGGAGTCTGCAGCTCCATTTTGGAGCCCATTCATCGCCGGAGAAGAGAGATCGGAGCCGGGGAAGTTCGCCTTCGCCGGCCTTCTTCCCTGTTCTTCCTCCTCGCGTCCCCACCGTCCGATCGAGCCGCAGCTCCAGATCAAGCAGTAGCCGTTGGATCGCACCACGCCTCAGCCGTCAGATCGTCTTCGAGCGTTCTAATCTCCGCCGTGCATCCACGAACCGTCATCGGTCGTTCTCCAGCTGCCACGTGGATTAGTGGCTCGCTTCCAGCCGCTGGATCGCGCCCTGTCGCCCCGCCGTTGGATTAGCGCCACGCGTCGTCATCAGAACGCCCGAGCGAGGGTATTTTGCATCTACACCCTCGCCATTTTTGCATTTAATATGTAGTATTTAAACTTTTGTCTGTAGTGTAAAAGTTTTGTAATATTTGCAAAGAGAACCCCAGGCTTTATTTATTTGCATTTGAGTCCTTCGCCACGTCACCTCACGTGACCTGTACACGTGAGGGGGTGGGCATTTTGCAAGGACACCCTCGGTCGTTTGCTTATTTTGTTTTAGTCCTGAAACTTTCGAAGTACGTGTAATATTTTTGGATATTTTGCAAAGAGGCCCCCAGGTTTTTGTTATATTACATTTTGGTCCTTCCCAGGCGCGTGCAAGTCACGCGCCCTGGTGGGTAAATTTCTAGGAAGCCCAGGCGGATTTTGTAATTGTCTTTTGGTGCTAAAAATTGAATATACAGTGTATAGTTTTGTGGAAAATTGCATGTATGCCCCTGGATGTTTTAGATATTGCACATATACCCCTGCCAGGCCTGATTATTAATTGGATGCTTCTTGTATTTATTTGACATATCATTTTAAGCCCAAAAATTCCACAAAAATAGGGTTAAGCTTCTGGACACGTGTACTTTCACGCCACCTATTTAGTTTTTGATTCTATTTGATTTTCATATTTATTAAAAATCAAAAACTTGCTATTTGTGCACTGTCTAGTGTAGAAAATACCAAAAAAATATTAAAACCCCTCCAAAAATTCCAAAAAAATCACCTAGTGTCTATTTTATCCTATTTTAGTGTCAGTCCAAAAATCATTAAAAATTTCAAAAGAAAAACACTAAAAAATTTAAAACTCTCAAAAACTTCAAAAAAATATATAAAATAGTAGAAAAACCCAAAAATTATAAACTCAAGTTCTGTTTATCCCTTATTTTGTTCTTTTCATTAGAAAAATAGTGTGAAAATTTTGAGCTACTGTTTGTTATTTTTATTTCTCCATTTTAAGTTTCAGCCTTGCATTTTTGCCACTGTTTGCTTTATTTTATTAATTAAAAATACCAAAAACATTCTAAAAATTACCCAAAAATCACAAAAACAGTAGAAAAATATAAAAAGACCAAAAAGACTTTGTTTTCTAATTTTTGAATATTTTTATCTATTTTTATAAATACTTCTTTGTCTCTTTTATTACTTTGTTTCTATTTTCCAATATTGAAAAAGAAAATATAAAAATATAAAATATAAAAAGGAAATACAAAATCAGTAAATTAAAAATCAAAATACAAAAATATAAAATGAAAAATTAACAAAAAAAAATATATAAAATTAAAAACCCAAAAAAAAATAGCATTATAGACATTTGATCACAACTCACACATTTTTTAGCACTTGTGCCCCGATCTACCTGTCTGCTCCCTGTGTTCGACCTCTACACATACTTGCACTATACACATTTTGTTGTAGAGTTATAATAAATTTTAACTCCGCACATTTACTTTCATTGCTTGATTTAATTGTTGTGGGTTAATTGTTGTTTGAATCGGGATTTCGAGCGGTCACCGCATCGACTGCGGTTTCGCCTTGTGAAACCGTACGACCCTCTATTTCTCGGTTAAACAAATGGCGCCGTTGCCGGGGAGCAACAACGCTTAGTTCGGGTCTTGTTCGTGATTGTGATCATTTATCTATTTCGCGGCTTTTATTTTTTGCTATTTTATTTTCTTTATTTTTGATATATCTCCTGATCGGTCTAACCTTCTCTTTTGTTGACTTTGTGCGAGGAACCGCGGATCGAGGGAGGCGCTTCACCCTAGGCGCCTACGCACCCACGCGAAGCCGGCATCTGCCAGCCGAGCACCGAGGAGACGAAGAAAAAATTTTGAAGACCGCGCTTTCTTTTAGTTGCATTTTCTTTTATTGCATTTATTTGTGTAATTTGTGTGAGAGAGAGACTCCTATATTTGTAATAATACAGGTACCCCCGAACCTGGACTCTTGAGCCTAATTTCCAAGTGATTGTTCACTTGGGGGCTCACCGCAGTTTTGTCGGCTTTTCTCGCATTCTTTTATTTTGTTTTGTTTTTCGATTTTACTTATTTTGTGTGATTGAGCCCCTAGTTTTAGGATTGCTTGCGTAGCATTAGGTCCAAACACATTAATTACCATTGCATGCACCTATAGACTCGTTTGGACTTAGTCAAATTTAAACAGTTGATTCATCATCTTCGATCCGTCGCACCGCGAGCTCTCTGCACAAAGCGCTTTCTCCTACCCTCAATTTGTTGAACAGAGGATGGGTGAGCCTAGACCGGACTCTTGGGTTGAGGATCGGTGAACGACTTGTGGTTCTTCCCGCTAATAGCAATTTTTGAACTTAGGGCGATTTCATCGGTTTTGCATTTGCATATAGATAGGTTTCAATTCTGCAGAGCATCCTTGCATGTAGAGTGCTGGAGGCAAGGTGAGCATTTACGCTTTAGCATCCATCATCGTTTTGATCGCTTGCATTGCTTTTCCGCCTCTCTACCTCTGATTTTGCCAACCTAGGATCTTAAAGGAATTGACTCCTCGTTAGGCTCGTGCATTACTTACTAAAAATCCAAAAAAAAAGTGATAACCAATAAAATTGGGACTGCTAACATTACTCGACCCTAAAATCAACCAAAAAGAAAAAAAATTCTCTTGGGGCGAGTAATCCCCTCATTGTCTTCGCTTTTATCTGCTCGCGCACACACTAAGGATTAGAGCCCAAAATCCCATTCAGCCCCCTAAGTGTTTGTGCAACTTTTGACTGCTCACCTAACTCTAAAAAAAGACAAGATTAAAAGACCGAATTTTCGGTCTCTACCGAGTTGAGTAGGTGAATTGAGGGTTTGACTTGTTCTTATTTTTGTTTGTGATTGTTTTGTGTGTCCTAGATCGTCTCTGCGCATTTGCGCCTTCTTCTTCGCTCTCTTGACTTGACCATCGTGCTTTCCCGATCATTTTCTTTTGTTTCGAGATGGCCGACTGGAGCGTATTCTATCCGGACTTTGCGGATCACTCGTTCACTCCAGCCGGTCCACCTCCTTTTTTCCAGGAGGACTTTGCTCCTGACTTTTGTACATATCCGCCTCAGCCACAGTATCAGGACTCGGATTTCTACCCACACCCACCTCCACCTGTGTATTATCCGCCTCCACCTTCACATCCACCCGAGACTGAGCTGATGGAGTCACCTTTCATGGAGTCCACACTTGAGCACTTGACCCAGATGATGGATCATATGAGACAGAGGATTGACCACCTCACTAGTACCAATAAGAGCGACCATGATATTCCACCATTTGATGATATGGGTTCATTCGAGGATTTCCATGAGAGCTTGCAATCGCCCAAAATACAAAAAAATGAGAAAATTTTAAAAACACAAAAAGATTTCGGGAGACACACGATCAAGTCGGATTTTGAGGAGAGAGTCCACTTGCCAGAACCCGTGACCACACATGCATTCACATCCTGTCCCACCTTCGACCCCGAGGATGCCGCTGTACAGACTGCTCTTGGCATGCCTCGTGTATATGATGATTCCGACTTTCTCCCTTGTATGGAGGAAGTCCAAAAATTCAAAAAAATGCTGACTGAACCCGAAGTGGTGGCCACCATACATGAGATAATCCGTGCCCCACTTCAGCAGGCCATGACCGATTCATCTGCTCCTCTTCCTAAGAAGAGAAAGCGGAGGAGCAGATCTGAGCGTCATATCTTGACCATGGCCACTGCCCACGCCATCACACACCGTCCCATTCCCAAGAAGAAGAACACTGCCACACCTTTCATTAGCTGCACCATCTCTGACCACACATGTGATCACACTCTCCTAGACGGCGGTGCTTCGATTAGCATCATACCCTTCTCGCTGGTACAGTCTCTTCACTTAGGGCCTCTCAAGAAGACCAGGATGATCGTACAGTTTGCTGATGGATCAATAAAGAGGCCGAAGGGTATCCTTGAAAACGCCGTCATCTCGATTCAGGGCACGAGCTACACCGTTGATTTTGTCGTATTGCCCATGGAGACCTCCACAGGGGAGCACTCTCCAATCATCCTGGGACGACCATTCCTCGCATCTGCGAGGGTCGTTATTGATTACGGATCAGGAGAGATTCGCTTCCGTCCTGTTGACGAGAGCGAAGCGTTGATCACCGCACCTACTGCCGACCAGAGACCTGCACCTGATATGACTTCACCTATCTTGGCTGACCCCGAGGACTATGATCTATATGAGGATATCATAGAGACCTTCTTCATGACCGATGATGAGACCCGAGAATTCCTCTCCAAGGAGGAAAGCTCGGAAAGCATAGACCTTGGTGTTTCCGCTTCCTGTGATTGGCGATGTGTTGATGACATCCGCGGGATCTACACGATAGACACCATTGAGCGGAGGGCAGATTTAGAGACTATACAGGACGGACATGCTCTGACTACTTCCACTGATGAGTCCGCTCCTGTCCATGAAGATACTGATGAGATTAAGGCCGAATTTGATTTAGTTGCTTTTCTTCAGAAATTCGGGCCTTTTGATGAGAAAGATGATCCAGTTGAGATTATAGAGGACGAACAGAGTTCGACTACTTCCACCGATGAGTTCCTGCCTTTTGATTTTGACTTGGACGAGACCTCGCAGGACGACTCCGATTACACTACTTCCGATGATGATGAGTTCGTCCCATTCCACTTTGATACCAGCGAGACTCCCAAGGCCGGACCTAGTCGTACTTCTTCCACTCACCCGTCTGTGCCTTCACATCATAGGACCACCAAGGGAGAACCTAGCCATACTGCTTCCATCGATCAGTTCGTCCCTTTCCGTTTTGATTCCACTGAGGGCCTTCACCGTGTCGACCCTGATCGGCCTCCGTCCACTGTGGACCCCGATGTCGACATACACCATATCCGATCTATCCCTCAGCGGTCCCGCAAGAAGGTTTGCTTTCCACCTTCTGATGATCACCCTTTTATGTTGTAGATTCTCTCTTGTGACTCGTTCCATCTCCCGTTTTTGCTCGTCTACCCATTTCTCGTGTTTGCCTTGCTCAGGACGTACTTTGTCCTACGTATAGGAGGGGTAGATGAGTTGAGTGTTCTTTCTTCGTCCGTCTGATCACTCCTGTTGTTGCCTATACTTAGGGCTTCTTTTACCCTAAGTATAGGGGGAGTGATGTGTATATCCTCATGATCTCTTTTTCCAGTCTCATCTCTTTTTCTTCTTTTTCTTCTTTTCTTCTTTTCCTTTCCTATTTTCTTTATCTATCAAAAAGGTGCCGCCCTTGTAGACAGTTTTCCATACTTAGGACGTGCTTTGTCCTAAGTATAGGGGGTCGGCACCCCGAGTTGTTCGATCTTTTTCGATCCTCTCCATTGTCTCCTCTTCTTGTCTATACTTAGGGATATCTTACCCTAAGTATAGGGGGAGACAATCTGAGTACGATCTCTTCATTCCCACCCTTGACCCTCCCTGCTTTGTGTACAGTCTGCTATACTTAGGATTATTTGATCCTAAGTATAGGGGGGACGGTCAACTTCTCATTCATTGATTTATTCATCCATTTATTCTTTAGATTTTCCTATACTCAGTACGAGTTATGTCTTCTCTTTTCTCTCCGATCTATGAGGACATAGCTCAAGCTAAGTATAGGGGGGTCGTATATACTACGTATATACTTTAGCCATAACTCGTACTTTCGTATTTTCTTAATAATATAGGCTAATAATTCATCAAAATTCATTAAAAATCTTAATAAAAAGATGTGATTATTCCTCAAATTCTTTTTGTATTTACTGATTAATAAATCAGGTGAAAATGTTTTTTGCAAAATGTTTGAAAAATAGTTTGAAAATCTTTGTGAACATCTATTGAAAACTATTTTGAAAATATTTTGTTTCGTGTTTTCAACCTGTGTAAAATGTGTGGTTTGTAAAACTTCTTTTCTTTGTGTGAAATAAAAATGTTTGAAAAATGATTTGCAAATGGTTTGAAAAATGGTTGCAAAAATATTTTGAAAAACCTATATATACTGTTTGAAAAGCCTTTGCAAAATGATTTTCAAATGTGTGTAAAATGTTTGTAAAAACTATTTTGGACTATAGTTTTCAAAAATTGTGTGTAAATTGTTTTCAAATAAGTTTGAGGAATATACACATCACACCAAAATTCACTATATATGTATATATATGTATAAAATTGATCACTTACCCTGTAAATTCTTAAAATCCACTTCTTGTATATATAAAGAAGCACTCCCGTGTACATAGTTTTCTCCTTGTTTTTAGCCAAAACTTTTTATTTTCAAAAATTCCCAAAAACATTTGCAAAATTAAAAATCCAAAAACATTTGAAAAATCTTTGAAAAACACAAAAAAATGCATTTGCATATGCATCATCATCATCTTTTCAAAAACCCATAAAAAGTTCAAAATCTTAAAAATTGCATCACAAAAATATTTTCTGCATTGCATTGCATAGCATTCGCATTTTTCGGATTGAGTTTGATAGTTGAACGAGTCTAAGTAAAATCCGGAGATTGGAGCTTGATTGGACCTTATAATCTACCTAATAACAGGAACCTTATAGGAACTTGGTTTGAGGTACTTCAGGTCTAGTTGACTTAATTCTTTGAGGATCACGGGACTTGGTTCAATGGATTCTTGACTGCCTAAGTAGAGTATTTCGGAGCACACGCATGACTCTTGTTGATAATGACCTAACTTGGACACTTGCACCTTTCACATGGCTCAACTCAGTTGGAGTGGTGAGGGGATTGGATTTGCTGGTATGAGACGCACACAAGTGGAAACATTTGTCCTCCTCTAGGGAGGGAAGTGCACCCCAACCCGTCCAGTGATTAGGAAGTCTAAAGACAGGAGGCTGTGGGTTGCGATAAAGCTTCAAAAGAGGGATAGTCTACTGGCTCAAGAGGAAAAACTCCTTATGTAAATGCTGCTGTGAATAGTATTTCAAAAAAAAAAAAATGTTCAGGCATGTACAAAAATAAAAAGCCTGCAAGTATGTACAAAGTCAATAAGCAAGCTTGAGTTCCAAAGTCAAATATGTGAGCCTGCAGCAGGATGACTTGACTACACTGGTCTTGCATCCAAGGATAGGTAGCTACACTGGCTACCGTCCATTCTTCTCTTCACCCCCTCCTCCTGAGCTGGTTGTCACTTGAACTTAGAAGGGAATACCCCGCTCCTCGAGGATGGAGTTATTGGATTGGGGAATCATTGGGTTGTCATGCTGGAGAAGTCAGTCTCTTTGTCATTCTAGTTGGGGAGAGCCACCATCACTTACACTGTACAAGTCAGATTCATAGTCGTAAGAGTTTGCGTATGAGTTGAAGTATTTCTGACCTGGCTATTGAGGAGACTTGAGCAGAGTGTTGGGATTCTCAAGGACTGTTGGATTTCAAACACGGTTCTCACTAAGGTTCCGCCCGCACTAAAATTCCAAAGGTCCGACTTAAGCTCCAAACTTTGATTTTGCGAAGACAAGTTTGATAACCAAATAAAATCCAAGTTTTTCTTTTTCTTTTCTTTCTGTTTCTTTTTGCACTTATTGCATAAGTGTTTGCTAGGGACTAGCAAAGGTAAAGTATAGGGGGATGATGAATCCACATTTCATCATCTTTATTCTATCATTTTGGCACCAAAAACCCTAGCAAATGCCTGAAAACACCCTTAAATAGAGCATCTTAGCATTCATGCATGTGCATCTAAACAGTGTGTAAATTACTGTAATTAAGGCCAAAATTATAGAATAAATAAAGAAAAGAAAAAGAATAAAATATTGTAAATATTTTATGACCCAAAACCCCCGAGACCTAGGCATCTTGATGAGTAGGTCGACAAGGAATAAAGTAGGGGGAGATAAGGTCAGAAACACAGGAAAAATACCTATACATTTTATTCATTCTTTATTCATTTTGGGACCTATTTTTGGTTCCACTTTTTATACATCAAATAAAGAAACTTTATACATAAAAGTTGTAGATAATATCATAAATAAAAATACAAAATTGATTTCACAGAAAAAGAATGTACAGACAAAAAGATATGGTCTGAATAAGAATCCAAAATCCCAACTTCCCAAACCCGTATCTCACAACTGACAACTCCAAATGCAGTGTACTCACCTTTAATTGTATATAGAATAAAATAATCTATCAAATGGCGGTGGTTTCGCATTTGGCGGAGCTACGGTTTGAAAGTTGACTTTTGGACCCCTATTGTACACTTGTACTGAATAAAATATTCAATTTATTCTTTATTCATTATTCTTATATTTTTATATTTTTATAATTTTGTAAATATTACTTATACTGTATATGTGCATTAAAATTGAAATAAAATGCAAAGAAAAATAAAAATAAAAATACTTGTATAAAGAATACATAGGTATACTGCATATACTTATACCTGTATAGAATACTCTTAGATTTTATTAAATACACAAAACAACTCAGAAAAATAAAATAAAAATATATTTATGTATATAAAAGTATGTTATAATGTTATAAAATACTAAATAAAAATAATAAAAATAAAATACCAAAATAAAAATAAAATATCAAAATACATAGGTATTATACCTATATAGGGTTAAAAAGGTAACTTGTAAAAATATAAGCCATAAAAATAAATAAAAATCAAAATAAAATACTACATAAAATTCTAAGCATTTTTTATTTTATAACTTTTATTTAATTCGGCCATTTAGTATTTTAAATAGAATTATTAATATATTTTTCCAGGGTTTTTCCTGCTTGGTCCACGTGGACCAACCAGGAGGCCAGGACTGTTGACCTCGGTCAACAGTCTGACCTACCCCCTGTAGCCTTGTCAGAGGCTTGTTTTTGGGTCGATTTCTCGAATTTTTCGAGGACGTTAGGCACCTCATTTCGTGCTAGCGTCTTCTTGACTTTTGATCATCGATGATCGAGGAGGCTCGCCCATATCTTACATTGGATTGTGGATCAATGAATCGCTCCAGAGCTCTTGATCTTTGAGCCCCTGCCACCTCGGGTCAAACCACATATAACCGACCCCCTTCTTTCCATTTCGAATAGAGTCCCCTTGGTCCACCCTTCAGCGTCTCTATCGTGCTCCTGAGCTCCGTGGAGGTGACAGCTCCATCGCCAGCCCTTCAGCCAAGGCGCGCGAAGTCGAGGGAGCCTCCATCACCTCCGCCAACCGCCGGCGTCGAGGTACCCTTTCTCCTCTGGTTCCGGCCATCGAGGGCACCACCCCGCTTATTTCTTTCGTGCGTTTAGCTCCTGGTAGCTTAAGCTTCAAAAACCCCAAAAAAATTCGACGTTCCATCGCTTATTTCGCCCATTCAACCATCCTCGCCGGAGCGCACCTCCGGCCATCGTCGACCACTCCCCCTCGCGCTTAGATTAGGTCCACCTAAGGTCCAGGTACTTTGCCCTGGACCTTCTCACCATTTCTTGCAGGTCAAAGAGCAGCGAACGCACCTGGAAGGCATTTTGCGACCTTCGCCGGAGATACCTGGAGCTGAGAGCTCCGCCGCCTCCGCGACAGCACCTCGACGCCTCTCCGGCGAATCTGAGCCCTCCAGTCCATAGAGGGACCTCCCAGGAGTCTGCAGCTCCATTTTGGAGCCCATTCATCGCCGGAGAAGAGAGATCGGAGCCGGGGAAGTTCGCCTTCGCCGGCCTTCTTCCCTGTTCTTCCTCCTCGCGTCCCCACCGTCCGATCGAGCCGCAGCTCCAGATCAAGCAGTAGCCGTTGGATCGCACCACGCCTCAGCCGTCAGATCGTCTTCGAGCGTTCTAATCTTCGCCGTGCATCCACGAACCGTCATCGGCCGTTCTCCAGCTGCCACGTGGATTAGTGGCTCGCTTCCAGCCGCTGGATCGCGCCCTGTCGCCCCGCCGTTGGATTAGCGCCACGCGTCGTCATCAGAACGCCCGAGCGAGGGTATTTTGCATCTACACCCTCGCCATTTTTGCATTTAATATGTAGTATTTAAACTTTTGTCTGTAGTGTAAAAGTTTTGTAATATTTGCAAAGAGAACCCCAGGCTTTATTTATTTGCATTTGAGTCCTTCGCCACGTCACCTCACGTGACCTGTACACGTGAGGGGGTGGGCATTTTGCAAGGACACCCTCGGTCGTTTGCTTATTTCGTTTTAGTCCTGAAACTTTCGAAGTACGTGTAATATTTTTGGATATTTTGCAAAGAGGCCCCCAGGTTTTTGTTATATTACATTTTGGTCCTTCCCAGGCGCGTGCAAGTCACGCGCCCTGGTTGGTAAATTTCTAGGAAGCCCAGGCGGATTTTGTAATTGTCTTTTGGTGCTAAAAATTGAATATACAGTGTATAGTTTTGTGGAAAATTGCATGTATGCCCCTGGATGTTTTAGATATTGCACATATACCCCTGCCAGGCCTGATTATTAATTGGATGCTTCTTGTATTTATTTGACATATCATTTTAAGCCCAAAAATTCCACAAAAATAGGGTTAAGCTTCTGGACACGTGTACTTTCACGCCACCTATTTAGTTTTTGATTCTATTTGATTTTCATATTTATTAAAAATCAAAAACTTGCTATTTGTGCACTGTCTAGTGTAGAAAATACCAAAAAAATATTAAAACCCCTCAAAAAATTCCAAAAAAATCACCTAGTGTCTATTTTATCCTATTTTAGTGTCAGTCCAAAAATCATTAAAAATTTCAAAAGAAAAACACTAAAAAATTAAAAACTCTCAAAAACTTCAAAAAAATATATAAAATAGTAGAAAAACCCAAAAATTATAAACTCAAGTTCTGTTTATCCCTTATTTTGTTCTTTTCATTAGAAAAATAGTGTGAAAATTTTGAGCTACTGTTTGTTATTTTTAAATTTCATTTTACTTACAGCCAGCCTTATTTGCACTGTTTTGCTTTATTTCAGCATTTAAAAATATCAAAAACACCTTGAAAAACCCCCAAAAATCACAAAAACAGTAAAAAATTAGAAAAATACCAAAAACATCTTAGTTCTGAATTTTTGGTTGTTTTTGTGCATTTTTATAAATACTTTAACTTGTCTTTTATTACATTGTCCTTATTTTCCAATATTAAAAAAAATAAAAAAAATATAAAAATAAAAAATATAAAAATCAGAAAATTAAAAATCAAATACAAAATTAAAAATTAAATAAAAAAATTAATTAAAAATTAAAAAACCCACAAAAATTGTAGTTGCTTGCTTGCTTAGTGTAGACACTTCACACACTCACACACACTTTAGCATTTTTGCTTGAACTACACTGGTTGCTCCCTGTGTTCGAACTCTCTACATACTTGCACCTATACATCTTTTATGTAGAGTTAAAAATAAATTTTAACTCCGCATTAGTTCTAATTTATTGATCTTAGTGTGGGTTAATTGTTGATTAAATTCGGATTTTGATTGGTCGACACTTCGACTGAGTTCACGCTTTGTGTTGAACTTAAGGCCATCGAAATTCGAGTTTATCAATGAACATCTCTGAAAAGGTCCTCTGAGCAACGGCTTGGTGAATACATTCGCAGTCTGATCTCCTGAGCCCACATGCATAGTGGATATCAATCCTCTCTGGATCAAGTCTCTGGTGTAATGGCAGTCAACTTCAATATGTTTGGTTCTTTCATGAAAAGCTGGATTGTTGGCAATGAACAAGGTTGTCGGATTGTCACACTGAAGCTTCATGGGTAGAGGAACAACTATATGTAGATCTTCTAGTACGGATCGAACCCACATCATTTCCGTGCTGGCTTGAGCCATGGCCCTATATTCGGATTCCGCACTGGACCTTGCCACAACCGTTTGTTTCTTGCTTTTCCAAGAAACTAGGGAGCCTCCAACAAAAGCTGCGAATCTTGAGGTTGATTTTCGATCCTTATGGCATCCTGCATAATCGGCGTCTGCACACGCTGCGATAGATAAATCTGTGCCCTTCCTGAACAGCAACCCTGAACCTGGAGAAGACTTCAGATACCTTAGTATCATGTACATAGCATCCATATGAACTTGTCTTGGCTGCTCCATAAATTGGCTCACCCTGCTTACAGCAAATGCAATATCCGGACGAGTTATGGTAATATAAAGGAGCTTACCCACCATTTCTCTATATCTCCTTTTATCCACTTCAGCAGTATCAACATCATACAACTTCATGCTAGGGTCCATGGGAATACTTGATGGTTTGCATCCATCCATGCCAGTCTCAATCAAGAAGTCTGTAATGCACTTCCGTTGGGTCATCACCAAGCCCTGTGCATTCCTTGCAAATTCCAACCCCAGAAAATATCTTAGGGTTCCAAGATCCTTCGTAACAAACTGTCGGCCTAGGAATGCCTCGTCGGAGAACTGGATCTCTTCGTCGGAGAACTGGATCTCTCCCATCTGGCACAGAGAATGGTACTCTACTATGGAGTCCCTATGAACCACGTGAAAATCCTTGCCAATATGGCATAGGGAATGGTACTCTACCATGGAGTCCCTATGGCACACATGAAAACCCTGACTGAAACACGAAAGATGGGGACCACACAAAATGATGGCAAACATGTGCTCATCTGAAAAGACCGCATACATGTGTGTGACTGAACTGAAGACTCGGAACCAATCCGAGGTCGAGTCTGAATATCTGATCATCTGTAGAGTCTGGAAAATCCGATTGGTCTGGAATCTGACATTTGAATCTGCAACAGACATGTGACTCTACACAATAATCCTCCTTTCTCCCATACTTGTCAGAAAATAATGCCAACGACAAAGTTGGGAGAAGATAATAAAATGGGAAAAAAATCACATAAGCCAATATTCATCAACTTTTTCGACCTTTTCAACATTTTTTAATCATTTTTTTAAATCATCATTTTTTAAGTTGTTCATCAAAAAAAATTCCCAATTTTTCATTTTCTTTCCCTTTTTTTCAATTTTTTTATCTTTTGTGTACGACTTTTTTAATTGTATGCGCCTTTTTTCTTTTTCCTTTTTTTTAACAAAGTATGGCCCAGTTGGGCCCAAAGATGCCTCAGCCCATTAAGGCTTCACAAAACATAGCTCTCTCTCTCCCTCTCTTGTTTTTGTATTTTTGTACTCCTCTTCTTTTTCTTCAGCCCACCATGGCCCTTACAAATAGCAGTAATTTTTTTATAACACCCACGGGGGATTATTTAGGGTTCCCAATAGGAACCCTCCTTTGTGGATAGCCGCCCCCTGTTGGGGATTCGTCTTGCACCGCGGCACTGGAGCAACCTGGTGTAGCCGCAACTATGCTGAAGCGATAAGTAGCAGGCACAACCGCCGTGGGATAGCTGTCTGGATCTTGCCGCAGGAGAGCTGCTTGGGATGTGGCGCGGGGTTACTGCATCGCAGGTTCTCTGATCGTCGTGGGACTGCGCCGCCGAGAGAAGGGAAGCTGATGCCGCCGAGAGAAGGGGGAGTGTTCTGTATCGGTTGCCACTTGTTGTTGACGCCGTGCGGTGGAGTACTCGCCTGCGCGAGGAAGAGAGGCTGGGATGGGATCTTGCACCGCCCATTTTCCATACGAGTAGCGTCCCCTTTTTCCAGACAGTATCCTGTACGAGACTTCAACACGAAACAAGGTTGCACGAGTCGAGATGCCCTCGCATACGAGTTGGAAGGTTGCGCGACTGGCGAGGAGCGCAAGGAGGAGAAGCGGCATCACCGTTGGAGCCTGTATGCTGTCATGGATGGACTGGAGATCACGAACAGAACAAGTTCCAAGAACCACTTCTTTGTTGGAGGACGGAGGGCGGCGCTAGATCTTGCGCAAATTTAGGGTTTCAACAGAGAAACCCTTCGTGCAACCTACTTTGTTCAGGAACTGGTGGGGTTTCTACAAAACCCTTGAACTTAGAACAAATCCGAACTCAATAATCTTCAATAACATCACAAATGTTTATGCATCATCATAGTTTGTAAAAGTTGTATGTGCTTGAGGAAGGCCATATTTGTCCCAGCAACGATCAGGATGGTGATTTGTTCGTTAACAGTGGATGCAAGGAGGGTACACTGTACAACAACCGTTCCCCTGAATGGGTTCTCGTCCTCATCCATAACTAGAGTCACAACCATACACTCATGCACCCGAGTGGCATATTGACCTCCTCGTCCAGAGTATGCAGAGAATGCACGATTCTCCACAAGAGGTAATATAGAAGCCAGGCTAGCAAAACTCTCAGTCTCCTGGAGGCGTTCGAGAATCACTTGAAGAGTCAGTAGAGTATCAGATGTGAGGAACTGCTCCTTCACATGTTGATAGCGAGGATGTAATCCTGACAAAAACATGTAAACCTGACATTCGGATCTCTTTGACACTTGTTTATCACAAGCTGATTGGAAGATAACAAGCTCTTACTAGAGCCCTGTGAGAGCCCGATAGTACTCCACTAGAGCGAACTCTCCTTGGGACATGGATCGGATCCACATGTAAATGTTAGCAAGCCTGGACTTGGTAGTCTTCTGCGAATTGGTCTAAGCTACAAACTCCCATATCTCCTTTGCAGTTTCCTTGAATAGGAGAGCTCGATAGTACTCTACTAGAGCGAACTCTCCTTGGGACATGGATCGGATCCACATGTAAATGTTAGCAAGCATGGACTTGGTAGTCTTCTGCGAATTGGTCTAAGCTACCAACTCCCATATCTCCTTTGCAGTTTCCTTGAATAGGAGATTCACAATGATATGATGCTCAATACTATTGGTCATCCACGTCCTAACCTGTTAGTTGTCCCCGAGCCAAGTGTCATAATCCTTATTTGTCTCATTGAGCGAATCTTTTGTGAGAACGGAGATTTTCCGTTGTCCTACAAAAAACTTTGAATGCCCGAGATCAAAGGATGTAATTATCAATCCCCTTGAGTTTGATAGTTGTTCCTTGTGTCATCACGTGAGACGAAGAAAACAGGGGCTTAGTCATGTCTAGATTGGAACCTATAACTGTTAGATATCATAGTGTGATAGACACTGGTAGTCGTGTTTTAAGAGGAATAGACACCTCTAATAACAACTGGATATGAGGATCTATGCCTCTCATGACATCAATGGGAGGGGTAGACACCTCCAATAATGAACATAGGGATATGCGATACACTGTAATGTGCTGGAAGTGCACTACATGGGATACCAATGCGCCGGACAACAACCCACAGAGATGATGAGCACTGAACAGTAGCGTACGGAGGTGGTTGAGCCTTAAGGCGCAATTGAGAGTGCCAACACAACCCTTGAAAGGATTGTTCCAGGCTTGGATTTGGCATGATAGCGTCACACTAAGTCAGTCAACGAAGCCCAAGCATGGCTGGCGACGCCTAGCAAAACCGAAAGTGGATGGTAGTACCCTTGGCTGGTGCTAATAAAGCCTGGTCTATCTTTCGACTTGATGTGAAGAACACCTTTCTCTATGGTGGCATCGAGGAGGAGGTTTATATTATGCAGTCGTAGGGTTACATAGTCAAGGGGGAATGTGTATGCCGACTACGTAAGGCCATCTACGGCCTGAAGCAGATCCCTCAGGCATACACACGCTTCTTTATGTTGCTGCTTGTTGGAGTGTTTGGTTGTGCGCCATATGAGTTATAGGAGGGTAAATTGATCTCTCCATGATCCATTTACCCCATCCATCTGTTTAGTCCCACATCTACCACTGGTGGGACTTGAAGGCTCTAAAAGGCTATATAAGGAGCCCCAGACCTCCTGTATCCATTGAGAAAAAGCAATGAAGCATATGCCCCTTTGAGGGCTTCTCCTGTGGTTTCAACCCGCTCCTTAGGGAGTAGGGTTCCACGTTAAATCATGTGTTCTTCAATTTCTTTATCTTTATTTCTGATTTCGCTTATGCTTCCTATTTTCTAACATGGTATCAGAGCAATTCGATTCTCGAGGGTTTATTTTCATGTTCTTTATTTTCGAGATTCGATTGTAATGGTTTGTTTTGAAAGATTTATTCGTTGAAGATGTCATGTTCTTGTTCATGTTCTAAAGTTCGTTCAAGATCTAGGGTATCCTCGGAACCTTAGTTCTAGCAGTTCCTGGGAACACAATCGATTCCCATCTTTTTACGTGCGACGACACAACCAAGCGACATGCGGTGCGCCTATAGCCGCATCTTCATCAACAGTCCAGGCGGAGCCGCTCCAAGCGCGACTCCAGGCGGCATAATCCAACATTGCGCGACTCCAGGGGGCCTAACCGCGATCTTGTGCGCGGCTCCTCCCCATGCTCGATGTTTCTTGCGTGGTGGCACGCTTCTCCTGCGGAAGTTCCAGCCGCACCATTACAGACTTCCTCCTGCATGCGACCTCCAACAAGCTCCGCGTGCTCCTGTCCCTCTTCATAGCCATGCCCATCCCTCGATCTCATGTGCATCTCCTGCAAGCCGCACATGCTGTGGTGACCTTCAGGACCACCAGGCGGCGCCGCCTGGTCCCAAGCACGAGCCTCGAGCGCCTCCAAGCGGGCGACAGCGACGACCTCTTTCCAGCAAGATCGGTGGTGCATCATCAACTCTAGGTTGCAACTTCCTTCCATCGTGTTGTAGTTCCTCTTCTCGCTTCTCCATCTCCGCGCGAGGCTTCTCCCTCCAGCCGGTGATGCGCGTTCTCTGGCGGCGGCAGCGTGTGTTCTCCGGCGGTGGCGACGCGGCTCCAAGCCCCTTCATTCTTCATGCTGCTCCAAGGGGGTGGCACCCTTTCTTCAAACCCCGTTGGGGGTTCGGCTTCCTTTGAAGAATAGGGTTCCCAATTACGAACCCTAATAAATATGTCGTGCGTTAAAAAATGCTTTTTATGCCCATCGTAAGAAAAAAGGGGGGAGAAAAGTTCAAAAAAAACTGTGGGGGCTATTTGTTTGAGAGCCTTATAAAAAAGGCAAGAGAGGGAAAGAGTAATGAGCCCTTTTGGGCCGTTTTCAAAAAAAATATGATAAAAAAAAGGAAGAAAAGAGGGGCGTACAAGAAAGAGCCGTACGCAATTTCAAAAAAAATTGATGATGAGAAGCCGGAAAAAATTGAACGGCTATAAAAAAATATGTTTAAAAAAACAATTTCATAAAAAAGGGTGACGACTATTACAAAAAAAAGAAAAAAGGAGAGAAATAGCCGGAAAAAAAATTGATTTGAAAGTTTTAAGGAAAAGCTGGAAACAAATGATGATGTAATCAACTATTTGGTTTCTTGTTTACCCTATGTTATTGTCTTCTCCCAACTTTGTCGATGTTGATTTTCCGATAAGTATGGGAGAAAGGTTATGCAGATTTAGATATCAGATGCAGATCAACCAGTTTCCAGAATCTACATATGATCAGTTGTTCAAGTTGTTCAGACTCGACGTAAGAAATTTCCGAGTCTGCAGTTCGATGTGCACATGTATGCCATCTTTGTCGTGGTCCCCATCTATTCTGGTCGGCCAGAGTTTTCAAGTGAGCCATAGGGACTCCAAAGTAGAGGACTATTCCCTACGCTATGTGTGCAAGGGTTTTCATGTGGTATCATAGGTACTCCAGAGTAGAGTATCATTCTCTGAGCCAGATGGGAGAGACCCAGTTCTACGACGAGGAGACTCTAGGCGCAATTTCAGACTCGATGGTCAGATTCTGAGTCCTCAGTTTGACTCACACTCCAGCCCGTTCATCCTCCTCACATGCAAGTCATGAGAAGCAACGTCCTTGAGAGCAGCCGACAGTTGTGCGTGTTGAGTTGATATTGTATGTAGTGACATATAGCGTGAGTTGAGTTTCTTTCCGTTTGTCCAAGCTGAGCATTGCATGCTCCAGCTTGAGGGGGAGTGTTGGAGTATTTGGTTGTGCGTCATATGAGTTGTACGAGGGTAAATGGATCCTGGAGATCCATTTACCCCATCCATCTGTTTAGTCCCACATCTACCAGTGGTGGGGCTTGGAGGCTCTAAGGAGGTTATATAAGGAGCCCCAAACCTCCCGTATCCATTGAGAAAAAGCAATGAAGCATATGCCCCTTTGAGGGCTTTTCCTGTGGTTTTATCCCGCTCCTTAGGGAGTAGGGTTTCACGTTAAATCCTGTGTGTTCTTCAATTTCTTTATCTTTATTTCTGATTCCGCTTCTGCTTCCTACTTTCTAACACTGTTAAATAAAGCCTGACCCATCTTTCAACTTGATGTGAAGAATGCCTTTCTCTATGGTGGCCTCGAGGAGGAGGTTTATATTATGCAGCCGCAGGGTTACGTAGTCAAGGGGGAGCGTGTATGGCGACTACGTAAGGCCATCTATGGCCTGAAGCAGAGCCCTCGGATATGGCTCGTAGATTTCCCATTAAGATCAACACTCTTGGTTTTAGATGAGACATCTGACTACTCGGTCTTCGTCCGACGACGGTCTATACTTGTTGTCTATGTTAATGATATGGTTGTCTTTCCTCTAGAAGGACTTTGTCACGAAGGATCTTGACCAACTCCATTACTTTCTTGGCATTAAGGTAATATGCACTACAGAGAGACTCCGTTTCTCACAAAGGAAATATTGCCTAGACCAATGTTCATGAAATCAGCCGCACGGGCCGCATATGCCCGTGCAGTATGCAGACCGAATCGATTTCATGAATCGACGTATTATGCGCCCTCCCCGCATATGCCTCGCATAGTGCTCCAGCATCTCCAACTTTCCAATCCTCTCATTCAGGTGCTTAACTCCGTAGATCTACCTCTTCCTCCATTCAATTGTAAGAATATGTCATGCATTTGTATATAATTACAATGCATTATACCATAGTATATATGCAATGTTCTATGTTTATCTCATGTATTATTTTCACGAGTATATGCAATGTATCGTCAAATATTTTAATATGTGTCGATTGAGGTTTTGCTCATGTAGTGCATGTATGTGTAATGAAGTTTTGTTATTATGAATCATCTAATATGTGAAGTTTTTATGGCTAAATGTTTTTTTATTAAATGTTAGGCAATTAAAAGCATATACTCAACCGTCTAACATGAACCGTTTTTCTTAGATCTTCTTTAACTCCACTTAGATACATAAAATTCATAGATATTTATTTATTTTTAAATTAAAAATTATAAAACCACGTAAAGCCGCATATACCCTACATATGCCCACGCATACCGCTTATTCGGTATTCGGTGGCACGTCCGAATGCATACGCATATGCATACCGCTTTCCTAAACATTGGCCTAGACATTCTTACTAAGGCTGGACTACTTGGGTGCAAGCCATCTGGCATCCCTAAAGTGAGGAAACATTCTACTTGGGTTAATGGTCACACCGATGTCTCTTCCTATATAGATGTTGACTATGCCAGTTCGCTTGAGGACTGTCGATCCACTACAGGCTACGTCAAACTCGTTAGGGACAACCTGGTTACTTAACGAAGCAAGAAGCAGGCAGTGGTCTTCAAACCGAGTGTAGGGGCAAAATACATGGCAATGACCCAAGCTACATGCAAGATCACATGACTTGTCTCCTTTTTACATGAACTTGGACCTTCAGATATTACTCCGATACCTTTATACTGTGACAACAAGTCTGCTACGTACATCGCCATCAATCATGTATGAGCGGACCAAGCACATTGAGGTTGAATGTCACTTCATTCGCGATGCAGTAGGAGGAGAAAGGATCACTACTCCACACATCTCCACTGAGCTTTAGCTTGCAGACATCTTCATGAAGACACTATTAAAGAAACGTCTCTCATGTTTGATTTCCAGGTTAGGCATGATAGACAGATATGGTCCAACTTGAGGGGGAGTGTTGGAGTTATTGTAGAAAAATCTTATTTGAGTCTTGTAACCCTTCGAGCACTTATATGTAATTCTTCCTTTTTGCTCTCTAGGGTTTCTCTCTATATAAGAAATCATGGACTCATGGAATAAACACAACAATTCGTTCTCCTCCAGAAATCTAAATATAAAAATTATGTCCAATACATATATTCTTATATATTTATATATATATGGTTATCAATTAACAAGAATCCAAGATAAAAGTATCAATTAACAAGTTACATATATGGAGCTTTAACATTTATACTGACATCGGGATAAATGGGAAGCTTTAAAATCAATAGAAACAACAAAGCCCTTTCCCACATTAAGTAGGATTTGGTTACATGGAATCTTTTCCTCCATTCAGATATATCTTGGGTCAATCTCGAGCTTAGATCCAAATAACTAAGATCCCTTTGGATAAATGTGATTCTTTAAAAATAAAAAAATTTAAAAATTCACCACTCAATCAGCTGAATAGTTGGACTGAATATTCCGTTGGACTGAATATTGGCTGAGTAGAAATTATTCAACCGATGGCCCCTTGCATCGCATATTCGGACATACTATTCGATCGACTATTGCAACAATTATGTGAAGTTAAGTATTGATCGCTTGATACCAATTTATAGCACTGGTATTTATATTCCTTACAGGTCCTCAGATACTCGCCAAGAGGAACCTACAATAGGCCCTTCAGATAACTCTTACCTCCATATATCACAAAGATCTTGTGATGAGTCAGAATAAGTTTGTTACCGACCTTGAGGTTGGTATGAGACTGTAGGCCTATTATTGTTGCTATGGATTTCAATCTAAAGCTGTGTGAAGATACTCTTGCCCAACCTATTATATTACTTGATCAGTCTTTTCACAAATATTAAATCAAATTGAACTTCTTACCCAACCTATTATATTACTTGATCAGTCTCCAAGCCAACCTTTTTTGTTGTGTTCTCCTCACTATGTCCGCCCTAAGCCTTTAAGCTCTTAAAACCCCCCATCCTAGTCCTAGTTGTATTTTATACAACAACGAAGCATTTGACTGCATGTTACCTGTTGTGAAAAATAGTTGTGATCCTTCGAGCTATGTGCGTAATGATTGAGCATTGAAATATCAAGCATGGAACTCGAGATCTGGTATATTCTCTATGAACGGTTTTCTAAAAATCAAGGTCGAATGTAGTAAGCTTACAAGTCTAAGGCTCTAGATCAAATTAGGGACTGCATAATAGAGAAAAACTCAGGCAAATGTGTGAAAGTTTCTGGGAAAGAACATGCGTGAATTTTTATAATATATAGAGGTAAAAAATCTATATAAACATCATATTCCTTCCGAACTAATATATTGCATAAGTTAAAGAATAAAATTTTTGCAAAGAATACTTAGCCAACAAATAAAAAATGTGTATTAATTTTAGCTGCAAAGCAACTACCCAGATCAAGGTCGAAAATAGTTTCAAGTCGGTGACCTGTTCCTTGAGATCCAACCTAGAAACCAATTGCAGCCCACCCAAGACCTGCTAATATCTTTTCGACAGTGTTCAAACTAAATGAACAGCATTTTGGTTGCTAACATGAGGGAGAATTTAGAAAATGGTCAAGTGCAATATAAAGCACAAAATCTATCATCATCATTCATACGATAAAATGCTAAAGAATATTCAAATTTATATTGAGATAACTATATAATTTCACATTTTAAAAACCGGAAATCTAGCAATAAGAAACCCAAAAGCCTTGTATTTATTTGAAATGTGAGATCAGGAACAGCATCCAAGATCCCGAATTTAAAAATTCAAAATTGAAGACCAATGAGGTAGATATGTACTTTAAATTCTTTTCTTTTACCTTCAGTGCAAACATTCCAAACAAGGAAGATCCCTTCACGGCACGGTCATCGGCTTTTGATACATCAGGGCACTCATTACTGATGAATAAACCATGCAACCCCATGCCAAATATTAACATGACTGTCCCCGCAAGGTAAACATCTGTAAAGATGGACATCAGTGAGATTTGAACATGTTAGATTACTCCTTTGCAGAAGATAGGGAAAATCTCATATAAACATCTATAGAGCGGGTGCATGTGTAGCTAGAAAATAACATGTGAATTTTATAAATAATTTATCTGATGATAAACCCCCCAAAAAGCCTTTTTTTAAAGGGGAAGGGTGGAGTCCCAGATGGGACCCACCGCAAAAGTATATCCCCCACACAAAAAAGCCTTGAGTAATTAATATCAAATCCATGTTCCTTAATCCCTTTTTTCTGAGACTAACTATTGTATTCCTCTCATAAAGATAGAAAATAGGTCTGGGAAACACAACACATTTCCATAAAAATAACGAACACCCATCATACCTATGGCCTCAACCAATCTCAGAACCATTTGCCCTGTGTGAATTCCTTTGCTGCAACATGTCCAGTAAACCTTGTATGCATCAGCAATAAAAACACATCCCTATACATTTCAACGACAATCACAGTGAACAAGAGCTAATTTGTTCATATACAAACTATAACATACGCTTATGAAGATAAAGCAACAATAACAAAACTGTTGAATCAAATTAAAAATCAGGGGATGCAAAATACACAATTGGAACACTCGGCAATGTAAACATTTCAAGAGGTGGCAGCAAGCAAAGATTGTTGATTAATTACCGGAATAAAGTGAAAGCATAAACGAACACGAATTGCCATTTTTGGCATAGTGCAGAAAAGTCCTTTGGACCCCTCTAGATGATCATTGATCGATAAATTGAGCTGCCAATCGATCAAATTTCAAACTCAAATGAGCAATGGTCATTTAACATTTAGAAAGTGATCGATCAACTTGATTCTTCTAATTGATTATACCCTTTCGATCAACCCATTGTTGATGATCGATCAACTTTTCTCCTTATTTGATTCTTTCAAAGGCATAAGACTTCCTTATAGAGCTCCAACAACTATGAGATATTTCTAGCGTCTATTCTTTACTGCTATTATTCATTCTGTGAGATATTAGTGTGCATTCTTATGCATTTAGAGAAGCTCATATTTCCTTGTAGCAATTTGAATCTCTCAACCAGCCACAATCGCCATACATTCTACAAGCTCTTTGTGACTCGTTAGGAAAAGTCTCTCTGCAAGCGATCCACTACAGATGAGATGTTCTAATATTCAGTTTAATAATCACTAGATTTAGTGTTTGAGATATACTGTTATTCAACAACAACAAAACTTTTTTCCACTATTAAGTAGGGTTGGCTACATGGATTTTCTGCCTCCATTCAGATCTATTTTGGGTCATTCTCGGGCATAAACCCAAATAACTAAGATCCCTTCGGATAGTCTCATTCCAACACTTCTTGGGCCTTCCTCGCCCTCTCTTAACTGGCTCAACATCCTAAATCTCACACCTTCAACTGATGCATCAATCGACCTCCTTTATTTTTAAATGAAGGGTGGCCTCCCAGGTTGGGATCCACCACTGTGTATAAGTATTCAACCGACCTCCTTTGCAAATGACCAAACCATCTTACGCAGTTTTCTCTCATCTTATACTCTACCGGAGCTACATCAACTTTCCTTCTAATTGCATCATTCAGAATCCAATCCTTTTGTGTATGACCAGACATTCACCTTAGCATTTTAATTTCTTCTACCGTCATCCTCTGCACATCCAACTTGAGATATGATGCTATAATGCTATTTGCATAACATATATGCTCTATGGGTGATTGTTTAAAAGAAAATAGTTGCGTCTCTAAACCATAACCATTTTTGTAGGAAGACTTGTTGTTTTGATCTAAGTTTGGATATTACCTTGATGTATGATCCAAGGTCATAAGCTTTGGAGTTTGATCCAAACTTGACAATACCATGGTGTTTGATCCAAGAAGATCTAAGGCTTCGATGCGTAAGCCCACCTCGACAGAACCTCGATGTATAATCCAATAATGAAGACTTTGGAGTTTGATCCAGTGCACGGACTTTAGTATCTGAATAAAGGTTGTAAGCTTTTACTATTTGATCCAAAGCATTGTAAAGCGGTAGAGATATCCATGAGCAAATAACTCTGATAGTGAGATACGCATCATTCAGAATTCGATCCTTTCGTGTATGACCAGACATTCACCTTAGCATTTTAATTTCTTCTATTGCCATCCTCTGCACATCCAACTTGAGATACGCTACTATAATGCTGACATTTATGTATCTGCATAGCATATATGCTCTATGTCTGATTGTTAAAAGAAAATAGTTGTCTCTAAACCATAACCATTTTTGTAGGAAGACTTTTTGTTTGATCTAAGTTTGGATATTACCTTGATGTGTGTTCCAAACCATGGTGTTTGGTCCAAGAAGATCTAAGGCATCGATGCGTGAGCCCACCTTGACAGAACCCCGATGTATAATCCAATAATGAATGTTTGGAAAATAAGAAAACATGTTTATTCCATCAGCCCTAGGCTCTCTTATATAGGAGAGCAGCCTATGGGTAAAATACATAAAGAGTCCAACAGAAGATAAAAATAGAGGAAAAATATAGAAGTGAGTAATATCTCTCTACACTCCCCCTCAAGGTGGAGCATAGATATCAATCATGCTCAGCTTGGACGAACACTTCTGGAATGGCCCTCTAAGTAACGCCTTGGTAAAAATGGTAGTAGTCTGATTCTCTGAGCTAACATGGGATGTAACAATAAACCCCTTCTGAATCATGTCACGTATGAAATGACAATCAACCTCAATGTGCTTGGTCCGTTCATGAAATGCGGGATTATTTGCAATGAATAGAGCCGCCTGATTGTCACATTCCAGAGCCATAGGAAGCGGGACTTCTATATATAGATCTGCAAGCACAGCCTTTATCCACATCATTTCTGTACTGACCTGAGCCATAGCCCTATATTCAGACTCGACACTGGACATTGCTACAACCGTTTGCTTCTTGCTTCTCCATGAGACTAGAGAATCTCCAACATATACTGCGAACCCAGTGGTGGACTTCCTATCCTTGGGGCACCCTGCATAATCTGCATCTACACAAGCTGATATAGTAACCTCCTTGCCTTTCTTAAACAGCAGACCCGCACTTGGAGATGACTTAAGATACCTGAGTATCATATGTATAGCATCCATGTGTACCTGACGTGGATGCTCCATAAACTGGCTCACTCGACTCACAGCAAAGGAGATATCGGGCCTGGTAATAGTAACATAGAGAAGTTTGCCCACCAGTCCTCTGTATCTTCTCTTGTTCACCTCATCAGTGTCATCATCATATGTCATACTGGGATCCATAGGTGTAGTGGCAGGTCGGCAACCAAGCATTCCTGTTTCACTCAACAGGTCAGTGACATATTTCCTCTGGGTCATTACCAACCCATGAGGATTCCTGGAAAACTCTAGTCCCAGAAAATATCTAAGAACCCCAAGGTCCTTGGTGACGAATTCACGTCCCAGTATTTCTTTTGCCCCCTGGATTCCCTATTCATCATCACCTGTAATCAGAATATCGTCTCCATACACCATAATAGCAATGATACGTCTAGGTGTCTTTTGCACAAACAGGGAATGATCAGCATTAGAACGTCTGTACCTATGTTTCTCAAACAGGTCTGAGAGCTTCTGGAACCAAGATATGGGGCTCTAGGGTGGAGCATTGGGCTCGACCCGGCCCAACCCGGGAAAGCCCAGCCCGAGCCCATCAATTTTTAGTGGGCCTTGGGCCGGGTCGAGGCCCGCTTTTTTCAGCAAACTGAGGACCCGGGCCCGGCCCAAGGCCCGCGTGTTCGGGCTCGGATTCGGGTCGGGTTCGGGCTAGGGCCGGGCTCAACCCGCACTTATTTTGATTCCATGAAGTTGCACTTCGATTCCAATTTATTGTTATGGGTATAATTCGTCCATAACACATGAATATTGGATGTATTGTTACAATATAATATCACTATTGATGTATGAAGGAAATATTGGATGTATTATGACTATAAATCCGCATCCCCTTATTTAGTTCTAATATGATATTTTGAAATATGAGGGCCCGGGCCCGGCCCACTTGTACTTCGGGTTCGGGCCCGGCCCGGCCCAAGTATAATATTTTTGAAAAATGAGGACCCGGGCCCGGCCCATTTGTATGTCGGGTTCGGGCCGGGCCCGGGCTTTTGCGGGTCGGGTCAGGGTCGGGTCAGGGCCGGCCCGGCCCAATGCTCCACCCTATGGGGCTCTGCTTAAGGCCATAGATAGCCTTATGAAGTCTGCACACCGTAGGACACTCCCCCTCAACAGCAAAACCAGGTGGTTGTTGCATGTAGACTTCCTCCTGTAAGTCACCGTATAGGAATGCATTCTTCACATCTAACTGGTAGAGCGGCCAATCACGAGTAACTGCAACAGAGAGGAGGATCCGTAGGGTGGAATGGCGAGCAACTGTCGAGAATGTATCCAGATAGTCCACCCCATATGTCTGTGTGAAGCCACGAGCAACAAGGCGAGCCTTGTATCTGTCAATATTGTCGCATGCCTTCTGCTTAACTGTAAAGACCCACTGGCAGCTAACTGTAGATACATCAGGAGGTGCAGGAACAAGGCTCCAGGTGCCTCTTGACTGAAGAGCGGTCATTTCTTCTTCCATGACCAAACGCCATCGACTGTCTTTCAGTGCATCTTGATAATTCCGTGGAATGTCCACTGCTGACAATACAATGACAAAGTTCCTGAATTCGCCAGTGAGACGATCAAATGACACAGAAGATGCTATAGGATATGACGCGCAGCTCCGCTTCTGCTTTCGTAGAGCAATAGGTACATGCAAATCATCTGTCTCCTCAGCTGGCCTCTGTAACACATCCTGCTCAGGAAAATCATCAGATCCATTAATAGTAATATTTTCAGAGCATACCTCAGGCGAGCTGGATGACGAGCGATGACCATGAGCAGCGGGCACCATGACAGGAGGTGGTAACAGTTCTGGTGGTGATGGTGGTGGTGGTGGCATGTATATAGCATCAGTAGTGTCAGAGGGAACCAGCTGATCACCTGTAGATGAGAAGTACATAACGGAATCGAAAAAGGTGATATCTGCACTGACTAAATACCTCCTTCGCAATGGATCATAACACTTGTACCCCTTCTGTGTCCTGGAGTACCCGACAAAGACACACTTGACAGCCCTAGGAGAGAGCTTGTCAGTCCCGGGAGACAACTGGTGAACAAAGGCTACCGAGCCGAACACGCGAGGAGTAAGGGAGAACAAGTCTGTGTCAGGGAAAATTAGAGAGAATGGAATCTTCTCACCTAAGGCAGATGACGGCATTCGATTAATAAGATAACACGCCGTAAGAACAGCATCACCCCAGAAAGAATGAGGGACATTACTCTATATAAGAAGCAACCTGGTGATATCAAGTAAGTGACGGTGTTTCCTTTCAGCAATCCCATTCTGTTGGGAAGTATAGGCACATGATGTTTGGTGGATAATCCCTTGAGATGAAAAATAACTGGATAAGTATGGGTACAGAGTTCCAGAGCATTAT
Source organism: Ottelia alismoides (assembly GCA_037367405.1). NCBI lineage: Eukaryota > Viridiplantae > Streptophyta > Magnoliopsida > Alismatales > Hydrocharitaceae > Ottelia > Ottelia alismoides. The sequence continues at coordinate 433,265 of JAZKJV010001365.1, read as the reverse complement.
CACTTCTCACAATTTTAACAGATGCAGAAAAAACATTACGAACTTCATTAATGAAATTGATGATAATATTCCCCGCTTCAGATTTATTCTTTAACAAAAATACCCACGACACACAGGAGAAGTCATCCACAATAACTATATAAAACCTGTGTCCCTGATGATCAGGAACACGACTAGGACCCCAGATATCGACATGAAATAACTCAAACTTGGAGGTACTACTCCAACACTGACGACTGGGAAAAGTAGACCTGTGATGTTTTCCCAACTAACAAGCCTCACATTAATGGACATGTGAGGTGAAACCTGAGGTAACACACGACGTAGCTTCTGAAGCGGTAGGTGACCAAAGCGCAGGTGCCACAGTAATGGGGAGATTGATCCAGCAGGTAGAGATGAGGTTCTAGCATAAGGAGTCCGACTAAGGTGATAGAGGCCGCCTTGTTCATAGCCACGCCCAATCACGTTGCTCGTACGGATGTCTTGAAAAACAAGAGAGGATGGATCAAAAATTGCTCGACAATGTAAATCCTTTGTAAGTTGGCTAATGGACAACAAATTCATCGAAAAATCAGGTTCATGTAACATGTTCTTGAGATGCATGGATCGTGTCAATCTAATCTCCCCCTGATCAGTAATCGAGGAATGTGTTCTATTAGCAATAACCACTGTTCGGCCTGGAGAAACATGTTTGTATCCTGTAAGTAGACCTTGATCACCACACAGATGATGTGTGGCACCAGAGTCCATAATCCACTCTAAGGTATCTTATCCACTACTGCTAGTGAATGCATAGATGCTACATGATGTATTGGTGGAAGCAAATGCAGATGCGGCAACGTCGGCATGACTCTCAGAAGTAGATGTTGATGTTGGGGGACCAGATGGAGGAATGATGCCCCTCAGGCGGGCTACAAGATCATCAAAGCGCTGATCCATAGATGGCACGGCTGGGGCTCGATCTGTTCAGCGACTCGTGGGGAAGCTGGAAAACCATGCTTAGAATAGCATGTGTCTTCGGTATGTCCAGAACGATGGTAAAAGGTACATGATGGCCGAACACGGCCTCCTCTACTGCGAGGTCCATGCCCACGGAACTGATGATGACCTCCTCGACCTCGATTTGTTGCCATGGCTTAGGTTGTTGGATTCGTAGCAGACGAGGGAACAATGATACGACTCAGCCTATGGCTATGAAATGCCTCCTCCATAGGAGGAATGGTAGAGTCTGCCAAGATCTGGGAACGTGCTGCCTCGTACTCAGGATCAAGGGCAGTAAGAAAAACACCCACCATAGTGGCATTCTGATAGGTCTTTTGTTGCTCTGGAGTGGCTGTGAGAGGCATGAAGCTATAAAGCTTCTCAAACATTCCACGTAAAGACGTATACAACGAGTGTAGAGGTCGTCCATTCTGCTTGATAGTAAATATGTCATGTTGGAGTTGCAGAATCTTCGTCTCATTCTTTGCCTGAGAATATGTAGCAGCCAGAATATCTCACATTGCTTTTGCAGTGGGCTGATGAAGAATATCATTGGCAATCTCAATTGCCAGGGTTCACGGAACTGATGATGACCTCCTCGACCTCGATTTGTTGCCATGGCTTAGGTTGTTGGATTCGTAGCAGACGAGGGAACAATGATACGACTCAGCCTATGGCTATGAAATGCCTCCTCCATAGGAGGAATAGTAGAGTCTGCCAAGATCTGGGAACGTGCTGCCTCGTACTCAGGATCAAGGGCAGTAAGAAAAACACCCACCATAGTGGCATTCTGATAGGTCTTTTGTTGCTCTGGAGTGGCTGTGAGAGGCATGAAGCTATAAAGCTTCTCAAACATTCCACGTAAAGACGTATACAACGAGTGTAGAGGTCGTCCATTCTGCTTGATAGTAAATATGTCATGTTGGAGTTGCAGAATCTTCGTCTCATTCTTTGCCTGAGAATATGTAGCAGCCAGAATATCTCACATTGCTTTTGCAGTGGGCTGATGAAGAATATCATTGGCAATCTCAATTGCCAGGGTTCCAGATAGCCAAACCTTGACATATGCATCATCTACCTCCCATGAGGCATTGACCCCAGTCTTCTCAGCAGGCTCTTCTTCAGTAAGAATGTGTTTCTTACCGGCTGACTTCATCATACTTATGAACTGCATTACCCACAGTTCATAATTTGAACCATCCATCTTCACAATCAGTGCTGAACCTCTGAAGGCGCCTATAGATGGGATGTCTGCCTTGCTCTCTGACATAGTGATAATGGAAGACCGGGATAGTAAACAGAAGGTATGATCGTCTACATGGACATTAACGGGTTTAGTTGCATGTGTAGACTCAAGCAACCAAACCCATTACTTTGGAGAAGCGTGCGCGGAATGAGTTCTGATGTTACGCACACACGCTTGACTTAGGGTTTTGCGTGCACGGAAGTCGATACCTTTAGAAGGTCACGCACAGGAGACGCACGCTGGGCACATGAAGATCACGCGCACAGATCACGCAGGGGACGCGCGCAGGGGCACAACGTGCAGGGTCACAGCGCGCAGGGGCACGATGCTCAACCGATCACAGCGCGCACAGATCTCGCGCAAGTACACAACGCGCACAGGCCAAGCGCGATGCTCAGCCGCACCGTGCGCACAACGCACACCGCGTGAAGGAAGCGCACGAAGGCGTGATCGGAGGCGGAGGCGCGAGATCGGAGACCCGGAGGGGGCGCGCGGAGGCGCGAGGGAGACACGCGGAGGAGGCGCGTGATACAGGAAGGCGCGGAGGGCTCGAAGGTGGGGTTGGGTTAGGGTTTGGCTCGAGAACTCCGGTCTAGAACCGTCGCTCGGATACCATGTTGGGAAAATAAGAAAACATGCTTATTCCATTAGCCTTAGGCTCTCTTATATAGGAGAGCAGCCTATGGGTAAAATACATAAAGAGTCCAACAGAAGATAAAAATATAGGAAAAATACAGCAGTGGATAATATCCCTCTACAATGAAGACTTTGGAGTTTGATCCAGCGTACGGACTTTAGTATCTGATCCAAGGTTGTAAGCTTTTACTATCTGATCCAAAGCATTGTAAAGCCGTAGAGATATCTGTGAACCTCCGAGGATCCGGGTACTTGTTAACACACATTTCACACTATTATATTCACATGAGATCACACAAGCTACAGAATTGAAAATGATTGACAAATTAAACACTCCTGCATATGCTAATTTATAGTAATACTTATTTCTTTTGCATAATAGGTTGTTCCAATTTGAGAATACCCATTTTCATAATAACGAATATACACCAATTTTCGTGTATATATATATATATATTTGAGGCTCCAAAAAAAGGGGGATACACTCGCTGGTGCTCGCCCCAATATTATATATAACTAAAACGGATAAAGAAAAGAGATACTTACATAGGGGAGGTGGGGTAGAAGGGAACAGAAGATGATTACGAATACAAGAAAAGTAGCCGCCACGGATGGGACGTTAAACTATGAAGTACACCAATCGGAAATAAGTCTAGTACCCAAAATGTTGACGTTCTCACTATAGAAGCGCTGACCCGAGAAAATAGCATCGTTCCTGGCACGCCAAATGCACCACAGCCGCGCGATAGGAGCCAAAACATCAGGCCTGGCCCTGTCCCTGTCCCTGTTCGACCAAAGGTTCTCGCAAAAGTCTTCAAGATTGTCCGCGCGAGCCCAAGCCACATCGTCCCAGACACCCGCAACCAAGGAGCAGCGAAAGAAAAGATGATCGGCGGTTTCGTCGTCATCACAGCAAAGAAGGCAAGAAGCGCTGGTCTGAGGGAAGAACCTGGCGCAACGATCGCAACAATCTCCGTTGACGAAGTAACCATAGGAAGATGGCATGCGCTCCGGCAAGCGCAATTCCCAGATGAATGCACAGTCACGCACAAGAGGAGAAGTCGTAGGAGGCGGAGAAGGGAGCAGTGCCCGGTAGGCCTTCCGAGTGGAGAAGGCACCCCCGTCTTTCTAACGCCAATGATCCCTCTGCAAAGTAGGCGTAGCAGCAGTATTGAGAGCCTCCATCATCAAAACGAAATCATCCACCCGCTGCTCAGAGAAGTTCCCAGAGAACCGAGGGCACCAACAACCATCAGACCAGCACTCCGCGATAGACGCGTGCCTATTCGAAGCAAGTGCGAACAATCTCGGGAAACGCACCCGAAGAGGGCCCCCTCCCAACTAGTCATCCAGCCAAAACTTGAAGGATTCCCCCGTCCCAAGCACCGGGGTGAAGAGCGCCACATTCCTCTGCAATGTGGTCGAGACGCTGCACCAGAAAGGGGAAGAATGAAGTTGCAAGGCCCCCCGCTGCAGCCCGAACCAGTCGCTGCCCAAGAGCACCCGAAGAACGTTGGTGAAAAAGGTATCATCCTTGCCCCAAAGTCTACTCACCCATTTGAGTAGGAGGGCGTCATTTACCAGGTCCAATCTTCGGACATCAAGCCCACCGAAGCGCTTAGGCATGGACACCACATCCCAAGCGACCAGATGCATGCCCCTACCGTTTCATGTATATATATACATGAGTTTAAAAACTTTTAGAATAGCAGTAACAAGTAAACATTGTGAACCTGTTCTCCAACAATACTATTCAAAATCTATAAGTTTGAAACCAAAATTCTAAAACAACAACAGAGTTTTCAGAAGAGGTTTTCATTAAATCCAGAAATTTTCAATTAAAGACAGCAATTTAGTTAGCCAATTAATTCAAGACCATGTTGGAGATTTCAAGTAAGAATTCCAATAAAGAAAATAATGGAACTATATGATACTTAAAAATTTTTCCAAGGTAACGAAGTAAAGTAAAAAATATACTAATAACTTTATAACCCATCAACTAGTATAAGTTTCTAAAATATTATATTATACATTCCAATTGAACTTTGTATATTATACCATAACAACTCAAGGATTATCTACCTTTAATACAAAAAAAAACAAAGAGACAGTTCCAACTAAAATATGGGTCTAGTATACAATTAAATATATGACCACCCAATACTAAAAAAAAATCCATCCCAACAACAAGTAGGATAAAAATGCAATTAACAACGAAGTTGCCTACTGCAAATTTTAATTCAGAGAAAGAAAATATGTAGATTTGCCCCCAATTGCATAATCATATCCCATTATGATTTCAGAAAATGATCAATTGTGTAAAGTTAACATGCAAGGCAGCAAGAAGTAGGGGGATTGTACACATGTATGGCAGCAAAAGAAAGGGGTAGGGATTGTACCTATGATTGGAATGCATGAGAGGATCTTAGGACACCATCATGCAACAGTCCAAGGAAGAAGTAAGGAATGGGCTGCAACAATACTTCACTTGGATGGAGTTCCAGCAGTTGCTGGACAAAGCTGGAGCAGAGAATAGAGGGGCAGCAACTCCTCGTTGGGGAAATAGGAGAAAAGAAGAGGGCTTTGGGTGTCTTTATATAGGAGATGAGGAGAGGGTTAAGTTTGGCCAAGTGGGATTATTGGAGTCTAAGTGGAGAAATATAGAAGACCAGCTGTCTTGAAAAGCAGACAGGAAATCTGCTCCTGTTATTATTTTTATAATTTATTTTAGTATTTTATTTATTTATATTAGGATGTTTAAACGAGTCCGTATTCGTGCCTCGAATGTCCGTTTTCGGCGCACAATATCTCGTTTTGATCATCTCTGGACGACGATCAATATGAGTATAATATTGATATATTTTCGATTGGGTTTGGATGCCCAAAATTTTCGAGATATGATTTTGGTTTGAGGTTAAATTTTGTGAATTAAAAATATCAAACGACCTCCGATTGACGAACGGTCAATTCCGTTGGTCTTGTTTCATCGAATCGGATATTCAGGCGGTCTCGGTTTGTTTTGCGGTTTCCGAATTTGCGTCGCGGCTTTTTCACGGCACGCATTACGATGTGACCAATTTTTAGTCGATCTTACCCGAACGACTTTTGATTCACGATTAATTGATCGTTTTAGATTGTCTAATGTCGTCAGATAACTTTATTGGGTTAATCAGACCCAAATTGGGTCGAGTTCGGGTTTGTGAAGACTTCGGATGTTACAAATATAAAAATCTCAAAGGAAGTCTCGACTTGAGTCAATGTCATTAGGTGTTCTTGTTTGGATTTCATAGGCCATAAAAACTTCAAAAGGGTTATAAAAACCTCAATGGAAAAACAAGCCATATATTTGAACATATATCTAATTACAAAAGCTTGTTTTGATTATTACCTCAGAAAAGTTGCAGGTATCGTGCCCGCATGTCGGCTTCGGTTTCCCATGTTGCCTCTTCGACTCCGTGACGGTGCCACAAAACCTTGACCAATGAAATCTCTTTGCTGCGAAGCTTCTTCACAGCACGGCCAAGTATCTGGACTGGCCTCTCCTCGTATGTCAAATCAGGCTCCACGTCTAAATTCTCGTAGCTGATGATGTGTCAAGGGTCGTGCACATACTTCCTCAAGTTGGATACGTGGAAGACATCATGGATAGCTAAAGATGTGGAGGAAGGGCTACTCGGTAAGAAACCTTCCCCACTTTAGCCAGAATCTCAAAAGATCCAACATATCGCTGCGCCAACTTGCCACGAATACCGAATCTCTACACTCCCTTCATGGGAGATACTCACAAAAATACCCAATCTCCAACCTATAATTGATAGGAATGTCATTAATATGAGCTTAAGTTAATTTTATAATAAAGGAAAGAGAAGAAGATAGGATACCTGAAACTACAAATCTCTTCTCCGACGGTCTGCATAGCTCTTCTGGCAACTCCAGGCCGTCAGAAGCCTCCGTCTAACAAGATCAACAGCCCTCGCAGTCTCTTCCAGGAGATCTACGGAATAGAGAGCATGATCACCTACCTCACGCCAACTGAGAGGAGTGAGGCATCTCCGCCCGTATAGGGCTTCGAATGGTGCCATGCCTATAATGGAATGATAGTTGTTGTTGTATGTGAATTCCATCAATGGCAGATGGTCCTTCCATGACCTTTTCCACTCCAAAGTCCAGGCGCGAAGCAAATCCTCAAGTGTCTGTATAGTACGCTCACTCTGCCCGTTTATCTGCGGATGATAAGCAGAACTCATCTTCAGCTCTGTCTGTAGTGCTGACATGAACTGATGCCAATAGTGAGAAGTAAACCTCGAGTCCCTGCCAGACACCACTTCTCGTGGTATACCATGTAGCCTAATGATATTATGCACATAGAGCTTGATCAATCTGGATGGAGTGTAAGTCGTGTTGGCAGGTATGAAATGGGCTGACTTGGTCAACCTATCAACAACGACCCAAATGGAATCATGGCCACATGGTGTTTTCGGCAGACCTGTGACGAAATCCATAGAAATGCTCTCTCATTTCTACTCGGGAATGGGGAGAGATTGCAGTAATCCTGGTGGTCTCCGGTGCTCAGCCTTGACCGTCTGACAGGTCATGCATCTGCTGACATGTTGCGCCACATCGCGCTTCATCCCATCCCACCAGAAATGTCGACGCAGATCACGGTACATCTTCGTGCTATCTGGATGGATAGATAACCGTGAACTGTGCGCCTCATCCAGAATGTCTCTGTGAAGCTGCTCGTCATTTGGTACAACGACCAGTCCTGCTTTCCATAAAATAGACTCCATCACAACAAAATCATCTAATTTGTCCTTGATGGCACGCGTATATCTGTCTCGAATCCAAGTATATGTCTTCGGACCCTCTACAATGTGGTCCCAAAGACTGTTGTATCGTGGAGGCACAGCGGTAGAAATGGATGCGCTTTCCTGAGGACGCCAATCGATCAAAGCTATAAGCATATCCCACGTGTATAGCCAGTTCGTCGTACCCTCTGCATGTGCTCTCCTGCTAAGTGCATCAGCTATCACGTTTCCCTTACCGAGATGGTAAGAGATCGTGCAATCATAATCCTTCAGTAGCTCGAGCCATTTGCGCTGCCTCATGTTCAGCTCCTTCTGATCAAATGAAATTCACGCCATATAGATAGTGGCGCCAGATCTTCAAGGCGAAGACAACGGCCGCCAACTCCAAGTCATGTGTGGAGTAGTTCCGCTCGTGCAGCCTCAACTATCGTGATACGTAAGCAATCACCTGTCCTCTTTGCATCAACATTGCTCCTAGATCTTCTCCAGATGCATCTGTGAAGGTCGATCTTCGAAAATACCGAAGATCCCTGGAGCTGGTCGAACAAATCATCGATATGTGGCAGAGGATAATGATTCTTCACTGTTCTCTTGTTCAACTGCCTGTAATCGATGCATAACATCATGGATTCATCCTTCTTCTTAACAAAAAGGACCGGAGCACCCCAAGGTGAAGTGCTCAACCTCACGAATCCCAAATCAAGTAACTCCTGTAATTACACCTTCAGCTTCTTCAACTCAGCTAATGCCATGCGATATGGTGCCATATAGATCGACTGTGAATCTGGCAGCAATGTGATCTCGAACTCGAACTCTCTCTCAGGAGATAATCCTGGTAGCTCATCAGGAAATACATCTGGATATTCTGATACTACTCGGATGTCCTGCGTCATCGGCTCCTAGTTAGATACCTCCCGAACAAATGCAAGATATGAGTCACATCCCTGATCAACAAGTCGCTCAGCTCGCAACACTGAAATATACTCCATGGTGGAGTCATGTACAATACCCTCAAAAGTGAACTCGGGTAGATCTGGAATTCTGAAGACAACCGTCTTCATAAAGCAATCAACAAGCGCATGATGAGCAGATAACCAATCCATACCCAAAATCAAGTCGAACTCATCAAGCTGCAGAAGTAGACAATCTGCGAATCTGCGGTCATCTCGTGACCGCCAATCAGTACGGGCAAGTGCATGACTATCAGGGAAATGATAAACAACTGGCCACTTGGCCCTCGGATGTGATATAGGGAAGAAAGAGTCTCTGCAACTCTACCTAAAGAAAAAAGTAGCCTCAAAGCAAGAAAAGAATGCGTCGCACCAGAATCAAATAGAACATGGAAAGGTCGGTCCAAGACTGAGACCATACCTTTCACCACAGTAGCGCCTGAGCGTGCCTGCTCCTCAGTAACTACATGTAACTGCCCCAGCTTGGCTGGTGCGGCACTGGAACCTGCCACACTCTGCGTCTGTCTCTGCTGCAGTCGCCTGAAGTTGGAGTTCCTGCCTTAGAAACTCCCTGAGCGTTGTGCCTGAGGCTGCGACTGTGAAGGCTATGGCTGTGGGTGAGGCTCATCAGAAATCTGTGGACATTGTAATCGATAATGTCCCCACTCGTGACATCGATAGCATCGGACTGGCCTGCTAGGTGGAGTGGTTGTATCTGTGCTCCGGGCTGGTCCTGCAGGTGGTCTGTCTGCTCACTGCGACCCAGATGGTCGAGCGGAATCTGTACCACGTCCAGCTAGTGCTCCTCCTAAAGTAGTCGATGGAGATGAGCGAGCACTGCCTGAGAAAGTCGATCCTGTAAGTCGGAACTGTCTGGCTGATCTTTGCTGCTGAAACGGTCGACGTATCGGTCCAAAAGATCGTCGCGGTCTAGGCGCTGCTCCAGACGAGCTCCCGAAACGTCTCCCCCTGATGTCCTCGAACTTCTCCGCTGCATCGGTAGCCTCGGAGATGGATGTGATGTGTAGTCCAGCCAGCTTCTCCTGTACCTCCTCTCGCATGCTGCCGATGAACTTTTCCAGATTCTCCTATGGAAATGCGCCAGCTACTCGTGTATGTCATGACAGCTTTGTGTATCTGATAAAGTAATCCCTGACTGTCATCTGCCCCTGACGAAGCTCTGCAAAAAGTCAGCGCTGGGACTCCTACTTCGCAGAAAAGAAGTGGGCTCTGAACTTCATCTTGAAATCATCCCATGTAGGCTCTCGGCCTAACTCAGATACTATGGCATCCCACCATCTCTCGGCAAAGTCCGTCAATGATACTCCATGAAAGAGAGCCACGTGTCTCGTAGCGCGCGAATCATCCTGAGCACCTTCATCACTCTCTTCAGCCACTGCTCAGCAACATCTGGTAAACATGTGCCCTCGAACAAGGGTATGTTGGCCCGCTGGTAAGACGTGAAAACAGATTGGTGCCTGTAAATAGCTGAGTACTCGTGTGCACCATCGTCAGCAAAGTCAACAGGGTCCTGCTCCCTGTCAAAGTCCGCATCATCTGCTCTATGCTCAGGTACCTCCTCAAGTGGATCAACAGGATGAGGTTGCTCTACCTCAACAGACTGGTGCTGGTCCTGCCGTGTTCCATCCTGTGATGGATGGTACGTGAAATCTGATAGGTCCTCAAACCTCATCTCTATATCTGTCTGTCTGTCGGCAATCTCAGTCTGTTGTGCCAATATCTGCTCCTGCTGACCTCGCATGGCATCCTGCTGCTGCTGGAGGCCGGTGAGGGCAGTCAATATGCGTGCCAACTGGTCAGCCATCTCCTGATCCGGTCGAGATGCCATGGCTCTGCATGAGAACCATAATTGGTTATAAAAGTACCATTTGGAGATACTTATAGCATATGTTTTTTCTCTTCTTGGGATATAATATGAAAATGAAATTGGTGACATCTGTGTTGGTTAAATATGAATGTCATATTTCCCTTCTTGGACTCACGACAAGTCGGAAGACTGTCATTATCGGAGAACTTAATGCGATCAGAATTGTAATACTACGAATGTGCGTATCGGGGTACCACAGCTCTGATACCAAAAATGTGAACCCCCGAAGATCCGGGTACCCGTTAACACACATTTCGCACTATTATATTCACATGAGATCGCACAAGCTACAGAATTGAAAATGATTGACAAATTAAACACTCCTGTATATGCTAATTTATAGTGATACTTATTTCTTTTACATAATAGGTTGTACCAATTTGAGAATACCCAGTTTCATAATAACGAATATACACCAATTTTCATGTATATATATACCTGAGTTTAAAAACTTTTAGAACAGCAGTAATAAGTAAACATTGTGAACCTGTTCTCCAACAGTACAATTCAAAATCTGTAAGATTGAAACCAAAATTCTAAAATAACAACAAAGTTTTCAGAAGACGTTTTCATTAAATCCAGAAATTTTCAATTAAAGACAGCAATTTAGTTAGTCAATTAATTCAAGACCATGTTGGAGATTTCAAGTAAGAATTCCAATAAAGAAAATAATGGAACTATATGATAATTAAAAAAATTTCCAAGGCAATGAAGTAAAGTAAAAAAATATCCAAATAACTTTACAACCCATCAACTAATAAGTTTCTAAAATATTATATTATACATTCCAATTGAGCTTTGTATATATACCATAACAACTCAAGGATTATCTACCTTTAATACAAAAAAAAACAGAGAGACAGTTCCAACTAAAATATGATTCTAGTATACAATTAAATATATGACCACCCAATACTAAGAAAAATCCATCCCAACAACAAGTAGGATTAAAATGCATTTAACAACGAAGTTGCCTACTGCAAATTTTAATTCAGAGAAAGGAAATATGTAGATTTGCCCCCAATTGCATAATCATATCCCATTATGATTTCAGAAAATGATCAATTGTGTAAAGTTAACATGCAAGACAGCAAGAAGTAGGGGGATTGTACATATGTATGGCAGCAAAAGAAAGGGGTAGAGATTGTACCTATGATTGGCATGCATGAGAGGATCTTAGGACACCATCATACAACAGTCCAAGGAAGAAGTAAGGAATGGGCTGCAACAATACTTCACTTGGATGGAGTTCCAGCAGTTGTTGGACAAAGCTGGAGCAGAGAATAGAGGGGCAGCAACTCCTCGTTGGGGAAATAGGAGAAAAGAAGAGGGCTTTGGGTGTCTTTATATAGGAGATGAGGAGGGGGTTAAGTTTGGCCAAGCGAGATTATTGGAGTCCAAGTGGAGAAATATAGAAGACCAGCTCTCCTGAAAAGCAGACAGGCTGCTCCTGTTATTATTTTTAAATTTTATTTTATTATTTTATTTATTTATATTAGGATGTTTAAACGAGTCCATATTCGCACCTCGAATGTTCGTTAGCAAGCAAGCGAGCAACGACCAACGACCCAACGAGACTGAGCTTGGCGAAGAGTGGAATTTGATTCGACGCACAATATCTCGTTTTGATCGTCTCTGGACGATGATCAATATGAGTATAATATTGATATACTTTCGATCGGGTTTGGATGCCCAAAATTTTCGAGATATGGTTTTGGTTTGAGGTTAAATTTTGTGAATTAAAATATCAAACGACCTCCGATTGACGAACGGTCAATTCCGTTGGTCTTGTTTCGTCGAATCGGATTTTTAGGCGGTCTCAGTTTGTTTTGCAGTTTCTGAATTTGTGTCACGGCTTTTTCACGGCACGCATTACGATGTGACCATTTTTTGGTCGATTTTACCCGAACGACTTTTGATTCACGATTAATTGATCGTTTTAGGTTGTCTAATGTCGTCAGATAACTTTATTGGGTTAATCGGACCCAAATTGGGTCGAGTTCGGGTTTGTGAAGATTTCGGATGTTACAATATCCATGAGCAAATAACTCTTATAGTGAAAAAGTTGACCAACATGGTTGATCTAGAAATTTGAGTTGAGGACTTAGGTCGCGGTTTTCACCCAGTTTAATTTTCACGTAAACATCATCGTGCAAGTGGTTTCTTCTCTGGTTTGATCTTTCTATATGTGATTGATATTTATTTTGCATGTTTTACTTGGCAATAATTTGAATCTCTTTTCTAATAATCACTTTTGTAGGATGACTTGTCTGATCCGAGTTTACAGGTTACCTTGGTGTGTAATCCAAGAAGGTCAAGGGCTTTATTGCTTGATCCAAGCTTTATGGTACCTTGGTTGATCCAAGAAAGCCTGAGACTTTTATGGGTAATTCAACCTCGACGGAACCTCGGTGTGTGAACTGTTGGGAAAAAGATCAAATTCTATATTCCAAAGAACCCTACTATATCTTTTCACAAATATTAAATCAAATTGAACTTCTTACCCAACCTATTATATTACTTGATCAGTCTCCAAGCTAACCTTTTTTGTTGTGCTTTCCTCGCTATGTCTGCCCTAAGCCTTAAAGCTCTTAAAACCCCCCATCCTAGTCCTAGTTGTATTTTATACAACAACGAAGCATTTGACTGCATGTTACCTGTTGTGAAAAATAGTTGTGATCCTTCGAGCGACATGCATAATGATTGAGCATTGAAATATCAAGCATGGAACTCAAGATCTGGTATATTCTTTATGAACAATTTTCTAAAAATCAAGGTCGAATGTAATAAGCTTACAAGTCTAAGGCTTTAGATCAAATTAGGGACTGCATAATATAGAAAAACTCAGGCAAATGTGTGAAAGTTTGTGGGAAAGAACATGTGAATTTTTATAATATATAGAGGTAAAAAAACATCCTATTCCTTCCGATCTAATATATTGCATAAATTAAAGAACAAAATTTTTGCAAAGACTACTTAGCCAACAAATAAAAAGATGTGTGTACTAATTTTAGCTGCAAAGCAACTACCCAGATCAAGGTCGAAAATAGTCTCAAGTCGGTGACCTCATTCCTTGAGATCGAACCTAGAAACCAATGCAGCCCACCCAAGACCTGCTAATGTCTTTTCAACAGTGTTCAAACTGAACGAACAACATTTTGGTTGCTAACATGAAGGAGATCGAGAAGACATGCTTTAAACTTTGGTATTCAGGTAAAGATGAGGGTAGAAACGGTGTTAGAGTGGTTGTTCATAAGGATTTGAAGGATTGTATGGTTGAGGTGCAAAGATTCGAGGATCGGATTATTTTGCTAAAATTGATGCTTGAAGAAGAAATTCTGAATATCATCTTAGTTTATGCACTGCAAATTGGTTTAGATGAAAGGACTAAACAAGCTTTTTGGGGGGATCTGGATAAGATTTTACAAGGAATCCCACAAAGAGAGATGATTTGCATAGGTGGAGATCTTAATGGACATGTGGGAAAAGATGCTTCAGGGTATGCTATTGTTCATGGAGGACATGGTTTTGGGGATAGAAATGAAGAGGGAAAAGTCATTCTGGATTTTGTAACGTCATATGATCTTTTCATAGTGTGAAAGAATGATAAGAAAAGATGATTCGTTGTTTATTCAAGAGGTCTAGGGGTCCTTATATAGGACTAAACCCTAGAGGGCTCAAAGGAGAATATTCTATAGAATATTCTATAGAATATAGAATATTCTCTATAGAATATTCTCTTAACAAATAGCCACATAGAATATTCTCTTAACATAAAAGCCCTCGTGGGATTACAATAGAACATAAAGAAGGAAATCTTCTGCAATCTCTAACGCTCCCCCTCAAGTTGGAGCATATCCATCGATCATGCCCAACTTGGAAGATATCCAGGAAAGGCGCTTCTTTGATAAGGCCTTTGTGAATATGTCTGCAAGCTGAAGATCTGTTGAGATATGTGGTGTAGAAATCTTGCCTTCTCGTACAGCATCACGAACAAAATGACAGTCGATCTCAATGTGTTTGGTCCTCTCATGGAACACAGGATTTGTAGCAATATAAGTGGCAGATTTGTTGTCGCAATATAGAGGAACAGGAGTAGTGATAGCAATATTGAGTTCTTGCAAAAGAGACAATAACCAGGTAATTTCGCATGTGGCTTGGGCCATTGCCCTATATTCTGCCTCTGCACTGGATCGGGAAACCACCGTCTGCTTTTTGCTCCTCCAACTAACAAGGTTACCTCCTATCATCATCGCATAGCCCATCGTAGAACGACGATCCTCAGGTGAGCTTGCATAATCAGCATCAGCATAAGCAGCAACCTTAGTGTATCCATTTGCCCCATAGAATAGACCACGTCCAGGGGATTCCTTCAGGTAGCGAAGGATCTGAAGAACATCTTACCAGTGGCTGTAGCATGGTTCCTCCATGTGTTGGCTAGCTCTGTTCACAACATATGATATGTCTGGCCTTGTAACAGTAAGGTACAGAAGTTTGCCAACCAGGCTTCTGTATCTTGTAGTATCTTCAAAGGCAGGATCATCTGGTGTAGAATGTTTCTTTGGTTCTGCAGGTATGCCAGATGGCTTGCACCCAAGTAATCCTGCTTCAGTTAGTATATCTAAGCAGTACTTTCTTTGTGACATATGAAGCCCCTTCTTGGTGCGTAAGACTTCTATACCTAGAAAATAGCGAAGTTGCCCCAGATCCTTGGTGACAAAAACCTTTTGCAGAAAAGTCTTCACTTCTAGCACTCCTTTATCGTCATCACCTGTAACAACCATGTCATCCACATATACAGCTAGTATGACAGTACCTGTTGATCGTTTTCTGACAAAGACTGAATGGTCAGATGTAGTTCTCTGAAAGCCCAGAGTGCTAATCTCTGAACTAAGTCTCTCAAACCATGCCCTCGGACTTTGCTTTAGACCATAAATTGCTTTGCGAAGTCGGCAAACATACTCCCCCTCGACTTCGTAACCTGGGGGTTGCATCATGTAAACCTCTTCCTCAAGATCACCATATAGAAATGCGTTCTTAACATCCAGTTGAAAAACAGGCCAGCCTTTGTTCACGGCTACAGAGAGGATAGTGCGAATAGACCCCATCCTGGCAATAGGTGAAAAAGTCTCAAAGTAATCAACTCCATATGTCTGTGTAAAGCCTTTTACCACAAGTCTTGCTTTCAGTCTGTCAATAGAACCATCTGGAGAATGTTTCGTAGTAAAGACCCATCTGCAGGCAACAGGCCTGACACCTTCGGGACACGGATCCCATGTTCCTCTGGAATTGAGAGCATTCATTTCTTCATTCATAGCTTGTCGCCACCCGTGGTCCTGTAATGCAATGTGATAGTCTCTTGGGACAGAGATTGTCATAAGAGCATCTGCATATCTTTTATCAGAACATGATAGGCTATCAGTCGACGTGAAATTAGACATAGGATGGATAGTGCATTGCCTCTATGTTCTGCGTAGGGCAATGGGAAGCTCCTGAGGATCATCCGGAGAAGTATTGGTGGGGCCACTTGAAGATGGCATATTTTCCTGCAACAAAGGAACTGGTAGAGGAACAGGAACAAGAGGGGACACATGTTTTCTATTATAGACAATTGGTGGAGGAGGAAGTTCTAATGGTATGTCAGACACATCTTGATTGAAGAAGCGAGTTTGTTCGAAAAAGGTGACATCAGCTGATATATAATAGCGTTTACCACAAGGATCATAGCATCTATACCCTTTCTTTGTTTGGGAATAACCCAGAAAAACACATTTAATTGCACATGACGATAATTTGTCTGCAGTATGAAAGTTGTGAACAAAGGCGGTACATCCAAAAATCCGCAGAGGTAGAGGAAATGGTGAGTCATTTGGATACAATAAGGCAAAGGGTGTGGAGCCATTTAGGGAGACAGAGGGAACTCTGTTGATAAGATGGACAGCAGTGAGAATAGCATCTCCCCAATAGGTTTTGGGGACCTTCATTTGGGTAAGAAGAGAGCGAGCAATGTCGAGGAGATGTCGAAGTTTTCTTTCGGCTACCCCATTCTGTTGGGAGGTATATGGGCAAGAGGTTTGATGGATAGCACCCTGGGAAGCAAAGAAGGATGTCAAATCATTTTGTGTAAATTCCAATGCATTATCAGAACGAAATATTTTAACAGTAGTGGAGAAGATGTTTTTGACATAGTAAAAGAAATTCTTGACAATATTGTTAATTTCTGAGCGTTCCTTTAACAGAAAAACCCAAGATGATCGACTGTAGTCATCCACAAAGACAGCAAAATATTTATGACCACTTAGACTTCGGACCGGACAGGGTCCCCAGATATCACAGTGAACAAGTGCAAAAGGAGTACGGCGGCGAGGCTCAGTTCGTGCAGGAAAGGAGGCTCGATGATGTTTCCCGAACTGACATGCTTCACACTCAAAGGGTTTCAGCATAGAAAGTTCAGGGAACATCATGGAGAGAGCTTTAGTAGAAGGGTGACCAAGACGAAGGTGCCATAGAAAAGGATCTTCAGAGATGGAGACTGCACCAGCAAAGTTGGAATCAGAAGGGATGTCGAGGTAATAGAGGCCGTTCCTCTCATGACCCCCACCAAAAATCTTCCTCGTCCGGATGTCCTGAAAATAACAACAAACCTCATCAAAAATAACACGACAGTTAAGCTGATGACATAGCTTATGTACTGATAGAAGGCTGAGAGGAAAAGCAGGGGCACAATGAACATCTGTCAGATGCAGCTTGGAAGAAAAGTTGACAGTACCAACAACAGTCACTGGGGAATGATCCCCATTAGCTACCCGAACAGTCTTCACAGAGGAAGATGGCTGGGAGGAGGTTAGCAAACTTCCTTCTCCCGTCAGATGGGTAGAGGCTCCAGAATCAATAATCCATGCATGCTTAGAGCAGAGACAGAGTTTGCTACTGTACCTAAGGTAGTAGCCAGGCTAGCAGTAGGGGCAGAAGCATTACTATCAGAAGGGCTAGATTCTTGCAGCAGTTGTCGTAGGCGAGCATATTCAGAAGCAGTGAATGGGGTTTGTGCCTCGTTGGCTTGCTGAGTAGATGTTTCTGCAGTTGCATCATACGATACTTCATCGTAGGCATTGTTAGCATTAGGTTGCATGCCAAACGTTACCCAGCAGCGATCAGAAGGGTGATTCCAGCGTCCACAGTGTACACATACTGGATACCGAACAGAAGAATCACGACCACGTCCACGATCACGTCCGCGTCCAGAGTCACGGCTGCGTCCAGATTCACGACCACGTCCACGCCCTGAGTCACGTCCCCGTCCTCCTTGATAGTTATGACGCCCTCTGTATCCTGAGGAGGTATAGTGGGCCATCATCTCTGTAGAGGTGTGGGTGGTAGAGTGCTGAATCGGAGCCTCTAGCTCCTGTAAGCGTCCGAAGATGGTCTCAAGAGTAGGTAAAGTATCAGCCATCAGAAACTGATCTTTCACAGGCTTATATTTTGGATTTAGCCCCGAGAGAAATCGGTAAACCTGCCATTCAACACGTTCTCCTACTTGTTTATCACAACATGCAGGCTGAAAAATAAGGAGTTCCTCAAAAAGGCTTGTAAGAAGCCTGTAGTATTCGATAAGACTTGATTCTCCCTGAGTGGCAGACCAAATTTTTGTGTATATGTCTGACAGACGAGACTTAGTCGTCTTTTGAGAATATGTACGCTCAAGGTTTTCCCACATTGCCTTAGCGGTGTCTTTGTAAAGAAGATTCGCAGCAATATTTGGATCGACACTGTTCGTCATCCAAGTGATAACCTGACAATTATCAACAAACCAAGTTTCATAGTCCTTATCAGTTTCTGCAGGTGGAACTTTTGTAAGAACGTAGCTCTTGCGCTGGCCACCAACAAACACTTTGAAAGACCGAGACCATAGAACATAAATTTTCGGAGCCCTTCAACTTGATAGAAGTGCCCTGTACTAGCAAAGAAGAAGTAGGGTACGTGGGCTTGATCTCGGCAGACGTCATTGTGGCGGCTTAGGTCAAGAAAAAGTGACCTAGAGAGTATATCTTCCCTCAATTTATCATCAAATATCTAAACCCTCATCAAGAAATAAGAAGGATGAGGCAATGATCGTTTGACGGCACAAGAGGGGGCCTGGCGGAGTCGGCCTGGCGGCGGAAGGAGGTCCTGGGAGGGCTGGCGGAGGCGCCTGGCAGCGCGAGGCGGGCCTGGCCGACCTGGCGGTGGTACCTGCCTACCCTAGAGCAGCCTGGTGACGCTCAGCCGAGGCGGCGCGGGCCTAAGGCAGGAGGTGCGGAGACCCGAGGCGGCACACGGTTGTAGATGAACTTGGAGGGCTGGTGGTGGCGGAGGGGTGATTAGGTCAGAACACCGGCCTAGGACCGCTGCTCTGATACCATGTGAAAGAATGATAAGAAAAGATGATTCGTTGTTTATTCAAGAGGTCTAAGGGTCCTTATATAGGACTAAACCCTAGAGGGCTCAAAGGAGAATATTCTATAGAATATTCTTTAGAATATAGAATATTCTCTATAGAATATTCTCTTAACAAATAGCCACAAGAATATTCTCTTAACATAAAAGCCCTCGTGGGATTACAATTGAATATAAAGAAGGAAATCTTCTGCAATCTCTAACACATAGCAAACACTCTTTTCAAGAAGAGGGGTGAGCATTTAATTACTTATAAGAGTGGGCCAACTAGAACACAGATAGATTACTTTGCGTTGAGGCGAAGAGATCAGTTGTGTTGTAAAAACTGCAAAGTAATCGCAGGAGAGAGTTTGACAACCCAACATCGCTTGTTAGTCTTGGATGTGCAAATAAAAGGGTTGGTAAAGAAAAAAAGGGTTCCTAAGATCACTAGAACTAGATGGTGGAATCTTCCACTGAAGCAATCGAGCTTCAGAGAGAAGGTTTTAGAAGACTTATCCTGGGATTGTAGTGGAAGTCCAAGCGAGATGTGGGAGGCAGTAGCATCTTGTATTCGAAAGGTAGACAAAGAGATACTAGGCGAGTCAAAGGGAGGAGCTCCAGGTCAAAAGGAGGCTTGGTGGTGGTGTGAAGGAGTGCAAGAGAAGCTAAAAATAAAAATAGCATGCTTTAAAGCTATGTCTAAGGATAGAACGGAGGAAACTGTCACAAACTACAAAATAGCGAAGAAGGAAGAAAAGAAGGTTGTGAGCGAAGCTAAGTCAAAAGCTTATGAAGTTTTTTTATAAAAATCTCGACTCTAAGGAGGGTCAGGAGGATATATTCAGGTTGGCCAAAGCAAGAGAAAGAAAAACCAAAGACCTTTCTCAAGTGAGATGCATTAAGGACGAAGAAGGTCACGTACTTGTTACTCAGAAGGACATAGAGACTAGATGGGAGCAATACTTCCATAAACTTTCCTTTGGGAAGGAAATAGAGAGATCACTTTGGGTGATCTAACTAGTAGTGAAAGTTACTTGAATCGTGCAAGTTATAGATGAATACAAAGAAAGGAGGTAGAGGAGGCTTTGAAGGTTATGAGAGCTGGGAAAGGTGTAGGACCGGATGACATCCCTATAGAAGTATGGAGAGTTTTAGGTGAGCGCGGTTTGACTTGGCTTACGAATCTATTCAATGTTATTTGGTGAAGCAAGAAAATGCCTAAAGATTGGAGGAGGAGTATCGTGGTGCCTCTTTATAAGAATAAAGTAGACATTCAAAATTGTTCAAATTACAGAGGTATCAAACTGATGAATCACACTATGAAAATGTGGGAACGTGTGATCGAAAGAAGGCTGAGGCAGGTTTCCAACGTAAAAGAAAACCAATTCGGATTCATGCTAGGTCGCTCAACTATTGAAGCCATCCATTTGCTGAGAACAATGGAGATTTATAGAGCTAAAAGGAAGAACCTCCATATAATCTTTATTGATTTGGAGAAGGCTTATGATTATGTCCCACAAGAGATGCTGTGGTGAGTTTTGGAGAAGAGACAAGTACATGTCCTATACATTAACCTCATAAAGGACATGTATAATAGTGCTTTATCTTGTGTAAGGACCTCGTCTGGGAAGACTGGCTATTTTGACATCTTGGTTTACATCAAGGTTCAGCTTTGAGTCCATTTCTTTTTACTTTGATTATGGACAAGTTGACAAGTCACATTCAGGATGAGTTACCTTGGTGTATGTTATTTACTGATGATATTGTGTTGATTGACGAGACTAGAGATGGAGTAAATGAGAAGCTTGAGGTCTGGGACATGCATTGGAGACTAAAGGATTTCGTATAAGTAGGGCTTAAGATGGAATATATGGAGTGCACCTTTGATGGAAGCAATGGTGAAGGAATTGAGGTGAAGATTGGTGACAATAACATTCGAAAGAGATTCTTTTAGATATTCGTGATCTATTTTGCAATAGAATGGGGAAATTGATGGAGATGTTACTAATAGAATAAATGCAGGTTGGCTAAAGTGGAGAGGAGCCTCTGTTGTTCTCCGTGATAAGAAATTAAAAAGGAAAGTTTTAAAAAGCAGCCGTGAGACCTGTTATGCTATATGGATCTGAATGTTGGCCTGTGAACCATAGACATGTGCAGAGAATGGTTATAGCAGAAATGAAAATGCTAAGATGGTTTGGTCATTTGCAAAGAAGATCACCGGATGCATCAGTTAGGAGATGGGAGTGTTGGGATGTTGAGCCGGCTAAGAGAGGGCGAGGACGGCGAAACTTCCGTGCTTGGTGGAGAAGAAGCGAATTCTCGCTTGGATGGAGTCTCGGTCGGCCGAGTCTCTATCTATTCTATTCTATGACACGCGATATAAAGAAATCAGAAAGAAAACCAACTAGATATATAGTAGGAAGGCGGTCGATCTAGCCGCCTGTCGGCATGCCTCTCCCTTATCGGTTCCATCAAGAAGTGTTGGAAAGAGACTATACGAAGGGATCTTAGTTTTTTGGATATAAGCCCGGGATTGACCCAAAATAGATCTGAATGGAGGCGAAGAATATATGTAGCCGACCCTACTTAATTGTGGGAAAAGGCTTTGTTGTTGTTGTTGTTGTTGTGTAACGTGGCCTAACGGGGCCCAACCCTATTTAGGGCTTTGAATCACAACCCCCCTCCCCCGATGGGGTTCCACATTCCACGTTCCGCCGCCTCCTGGAGATTCTCTCCACCTGGAGCAGTCGCCTCGGGAGATGGGGAGCCTCTCGACTGGAGAGAGCTCCCGTACGCCTACGCCTGCGCGATGGAAGCGATGCCTATACGATGTCCAGGGAAGGGTGTCTCCTGGAACCTGGGAGATGATGATGCTGCCTGAAGAGGATGGCAGCGAGCACGACTTGTTGAAAGGCTCAAGAATTACCCTTTTAATAGTGTCGAATTAATTTTCGAATTTTGTTATAGGTAGGAAATTCCGGATTGATCAAAAACCACTTAATTAATTTCTCAATTAAATGCAAACGGTCAATTTTTTTTACTTGGGCAAGCCCAAGGTCGAACTCAGGGAGACCACTGTCTCCTTAGGTTTATTTAAATTCGATTAGGAGATTAGGTTTTCAAAGAGGCATTTTTTTAATTTTTAAATGCAATAAATGATTAACATGCAACTTCGACTAAGTTCGGGGACTAAAATGTAAATTACGTTCAAACAGTATCCAAAAATTCTCAAACTTGGTCAGAATGTGAAAAATAATGAAATTAGACTAATTTATTTTTTTGGAATTTTTGGATGCAAAATAAAATAATTATGAATTAAATATGCAGAGTAGGTGATTTTGAGTTAATTAATTTTAATAAGTACCGAACGTTAATATTTTCTAAAAATTAAATTATCCTATATAAGTCTACGTGAGAGGTATTCAGGAAAATTTTTAATTCTTAAAAATACTATGTGAGGAATTAACTAAAAATCAATTACTAAATTCAATATTTCATTTATTTTCACCTCAATATGCGTGCAAATGACATGGAATTTGGGCACACTATAAAACAATTTAAAATCTACTTACTGTGAATTTTTCGGATTTTTCAGAGCAACATATTATTTAATATCAATGGAATCACAAGCAACGGGCAAAATATTAAGTTTTCACCAAAATAATTAAATTAAATAATTCGCAACTCATAAAAAATAAACTCAACATCCACAATGATAGATCATGAGTTGTTCTACAATGAACAATTTTTAAAAAGATAAAATGATGCGAAATGAGGGTTCAAATAAAAATACAAACACAAGGGCCTATATGCAACAGAAAATAAAATTGAATTAATAAACATGCATAAGGACTGAAATGCAATTACCAATACTTGAGAGGATGCGTATGTAATTGTAACATCCGGAATCCGCCAAACCCGAACTTGACCCGATTAGGGTCCGTTTAACCCAATAAAGTTGTCGGTCGGTATCTGATGACTTATATCGACTAATTGATTTTGAATCAAAAGACGTTCGGGCGAAATCGATCAAAAATCGGTCACTTCGTAATGCGTGCCGCGAAAAAGCTGCGACGCAAATTCGGAAACCGCAAAACGAATCGAGACTGTCATTAGATCCGATTCGATGATACAAGACCAACGGAATCGACCGTTCGTCAATCGGAGGTCATTTGATATTTTTAAATCACAAAATTTAATCTTAAATAAAAATTGTATCCGAAAATTTCGGACATCCAAAGCCGATCGGAAGTATAGCAATATTATACTCATATTGATCGCCATTTAGAGACGATCGAATAGAGATATTGCGCGTCAAAATCCGACACTCGAGGTGTGAATTCGGTCAATTTTTGTATATCAAATAAAAGAAGAGGAAATGAAAAAAAATAAATTTATTTTTTTTATAAAGCAGACTGTCTGCTTTGCAGGACAGCCACATGGCTCCTTCTTTTCATCCTCCACTTGCCTCAAGATTTCTCTCCAAATGGCATTGCAACAATGGCTTTATTTCCTTATAAGTATCACCATGAGAGCTCTAAAAATCTTCTACAACTTTCCATCGAGAGACCTTTCCTCCTCCATTTCTTCTGCAAAAGCTGCTGCTGCTGAAATGAGAAGCAAACCTTGCTGCTACAGATATTGAAGAAGTCAAAATCCTCCCATTTCTTAAAGATTTCAAGAGGTACCATCCCCTCTTCCTTCCTTGCTTCCATTCCTCTTGGATTGTTGTTACAACAGTTCCCTTTTTACTATTTCTCTCCAATTCAGACTCCAATCCAAGCAATTAGAGGTCTTGTATTACTGCATGCAAGATCAGCCCCTTCCTCCAATCTTGAAATCTAATTTGGTACATCTCCATCTCCAGTCCTCTTCACTGCAAGCTGCTGATGTTTCCTTCTCTTAAAGTTGTTGCATGTTCTAGGGCCACCTCTCCCATCTGCAAGCCATTGTTTAAAAAAATTGAGAACTGCTGCATGTTTTGATCCAATCACTTGCCATCCAAGATCCAAGATCAAAGAGGTACACTCCTTTGCCATCTTTTGCTGCCATGCATGTGACCTGCACATTAAATCCATGTTTTTTTTGGGAACTTTGGACTAGTCCATGAATTAAAGTTCAAAATTCAGATCTGATTTCCAGTATTTTTCCCAATCTATAGAGAGATATATATATTCCAAATCCAGAGATTGGTTTCCAGTAAACTGTATATATATTCCAAATTCAAAAATTGATTTCCAGTAGAGTTAGAAGGTACTATGGAATGGGTTGTTGTTGTTCTTGTAAGTGATATTTGATTTTCATGTATCCCATATGAGAATGGATAATCTGGAATTAGATGATATGTACAATAATGGGAGAACTGCAGCCAAATCTATGCTTTTGAATATAAAAAGAGGCTCTGGAAATTGAAATTTAATGGATGCATGCCAATGCATGCACAATTAGACACTATTATACCTTCAACCCCCACTTTTGCTGCCATACATGATGAATTGTTCTTGATTCCTCTTCCTAAACCCTTTCTTGAGTCTTATAAAATGGGGGAGGGTGATCTGGGGTATGTAAATTTAGACTCACCAGTTAGATGTTAGGCTAAGAAGATATCTCAAAATGATTGAGACACATTTTCTCAAGTCCTTATAGCAAACACGTTTTTAATAAACTTGACTAACGGATTTTCCATCTATTTTGAAATAAGCAATCCTATATATTATTATTTCCTTTCTAGTAAATTGAATTCAATATAAATAACCTTTTAGCTGGAAAAAATGATTGCCTGACTAGTTACTGCGAGTTAATGTTACATAATTAAAAATACATATATCTATATACATGACAACATTAGATATTCTTTCATTATAATTATCTTGATATTCTGGCACTGAGTAGACAACGCATAAATTCAATGGTACACAAAATGGATGTACCACATATGCTCAGTTTTCAAAAAAGAAAAATTATCTTGCCATTGAAGCATCTGGGACCAGTATTTTATAAGATATAAACCAATTTAAATAATAATATTCTCTCTTCAGAAAATAGAAGCCATCTTATATTCAAGCTTCCCCTCTACAATAAGACTAGATAAGAAACTCTGTAATTGCTAAATGGATTTGGCACAAGTAAAATCTGTTCTAGAACATATGCTACATGGGTTCCAGACTTATTGTTAGTAAATATATGTTTTATAATTTCAATATTCATGGGATTATTTATTCACACTTATTATCTATGACTATTTCCATAATTTAGGTTGAAGTATCACTGTCCTAAGGGTGTACCCGAGCATGTTAAATAATATCAACTCGAATCATTAACAAGATTAAACGATTCTCTAACTATTAGTTAAAAAGATGTTACAAACATGACAGTATAAATCTATTACATGATTGTAGTATACACAGTGCAACTGTAAAAATTACAATCCAAATAAATAAATAAATTTGATAGCCAATCTATCAATAAGTTAACAATTAGCATCTGAGTACAAAAATAGATTATGATGGGTCTGTTGCATCATGTTGCATCAAGCTGTTGGTAACGGGTAGATAGAAGCATGGGTATAAGGTTTGTTTTAAAACATGATCATTTATTCTTAATGAAATAACTCAAAAGTGATCGAATCAATGATTTCTTATGATCAATATAAATTTCATCAAATGATCCGTTGAGTATGAGTCACTATCTATTGGTCGATATTATTAATACCATCAACCCAAAAAAGTATGAATATATACAGTTAATCACAGAAAAGATCGAGAATAAGATGGGTACTCAAAGAAAGAAAGTAAATAATGAATCAATGATAAATAGTTATGCCGGTCATGGTGACTTTTACACCTGACCGTGCGAGGGCGCGGCGACCCTCAACTGGGCGGGAGAATAGGAAGCCCAGTTAGGGCAGCGGCCGCTTAATACGCGGGTCTAGGATCCCAGTCCCTTTCGGTTTTTTACGCGAGCTCGCAGTGTTTTTACGCCTCGTTGGGATCCTGACTTTAGACCATTCCGCTGACTCTCTGTTTTAGGATACCCAGGCGGGGGATCCTTGGTTTTCAGTTTTACGTACGAGCTCGGTTGCCCGTTACCGGTCGGGCTGTTTTTCTAGAGTGACTTTTCCGGGAAGTCCCTCTCACCCGTCTCAGTGACGTAGTTGGGGAGTAGACCTATCCCTCTATTGGACCGTCCTTCCAACTAGAGGGCGAGACGGAAGAGCCATTTGTAGGCTTCTTCACCGCTTGAGTTTTCTTTCGCCAACAGACTTGGCGATTCTACATCCAGATCATCAATATCTAGATCTAAGTCACTAAGATCCAATCTGAGACAGTTGAAGTTGAAATTGGAGAGTCACAATCAAAAGTTATGTTGATAGAAAATGATTATCCATTAGATTCAAGATTTAAGTCAATCTAAATTTCATCTTCCACATCATCGAAATCCACCGTGGTGATATCTAGTCTGTATGATAATATAGATACATATATACACACACACATACCCTTATACAAATATGAATTTGTAATTACAAAATAAATATGTGATATATGAAAAGTGTTGGAATAATGGACACTTATGGGGAATACAAACAACATGGAAAACCTTTTTACTTACGCAAGTAGATGTAAATTATACTTGTTCCACCTTTCTACTTGCTCTCTTTTGCACATTAAATTACTTGTTATTTATTTTAAACTACGGGTTTGTATTCACGTTTGTGACTCCTCTTCTTCCTTGCACGCATGGCAGGAAAGGAGTCTTCTGTTTAGTAGCTATACATGGTTCCAAGAGACAAGGTATATACCAGACGGTATGTGGTTTTTGTTACAGTTTTTCGTTAAATTGATATTGTAAATGCTTCTTCTCTTCAGTCAAATTTTTGGGATGTTGTATGTACAAACAGACATTGTACATGTTGTAAAATCATATGGAAATTAATGAAATAAGATTTTGGTGCCAATTTTCACTATTAACTTGTGGTTGTGAATGTGAATGTCGAATGTCACTTGCAAATATATTCATTGCGAAAAATTTCCCCATAAGATTATGCTTATAATGCGATGTCATAAATGTAATTCCGGCGAATTGTGTCGTAAACGGGTACCCAGATCCTGAGGGGTTCACAGTAATTTTCCCACATTGTCATATGCCACTCATGTGCGTTCCTGCTGGCAGGGACTTGATTGTTATTTGCGAAACTATGGGGGAGGATACTGCAAAAGACCCACTTCCTCACGTGTCTTGCACGTGTTTGAGGGTGTACGTGATATGCTAGAAGGTTGGAAGTGCTTCTGCAATTGTTCCACAGGGGCGTGCCTCGCACGTGCGTCGGAGGCTCAGGAGGCGTGGGGCTAAGGTTCAGAGTCAAGCTTACGTGGCGACGACAAGTGCTTCGGAGAGCCCGACCCTCAAGGCTGGGACAGGAGGCTCGGGGGGATGACGTATCAGAGCAACGACCGTTAGATCTCCCGATCCAAGGGCTACGGATCGAGCAGTGATGGAGCGTATGCGACGCATCTCGTCGAAGGCGGGTCGGTGCGTGAGGCCTGGAGGCGGCTGGTATGCGATGACGGCTGCTCAGCCGCCAGGTGCAGTGATGGCGTTCGTCAAGGACGGCGGGGCGAGACTTGGACCTTAGGCGACACACGCCCGAGGTTCGGGGAGGAGACTAGAGGCGCGACGGCTTTTTGTCGAGGTCAGGGGAGATCGACGAAGCGAGGCGCTAGCAGTTGGGGTCCTCTGGTGGCAAGCGGTCATGCGGATGAGGTTGATGATGACACGGCTGGAGCCGTGGAGTGCTGTTGCGTACAGAGGTTGCAGTCGGGGGGGGGGGGGGGGGGGGGGGCTCCTGCGGATGGACGGTACGCGCGGAGGGAGGCCTGCGATGGATGTGTGCGGGCAGCGAGGGGCGTGCGCACAGGGGCGAGGGCCGTTGGAGGGGCGTGCCTGTATGGGCGGTGGAGCAGGCTCCAAGGGCGGCAGGTGGTTGGCGTGGCTGAAAAACACACCTTATCTGAATGATATCTCGGTCGTTGTATCGACCAAGTGGATTTTACCAGGAAATAATAATTTTTATTTATTTACTTTATTTATACTTCTAAACTCAAGTGTATAGCGATGAAGTACGGGAGTGTCGAACTCAGGGAGGCAAATGGTTGAAAACTAGGGTAAAAGATAGAAAACTTAGGTTTTAAAGGGTTTTCTAATTTTTATTTATTTAAAGGATTTTCTGAATTTTTTATTTGATTTTTA
The DNA here is from genome assembly GCA_037367405.1 of Ottelia alismoides. Classification (NCBI taxonomy): domain Eukaryota; kingdom Viridiplantae; phylum Streptophyta; class Magnoliopsida; order Alismatales; family Hydrocharitaceae; genus Ottelia; species Ottelia alismoides. Next base: position 405,089 of record JAZKJV010001365.1, on the reverse strand, counting down.
TAAATTTTATATTATCTTTGTGATTTTTAAGTATTTTTAGATGAATTATTTAATGCTAGAAAGTTTTTTTTTTCAAATACGATTTAATATTGTATACAGGGTAATATTAGGTACTTATTTGTACTTTCATTGTATTTTTATGTTTTGTATTTTTTAATAGGTATATAGTATAGTATAGAATGTATATACAAGATAGGAGTATAGTGTGATTATCAGAAAAGTCTGGGGGGCGTGAAATTATGTAGAAGCAGATGGTATGCAAAATCCCAGTCTCCACGTGATCAGGCACGTGCGGAAGCTCTCAACAGAATTTGCTTGTGAATTCAATAAGTTCCGGGAGGCACAAGCGCAAAATAGTCGAAGATATTTAGTTCCTGACGTGTGGTCACGTGCTTGTGAACTTCCTGGACCTGTAACAAAATCTAGTCAACCTGCAAGGGATCAATAGCAATTTGCCCGAAAATATCTCCGTCCTCACGTGTTGCGCACGTGAGGCACAAAGCGGTGGGGCGGCACTGTGTCTGATGCTAACGCGTAGAGCTACTATCGAGCGTCGATCCGCAGTTTGATCGAATGCTTGATATGTCGACACGTGGCAGTGTGAAGGCCAAGCGATTAGTGACGATCGTGCGGTGAAGAATGGGTCTGGGAGTACAGGGATGTTCTCCCCCAATTGTTCTGCAGGCGACGAAGATGATGCGAGGCTGAGGTCTTCGATGGTGCTCCTGTTGCGATCAGATGCCCATGGCGGAGCTCACGATCGGATTAGATGGCAGCGGTGCTTCTTCGATCGTCGATCGTGCTATTGAAGTTGGATGGAGTTCTCGATTCAGAGACACTGGATCTAGGTGGTGATGATCCTCCATTTGATTGCCAACCTATACCTGCAGGTTGATCAATGAACTCGAGGTTGAAGCCTCGGTCTCACATGAAACATGAAAAAGTAAATAGGGGAGGCTCTGTCGACGGCCGGGGTTTTAGAGCTCGAGATCTCCGATCACAGTGTGTTACCGGAGGGGTTCATATGCGTGAGGTAGAATAGAAATGAGGGGAATCGGAGATGAAATGAGGAGGCGATGCTCGTGAGAAGTATCAAATCGAAGAGGAAATCATGGAGAAGGGAGAGATTGAGAAGAGAAGGGAAGGTTTTGAGATAAGAAGAGATGGAGAAAATGAGGTCTACAGAAGACTCTAACCTGGAAGGTGGACGGTCGCATGGGGAGAAGATCGAGCGAGGCTCCTGGATGATAGCCTCTACATGCAGCTGATGTGGGGGCTTCGAGCGCAGCGGAGCAGAGCTCCACGCCGGGTCGACGATCGCGCCACACTCTCTCTCCCGCTCGACGGAGTTGGAGCTGGGAGGCTGTCACCCTCCCGGAACTCTGTCTCTCTCTCTCGGAGCTTGGGTGGAACTGGAGCGCAAATGGCGGATTCTTTGAATCGGAGGGGGTTGACGGCCTTAAATAGAGGAAGGGGATTGGGGTCACCGCCGGTGGGTACGGATACCAGGACAGTTGGGAGGCAGTTGGGTAAACGATCGACCAACGGCCGCCTTTTGGGCAGTTGGCGAGGCGGCGGAGAGAAGAAGCTGGGAGTCGGGTGCGTGAGAAAGAAGGAGAGAGAAGAGAGGAGAAGGGAAAGGTAGAGAGAAATAAAATTAAATAAATTATATAATTAAATAATCTAATAAATAAATAAAAGTTAAGAAATAATTAAGGGATTAATTATGTAATTAATAATTAAATAGTTAATTCAATATGATTAATGAATTAATTAAACAACTTAATGAATAATTAAATAATTATTAATAATTAATTAATAAATTAATAACTTAATAAATAAGTAAATAAATTAATAGTTAATTAAATAAATAAATTTTATTTAATTTAATTAAATAATAAATTATTAATAAAGTATATAAATATAATATATAACACATATCAGTTAATAATAAATTACGGTACATTTATACCAATATGGTCTCCAAATCCACATTTTGCATATTAACTCCGATTTTAGCGAAATTAGTGTCATTTTGTAGATAATTAAATAATATGAACTTTAAGACTGATTTGCCTAATTCGGAGTTCATACGGTCGAGTTATAAGTCTGGAAAATTTAGGTAACGGCTTTATGACCTCGGGATTTATTGGTATTTTGACTTAAGTTATATTTTATATTTTTATATTGATTTTAGAAGATTTTTAGAAAAGAAATTAAGTTAATCAGATTTACGGTAATTAACTAAAAATACGGGAAGTTTCTACATATATTACAACGGGACCCAAACGCCAAAACTCACCCGTCTTATTCTAATATTTTTTTGATATTTTTAATAAATAGTATTAAGTATAAAAGAAGTTTAAAAGTGAGTTTGTCCGTTTAGAGTTTTCTATAAATAGTTATGAACCTCTGAATTCGGCTTTACGGCTTTTTCGGTTCATTAAAATATTTTATTTTATGTTAAATAATTTTTCTAATAATTTTTATAAAATAATAATTATTTTTATGAACAATTTTTGTAAAAGAAATATTTTGATTTGGAATTTTCTTGATGATAAATAAAATAGGTGAAATACTTACAATATGGAAAATATGTTTATGTACATTAATGATCTAGGTTTTTCTAATATTTGTATAAATTAGGATCCTTAATCTCCCCCTACTTATTTATTTTGTCGACCAAGTCAATATTAACTTAGTCTCGGGGTTAAGATAGTAAGTACGTAATTATGTCCATCCTTCTTTTTTTTATTTTCCTTTTTCTCTTTATTCTTTTATTTTGGGTAAAATAAGTGTTAAATATAGAATGTTAATAATTATGGCTAGAATGTTAATTAATGAAAATTAGTGATTATTTACATGTATTTTACCAAGTATTTTAGCCAAAATGAAAGAATAAAGGTGATGAATCACGGATTCATCAGTGGTTGCGTTGGTAGGTGCAGAGCAGCAGCGAGGACGGCTGGAGCGAGTTGTCGGCTACACGTACGGATGGAGAGCGGGCAGCGTGAGGGGACGCGACTAGAGGACGGTCGCGGGTGGCTGCGAGGGGTGGCGCACCTGCAACGAATGGTTGTGCGGCCCCGAAGGGACGAAGCTGGTGCGGAGGGGGCGCGGCTGGAGGACGTGGATGGAGATGGAGCTGCACGCAGGCGGGTGGCGATGGCAGGTGAGGGAAATGGCATGCGGTGTGGTTTGTGCCGCAGGTGGAGGAACAGAGGCCATACGGCTGTGACGTTGGGGCAGGAGCAGACCTGCTATTATTTATTTATTTATTTTTGAATTTTGTTTTAATTTTAGTGTTTTTTTCAAGGAAATGAAAATGAACAGTGGTAAAGGAAGATGAGATGATGGTGGTAATGGTGATGTGGTGTGTAACAAGAAAATAAATGTTAGATAAAATAAAAAATTGAGGAAAAAGAGAAGGATAACTTACCTGAGATTTCGTCGAGGGTGTGGAGCAGCTATGCTGGACTCCTATCGTCGCCTTAAGAAGGTCGGCGGAGAAGAACCTTCGAAGCTCTACAGCTTGCTTGGAGTGTCGCTGCTACGAGGTGGAAGAAAAATACCTCGGATCTCGCCGACGGCTCGTTGTCGTCAGACGTCGAAGAAGGAGATGTCACCTCGCGGCTTCGACGGGGCTAGAACCTCTCTCACTCGATAGAATGGCGGATGCCCCTTGAACGATGGAGGCGGAGGATGATTTATGGGTGGTTAGCAGAGGGAGAGGGGGCGAGGTGGAGATCATGGAAGGAGAGGGGTTGGAGGCTGAGTCGCGAGGCTACGCTGGATGGTTAAGGAGAGAGATTTGGGAGGTTCGGATCGGTCACTGTCACGCGAAGCGGAGGTTGTTACGAGAGGAGAGTAGCCATCTCGCGAAGGGGACGGAGGGTCGGGTCGTGCGAGAGTGGGTGGAAGGGGAAGGGTGGGGGCGCCACGTGGCGCACGCAGGGGCGGCCACGTGGCAGGAAAAAAATAAATAATAATTAATAATTAAAATAAAGATAAATAAATATAATTAAGGTAAATAATTAAAGTAAATAAATAATTAATTGAAATAATAAATAAAGAAAGATAAAATAAAAATGGGGGTGACACGTGGCGGCTCCAGGAGCTGCCACGTGTCGCTCTCAGAAAAATCACAAATTAAATCAAAAGAAAAATAAAAAAGAAATAATAAAAAGGGTCAAATAAAAAAGTACACGAAAGTTGCTCGTCTTGACGAGATCTACAACTTTCATGAAGGAACAAAAATCAAAAGTCATATGTACAAAAAGTATTTTTTGGGGATACCTCATAAATATAACATACCGCATTTTTATCTTTTGCAATTTTTGTCATTTTTAAATAAGAGAATAATCAAAATAAAAGTAGAGAAAATATAAAAGGAATATTTACAACTTACGCTATTTTTTGGATTTTTAATAATTAAAAAATAAAAAGTTAAAATGAATGGTATTTTGGTCAATATGTACAATATAAAATAGGGGCCCAAAACACAAGTTTCACATACGAACTCCGATTTTTATGAAATTGGTATTGTTTTGAAGGTCTTTGAATGTGTATTACTTTAAAAGTGAGTAGACCTAATTCGGACATTGTATGAGAGAGATATTCACAAGGCTCTTAGTCTCAAACTTGGATTTGGGTTTTATTGGTCAATTTTACATGTTAAGTATTTTTTGATATTTTTTTTCTTTATTGGTGTTAGTAATATATATACTATAGAGTTGATTTTATTAGATTTGAAGTTAGTATAAATAGATACAAATAGGTGATTTCGGCTAATATACAGGTGAATATTTACAAGCGAATTTGGCTTCTTATTTAATGCAAATATGGATGCTAAAATGCAAACATTAATTCTAAATGCATGAATGCGAAAAATGCACAATAAATGGAAGCATGCAGCTAATTGCTCGAGAACAAAGCTCTATTTCGACTTTTAGAGTGATGAATCACATATTCATCACTTGTGCTTTGAATACAAGACTCAGTTCGGTATGTGAGGGATCCTCCCCGAAGGGAGGAGCATCGCTTGATGCTGATCGCGGCTGATACCAAGAGGAAAAATCGGGGAAATGGGAGCACCTGTGGGGCTCCTTGGTGGCGAGGCCCCGTCTGGAACTGTGCGGCGATGGCGCGGCTAGAGGGTCCGTACCACCTGGAGCATGCCCTAGAGAAGATGGGGCGATGGAGCCTGGAGCCAGGCACCGCCTGTGCACCTGGGTGTTTTCTTGAATAGCTTCCATATCTAGGGTTTCGTGGAGAAACCCTAGTTGATTTCGATGGCTTGATCTTCAAAAGCTTAAAACGGGGAAGTTGGATCGTGCAGAACCAGAGATGATTTCTGAGATTGAACCCCGATAAAAAATACCAAGACACGATTTGCTCTGATACCATGTTAGAAAATAGAAACGCGAAAGCGTATCAGAGAAATAAAGATAAAAACAAGAAGAAGCATCGGGATTTACGTGGACCCTACTCCCTAAGGAGCAGGATGAAACCACGGAGAACGCCTCAAAAGGTTGGTTTGTTCATTGAACTTTCTCACTGGATACAGAGGGTGAGGAACTTTCTTCACGTCTCACACACTGGTAGATGTGGGACTAAACATTGGATGGGGTAAATGGTTGATCTATTTACCCATCTACAACTCAAATGAAACATAAATCAAATATTCCAACATGTAACATCTGAGTGCCCTCCCGATCCAGGCGAGGAAGCATGAGAACAGTAGGGGGCATAATCTCCCGTAATCGAGCCACAAAGTCATCAAACCTCTGATCAGATGTAGAAGCAGTGGGGGGCTCAACCTGCTCAGCTACACAGACAGATGCGGGAAAGCCATGCTTGGAGTAGCGTGTATCCTCTACGTGTCTTGGACGGTAGCAATATCTGCAATGGCTAACGAATATGACCTCCCTACTATGAGGTCCACGATCACGAAACTGAGAACAGCCTCCCTACCACAAGAGGCGGTCGTCGCAGAAGAGGTCCGGCTAGAGACAGCATAGGATAGTGATCTTATTGAGTGTGGTAAGCCTCCTCCATGGGAGGAATAGTAGCATCCGCAAGTATCTGTGAATCGAGTAGCATCGTACCTCAGATCAAGTGTTTATAGAAATACGCCAAACATGGCGGCGTTCCTATATGACTTATGTTGCTCAGGAGTAGCATCAAGGGGCATGAAACTGTGGAGCTTTTCGAACATTCCACAAAGAGACGTGTATAGAGAATGAAGGGACGCCTATTCTGTTTGACTGGAAAATGTCATGCTGCAGTTGAAGGATTTTTGAATCAATCCTTACTTGGGAATAGGTGGTAGTGAGAATGTATCACATTACCTGGCGGTGGGCTGATGTAAAACATCATTGGCAAATGACGATCTCTATCGTCAATGTACCATATAACCAAACGTGTGCATAGCATCGTTCGCCTCCCATGAGACGTTCGCCCCAATTTTCTCAATCGACTCCTCCTCGGTAAGAATATGTTTCTTACCGGTAAACTACATGAGGCTCATGAACTGCATGGCCCATAATTCATAATGTGTCCTGTCTATCTTGACCATTGGTTGCTGGACCCTCGGAAAGCGTCGGTGACAGTGATGTCAACCATGTTTTCTGACATACTACTGGATTGAGAAAAACAAGGTTGTAGACCAAAAGAAGATTCGTCTACATGGACATATGGGAAGTGGTTGCATGTGTAGACTTAGGATGCAACCAATCCCATCAATGACCTCTACTGCAAAACGCAACGCTATGAAAAGCAGATGCGGAAATAGCCAGCAGCCGTGGTGAGCGGAGGTGGTGGCAGCGTGGGTCGCAGATGGTAGCGGGGGCCACTGGCAGCAGCGATGGCGAGAGAGGGGGGACGATAGGTGGGGCTAGGGTTTTTTTCTTGGTACGAGAGCTCCGGTCTAAGACTGTAGCTCTGATACCATGTTGGGGAAAAAGATCAAATTCTATATTCCAAAGAAGCCTAGGACACTCTTATATAGAGGAGAGAGCTCATGAGTAAGTTACATAAGATGGAAGAAAATGATATAAACTGCGAAAATAGTACATAGACATAATAGTATCCTCTACATGAACTGATGGTGAAGACTTTGGTGTTTGATATGGAGCACAAACTTTGGAGTGTTATCCAAGTGTTTTGGTATTTGATCAAAGCCCTTGTAAACGATTGAGCTATATGTGAGCAAATAATTTTGATAATAAAAAGGTTGATTGGTACAGTTGATCAAGAATCGTGAGTCGATGATTTAGGTCATGGTTTTCACTTAATTAGGTTCCAAGTAAACATCATCCTGCAAGTGGTCGCGTCTCTAGTTTGATTTTTCTATCTGAGATTGATATTCATTTTGCATATTGTATTTGACCATAATGTTTAAACTACTATTCACCCCACCTAGTAGTAGTTTGATCATAAATGTATCCACATTTGATATCAGAGCTTCGCTCGTACAGACGACATAACTGGACTTAGCTAGCACATATGCCTCTGCGGTAAGACCACCTCATTTTGACGTAATTAGTTATAGGTTCTAGAAAGTGAGAATGCAGATAGCCTCGAGTCAATGGACACTAAGGTATGGAACTTCGTCGAGACAAATTACATGTGTCTTGTCATTATGGAGAAGACCATCCTAACAAACCTAGATAAAAGACATGCTACATAACCTAAAGCAATGCAGGTTATTTTTTGTGATATCACAAAGGAAGAGTTCAACCGCATCTCAAAATGCAAGACAATTTGCAAAATCTGGAATAAGCTAAGCATCTTGTATGAAGGCACGGACAAGGTGAAAGAAACTCGTGTAAACCTTTTATAGCAAAGATATGGGTTATTTAAAATGGAAGATAAAGAGACGATCCAAGATAAGAACGCAAGATTCATATGTATCGTAAATGGTTTGAAAAATCTTGATATAGATATTAAAAATCCTATGTAGGCGAAGAAAATCATGACATCACTTATCACTGATTGGAGAGCTACTACAAACAGTGATCAAGCAAATGACTCAAGTGCACTCGGTGGCCGATCTAATCGGTAAGCTCCTCGCTTAAAAAGTTGAAAAACAACAGGAGAAGTCATAGGCAAGATAAAAAAGAAGAATAGCCCTACAAGCGAAGTCAACTACATCAGAAGAAAACTCAGATGAAGAAGTAGCCGTGTTGACAAGGTAACTCAAGAACCTCATAAAGACTCAAAAAGGATGGAAAATGACATCATTTATTACAATTACATGAAGAAAGACCACTTTCAAAAAGACAATCCATTGGATAAGAAAAGTCATAGGAAACAACACGAAGCCTGCAGACAGAAAGAATGTGATAATGAAAGACCAAAATGCATCATCAATAAGAACCCCTCTAATGGTCTAGTGGTAGAAGCAGTGGGCTCCCACTTAAAGGACCAGGGTTCAACCCCCCACCCCAACCCCCCCCCCCCATTAACTAGTAAGAAAAATACATCATCAATAACCCATCATAAGTTTTCAAAAAGGAATTTATTGGCGGTGAACCTCCCAATAAGGGTGTTCACCTTTGGCTTCTCGAAAAAAAATAAGTTTCCAAAAAGGAAAGCCATGAAAGCAACTTGGGATTCATCTGCCTTAAATGAACTCGGACAACTCGAACAATGAGGAAGCAATGCTTAAGTTGATGGCATTTGATGATGAGGGGAATTCGATAAACCTTCTATTAATGAACTAAAAACGGTTTAACCTAAAATGCACGACTTATCTGTTAAATTAAAAAAGGAGAACACACTGCTTAATAATAATGCTCACAACACAACTAGAGCACGAATATGAAGTTAGTCAACTTAAGGAAAACATAGACTAACTTAGATTTGATGCACACACAAAACAACAAGAACATGAATATGAAACCAATTAGCGTAAAAACAGCATAGAAGATGTAGAAAGTAACAGAAGAACTAAAAACCAAGACTATCTTCTAGATGATCTAGCAAAGTTCATTAAGAAAAAGAAGCTGAAGTTAGATGTGGTTGTCCTCTAAATTTCTTTTTCCTAAAAACTGTGTTGAAGTATGTAGAAAGAAATGAATGACTTGTTTATTCAAAAGACCATATGGCTCTCTTATATAGAGAGAGGAGAAATCCTAGAGGACAAATTACAAAGGAAATAAATAAGTAATATATAATTGCTAATAACTCTCAACACTGCCCCCTAAAATATACGTCAATCATACTCAACTTAGAGCAACACTTCTGAAATGAACCCCTTGCCAGGGCCTTGATGAAAATATCTATTGTATGTTCCCTTGAGTTGATGAGGGAAGTAGAATAAAGCCTTTCTGTATCATGTCTTGCGTGTAATGGCAAACTACCTCGATATATTTGGTCCTCTCCTGGAGAGTTGGATTGTTGACAATGAATAATGCAGCCTGATTGTTGAGGTTTTCATCTTATTTGAGTTTCCTCGTAAAAATACCATGTGTTACATGTGGTTGATTGATTATCTGGGTGATAGCACGTAGTTACATTTGTGTTATTGATCCGATTTATAGATAAAATTGGGCAGTAAACATCAATATTGATCTATGAGTCATTATATTAGAGATACTTATTTATGAAAAGATATCAAACAACATTCCATGTACAAGGGTATTAAAAAATGTTTCTAATCACATAATTTTTACTGCATTCCAATTCTAACTTCAAACAAAAACAAATTGGAGAACGCCTTCCATTCAATTCCTGCAACAATTTCTTTCCACCTCTATTCCTTTACAGTGTTCCAAACTTGGTCTTAAAGTTTTCATAACATATTTTTTTAATCAAGTTTTCATAATATTTGAATGAATAAGTTTCTTCTACATCTACAAAGAGAGATATCCCTCAAATATACCCCAGTCGGCATAGGATGAATAAGAACTTTTCACATGATGGTGCATAGTCACTAGATTAATTTATGGGACAGAACACTTATGCCAAGAATAACAAGAGGGAACAAAATACTTCATACCAGCGTCATTTTTCAAAATAATACAAAATGCTATGGGACAAAACAATATTGTTAAGAATTACAAGAAGAGGTGACATCATACTCTATACCAGTAACTACAACATCATTTTATAAAATAATACAATATGTATGTGTTACTAAAACCATAGCTTATACAAGTAATGCCAGATAAAGTGTACGACATACAAGCTTAATACTATAATGTACATGAATTGTCCTACAGTGAGTTTTGCTATAGAGATCCTCAGTTAAGCCAACGGAAATCGGGGTTTTGTAAGACTTTATTCAAATGATGACTTCAGTTTTCCCAGTTTGTGGTCTGAAGTCAATTGGAAAAACTTCCAAAGTTGCTTTTAAAAAATGATTATTTCCAATGTAAAAGCTATAGACGGATACAAAGGAAGAAAGTAGAAGAGGTTTTGAAGGTTATCAAACATGGAAAAGAGGTAGGACCTGATGGCATTCCTATATAAGTTTGACGAGTTCTCGATGAACGGGATTTGACTTAGCTCACACATTTATTCAGTGTCATTTGACGAAGCAAGAAAATGCCTAAAGAATGGATGGAAAGCATTATGGTGCCTCTTTATAAGAATAAAGGAGACATTCAAAAATGTTCGAGTTATAAAGGTATCAAACCAATGAGTCATACTATGAAAATTTGTGAACGTGTGATCGAAAGAAGGTTGAGGCTAGTTTCCAAAGTAACTGAAAACCAATTCAGATCATGCCAGGTCACTCAACTATTGAAGCTATCCACTTGTTGAGGAGAACAATGGAGATTTATAGAGCTAAAAGAACCTCCATATGATTTTTATTGATTTGGAAAAGGTTTATGACTATCCCAAGGGAGATTTTATATAGAGATTTGGAGAAGAGACAAGTATGTATCCTATACATTAGCCTTATTAAGAATATGCATGATGGGGCTTCATCTTGTATAAGGATCTAATCTAGGAAGACTGACTGTTTTAACATCAACATCGGTCTGCCAAGGTTCAACTTTGAGCCCATTCCTTTCTACTTTAATTATGGACGAGTTGACTAGTCACATTCAGGATGAGATATCTCGGTGTATGTTGTTCGTCGATGATATTGTGTTGATTGATGAGCCAAGATATGGAGTAAATGAGAAGCTGGAGATTTGGAGACATGCCATAAAGGATTTCGTATAAGTAGGGCTAAGACTGAATACATGAATGCACATTTGATGGAAACAATTGTGAAGGACTCAAGATAAAGATTAGATACGATAATATTCAAAAGGAAGACTCTTTTAGATACTTGGATCTATTTTGCAATATGACGTGGAAATTGATGGAGATGTTACTCATGTAATAAATGCAGGTTGGTTAAAGTGGAGAGGAGCATCTACTGTTCTTTTGTATAAGAAAATCCCTTTAAAAGTCAATAGAAAGTATTACAAAACAATCATGAAACATGCTATGCTCTATGAATCAGGATGTTGGCTGGTGAACTATATACATGTTGAGAGAATGATAGAAGCAGAAATGAAAATGCTAAGGTGGACGTGTGGTCACACACAAAAAGATTGGATTCACAATGATGCGATCAGAAGGAAAGTTGATGTAGCTCCGATGGAGGATAAGATGAGAGAAAATCGCTTAAGATGGTTCAACTAATTAAGAGAGGGCGAGGAAGACCCGAGAACGGTTGGAATGAGACTATCCGAAGGGATCTAGTTATTTGGATTTGTTGGGAAAAATGAGAAAACGTATTTATTCCATGGAACCCTAGGCTCCCTTATATAAAGGAAAGACCTATGGGTAAATTACATAAGATAGACGAAATAAAAGTAAACTGAGAAAACAATACACAAACATGAATAGAAGTAAACTGACACTCCCCCTCAAAGTAGAGCATAGATGTCGATTATGCTCAGCTTGGATGAACACTTCTGGAATGGACCTCTAGCTGTGCCTTGATGAAGCCCTTCTGAACCATGTCTCGTATATAGTGGCAGTCAACTTCAATATGCTTCATCCTCCTGAATAGTAGTCTTGCGCCTGGAAATGATTTTTAGGTACCTTAATATCATATGTACTTCAATATGCTTCGTCCTCTGATGAATGCACATGCTGAAATAGTAATAGTCCCTTCTTTCCTGAATAGCAGCCCTGCGTCTGGAGATGATTTTAGGTACCATAATATCATAAGTACTTCAATATGCTTCGTCCTCTGATGAAATGCATGATTATTTGCAATGAATAGAACAACTTGATTATCGCATTTCAGCATCATGGGAAGAGGAACATCTATGTGTAGATCTGCTAGTACTGCTCGAACCCACACCATTTCTGTACTTGCCTATGCCATGGCCCTATACTCAGATTCAATACTAGACCTGGTCACCGCAATTCATTTCTTACTTTTCCAGGAAACAAGGGAATCTCCAACAAATATAGCAAATCCTGACGTGGACTTCCTATCCTTGGGGCATCATGCATGATCTGCATCTGCACATGCTGAAATAGTAATAGTCCCTTCTTTCCTGAATAGCATCCCTGCGCCTAGAGATGATTTTAGGTACCTTAATATCATATATATAGCATCCATGTGTACCCAACGAGGTTGCTCCGTGAATTGACTAAGTCGACTGACTGCAAATGAGATGTCAGGTCTAGTAATGGACACATAGAGAAGTTTTCCCACCAACTCTTTATATATTTTCCTGTCCACCTCATCTGTATCACTATCATACGGTCTAGTAATGGCCACATAGAGAAGTTTTCCCACCATGGTACTCTTTATATCTTCTCCTGTCCACCTCATCTGTATCACTGTCATACGGTCTCATGCTTATATCCATAAGAATGGTAGCAGGTCGAGATCCAAGCATGCTTGTATCACCCAGCAGATCAGTGACATACTTTCTTTGGGTCATCACAATCCCCTGCTAATTCCTGGCAAACTCTAACCCCAGAAAATATCTCATGGTACCAAGATCCTTAGTGACGAATTCTCGACTCATAAATTCTTTCGCTCTTTTTATCCCTTGCATATCATCTCCTGTAACCAGTATATCATCAACATACAACATGATAGCAACTGTACCTCTGGAGGTTCTCTGTACAAAAAGAGAATGAGTTGCATTCGACCTTTTGATGAACCCCTTCTTTTCAATTAAATCTGAGAGCTTTTGAAACCAAGCTCTTGGGCGCACATGCTGACACTCCCCCTCAGCAGCAAACCCGAAGGCTGTTGCATGTAAACTTCCTCTTGGAGATCACTATACAAGAAAGCATTTTTGACATCAAGCTAAAACAAAGGCCCATCTCGAGCTACTGCAACTGATAAGAGAATCCTTAGGGTAGAGTGACGAGCTACCGGAGAGAAGGTGTCTAGATAATCCACCCCATATGTCAGAGTAAAACCTCGGGCCACCAGCTCTTTATATCTTCTCATGTCCACCTCATTTGTATCATCGTCATATAGTCTCATGCTTGGATCCATAGAAGTGGTAGAAGGTCGACATCCAAGCATGCTTGTGTCACCCAGTAGATCAGTGACGTACTTTCTTTGGGTCATCACAAGCCCCTGCTGATTCCTGGCAAACTCTAAACCCAGAAAATATCTCACGATACCAAGATCCTTAGTGACGAATTCTCGGCTCATAAATTCTTTCGCCCTTTTTATCCCTTGCATATCATCTCTTGTAACCAGTATATCATCAACATACACCATGATAGCAACTATACCTCTGGAGGTTCTCTGTACAAAAAGAGAATGACTTGCATTCGACCTTTTGAACCCCTGCTTTTCAATCAAATATGAGAGCTTTTGAAACTAAGCTCTTGGGCGCACCTGCTGACACTCCCCCTCGCAGCAAACCTTGGAGGCAGCTGCATGTAAACTTCCTCCTACTTTCTTTGGGTCATCACAAGCCCCTGTTGGTTCCTGGCAAACTCTAACCCCAGAAAATATCTCATGGTACCAAGATCCTTAGTGACGAATTCTCGGCTCATAAATTCTTTCGACCTTTTTATCCCTTGCATATCATCTCTTGTAACCAGTATATCATCAACATACACCATGATAGCAACTGTACCTCTGGAGGTTCTCTGTACAAAAGGAGAATGACCTGCATTCGACCTTTTGATGAACCCCTGCTTTTCAATTAAATCTGAGAGCTTTTGAAACTAAGCTCTTGGGCGCACCTGCTGACACTCCCCCCCGCAGCAAACCGTGGAGGCAGCTGCATGTAAACTTCCTCCTGGAGATCACCATAGAAGAAAGCATTTTTGACATCAAGCTGAAACAAAGGCCAATCTCGAGCCATTGCAACTGATAAGAGAATCCGTAGGGTAGAGTGACGAGCTACCGGAGAGAAGGTGTCTAGATAATCCACCCCATATGTCTGAGTAAAACCTCGGGCGACCAGTATGGCCCTGTATCGATCAAGGCTCCCATAGCATAATCTTTTACGGTAAAGACCCACTTGCAACTCACTATAGATGCCCCACTGGAAGCATGTACAAGACTCCAGGTACCACGGAATTGTAAAGCAGCCATCTCCTCCTCTATAGCTTTGCGCCAATGAATGTTTTGCAAGACCTCTTGGTAATCCCGTGGAATATCCACGGTAGACAGAGCAACTGCAAATCACTTATACTCTCTTGTAAGACGGCCAAATGAGATCTGAGAAGCAATAGGGTATGCGGCACATGTACGTTTCTGCTTCCGAATAGTGATAGGCACATCAAGATCATTAGTTGTGTCATCAAAGGTGTCATGTATGGTATCCACCTGCAACTGTTCTTGTTGAGATAAATCTCCAGATCCATCGTTAGGAACATTGTATTCAGTACATACCTATGGCATGATGGATGAAGAGCTATAATCATGAACAAGAGGAGGTCGCCGGTGTAGTGAAGTGGTAAAGGGGGAACATGGATAATAGGTGGTAGGCTAGGAGAGGATGATAGTAAGGATGGTGTTGATGGTGGTGGTGGTGGTAGTGGTGGAGGTGGCACGTATACTTCACCATCTCTATCTGAAGAAATCAGACAGTCACATGTTGGAGAAAAATACATCACAGTCTCAAAGAATGTGACATCTGCACTGACATAGTATTTCATTTGCAGTGGATCATAGCATCTATATCCCTTCTGAGTCCTGGAATATCCCCACAAAAACACATTTGACAGTTTTAGGAGAAAGCTTGTCAACTCCAGGAGATAAGTTGTGGACAAAGGTGAGTGATCCAAAAACATGAGGACCGAGAGAGAATAACTCTTTCTCTGGAAATGCAATTGAGAAGGGAATCTTCTCTCCCAAAACAGATGAGGGCATGCGATTGATAAGATAATAGGTGGTAAGGACCTTCTCTAGAAATGCGATTGAGAAGGGAATCTTCTCTCCCAAAACAGATGAGGGCATGCGATTGATAAGATAGTAGGCAGTAAGGATCGCATCCCCCAGAAGGAATGAGGAACATGACTCTGAATAAGAAGAGTACGATCGGTATTAAGGATATGTCGATGTTTTCTTTCAGCAACACCATTTTGTTGTGAAGTATAAGCGCATGTTTGCTGGTGAATTATACCACGTGAAGCAAAGATTTGAGAAAGAATATGAGTACAAAATTCTAACGCATTATCAGTCCTAACAATCTTGACTTTGATAGAAAAAACATTATGCACTTCATTGAAAAATGTCGGAATCAATCTTCCAGCTTCCGATTTATTTTTCATGAGAAACACCCATGACAAACAAGAAAAATCATCAGCTGCAACTAAATAAAACATGTGTCCCTGATGATCAGGGACATGACTCGGTCCCCAAATGGCAACATGGAACAACTCAAAAGGGGAGCTACTACTCCGACTCTGACAACTCAGTAAGAGAGACCGATGATGCTTTTCTAACTGACATGTCTAACATTTGAAGGATGATTGAGGGGAGATCTAAGGAAGGACATGACGCAACTTCTGAAGGGGAATGACTAAAGCATAGATGCCACGTGAACGAAAAGGCAGATCCAGTGGAGTCAGATGATAATCCAGCATATTGGGTTTAGGTCAGTCGGTAGAGACCTCCCTGCTCACGGCCACAACCAATCACCCTACCAGTCAGTATGTCCTGAAATACAAGAGACGATGGGTCAAATATAACACGGCAGTTCAAATCTTTTGTAATCTGACCGATAGACAATAAGTTTATAGAAAAATCTGGGGCATGCAACACATTTGTAGACGCATAGATTGCGTCAAACTAATCTCCTCTTGTCCAGTAATGGGGGAATGAGCCCCATCGGCTATAACAACTGTTCTTCCGGGAGGAATTTGCCCGTAAGCAGTAAGTTGATCTCTATTGCCACATAGGTGATGTGTCGCCTCGGAGTCCATAATCCACTCTGTAATATCAGGGTTATGACAAGAAGTAAATGCAAAAATGCTACCTGAGGGATACTGGCTCCAGCAAAGGCTGCCACGTCGGAAGTAGATGAGTCACCATAACTGGCAGGAGGCATAATATCCCTTAGACGGGAAATAAGATCAACATATCTCTGCTCGGAGGAAGATGAAGGCACTAGAGAGGTACATTGTTAAGCAACTCGTGCCGATGCTGGAAAATCATGCTTGGACTAACATGTGTCCTCTGTATTACTCGAGCGGTGACAGTAGGTACAGGGTGGACGGGAACGATCTCCTCTACCACGTGGTCCACGACCTCGAAACTGAGAGGCACCTCCCCTTCCATGGGAGGCTGCCATAGCAGATGAATTCGACATTAGAGTAGGGGATGAAATATTGATTCGGCACAATCTGCGGAAGGCTTCCTCCATGGGAGGAATAGTAGCGTCTGCCAAGATCTATGAAGATGTTGCCTCATATTGTGAATCTAACGAGGCCAGGAAAACACCAACGATTGTGGCATTCTGATATGACTCTGATGTTCAGGAGTTGCTGTGAGAAGCATAAAACTGTGGAGCCTTTCAAATATTCCCCTTAGGGCTGTGTAGTGTGCATGAAGTGACCGTCCGTTCGGCTTTATGGTAAAAGTATCATGTGCTAAAGTTGTAGAATCTTTGTCTCACTCTTTGTTTGTGAATAGGTTGCGGCAAGAATATCCTACATTGCCTTTATAGTGGGCTGGTGCAGAACATCATTGGCTATCTCTAGTGTTAATGTACCCGAGAGCTAGACCTGTGTATAGGCATCGTCCGCCTCCCATGAGGCATGTATCCCGGTCTTCTCCGCCGCTCTTCTTCGGTAAGAATATGCTTCCTACCCATAGACTTCATAAGGCTCATGAACTGGCGTAATTTGACCCGTCCATCTTGACTATCAACGTGGGACCACGGAAGGCACATGTGGCGGAAATATCAATTTTACTTTCTGACATGTTTATCCCGGTCTTCTCCGTCGCTCTTCTTCGGTAAGAATGTGCTTCTTACCCATAGACTTCATAAGGCTTATGAACTGCATGCCCCATAGCTCGTAATTTGACCCGTCCATCTTGACTATCAACGTGGGATCACGGAAGGCGCATGTCGTGGGGATATCAATTTTACTTTCTGACATGTTGCTTGCTGGAGAAGACTAGGATTGTAGACTAGAAAACTTTGTCTACATAGACATAACGGGATTTGGTTGCATGTGTAGAGACTCAAGCAACCAACCCCATCAACCAATATTGAACTCCGATGTGGATGTCGAAGGCGTTAATGGTGGCACTGAGATCCCTGCGGAAGCAGCGGCGTGTACCACACGCAACAATAGAGGGAGAGATGTGGCGGCACACTCGAAGAAGAGGGAGGTGCGGCGGTGCCCCCGCAAGAGAGAGGTGCAACGGTGGCGACACACCCGAGGAAGAGATAGAGGGGTGACGTGATGGGGTAGGGCTAGGGTTTCTGGGTATGAGAGCTCCAATCTAGGATTGCCGCTCTGATACCATGTTGGGAAAAAATGAGAATATGTATTTATTCCATGGAACCCTAGGTTCTCTTATATAGAGGAGAGGCCTATGGGTAATTTACATAAGATAGACGAAATAAAAGTAAACTGAGAAAACAATACATAAATATGAATATATCTCTACAGATTTCAATCCCGATAATGCCCCAAAATAGATCTGAATAAGAGGCAAAAAAACTATGTATCCGACCCTACTTAATTGTGAGAAAATGCTTTGGTGGTGGTGTTGTAAAAACTTCAAATATGCAACTATAGTCACAACATAAATCCACAATTTGGATCTAATAATGATGATGCCATCAGTGATCCAAGGAAATGAATGTACAAAAAGGAACTTTCAAGGAACATACATCTATGTAAACCATTTCTCAAAAAAATGAAAACCAAAATAGTTGGAACTTCAATAATTTGATTATTGTTGTAGTACATGGACAGATGCCTTCTTGTCACTAACCGTTGAATGTCATTAGAAGGGTTTCTTTATCAAACCAGCATGATATCCGATCATAAGTAAGATACCTCAATGCCTGGAAAGTCGGTCACTAATATAAGGTTGCAAAGTAAAGATTTTTTTATAATGTACTAAGCCTTCTCCCACTATAAGTAGGGTCGGCTACATGGATTCTTGCTCAAATCCATGTTGAAAGATTCGACTATTTTTACGCTGGCCGTCGACTACCTAACGCAACCCCTGCAAGAGTGGGATTTGAACCCTAGTCTTTTGTGTGGTAGACACACTGTACTACCACTAGACCATTAAGTGGGTACAAAAAGTCTTTTTTAAAGTAAAGATTTTTTTAAAGATTTTTTATCCTTTCAAAAAAACAGTAAAGGATTTTTTTAAGGCTGCAATCAGGAATATAAATGAAACTCAAATTTTATATCGATAACGCACAACTTACATTTAGAAAGCATAATATTGATCCAGCAAGGGATCCTCCAATAGCTAGAAGTGCAAGGAACCGGAAATCAAATATTATCTGTTCAATAAGACAGCAAGAATATGTTGAGGGCTCATTGACACTGTACAGGGAGAAAAGGCAGAAAATATGTTTTTTGATATTCGATGAAATCAGGTGAAAGAAGTACTATTAATTACCATACATAGTTATTACAAAAACTTGGTAGACACTGCAACAATAAAGCTCATTAGTTTGGTTCAAGTAATCATCATGTTTTATGGTGCTAAGTATCCTTTCGATAGGGAAAGGGTCACCAAAAGACACTTGAAATGCATGCCCATCACAAAATAAATGTCTGTGCATAACAATTACACACTTGAAAAGAATGACAAATCTGCATACAAGGATTAGATATTAACCTTCACATCTAGAAGCTACATAACGGATCTAACTCAGTGATGTTTGAGCACTAACTATACAGTATTTTAACTGTTTCAGGACAGTATTTTGTATGTGATCAAGAAAGGATGCTCGAACAAGAAATGAGATGGATTTCAAAAAGGGGAAAATTAGGAGAATGAAACGCCAATTAGTACATAACTCCTGATGCAATCATGGTGGGACATCATCAACTCCGTGAATCCCATGAAAACGCGGTCCCACCCAATGACGGAGGGGAAGTGACATTGACGCAACCATCGAGAATTTCTTCCCCTCACTACTGTCAACGAAAGGAACCTCCACCACAGGATCAATCTCCGTTACCGAGGGTTCCGTCCCTGCAAGTCTGTGGCAGACAACATCCAACATTTTGATGGAAAATGAGGAACAGAGGTCACCCCTACAACTGCCATGAGCGCATCATCAACGCATGATCCTGGAAGAAGCCCGTCTGAGATCACCTCCACCACTTCACCAATATACTTAAGCACCGCTTGCAATTCACCATGACTACGAGACCTGAATGGCATACCCTCCCTACGGAATATGCAACAATGCATGGAGCTCTTCAAACCCATCCAAGAAACAAGGTTGACACTTGAGAAAACCTCTTGCATCCCCCGTGCCATCCAACGATAGCCCACGAACGCATATCAAGAAGTCACCAATAGACACCACATCCCAAAGAATGGAGCACCAAGGTCAAGGGTCATGACATTCGCCGCATTCCGCAATGCATCAATCCTAGGACGACCCGCTCTAAAGAGCATGTGTACCCCGATGTGTTGAACACAATTCTTCACATCTTCCTCATTCATTTTCCAGATTGGACAAACCCATTACAGACATTTTGGCAACACCGGCTAACACCATGGTAGAGGTCATGTTCGAGGATTCCCCCTTGAGTGTCTCTGCTTCGACCAAATCTTCAATTGATTCATTGCCGCCCCTATAGGAGTCATCTTCAACAACTGGCTATCTCCTTTTCTAGATACTTTTAAACAAGCACTCCAAGTGCACGTGGTCTTCCCCATCGTAACATAAGCAATGCACCACATTACTGCAAACACGACCATAATGGCCCTTCCCACTAAATCGCGAGCAATGCAATTACTGTAGAGGAGACTAAATTTTCCCTCCTCCAAGCCTTTGTGATGCCACCAACAAACAAGCACCCATTCACCTTCTTCTCTCCCAACCTCCTCGGTTTAGATAATGTGGTGGCGCATGCTAAAGCGTTTGTAGAGAGCTAGAACATGTAATTCCTTATTTCGTTTTGCCTATTTTAGGCATCTAGTTTTAATTGAGGTGATAAATGGTGAAGTTTTTGGGCACACGGCTATACCGGTGGAGGCCTTTTTTTCAAAAAAAACTCCTTGGTGATGTCCCACTAGTTGGGACTTCCGCCCCCCTTCGATCTCCTTCTCACCCATCTCACTTCTTCTCTCCCATGCTCTCTCTCCCTCTCTAGCTCCCTCATATTTTTCCCTACCAAGTAGAATTTTGCTTTCAACCTTTTGTAACTATCAAGTAGATTTTTTCCTACCAAGTAGAACTTTGCTTTCAGCCTAAATCTTCCCTTGCTGCATCTTTTTTCGTTCTATAAACAGCATGGGTTGTGCATAAAAGATGTCACACGACTTCGAGGTGGCATCCAAGGCTCATTGCTACCCTCAGTAGGCTCGATTTTGAAGTTAGATAAGACTATTTATCCTAAATGGTCGAGGATGTTCTTAATGATCGTACGAGGATATGACAAGGAGCACATACTTCTAAAGCCAAAGCTTGTTGTCGAAAATCGGAACGAACGCTACAACAATGGCATGGCTTGTTCCGAGATTCTACATGAAAATGCATGGCATGTGGAACTCTCAGAAGGCGATGTATCAAGAGGATAAGAACTCAACTCTGGTGTTTCAAACTTATCATGATATGATGAAGAGTATATTACAAAAAAGACCTTGAACTATACACCCACTTTCAATGTCTTACAAGAACTTTGAAAAGTAACATCATGGTGCCCAATCTTTAAGATATGTCTTAATGTGATCCTTCACTATTGAAATTTGGTTGATTGTTTTGTTTTTCTAACCTTAAATCATAAAAAATGACAAAGCCTTCTTCCACTATAAGTAGGGTCAGCTCCATCGATTCTTGCTCAAATCCATGCTGAAATATTCGACTATTTTTTACGATGGATGTCGACTACCTAACGGAACCCCTACATGGGGGGTTTTGAACACTGGTCTTTTGGGTGGTAGACACACTTCACTACCACTTGACCATTTAAGGGGTTTTCTAACCTTATCATAACAGTTCAAAACCATACTGAAACATATTGAAGATCGAATACCACATTGTTACCTTTTCAAGTTCAGGTATGACATTGAATTCAAATACCATATTGTTACCTTTATCAAGTTCAAGTATAGTTTAGGGACATTTGTGTAATTTACTCTATAATGAATCTTAAAAAAGTCATCAACGTGGAGTCCATAGCTCGGTTGCGAGGTCGCTGCCTCGGGGGGAGTAACCCTGAGGGGGAGCGAGCTTTCTGCGGCCACTGCTTAAATTACGGTGGCTGGGGACATCGTGTTGCGGCTTGTAGGGATCCAATTCGAAGTTTCGCGTGTGGCAGGAATGGCCATCACAACTAAGTGCGGGCGAAGGGGGCAAGTGGCCTCGGTCGGATGCGATGCGGGTCGGATGGTAGTTCGGGGCCTCCGACAAGCGTGTTGCTGGTGGGGGTCTACCGTCGGGGATCTTAGGTGCTTGCAGAGGCTATGGCGGACGTCGGAGCGGTGCTTGGGATGGGTTTCAAGGGAGACGTGGTGTTGCTCGAGGAATCGAAGGTGTGTGCACGCGGACTAACGGCAGAGGAGAGTTGGAGGCTTGTGGATTTCTCGCGGACTTCTTCGGGACGAATGCACTGGAGGTCTCCGTTGCAACGATACGGATGTACAGGGTATGTTTTAGAGGAGGGCTTATTTGTTGTTAGGGGTGTACTGATTGTGGCTCGTGAGCTGGTGATGGTGCGAAAGGAGCTGGCATCAGTCCTGCAGGTGGCGGAGGTCGTCTCATCAGGGCTCCTGAGGGGCCAACCACCTTGGTTGGTGGTGCGGGGTATCGGTTTGGCGGCGGAGTTCCTTTGCAAGCTGGTGGCTCAGTTCGGGGGCTTGGCATTCCGCGTAGAGGTGGAAGTTGCGGGGAGGGGGGCGGTGGAAGGCGGCGAGGATGTTCGACGGAGGCAGCTTCGATCAGGAGGAGGTAGCGAGGAAGGGGAAAGGGGCGCTTTTGGCGGAATTCAAACATTGTTTCTGTTTTCGTCGGTGGAGTTGCCGTGTGAAGAGGGGAATCTGGGGCCCTCGGATGCTGTGTTCTTGGGGCACGAGAGGGGCGGCTCTGCTTGCCTCGGTAGACCCCCGCTTTTCTCGGAGGTGGTTCGAGGCAATGCGTCTTTGGAGTCTGGATCTGACTATTGGTGGAGGTCTAGACCCGGGTCCGTTTCGAGGGCGGGATCTGCCTCAGGCTAGCGGGCTTGCAAACCGAGTCGGGCAGGCTCCGAAGGGGGTTTCGAGGATCCGAAGGGCGGGATCCGAAAGGCGCTTGTGCGGGCGGAACCCGAAGGGGTTTTGAGGATCCGAAGGGCGGCATCCCAAGGGCGCTTGTGCGGGCGGAGCAGAAGCAACCGCTCGGTGTTTCGGTGGAGCAGATGAAGCCGTTTCCGATGGGAGAACACGCCTCGAGGTTGGCGGACTCGATGGCGTCCACGGTTGGGCTTGCCGCCACCTGTGGGGAGGGGTCGCATACGTTGCATGTGCGGCATGGAATGGATGATGGTATCGGTTTGCGATGGGGGGAGGTTTGTGATGCTCTCTAGAAACCTGGTGTTGCTCCAGGTCAGGTCGCTCTGCTCTGCTTTGGAGCGGGTGCATCTTTCAGGTTGGGCTCCGATCGTGTTCGTCTGCTCGACGGTGCGCGCGTGACCGGTACAGGTCCTCCTCCTGGATGCGCATCTGACGGTGCCCTAGAGCTGCAGTTGTTGGATGCTCGGCTGCTTGACGGAGCGCACGCGTTCGAGGCGGACGAAGTTGGTGGATCTGCCTCTATTGGGGCTTCGGGGTGGGGCGCGGACTCCCTAAATCTGCGATGAAGGGGTGTTTTGGGTTGAAGTACTCTAGATCGGCGATGTTGAACTTAAGGCGGCGGAGAAGGGCGGATGCGTTTTGGTGGGCAGCGGGGTTGCTGGGGGGGCGGGGGGGCAGACAACTTTTTGCATGAAGGCTTTCTGGAGCAGGTATCTAACAAGGAAGAGGGTGGTGAAACGGGGGAGATCATGCGGCTGGAGGAGGTGGTAGAGGAGGGGGATTAAGGTGGGCCCGATGGGGAGGGGTGCGGTTAGAAGGGAAGCGGTTCCAGAGAAGTGCATGAGGCTGGGACTGAGGCGAGGAATGGGTCTTCTTGAGAGGGGGAATTGCTGAGAGGAATGGAGCAGGAATTGCTCAACTGCGTTGGTGTTGTGTCACCAAAGGGTCTGCTACCGGTTCCTAAATGAAGATTTTGTCTTGGAATATCAGGGGATTGGGGCAGGCAGAAAAGAGGGGTGCAATGGCAAGAATGTTAAGGGAGAATGGTGTGGATGTGGCTTTGATACAGGAAATTAAGGTGGTAGGTTAGCTGGAGGAGATGTGGAGGGAGGTCGGGGTGGACGGCTTGAGGATTTCAGAGCGATCGGAGTGGTGGGAGCGACAGGGGGTTTAATAACGGGGTGGAACCGTGATGTGCTCGGGATGGAGGGGGAGGAGCTTTGCGGGAGTCATTCTCTTTCGGTCATTTTGGCTCGGGCGGCGGACGGCTCTCGTGTGCTAATTTCCAATGTTTATGGCCCTTGCAGTGGGGTTGGACTTGACGTGTTGGTGGAGAAGCTTGCTAGCGCGATGGCTGGGTGCCCAGAGATCCCGTGGATCATTGGCGGCGACTTCAGTGTGACTTTGTTTCCGGCAGACCGTCCTGGGCAGAGGAGAGGCAGAGATGCAGGTTCTGGTCTGATGCGGGACGCTTTTCACGTGTGGGGGATGGTGGTGTTGGATGCATCGGACTGCCGGTACACTTGGCGCAATTCAAGATCGAGATCGTGCATCGATCGCTTTTTGATGTTAACTGAGGTTGTGGCTCTTTTTCCATTGGTGGAGGCATGGGCGCTACCCCGGGCTCACTCGGATCACACACCTCTGCTTTGGTCCTCTGGGGTGGAGGCTCGGCACAGATTCTACTTTCGATTCGAGAAGGCATGGCTTTTGGAGGAGGGGTTTCGTGAGCTGGTGTCGGAGCACTGGGCGAACTGTTTTGTGCAAGGGTCGGTTGCGGCAAGGTTTGCTGGTAAGCTGAAGTCCCTGCGGGATTTTCTGAAGGTTTTGGGGCAAGGAGGTTCGTCAGCAGCGACATGAGAAGAGGAGGAGGGCGCAGGAAATGGTGTCTAGGTTGGATAGATGTGAGGACAACATGGTGTTATTAGAGGAAGAGAGGGCAGAGAGGGATGGGTGCCTAGCGGAGATTGTGAGAGAGGATAAGAAGGAGGAGCTTTCTTGGCGGCAGAAGGCACGGTAGCGTTGGGTGAAGGAAGGAGATGCGAATATGCGATTCTTCCATGCGGCGGCGTCGGGCTGTAGACGAAGGAACCGCATTCGCTCCATTGAGTCTGGAGGGGTAAAGATGGAGGGGGACAGGGAGGTGGGAGCGGCGTTGTGGTCGCACTTTTGGGCTTTCAGCCTGTTAGAGTTATTATATTTACAATTATATTTGTAACCCTTCCGGTTCCGTAACCCCCCATGACCCTTCGGGTTCCGTAATTCTTGTACTCTCTAGGGTTTTCTTTCTATATAAGAGACCCTAGTTCTATGGAATAAACATCTCATTTGTTCCCCTTCTCAACATGGTATCAGAGCGACGGTCCTAGACCGAAGCCTAATACCCTAAATCTGCCGCCACCATCAGCCCTCTCTCCGTCGACAAGGAGAGAGGGCTAGACCTCCTGTGTCACTCATGGATTCGATGGTTTCGCGCAAGGCAGTCCGAGTCCCTAGCAACACCAGCTGCCACCTCCAGCGGCACCTAAAGCGTCGTCCAAGGCTCTAGCAGCTCCAACCGTACCTCTTGCATCGCCGGCACTGCCTGGAGCCCCCTCCCCCTTACAACCCCTGCTTCACCATGACTTGTTTCTCCCAACTTGATGTTACATACTCTTTATTCTATCAAGTATGTGAGAAAGGGGGAGTCAGAGATGATTCTTCAGGACGTCTGCTATCCTACCACGACTGACAGGCCAACACTTCAGACTACTACTCAGACCATCCGTCTTCACCGAGCATCGACTTCTTCGATAGGGCGTATACTTCTTTTACGATCCGACTACTACTCCACGTTGTACTTCTTCTACAATGATTCTTCTCCAGGCACGACAGAGATATGTTCCGGTGACCTGCAGGCACGACAGAGATACGTTCCGGTGACCTGATATCGCAGCGAGTCTACAAGCATGGCAGAGATATGTTCCGATGACCTGAAAGCCGCAGACCCATCCTCGAGCGAGGTCTTCTACCAGCAGCGGACATATGTTCTTATGATGCATCGTGTGAAGATGTGGTGTATACTTTTCTTTTTGTTACAAGCTGCAGCTTTCTCAGCTCCAGCTTGAGGGGGAGTGTTAGAGTTATTATATTTACATTTATATTTGTAACCCTTCGGGTTCCGTAACACCCCGTGACCCTTCGGGTTACGTAACCCTCTATGACCATTCGAGTTCCGTAACCCCCCGTGACCCTTCAGGTTCCGTAACTCTTGTACTCTCTAGGGTTTTCTCTATATATAAGAGACATTGGTTCTATGGAATAAACATCTCATTTGTTCCCCTTCTCAACACAGTCGTCGGCGTGGTAGGAAGGGCTGGGGTTGGCAGGGAAAAGGGATGGAAACCCTCTCTGTGGACACGTCTGCCAATTTGGTCAAGCCGGTAGCGGAAGAGGAGGTGAAGGCGTTATGGGCGTTGAACGCGGACGGGGCTCCCGGGCCCTATGGTTTTCCTGTCTGCTTCTACAGGAAGTTTTGGGAGATGCTAAAGGGAGAAGTGATGGAGGTGATGTTGGAGTTCTGCGAAGGAAATTGTGGCTTTGAAAGGCTGAATTGGGAGCTTATATGCCTCCTTCCTAAGAAAAATGTGGCGGACAGGGTAGAGGATTTCCGTCCCATTGCGTTATCGAATGGGATCTATCTCATTATCGCCAAAGTCTTGGCTACTAGGTTGAGGGGAGTGTTGGATCAGATTGTATCGATGGAGCAGTCCACTTTTGTCCTGGGGAGAGCTATGGCAGATCGGTTGGTCACATCTTCAGAGGTGGTCATCGACTGGAAGAGATCCAGTTTGAAGGGAATTCTTTGGAAGGTTGATTTCTCAAGAGCTTAAGACTGTTTAGATTGGAAATTCTTATGGAGCTCTTTGAAGAAGAGAGGTTTCCCGGATCGGTGGATCGCTTGGATCAAGCAGTGTGTTACGACGACCTCGATCGCGGTTCTTGTGAATGGTCGTCCTCAGTGAGGTTTCTTCCAGCCGCAGAGGGGCATTAGGCAAGGTTGCATGTTGGCGTCGCTTCTGTTCGTGGTGGTGGTGGATGCGTTGGCAGTTATGATGAGATTAGCAATGTTAGAGGGGTGGTGGTCGGGGTACAGGCAAGGGGACATTTCTGTCCCGTTGTTGTAGTACGTGGACGACACGGCTATATTCTTAGGGGTGGACGAGGAGGGGAACAGTGAAGGAGATTTTTGGTAACATCTCGGGTCTTAAGGTAAATCGGGATAAGTTGGCGGTTGTCCCTTTCGGGACTTTGGAGAGGGAGGGGAGATTGCTTGCGAAGCTGCTTCGGTGCCCCATGGCGGCACTACCGATTTCATACTTGGGTTTGCCTCTGGTGGCGGGTCGTCTAAAGGCGACGAAATGGAGGCACGTGTTGGACCGGATCAAGGGGAGGTTGGTCGTTTGGAAGGCGAGGTTGCTGTCCAAGGGGAGAAAACTGGTTTTGCTCAAGCATGTTCTTTCGGCGATCCCGGTATTCTTCTGCTCAACAAAGGTCATGCCAATCGGGGTCCGTCGCGAGATTGAGTTAATCATGAGGAGAATCTTCTAGTCCGATGGGAGTCAGGTCCGTGGTGGATGTCACCTGATCGGCTGGGACAGGATTACAACGTCAAAAAAGAGGGGGGGTCTGGGCGTCAGGAGATTGGGGGAGATGAATAAGGCGCTCTTGGCTAAATGGGTTGTGAGGATTTGGGGAAACTCAGAGGATCTCGTTTGTAGACTATTGAGGAACATCTATGGGGTGTCGGGGTCGTTGGAGGTCGGATTGGGGTGCATCCTTTCATCTCTGTGGAAGGAAGTGGCGATGATTGTGTCGGAAATGGCATGCAGATTGGAGCCTTGTCTGGGGAACGGGGATAGCTTCCGCTTCTGGCTAGAAGATTAGTCTGGCGAGGGGGGCTTGGGAGGTTGTTATCCAAGATTGTTGCAGCGCGCGGCGGACAAGGAGAGCACGGTTAGTGAAGTTTGGGGAGAAGGGCATGGTTTCCGATTTTTGTAACAGAGTTGTCGGACCAGAGAGTAGAGGAGTTCATGGAGATGCGGGCTGTTTTGGCTCATGAGCGAGGCTCCGTCGGTGGGCATGGATCATTTTCTTTGGGCAGACGGTAGATTTTCCGTGAAGAAAGCTTACTTGTATTTCATCGGGGAGGAACAGGGGGTAGAGGAGGATGAGGGGGTGGATCTGTGCATGATTTAGAGGAGCGAGGTACCGGCTAGGATCAAAGTATTTTTGTGGTTGTTCAGGCTCCGTAGGATGCTCACGAAGGAACGGAGGGGCCGGATTTTGGACATGGACGACCAGACGTGTGATCGGTGCGGCGTGGCGACGGAGGATTTGGATAACCTGTTTTTCTCTTGCCCGTCTTCGGTTGACGTGTGGGTGCAGCTTGGTTCTCCGTGGCTTGTCCCCATGGATTCCGTTGGCTTCTGGAGTAGTATGAGGAATGTGTGTGGCTTTGGCCACGAAGATAATGCACTCTTGTTTGCAGTGATTTAGGCCATCTAGTGCGCACGGAATGATGTCATTTTTGGGGGGTCGTCCATTTTACTATGAGAATGTGCTTGAACATTGCAAGGCGTTGTGTACAACTTGATCTTTGTAGCGACTGGAACTTGTAATATTTTTTTCGTTTTCTTTTTTATATAAAAAATCTTTTTTGGAGGTGGTTCCCATCCTGGGAGGCCACCCGATCTTTTCATAAAAAAATGAATCTTAAAAAAGTAGGAGGCCAATTACCTAAATATTTCTCATTTAAAATCCTTGTTTGAAAAATACAATGCAAATATAGCCCATTAGCTAAATATTTCACTTAAAATCCTTGTTTGAAAAATATAATTCAAATATTCCAGGATATAGATACTCAAAGCAAAAAAGGAATACTACAAAATATGTTGATAAAGGTTTTCCTAGCCAGACATTTTTTTTTTTTGAAAACTCAAAAAAAGGGGGAGTCACTCGATGGTGATCGCCCCAATATATTAAAAAGTAAAAAGTAGACAAAAGAAAAGAGAAGAGAGAAACTGTACAAAGACGGCCCACCGAAATGGAGGCCACTAAGAAAGGGACCCCCCAAGTAACGGCAGAAGTTTAGCCATGGTCCCAATCCTCCAGAAGGCGCTTAGCTCGTATTATGATATTTTCCCTGTAAAACCTCTGAGCTGAAAAGATTGCTTCGTTCCTCCCAAGCCAGATGCTCCACACCCTAGCGATTGGATCAAGAAAAAGCTTCCTCTCCCTGCCCCTCGAGTTAATCAAACTGTCGCACAAAGCTGGAAAGGATACGTGATTGATCCAAGGGAGATCCGCCCAAATCGTGCAAACGTGACTGCATTCGAAGAATAAGTGAGTAATTGTTTCCTGTTCCGCCTCACAAAGCCCACACAAGGGATCAACGTTCGGAAAGAAAACTGCACATCTATCGCGAGT
The DNA here is from genome assembly GCA_037367405.1 of Ottelia alismoides. Classification (NCBI taxonomy): domain Eukaryota; kingdom Viridiplantae; phylum Streptophyta; class Magnoliopsida; order Alismatales; family Hydrocharitaceae; genus Ottelia; species Ottelia alismoides. Next base: position 375,748 of record JAZKJV010001365.1, on the reverse strand, counting down.
CAAAAGCCGCCCCCGACGAAGAAGCCATAAAAAAATCCCAATACTCTCAGGAAGCTTGAGGCCCCACAAGAATCGACAATCGCGCACAAAGATATCGTCATCGGCAATGAAAGGGTGAGCGAGAGCAGAATAAGCCTTACGAGAAGTGAAGGACCCATCCTTCCAAGCCCAATGATCGCGCACAGCTGATGGGCGAGGAGCGTCACCAAGATGGGCCAATAAGGATAGATAATCTTGCATCCGCTGATCGGACAGGGACGCAGCGATCTGAGGGTTCCAGCTACCATTGTCCCAGCAAGAGGCCACCGACGCATCTTTGTCCTGGACCAAAGCAAACAGCCTCGGAAACATTCTGTCAAAAGCACCCCTTCCAGACCAGTCGTCAGTCCAGAAGCGAAAGGAGCACCCGTCGCCCAGCACCGGCGAAAAGAAGGAACGGTAATGCCGGAAAGCAGCCGGCACGCCACGCCAGAAGGGAGAAAGGATGCAAATCGAGTTCCCATTAAAGCCATCAATCAAATCCGCACCAAGCAGAGCGCGCAGGACATTAAGCATAAAGTTTTCCTCCTTTCCCCACACCCTAGTAGCCCACTTGAGAAGGAGAGCTTCATTCGCCAAAAGCAGGTGCCTGACACCCAAACCCCCCAAATGCTTGGGCCGAGCCACCACATTCCACCCCACTAGGTGAACCCCTCTTCTCCCCTCCCCCTTGCATCCCCACAGGAACCCACGCATACACCTCTCCAGCTTAAGGCGAATCCCCTTAGGCATACCACGGACTGTGAAAGAATAGATTGGAATAGAGGAAAGTACGGCCTTAAGAAGCACCAAGCGCCCACCCCTGGTCAGCAACACCGCTCGCCACCCCGCGAGGCGGGCCTCCATCTTCTCCACGACAACCTTCCAATCACGAAGACGAGACCGACCAACCACAAGCGGCAGCCCCAGATAGTCAAATGGGAGAGAAGAGGGGCCGGATCCGAGGAGTTGCGAGCAAGCCAAAGTCTCAACTTGTGTCATACCGAAAGGCACCATTTTAGACTTCGCCGCATTAATCACCAGGCTCGAGGCCTCACTGAATAGGTGGACAGTAGTGGCCATACCTGCTACAATATCGGGCCCCCCCTCAACAAAACACAAAGTGTCGTCAGCGAACTGAATGGATGGGACATGGAGATCCCCAACATAACAGCCCCGAGTCAAACCCGCCGAGGCCACGCCCTCAATCATGTGTGGCAGGACGTCAGCCGCCAAAACAAATAGTAAAGGGGCCAAAGGACACCCCTGTCTAACGCCCCGCCTCGGTTGGAAGAAGCCCCCCACTGGGCCTCCGTTCAGCAGTAAGGATAGGGAGGTCGTGGACACACACCTCCGCATCTAAGAAATCCACGTCGGGGGGAAGCCCCGCCCAAGGCCCTAAATGTCGGTTTCGGTCACCATTTCGGTATCGACCAAAACAGAATTTCGATGGAATTTCGGTGGAATTTCAACCGAAATTTCGGTCATTTCGGTCATTTTTTGTACTAGGATCCCCATATTTCGGTCATTTCGGTCATTTCGGTCGAATTTCGATTTCGACTGGATATCGATATTCGACAGAAACTCGATCGAATTTCGCTGAAATTTGAGGCCATGGCCCCGCCGCCTCAAGACCGACCACAAAAATCTCCAATCAAGGCAATCGTACGCCTTAGCAAAGTCAATCTTCCATAAGATCCCCTTAGCATTGGACCTACGCCACACCGCGATGAGCTCGGAAGCCACAGCAAAGCAGTCAGAAATGTGACGGCCACGGATAAAGGCCGCCTGCGTAGGCGAGACAAGGGACAGTAGAAGGGGGGCAAGTCGCCTGGCCAATAGTTTAGCGATGATTAAATAAATCCCGTTCGAAATAGAGATCGGCCTGAAGTCTTCAATGTGGCATGCCGGTTGGACCTTGGGTATCAACACGATCAGGACCTTATTAATCTTATCAAAACCATTGTTGCCGTTGTAAAAATCTTGAGCCACCTCCAAAACATCACCAGCCACGAGGTCCCAGAAATCTCGATAAAAAGCGACAGAGAACCCATCCGGGCCCGGGGCGGCATCAACATTAAGGTCCCACAGCGTGGCTTTAAGCTCCTCCAACGAGAAAGGCCTCAGTAGAGCCGAAGCTTCCGATTCCGAAATCGAGGGATCCCCCTGACCCAGCCACCACCAGCGGCGAGGCGCCCTGGAGCCAAATGCGTTTTTGAAATGGTCAACAAAGGCAGAACCCATTTCCCTATCCCCAGAAATGATGGAGCCATTAACCAAGATAGAGCGAATGGAATTTCGTCGTCGCCTCCCACTGGCCACCCGGTGGAAGTAGGCAGTATTCGCGTCCCCCTCCTTTAACCATCGCAAACGAGACCGCTGCCTCCATTCAATTGAACGTTTTTTGTCCTCGGCTTTGACAATATCAAGGCTAGATGCACGCTCCAGGAGTTCCTCCTCCGTTAAGTCACGCACATTCTCCTCGCGGTCCAGGCGCACAATAATAGCCTCCGCTGCATTCCTAGCCTCCACACGAGCGAGGCGCGTAGACTTCTTGAAAGCCGCCAACGTCGTACGCAACGAAGCTAATTTTTGATCCAAGCGAGCAGCAGCGGCACCCACAAAGGTGGACTGGCACCAATGGTTACTGACCAGATCTTTAAACCCCGGCTCCAATAGCCAACACCTTTCGTAGCGAAATATACCCCTGCGCGGTAACGCATCCCCAGAGTCCCAAATAATCGGATTATGATCCGAAAAAGAACGCGGCCGAGAATCCACCCAGCATAAAGGAAAGAATTCCATCATCTTACCATTCGCCAAGAACCTGTCAATTCTCGAGTGAGAAGAGCTATTCCGCCAGGTATAGGAAATATCATTCGGCACGAGCCCTTCCAAGGCCAATTCGGAAATAAATGTGATGAAGTCATCGGAGCCAGGGTCCCGGCCCCCGCGCCCACGCGGCCGATCCGAAGATAGTGCAGTAACGTTGAAATCCCCTCCCAGGAGCCAAGGGGTATCCGCGAAATCAGAGGCCATCTCACACGAATCCTCCCAGAGTTCCCTCCGCAGCAAATGGCAAGTAGGAGCATAGATAGCAGAAAAAGCAATGTTTACATTGGATTCCACGCGAGACAAAACCACTGTCAATTAGTGCCTCCCCACACGCATGGAAGAGAATTTGAATGTCCCTGAGCGCCAAGCCAGAATAATACCACCCGATGCGCCATTGGCATCAACGGATCTAAATTCGTCAATGGCAAGAGCTCCGAAAGATCGCCACAAGAAGTCGTCGATACCCGAAAGCTCTGATTCTTGGACAAACACAACATCACATTCCCACTCGTTGAAGCGCATTCCCAGGGCTCGCCGTTTGTCAGGATCCCCGAGGCCCCGAACATTCCAAGAGAGGATCTTCATTAACAACCAAGTGAACGACCCCTAATAGGAGCGAGGCCGGCTGCCTCTGCCACCGCATCCCACAATGTCGCGCTAGAAGAAACCATAGGGGAGTCTAGGCGTGGACGAGATCTCCTGCAGTAGCATATGTCGAACCGCGAAGAGGTAGAGACCGCAGGCGCAGAGAGGGCTCCCCCATCCCCTGGAGAAACAGCGACATCGACATCGTAGGGTTCCTCCATCGGAGGAACGAGAGGTTCTCGAAGCAAAGAAATAGCCGTGGGAGTCCAAACAGGAGGGGGTAAGGGAGCCTGAGCAAATACAGGGGAGGATTCGAACTCCTCAAGGAGAATCTGCCGAGTCAGCACCGCTGAACCGCCGTGCCCGATAGGCATACCCGCCATAGGCTCCGGAGGCATAACCGGGTCAACATAAACCCGCAACCGAGGCCAAGATCCGAACCGCATGGATCCATTATGGGAATAGCTTGTATGATTGCGCACGTGGCCCGATACGTCAATAAGAATGCCAGCAGACGTCAGAGGAGGCGGTTGCAGGGTAGTCGAATTGTCCTCGGCAGCACCAAAACCAGATACATTACGCCTGATAGGATCCGAGCACGTCTTCCGAGAAGACCGAAGGAACAACGGGCCAGAGGGAATAGACAAAGCAGGCGTCTCCTCGTTTCCGCCACCAAAACTTGACACGTGGTCTCCAGAAGTCGAAACGATCATCCCCACGCCTGGGGACTTTGAAGCAACCATGATCGCCGGAGACGAAGACTCGGCCGCCGGCGCCGCCGAAGGCGAAAGAATAAGGAACTCCACCTTAAAAGACCATTTACCGATCTTCAAGGTCTCGAAGAGGATTGTATCCACCGCCTTTGCGAGGAAGGAAGAAGAGCATTCCATAAGGATTTTTGTACACGTCCAATCGCCACCCGGAGATAACCCATCATCGAGAACTGCCAGCACTTCCCCTCAAGCTCCGATGGCCCTTGAGAGCGCCGCAACGGTGCGAGAAAGGAAGGGAACTCCTCGCACTTCCACCACGCAGACCTCCTGAGTCACAGAAGCACCGCCGGCCACCCTGAAGCACCTCCACACCACCTCGCCATCGCCTTTGAAAGAGAGGAGACATTCCCGCTGGTCCCGGGAAAGTCCACGAATGCAGCAGCGGGTGGAATCCAGCACGACGAAATCCCCGCCGAACTGGGGTCCCAGGAAAGCCAACACGTTGTTTTGCAGCATATCCCATGACAAACCGGGTCGCTGCAGGACCCCCACCACCGCGAAACAACCAACAGCACGAGAACTCCCCGCCGCTTGAGTGTACACCCCACGCACCACCACTCCAGGCTCCACCAGCCCCAGAGGAGACTCCCCATGCAAAGACTCCCCGCCTTCGAGGGCACCATCCCGCCCCATCATCGACGATAATCGTGCCTCCACAGCTTCACCCAGCCTCTCGACAGCACCCGGCCTCTCCACAGCTACACCCGGCCTCGCCACAGCTGCACCCGCCCTTACCACCTGAGCGAAAGATCGCGATCCAACCCCGGCGAAGTTGACACCGCAGCTGCCATGCACCACAGGCGACAACACCGACGATGGTGGACGCGAAGAAAAAGAACGGGAAGTCGTAGAAGCTTTGCAAGAGATCCTCCGATGGCCAACTCCACCACATGCATAGCATCGCGGAGGGAGAAGACAAGAGGATGCCAGATGACCATGAACGCCACACCAGAAGCACTTTTTCCCCCGTTTTTTATGCGACACCTTCTCCCAGCTACCTTCCCCGCCAGTAGACTTCGCGGCAGCGCCAACCACCCGCGCCTCCCCTTCCCCCCCAGTCGCGACACCAGCCTGTATCGAACACCCCCCCCCCGCTCCCCCTCGCCCTTGATGCATACGCCTCCCCCCCGCATCCCCTCGCGCGCACCGAAGGGCCTCCACCGGCGCCCTTCGCACCATCGCCCCTCGCACTCCCGAGAGATTTCACGCGCCACTCCATCTGGTCAACAGTTTCCTAGCCAGACTTGTCCCGATTTGTGTTGCTTTTAGATATTAAATGATTACAGACTTAAAACTACCCGCATTGTGTAAGGCAAACTAAGTCATCTAGTCGTTTTTTACAATATCGTGACTCACATATTCAAGGATAAACTACCACCTTGCAGCTCTCATTCATGTCAAGGAGGATGTGGTACATATCGAGGAGTTGCCCATGGCCTACCATGCCTATCAAATGATGATGCCGCATAATATACATTCTGTGGTAAACCTAGACATACTGAGACTGTATGTTAGTCCACGAATGACTACCTTCCTCTTAATCGTGTCATCACCACTAACAGTGACAGACAGACTATGATGGTACGTGGACTTTGATGTTCTAATGCATAGGCTAAGTATGTTGACCCCTCGTGACTCCATCCACTCCCTTCGAGGTGAACACTTTGATATAGTTGTTTTCTCTCATTCGGGTATTTTTCTTGTTTCTATTAAGCTTGGCTCTAATATCGCTTAGTTAGTTGATATAGGGGCTCCCACTCATCTCTACGAAGAGAGGAGCCTACTTAGACACATGCCAAAAGTATGTTTAGGAAGAATTCTCATGAAAGTTATCACATGTAAAGGGACAAGGGGAGGTTAGCCTCACCCTCCACACACACACATCAATCTCACTATGTTGACAGCTCTTCCTTTTAATGCATTTACTTTTTACACTTGACATTCTGTGGAACTATATCCAATCAAACAAGGTTCCACCACCACAAGGGAATGAACAATTAGAATGCCATGATTATAATTCCTTTTGATCTGCATATCCTCTATGTAGTTATTGGATGGAGGAGATCTACAACAAATACGAGGGTCCTTAAATGCTCTTTAACATAAGCATTAGATGAGGACCCTAAAATTACAGTTATTTGGTAAACAAGGGATATATTGATTATCGTTAATGACGTCCTATTGCTTTGTAACCTCCTATGGACAAGAATATTGCAACCATGGTCATCAAGTATATGACAATGCATACGAACTATACAACCATCAACATGCATAGCTCTACAACGACATCAAGCATTCCTTCATAGCCATTAAGAAGAAGCTTATGCGTCTTGACATGCCGACATTTTTTCCTTTCAAACTCATGAGGATTATTTTGGTACGTTCCACAATTCATAATTTATTCTCACGAAATCAGAGTAAAAGCAATTTTAATAGGAGAACAAGGAAACATGGGATGGTGGTTGTGAAATGGGCATACATGGGGAAAGAAAGATATAAGTGAAAACGAGGTAAAGACAAGAGACTTTGTTAAAAATCGAATTGAGCTATGTCACTGTGGGAGAACCACCAAACAAGGGTGTCGCCGCTTCGGAATTATTTGCCTAAGGCAGTTATTTATATTATCATAACATAAGTTCGATAACCTATATTCTAATGCTCGATACCATAGATAAACCTTCTAAAGCAACTAGACCATTGTTCCATGACATATGTTACCATAAATATTGTGTAATCTCTAATCGTGGCAAAGTCATCGATATTGATTTCATTTTTAAGGCTAATACAAAATGAAAGAACGAGGCCAATTAGTAGTGCGATACGAGTCAAAAAAGGTAGATGAGGTCTAGTTCAAGTGAGTTGTAGTATCTTCCTAGTTGTGCTTTTGGGAAGAATGATTGCATGTTAGCCTTGCTTGTATTATATATTAGGATGGTATTTGCTGCATAACTGCCTGGAAAGTCTATCGGGTTGCTTGCACGCTTCCAAAGCCTAAGCAAAAGGAGATGTCCCAGCCCACGGTGGGATTTCCCTTCTCTAACCACGTATGTATGTTGTTCATCTCCTAAACAAACTACTAGATAGAGAGAATGGCATACGGCGAACTCCTTAACTCAGTCAACTAATCCAACACAGCTTTTTCTCCCCAAGCTTAGTCCTCCTAACCCAAACAAAGAAGGAGAAGATGTACCAAAAGAGGAGAACAAATAGTATCAGGTCTCTCACCTCATTCTTGCACCCCCTCTGGAACGAGGCTTGGCCCTAGCCTCGTAATCATCATTTTTCTAATCAAGAAGGTCGTCAATGAAAGGTCCCACACCATTAGTTGTTCACACTGATTTATTGCTCTTCAAGAACCTCTACGTCGGAGCATTAGGCTGATTTTGGATGTAGGGGCGAGGAGAAAAAGAGAACACTTGCGATGGCTCGTACAGACCGATGAGAAGGCATGGAAAAAGATGAGGGCCACCGATAAGGGAGAGGGGAGGGTTAGGAGAGCCACCATCCATAAATATGTGAGGGAAAAGGAGGGATAAACATTTGTTACTCATCGCAAACGTGGGCAGCGTTGCTTCCGGTGTGGAGAGTATGATCACAGGGATGTCGTCTGTCCGTCACCTCCCCATTGCTTTGGTTGTAATGACATCGGTCATCGGAAAGCGACTTGTCCTAAAAATGTAAAGATTCAAGATAGCCATTTACATCCCGTAGACGTCAACGCTAAACAAAAGACTGGAAGGGAGTCACACGTTGAAGCACGCTCTTATGCATTAGTGGTTGCTAGAGCTGACATAGTTTCATCAAAAGAGGTTTTTCTTATAGGTGGCTGCTCTAGATCGTCGTTGGATCTCCTCTCAGGGCTTGGGTTGCTTCGGAGAAGCCTGAGATCGTCGTTCTCTGGAGATGTAGCTCCCCTAAATGTGAAAATCATGTATGCAGGTAGAATTTTTATTGAAGAACAAGCATGTTGATGGAATAGTTTGGCGTCTTCTGCGTTTCGTAGATGGTGAACTTCCACCATCGAGTTTGAATGTGGTTCGGGTTATGGTTGTACCCTTCCTCTTACACATGGTGGCTATATTGAAACCAGCATTGAGAAAGCTAGGAGTGGTGTTGAAGATTTTGGTGGATGGTTGGGTATCGGGTTCTAACCCTTTTGTCACCTTAGTGGCCCTTGAGAGCATGAAAATCCTAACGGAGGAGTTCTGCTCGTTGAATGTGGGATGTGCTTCATTTCGTTTGCTGGTTCATGTGGTGTATCCTCCACTGCCACTGCCTTGGGTCCCGATTCCGGTGGTTGAAGGGATGAGCTTATTATCGACCACTTCGACGGAGGTGGTGCTCAGGAGGAGGAAATCGAAATAGTTGTTCAAAGGACGCAATCCAAAGAAATAAATCAGGAAGTTGTGCAATCAATGGGGGATTCGAAGGGATTTGCACATTCAAATTTCAAAAGAGGGCCAAACTTGGAAATAAATCGTCGCCATGCCCAGTTCTCGTGGAAGATCAGGAATCCTTCACCGCCTCTCCTTCTAGGGAGCAGAGCTCTCTTCAATGTGTTGTTAGCGATTGGGTGCCTATGCAATAAGGCGTGTGCGGATCCGAATTGCTGGAGTGTTTGAATCACCAGCATTTCGCTCTAAAGGGTCCGATTACCCTAATCAGGTTAGCGGAAAATGCATGACCTGTGCACTTTGGTTCCAGGAATGCTTCCGGATCCTGGTTATTACCCTATTCTCTCCCAACCTTTGAATAGGAGCGTGGCTATTCAAAGGGACTGCAACTGGAGGCTGGTTTCGAACAAAAGGAGGCAGATACAGTTGAGGGATCTGCAACTTCGATTCCTACTATTGAGGAGGTGGTGTGCGATGAAATTGTTACTGTAACGTCCCGAGCTTAGGTCCCCGGTCCGTTATCGAGGAAAACTGGCCCTGACAACTTGTTGGGTTCTGACCCAAATGGATCCATTGACAACCGTCCAAAATGCTTAAGCCCAAGTTATCAAGTAGTAATCCCCACCACTTATAAACCACACCCACACTTCGTGAGTTTTAGATGTGGCACTATGTTTGGGGGTATGGGTGTTACAACCTCCCCCACTTATATTCGCAACGTCCTCGTTGCGACATGGCACATCACTTATTCCCAGTGATAGTGACGGTTGCACGCTCTGGGTAGCATTTTCCTCCAACCTATTTGTAGGGGCGGCTCCACCTCTCGGGTAGCCCTTTCCACTATCAGAGGGAAATTGGCTCTGATACCATTTGTAACGGAACGGAATGCGATGACTGGCGGAAGCGTGCAACTTGAATTCGCACGACGGAACCATTAGCGATTCATGCATGATAATCATTGAGCATACAAAAATCATTCTAAAAAAGATCTATAAAATCCAATTCAATCGAGAGTTCCATTATTACAACATCTATAAAGGGTATACTTCCAAAAGAAACTAAATAATTTTACAACATGGGTCCCTGTTCCAGTGGGCATACATATATCCACCATAAACCATGCAATATCCATACCGCGCTGAATGTCTTATTGAGTTTGTTGCATGAACTTGAATGCTTGATCAAACTTGTTCTTTCAATTGAAATAAATAAACATAATTTGCATGAGCCTAATGTCCAGTATGTATCGGGGTCCATGCATGGGAATTCTGACGGCCTTTTAACATGTTATAATTCATGTACTTAACTCTCAATAGAATAACATCATTACGTGCCTAATTGTCCCATGCATGTCTAAGTCTGTTCCCCTAACAAGGTGCATATTGAATTCGACATGAATATACATGTGCAATACACATAAAGAATATATAAGCTACCATTTTTCATCATAAGGGGTATGTTTCTCAAATTCATGATATGTTTATGCATCCTTGATCATTTAGATCACTCTTTCGGATTGACCCCTTAAAATAGCTTTTGCATGACTTGTGACGGTTTATTATTCTTAAACCATTTCTCTTCTAACATATAATGATTTATCTTTTATTAAATCATTTCCTTGCATAACATGTAATGGCTTACCATTATAAACAGTTTCTTTCACATCATGCAATGGCTTACCTTTCTAAACCATTTCTTTCATAGCATGTAATGGTTTACCATTATAAACCATTTCTTTCACAATATGTAATGGCTTACCTTTCTAAACCATTTCCTTCATAACTTGTAATGGTTTATTCTTTCTTTAAACCATTTTCTTGCATGACATTTCAGTACATGTGTACATATACTTTAACATTAGCATAACTGTACATATACCCATGAAATTAATATAATTGCACATATTCCCATGACATTAACTTAATTTCACATATGCCCATAATATTTTCAATGTTTAGGGTTGTCTTAATTGTTAGACTCTTAGGCGGCTTTGATGGCTTTGCTGGCTTTACCGCTGGCACTAGCGGTCCATAACATAACATGACAGTGTAGCTTCAATTGTAGAGGACTTAGCTTTTGCCTCTATGGTTCCTTGCAACCATACGCCCCTTGTGGCGTTGCCCATTGGGCTTACAATAATTGGACTCTATAGGTGGCTCCCACCCTTAGGTGTAGCACTTAGCTCCGCTTATCGTCAGTAGCTACAACAGTAGAGGACTTACCTTTTGCCTCTGTGGTTCCTTGCAACCATACGCCCCTTGCGGCATTGCCCCTTGGCTAACACGATAATTGGACTCCAGAGGTGGCTCCCATCATTAGGTGTAGCACTTAGTTCCGTTTATTGTTATCGTACCATTAATCATTTTAAGAAAATTTCAATTATTTTATTAGCACTTCCTTTTCCATGCAATAGTGGTTCATATGAACATTGTAGTTCTATATTTTACGGTCAAGATTTATGACTTTGTAGATTTAATAATCACCATAATGTTTTATACATTCAAATAAAACATCCTATGATGGTGAAGTATCGGTCATACAACTTACTCAAAAAGGTTGTCATCATCTTCCAATTTTACAATAACACAATTATTTTATGTCAGTGGAGTTCCTAAAGTATAATACCAATTATTTATCCTCCAAAATAAGTCGTTATAGTATCCTACGTGGAGAAACTACACTTATATTAAGGTGTCGATGATTAATTTGTTGATACTCCCTCGTAATATAAGTATTTATATTTATACACTTCAATTGCTCGTATGTGTGCCAGACTGTATGGTTTAGATACATTGGCAAATTCCATAACAGTATTATTGGGAACTCTGGAATGGAAGTTTACTTTATTTGCTAGCTATTGATAACATATAGATATATCTTATAAACTAAGCAATAGAATTTGATGAGAGCAAATTTTTAACTTACGAAAGATTTTTGCCAACAGTTTTAAATTTTATTTAAAGCTGATTGTAAGTCCAACCCTAAAATCTTTTAATTTATACATATAAAAAAAAAAGAACAAATATATAACATCTACGTAATTGACCCATTTATTGTACTAGCTACAAATCATCCCCAATTAACGGATATATTAAATAGTTCCATTTTTTTGTAATGTGAATGTCAAGATCCAAACTCGAACACATAACCATGATTCAATAATAAGGATCAAAACCTCCAACCATCCTCGTTATGATACTAATGGCATATGAATTAATCTAATATTTTCGTGTGGCAATCAATGATAACAGAAGATCCATATATAAATAATGAAGTGACATTTTTAAATCTTCAATCTTTTTATCACTAAACAAATGTTACGAGCTCCTTATATAAATATTGATATATGAAGATAATTAATTTGCTCGAGAGCGAAGGAAGAACTTTTAATGTCTATGGGCGGCGAAATCAACTGTTGACATGATGAATATATTAGGACTGTAGGGATATTACAGATATGAACCTTAAGATATATCTTCGATGTGAATTAGTACCACCTATAACAAATCTTAAGGGTTTGACATATACATCTACAGATTGTATCTCAAATTTGATGTTGGATTATGCGTAATCCTAAACCGAAACATGCATTTTGAGATCGTATTTTATGCAAACTAAGTAGCTACTTAACGCAATTATCGTTGTAAGGCATAAGTAGATTCATCATATTGTATTCCTAAGGGATCGACACATACATTGAAATGCCTTAATCCGGACATGATCATTGCTCATACTTAAAATCCTATGCCGACATATAAATTCAGAGTTCTGTCCAAAATTGAATCGATATATATGTGTGCTAACCTACAAGCCGACGCATACATTTACATATCGTAATTCAGATTTGATCATTGTTAATATGTATAACCCTAAGCCAACACATACATTACGATCTCATTCTAAATCAAGTCATTGCGTATACGTATTAACCTACGGAACCAATACATACATTTAGATGTCGTAGCTCAAATCAAATGGTTGCGTATACGAAAATCCTACACCGACACATACCTCAAATCCAGCGCGTAACTCTCCCCGACGTATCCGTCGCGCATCCTTCCGGGCACAGATCTGCATTCTCCTACTCTTTTGATTCGACGCCTCCTTCACCTACGATGATGATGGGCGTCCGGTAAGATCTCTCTTCCTCTTTCTCTCTCTCTCTCTATCTCTCTCTCTCCTCCTCTCTCAAAATGTAAGGGAGAAGGTGACGTGAGGGGTGGAGGGAATCCTTGAGATTTTAAGGTTGACAATGAAGGGAATTTAATGGCTACTAATAAGGAAAAAAATGAATGGAATATTGAATCCCATTCAATAGGGTAATAAAAGGCAAAAATGGGGTAATGACAAGGCTATTAGGATTTTTTCCAAAAAATAGCAGCCGTTACAATCTACCGCCCTTAAAAAAATTTCGTCCTCGAAATTTCTTAGTAAAGAGACATGTCATAGATTCATGTAAAGAGTCATCGCATTCCGTTCCGTTACAAATGGTATCAGAGCCGGAGTTCCTCTGGGTGTAGGATATCCACAATAGATAGTGACCTAAGACTGATATGAATAGAGTCAAACCTAGGTATTACATGTAACTAATTGACCCTTTGATTTTCTAAATCAGATGACCCGTCATTATGGAATTATGATGATCAGAGATCGCAAGTCATCATAGAATAATGAGATTATTAAGGACTCACACCAACAATTACTATAGTTGATGACAATTATGAGTCAACAATGAAAGTATCATGCAAGAGCTTTGGTGGATTATACTGAAGATCCTTATTCTCAACAATCCATTCATCCTATAGGGTAAACATGATATTGAGAAAGTTAAGCATTGAATGTAGGAAATGGATGCCTTTTGAAAGTACAAACTATCTTGAGAAGGATAAATAATTTTGAGACACTTTGTTTGAAAGATATATCTAATGAGTGACTGAGTCAATGCAAGATGATCTACCTTTCTAAGATGTATTCCATTAAATTAGGTGACTTTATTGAACTCTCATAACCTTGAGAATGCTGATGATTATAGGCAATCAAAATTCTTAAATCTTTGATGTTATTAAAGAGTGCAATAAAGTCATGGAGTAGAGAAGAATGAGAATAAGATATGTATAGAGGATGATTTTATATACAAGTGGACTCTCCATCAATGTTATCTTCTAAACTAGTTTAATTTTGAGAACTTATGATCAAATGACACATGTTGAAGTTAGTGAGATAGAGAATTAGTTACAATAACAATAGGATAAAGAAGTTTTCTTTAGTGACTTGATGTTCCTCCAAAATAAGCATTTTTATCTTGTGAAAAAGGAAGTAAATCACATATCTCTATATTAGGTACTAAGCTGTGCATAACGTAACTTTGAGAGATTAATATCTACCATTTGGATAGATGATTATTCATTTTGATTATCGAAAAGATCCTTTCTAAATCAATCTACTTATGAGTTATCAATAACCCGGAATAAAGGAGGACATTTCGGAAATATCTTTAAGAATAATATTCTATCATTGTGAATTTTAGATCCCTCCTTTTGTTTTCATATAGACTCTTGTAGCTTTTGTGGAGTTTAGGATTAGGGCATTTTCAGAATACCTCGATGGCTTTGTAATCATATGTGGATGATAATGCTATATACTCTTGTGATATGGAGAACCACCAAATACTTCTCAATATGGTATTCGAGTCCCTACTCGAACACCAGCTTTATGCAATGTTCTTTAATTATAACTTCTTGTCGGACAACATCATCTTTCTAGTCATGTCATATTTATGAATGGTATTGGAGTTGTCATATTTATGAATGGTATTGGAGTTGATCTTAATTAAGATGAAATCGCTATTGACTTGGAGTTTGTAGAGATATTATTTTTTTCTCTAATTGGTAAGATCATCGAGATAATGGAAAATATTGAGGTAATATAAAGGATCAAGGTTGGAGATAAAGATGTTGAAGTTTCAAAAATAATTGAAACACCCAAGAAGAAAGAATATGATTTTATAAACTAAAACGATCATGATGTGAGATACCGAAATCGAAAGTATATATCAAAATGGATTTTGTCAACAATTTACCGAAGACAAGGATACATCATTGTGATGCCATCAGAGTGATTGTAGACCACATTGTCTCACTTTTTAGATTTGCTTCGATTGGCTAGTCATGAGGTTGGATAAATTATAAGTGAATGACAACATCGGCATATATTGTATTCCCCATCAATTGGTTCGAACAGTGATGAGATAAACAATGCAATTATGGAAAAGCTTTCAAGTTGCTATGGACACTTGATCGAAGTTTATCAATTAATTTCGTCCATAGTTCAACGATCACTTAGAATAGATCATTATGAAACTAGAAGATATGCTGAGTACATGCATCTCAGTTCTAACACATGTTGTGGATAGACATCTTCTGTTAGCTGAGCTAATAGATATTACTCGAGTATCAAGATGACTCCCTATGAAAGATTATATAGAAGATCTTGTAGATCACCCTCTCGTCAGAATAATGTAATGAGAACATATTTTTGAATCAAAGCTACTCCATGCCATTAAGAAGAGTCATGAGCAAAAAAAAGAAGATGCAAAGGAAATACATGAATCTATGACATGTCTCTTTACTAAGATATTTCGAGGATGAAATTTTTTTTAATGTTAGATTGTAACGGCTGCTATTTTTTTGGAAAAAATCCTAATAGCCATGCCAATACCCCATTATTGCCTTTTATTACCCTATTGAATGGGATTCAATATTCCATTCATTTTTTTCCTCATTAGTAGCCATTAAATTCCCTTCATTGTCAACCTTAAAATCTCAAGGATTCCCTCCACCCCTCACGTCACCTTCTCCCTTACATTTTGAGAGAGGAGGAGGAGAGAGAGAGATAGAGAGAAAGAAAGAGGAAGAGAGATCTTACCGGACGTCCATCTTCATCGTATGTGAAGGAGGCGTCGAATCAAAAGAGTAGGAGAATGCAGATCTGTGCCCGGAAGGAGGCGCGACGGATACGTCGGGGAGATTTACGCGCTGGATTTGAGGTATGTATCGGTGTAGGATTTTCGTATACGCAACCATTTGATTTGAGCTACGACATCTAAATGTATGTATTGGTTCCGTAGGTTAATACGTATATGCAATGACTTGATTTAGAATGAGACCGTAATGTATGTGTTGGCTTAGGGTTATACATATTAACAATGATCAAATCTGAATTACGATATGTAAATGTATGCGTCGGCTTGTAGGTTAGCACACATATATATCGATTCAATTTTGGACAGAATTTTGAATTTATATGTCGGCATAGGATTTTAAGTATGAACAATGATCATGTCCGGATTAAGGCATTTCAATGTATGTGTCGATCCCTTAGGAATACAATATGATGAATCTACTTATGCCTTACAACAATAATTGCGTTAAGTAGCTACTTAGTTTGCATAAAATACGATCTCAAAATGCATGTTTCGGTTTAGGATTACGCATAATCCAACATCAAATTTGAGATACAATCTGTAGATGTATATGTCAAACCCTTAAGATTTGTTATAGGTGGTACTAATTCACATCGAAGATATATCTTAAGGTTCATATCCGTAATATCCCTACATTCCTAATATATTCATCATGTCAACAGTTGATTTTACCACACATAGACATTAAAAGTTCTTTCTTCGCTCTCGAGCAAATTAATTATCTTCATATATCAATATTTATATAAGGAGCTAGTAACATTTGTTTAGTGATAAAAAGATTGAAGATTTAAAAATGTCACTTCATTATTTATATATGGATCTTCTGTTATCATTGACTGTCACACGAAAATATTAGATTAATTCATATGCCATTAGTATCATAACGAGGATGGTTGGAGGTTTTGATCCTTATTATTGAATCATGGTTATGTGTTCGAGTTTGGATCTTGACATTCACATTACAAAAAAATGGAACTATTTAATATATCCGTTAATTGGGGATGATTTGTAGCTAGTACAATAAATGGGTCAATTACGTCGATGTTATATATTTGTTCTTTTTTTATAGGTATAAATTAAAAGATTTTAGGGTTGGACTTAAAATCAGCTTTAAATAATAAGTAAAACTGTTGGCAAAAATCTTTCGTAAGTTAAAAATTTGCTCTCATCAAATTCTATTGCTTAATTTATAAGATATATCTATATGTTATCAATAGCTAGCAAATAAAGTAAACTTGCATTCCAGAGTTCCCAATAATACTGTTATGGAATTTGCCAATGTATCTAAACTATACAGTCTGGCACACATACGAGCAATTGAAGTGTATAAATATAAATACTTATATTACGAGGGAGTATCAACAAATTAATCATCGACACCTTAATATAAGTGTAGTTTCTCCACGTAGGATACTATAACGACTTATTTTGGAGGATAAATAATTGGTATTATACTTTAGGAACTCCACTGACATAAAATAATTGTGTTATTGTAAAATTGGAAGATGATGACAACCTTTTTGAGTAAGTTGTATAACCGATACTTCACCATCATAGGATGTTTAATTTGA
Source organism: Ottelia alismoides (assembly GCA_037367405.1). NCBI lineage: Eukaryota > Viridiplantae > Streptophyta > Magnoliopsida > Alismatales > Hydrocharitaceae > Ottelia > Ottelia alismoides. The sequence continues at coordinate 358,590 of JAZKJV010001365.1, read as the reverse complement.
ATGTATAAAATATTATGGTAATTATTAAATCTACAAAGTCATAAATCTTGACCGTAAAATATAGAACTACAATGTTCATATGACCACTATTGCATGGAAAAGGAAGTGCTAATAAAATAATTGAAATTTTCTTAAAATGATTAATGGTACGATAACAATAAACGGAACTAAGTGCTATACCTAATGGTGGGAGCCACCTCTAGAGTCCAATTATCGTGTTAGCCAAGGGGTAATGCCGCAAGGGGCGTATGGTTGCAAGGAACCACAGAGGCAAAAGCTAAGTCTTCTATTGTTGTAGCTACTGACGATAAGCGGAGCTAAGTGCTACACCTAAGGGTGGGAGCCACCTATAGAGTCCAATTATTGTAATCCCAATGGGCAACGCCGCAAGGGGCATATGGTTGCAAGGAACCATAGAGGCAAAAGCTAAGTCCTCTACAGTTGAAGCTACACTGTCATGTTATGTTATGGACCGCTAGTGCCAGCGGTAAAGCCAGCAAAGCCATCAAAGCCGCCTAAGAATCTAACAGTTAAGACAACCCGAAACATTGAAAATGTTATGGGCATATGTGAAATTAAGTTAATGTCATGGGAATATGTGCAATTATATTTATCTCATGGGTATATGTACAGTTATGCTAATGTTAAAGTATATGTACACATGTACTGAAATGTCATGCAAGAAAATGGTTTAAAGAAAGAATAAACCATTACAAGTTATGAAGGAAATGGTTTAGAAAGGTAAGCCATTATATGTTATGAAAGAAATGGTTTATAATGGTAAACCATTACATGCTATGAAAGAAATGGTTTAGAAAGGTAAGCCATTACATGTTGTGAAAGAAATTGTTTATAATGGTAAGCCATTACATGTTATGCAAGAAAATGATTTAATCAAAGATAAATCACTATATGTTAGAAGAGAAATGGTTTAAGAATAATAAACCGTCACAAGTCATGCAAAAGCTATTTTAAGGGGTTAATCCGAAAGAATGATCTAAATGATCAAGGATGCATAAACATATCATGAATTTGAGAAATATACCCCTTATGATGAAAAATGATAGCTTATATATTCTTTATGTGTATTGCACATGTATATTCATGTCGAATTCAATATGCACCTTGTTAGGGGAACAGACTTAGACATGCATGGGACAATTAGGCACGTAATGATGTTATTCTATTGAGAGTTAAGTACATGAATTATAACATGTTAAAAGGCCGTCAAAATTCCCATGCATGGACCCCGATACATACTGGGCATTAGGCTCATGCAAATTATGTTTATTTATTTCAATTGAAAGAACAAGTTTGATCAAGCATTCAAGTTCATGCAACAAACTCAATAAGACATTCAGCACGGTATGGATATTGCATGGTTTATGGTGGATATATGTATGCCCACTGGAACAGGGACCCATGTTGTAAAATTATTTAGTTTCTTTTGGAAGTATACCCTTTATAGATGTTGTAATAATGGAACTCTCGTTTGAATTGGATTTTATGGATCTTTTTTAGAATGATTTTTGTATGCTCAATGATTACCATGCATGAATCGCTAACGGTTCGGTCGTACGAATTCAAGTTGCATGCTTCCGCCAGTCATCGCATTCCGTTCCGTTACAGTTACCTACAAGAGGGTCAAGAGGGTCGCATGTTGAAGGTGTTGCTCTAAAAGTGGTGTTAAGGCAGGTTATCCTTTCCCCATTGGACTGCCTCTCTGGATCAGGTGGTGGTAGCCCTTGAAACTGTGGTTGAGAACTTGGAACCCACATCCTCTTCCTCCTCCATGATGGTGGTGAAGGGAAATTAAGGAAAATTGAAAATATATAGAAATCAAAAGCGTTCAGATGTGCCTGAAAAGGAAATTAAAACAATTTCAGAGCGTATATCACTTGTCGCATCAAATGCATGCATGATCTCTACTCTAGGACCCAAGCAATGTTCTCAATGAAGGTTCTATAACTTGGAACGTGAGAGGTCTGGGTAACCAAGAAAAAAGAAGATTGATTGGAGCATGTCTTAAGGAGTAGAATTGTGATATCGTTTTGTTGCAGGAAACAAAACTCTCATCTTATTCTAATTTGGTGTGGAGCACAGTGGTGGTTGGCTTTCTCTCAACTTTCAGGACGATTGATGTTGTGGGCAGTGATGGTTGCATGGAATGCAAGCATGTTTTCTTTTATTTATGAGGTTTAAAGGCAGACATGTTTTGACTATTCTACATGAGAATCTTAATTCGGATTCTCGTTTGTTGCTCTATTGTGTATACGGCATGTGTTTACCGACATAAAGTTCGGAGTTGCGGACAGATCGCCGTGATGCTAGAACTCTTTTTCCTAGTGATCAGGATTTAGGATCAACGGATTTTACGAAAATGATAGATGATCTGGAACTGGAGGTGATTGATATTTCTGATACTAGACATACACGGAGGAACTCTAGCTGTCGATCACATATCGATAGATATAAGGCTTTTCCGCTTTTGACCTCTTCCTCTAGACGGCAATCTAGATCAGATCATACCCTCTTGGTTTGGGACTCTGGTGATGTTGTGGTGCATCAGGGCTTCTTTATATTTGAGTGTGTCTGGCTTCAAGAAGTGTATGTCATCAGTCATCCATTGTTTGTTCGGGATCCGCAGCGGCATGTATGGTTCAGAAACTGACTTCCTTGCATATTAGACTATGTATGTACAAGAAAGAGATTAGAAGTACGAGAAGAACTCTTCGAACAGAGTCAGAATCTAAGATTTCCAAACTTAATGGGCAAGACGGTGGAGATCTAGTGGCTAATGAGTTTGGAGAGAGAAACGGCACAAAAGATTATTGCTTCTGAGTATAGGAGACAAGCTATCAAATGGAAGCTAGATATACATGGAGGAACTCTAGCTCTCGATCGCATATTGATAGATTTGAGGCTTTTCAGTTTTCGGCCTCTTCCTCTAGACTGTGGTCCAGATCAGACCATACCCCCTTGGTTTGGGACTCTGGTGATGTGGTGCATCGAGGCTTCTTCAGGTTTGAGTGTGTCTGCCTTCAAGAAGTGAACTTCAGAGATCATGTTTCTAGCCATCGGTCATCCATTGTTTGTCGGGATCCGCAGCGGCTTGTATGGTTCAGAAGCTGACTTCCTTGCATATTAGACTATGTATGTACAAGAAAGAGATTAGAAGTACGAGAAGAGCTCTTCGAACAGAGGCAGAATCTGAGATTTCCAGACTTGATGGGCAACACGGTAGAGATCTAGTGGAGGATGAGTTTGGAGAGAGCAACGGCCACCGGGAAAAGGCTTCCGCGACGGTGAGATCGCGGCCACGCTTGACGAAGTGAACATCAGATAACGGGTAGTCAAGTGCGAAGCAATTGCCCCCAGTTTGGTCGGGTCTAACGCGACTGAGGACCCCCTATGTGCAGCTAGCTTTCCTGGCGTCTACGTATGCGATGCAAGACGAGGTGCTTGGACTCATATGCGAACTCACAGGCTTTTGTCTAGCTAGGATAGACTACAAGCTATCGAATGGAAGCAACGGTCGTGAACTACTTGGCTTAAAGAAGGGGATGCAAATACAGCTTAATTCCATTGAGTTGCTAAAGGAAGAATACGTCAAAATCCTATTCGAACTATTGTGGTGAATGGTAGAAGAGTAGAGGGTGATCGAGAGATGGGTCGGACGATTGTAGATCACTTTTGTGACTTTTCGCATCGCTCTATTGGCAGAGCTTTGAGATGGACAGACTCGGGGGAAACACTACTTTATGAGCAGCATGCAAACAGTCTCGTTCTTCTTTTTTTTTTGAGGAGGTGAAAGCTACAGTTTGGAGCCTTAATGCGGATGGTGCACTAGGAATTGATAGTTTCCATGTTTTCTTCTTCCGTGAGTTTTGGTCTTTGGTAGGTGGGAAAGTTGTGGAGGTCGTTGAAGAGTTTGCTAGAGGTAATGTAGGTTTCGAGAGATTAAACAAGGCCCTCATCTTCCTCCTACCAAAGAAGGAGGCATCTGAGAGGGTCGAAGATTAACCATCCTATTTCCCTTTCTGATGTGTTATATTTGGTGGTTGCTAAGGTTTTAGCGAATAGGCTGAACGGGGTTATGGATTATATTATCTTATCTTTTTAGTCTGCATTTGTGTGTGGTAGGTGTTGGAGTATTTGTTATATGCGCCTATTGAGTTGTAGATGGGTAAATGGATATCTTAAAGATCCATTTATTCCATCCAGTTGTTTAGTCCCACATTCTCCAGTGGTGGGACTTGGAAGCTCTGTGAAGTCTATATAAGGAGCCCTAGACCTCTTGTATCAGATGAGAAAGTGCAATGAACACATACGCCCTCTGATGCATTCTCCCGTGGTTTCATCCCGCTCCTTAGAGAGTAGGGTTCCACGTAAAATCTCGTTGTGTTCTTATTGTTCTTTATCTTTTTCCATGTTTCTCTTCCACTTCCTATTTTCTAACATGGTATCAGAGCGGGATCGATTCTCGAGGATTTCAAGTTTTTATTTTTCGAGATTCGTGTTTGAAGTTCTATGTTCTTAAAGATGATTATTAGTAAGTTCTGTCCAAGTTTTAGGGTTTTTATTGAAACCCTAATCTCTGCATATTTCAAAGATCATCGTCAAAGTTTTTGAAGATCCGCAGATCTCCAGGCTACGGTTCTCTAGGCCTTTGGGTTTTTTGAAACCTTAGATCGTCCAAGAGCAGCATCATCATCCAAGCATGGCCTACCTGCAGTTCCAAAAAGATGTGCCCTAGCCGCATCTCTTCTTTGCGCATCTATTCCAAGCCCCAGACGCTCCTTCCATCAGATCAAGCCCGTATCATCATTCTCCAGGGCAGAGCCCAATCTCTGCAAATCAAGCCCGTTGCGCACCTCCAGGCTCACGAGCAGCCATCTTCCAACGTCGCAGCCCCAGGCGCGCATCTCCCTAGACCGAGCGCTTCCACATCGCAGGCACGCGGGGCGGCAATTCTTCTTTCCCACAGACACCCAGACGACAACTCTAGATCGCATCCTTGATGCGCAACCCCATCGTACGGGTTCCAGATCCATGTGCGCTCCAGGAACCCAGCTTCCTCCGCTCGGCGATGGTGCATCTCCATACCGCCCTCCTCTCCAACCGCGCGCGCAGGCGGCACCTCCCCCTTCATCCCAATCGAGCCCAGGCAGGGCTCCCGCCTCAATCTTTGGGCGCGGGCAGAAGACCTCCCAGTCAGGGGCGGTGCGAGATACCTCCATCCGCCAACCCAATCGCCGCCATATCGCCTAGGATGGTGGCCCTCCAAGCAACTGCTACAACGATGGCTCCAAGCCCAGGCGGGGCTCTCGGCACAAGGCGGCGCCTCTCCCTTCCCATCGCGCAGGAGGCAACGGCAATATTAAGAGAAGAAACCCGTGAGGGTTGCGGTTCATTCGAAGGAAAGATGAAAACCCTAAATAGGGTTACGAGCTTCCGGATTTGTTTTTTAAAAAAATTGAGCCCAACTGTATGGGTCGAGAGTGTGATTGAAAAAAAAGAAGAAGAAAAGAGAGAGGGGAAAGGAGATGTATTTTGTAAAGCCCAAATGGGCTAAGGTTTCTTTAGGCCCAAATGGGTCACGTTTGTTTGTTAAAAAAAAGAGATGCGTACAATAAAAAGCCGTACTCAAAGCAAAAAAAATCGCAAGAAAAGCCGTAAAAAATGGTTGAAACGGCTTAAAAAATGTTAAAAAAATGATGAAAGAAAAAGCCGGAAAAAAAATCAGCTAAATGATGCTTTCCCCCCATTCTTCATGTCTTCTCCCAACGATGTCGATGCCATTTTCCGACAAGTATGGGAGAAAGGGGGAGTATTAGTGTAGAGTCACAGATCTTGTTCAGATTCAGATGACAGATTCAAAAATTGTAGACCAGACGGATATTCAGACTCTACAGTTCAGTTGATTTCAGACTCGACGTCAGATTCCGAGTTTCCAGTTTCAGACACGCACGAGTATGCGGTCTTTTCAGATGAGCACATGTTTGCCATCATTGTCAGTGGTCCCCATCCATTCTTGTTGTTTCGGCCAGAGTTTTCATGTGGTATCATAGGTACTCCAGAGTAGAGCACCATTCTCTGAGCCAGATGGGAGAGACCCGGTTCTCCAACGAGGAGACTACGGGCGCAGTTTCAGACTCGACAGTCAGATTCTGAGTCTTCATTTGACTCACACTCTAGCATGTTCGTCCTCCTCACATGCACGGCATGAGAAGCAACATCCTCGACAGCAGCAGTTGTGCGTGTTGGGTTGATATTGTCCGTAGTGTCCTGTAACGTTGAGTTGAGTCTCTTTTTTGTTTGTCCAAGCTGACCATTGCATGCTCCAGCTTGAGGGGGAGTGCTGGAGTATTTGTTATATGCACCTATTGAGTTGTAAATGGGTAAATGGATACCTCCAGGATCCATTTACCCCATCCAGTTGTTTAGTCCCACATTGTCCAGTGGTGGGACTTGGAGGCTCTGTGAAGGCTATATAAGGAGCCCCAGACCTCCTGTATCAGATGAGAAAGTGCAATGAACACATATGCCCTCTGAGGCATTCTCCCGTGGTTTCATCCCGCTCATTAGGGAGTAGGGTTCCACGTAAAATCTCGTTGTGTTCTTATTGTTCTTTATCTTTTTCCATGTTTCGCTTCCACTTCCTATTTTCTAACAGTAGGCAGATCAGTGATAGCTTGGCAATAGCCATGGAGATCATTGCTGATTGGAAGAGGTGTGGTGTGAAAGGCAAGTTGACTTCCCAAAGCCTATGATGCAGTCGATTGGCGGTTTCTTTGGGCCACATTGTTGAAGCGGAGGTTCTCATACATCTGGATTTTCCGGATGGAGCGTTGAGTGGCCATGGTGTCGTACTCGGTTCTAGTGAACGATCGACCTTTAGCTCCTACGTTATTTGTTATGGCCGCTGACATCTTGTCTTCTAAGGTCAGTGTTAGGAGAACATTTTGTGCTAGGAGAATATTTGTTAGGAGAATATTCTATGTGCTAGGAATATTCTATAGGAGAGTATTCTTAGGAGCATTTATGTATTTTCTCCTTTGAGCTCTCTAGGGTTTTGTCCTATATAAGGACCCCTAGACCTTTTGAGTAGATTATGCTCTTTCATCTTTTCATTATTTTCCACATGGTATTAGAGCAGTGGTCCTAGACCAATGTTCTGACCTAATCCTACCGCCACCATTAGCCCCGCCCCCCCCTCCTGTTGCCCTGCGTCGCTTCCCCACACGGCCTCGCACTGCCTCCAGCAGCCTTGCGCCGCCCTCTCCATGCGGCCCCGCATCGCCCTAGCAACCCTACGCCGACCATCCTCGCAGCCCCGCACCGCCCGCCCTCGTGGCCTCGCACCGCCCCTTGTTGCCCCCACCGACCCCGCGCCGCCTTCAGCGGTCTCACCTTCACACGCTGCCATCATCAGCAGCCCCGTGCCTCCAGCGGCCCCACCCTCACGCGGCCTCGGGCCACCCCTCGGGCTGTACCGCCTGTCAGACTTCTGTTCGATATACTACTAGGTCTACATGATACTTAAGACTACAACTACTATCTAGGTCACTTTTTCTTGACCTTTGCGGCCACCATGACATTTATTGAACCCAAGCCCTTGTACCCGACTTTCTCTGTGATGGACCAGGGCACTTCTATCAAACTCAAGGGTTCCGAGAACTATGTTCTATGGTCTCGATCCTTCATGGTTTTTATTGGTAGTCAGCGAAAGAACTATATCCTTACTAAGGATCCGTCCAAGGAGACAGAAAAGAACTACGATACCTGGTACGTTGACAACTGCTAGGTGTTTACTTGGATAACCAACGGTGTCGATCTGAATATAGCCTCCAATCTTCTCTACAAGGAAACTACAAAGGCAATGTGGGAGAGCCTTGAGAACACTTGCTCTCAAAAGACAACCAAGTCCAGACTCTCAGATATCTATACACGGATTTGGTTTGCAAATCAAGGAGATAAATCCATGCTCGAGTACTATCGACTGCTTACCGGCCTGTTTGAGGAGCCCCTTATCTTTTAACCTGCTTGTTGTGACAAACAGATAGGTAAACACGCAGAATGGCAAGTGTATCGTTTCTTAGTGAAGGATCAATTTCTGATTGTTGTAGCTCTACCTCTCTCGAGACCATCTTTGGTCGACTACACGAACTAGAGTCTCCTCCACATCATTTGTCTGCTGAGACTACAGCACATTTTGCTAGAGGACGCTTGACCTACCAAGGAGGACGTGGTCGTGACTTTGGCCGAGGTAGAGGTCGTGAGCCTGGATGAGGATGTGACTCAGGTCGTGGTCGTGGGCGTGATCCTATTACTGCCCGCTATCCACCACGTACTCATTGCAGACGCATGAATCATCCGTCAGAACGCTGTTGGGCAAAGTTTGGCATGCCTCCCAATGCCATCGCCTATGAGACTGTCTGACTGTCTCTTACGATGGAACCTATGATACAATGGACACCTCTCATGTTCAGTCTTCTAGTGACAGTCAGACCTCCTTTACTGCTTCTGAGTATGCTCACCTTCGACAATTGTTACAGAATTATGCCAGTGATACTCCTGCCTCTACTCCTACTGCTAGCCTGGCCACTACATCATGTACAATTGCCAGCTCTGCCTCTATACTGCTCTTGCATGGATCATCGACTCGGGTGCATCAACTCATCTGACAGGAGAAGGTAGTCTTCTCACCTCGTCACGGTCGTCTTCAATTGTGAAGATTGTTCAGGTTGCTAATGGTGCCCATTCTCCTATTACTAATATGGGCACCATGGAGTTTTCCTCCAAACTCTGGCTTATTGGCGTTCATTGCATTCCTGACTTTCCTCTTAGTCTATTATTTGTTCACAAGATTTACACTGAACTTAACTGTCGAGTTATATTTGATGAGTTTTGCTGTTATTTTCAGGACATCCAGATGAGACAGATCTTTGGCGGGGGACATGAGAAGAACGGTCTTTATTATCTTGATATTTCTTCTGACTCTGGTTTTGTCGGCGCTTCGTCCATTTCTGTTGATCCTCTTCTCTGGCATCTTCGTCTCGATCATCCATCTGCCAAAGCTCTCTCTTTAATGTTCCCTGTGCTCCCTATGCTCAAGCCTTTTGAGTGCGAGGCATGTCAATTCGGGAAATATCATCGAGCATCGTTCCCCGCTCGTATTGAGCCACGTCGTGAAATTCCTTTCTCCCTCGTCCATTGTGATATTTGGGGACCTTGTCCGGTCCGTACTTTGAGTGGACATAGGTATTTTGTTGTTTTTGTTGATGATTATAATAGGTCGCCATGGGGTCTACGTTCGGAGATTAATAAAATTGTCAAAAACTTCTTTCATTATGTTAAGAATATCTTCTCCTATGGTATAAAAATTTTCCGTTCTGATAATGCCTTGGAATTTACACAACATGACCTAACAGATTTCTTTGCCTCCTATGGTATTATACATCAAACCTCTTGTCCATATACGTCCCAACAAAAGGGATAGCAGAAAGAAAACTCAGACATCTCCTAAATATTGCTCGCTCCCTTCTTACTCAGATGAAGATTCCCAAGACCTATTGGGGGATGCCATTTTGACCGTTGTTCATCTTATCAACAGAATTCCATCTCCAAACCTAAATGGATCATCCCGCTTCTCTTTACTTTACCCAACTGAGTCACCCTTTCCTCTTCCACTGATAATCTTTGGATGTATGTCCTTCGTTCATAATTTTCACTCTACAGTCAAACTTTCTCCTCGTGCGATCAAATGTATCTTCCTCATTTACTCTCGTACTCAAAAAAGGTTACAGGTTATGATCCAATTGAACATCGCTATTATATCTCTGCAGATGTAACCTTTTTTTAGCAGACAAGCTTCTTCATCCAATCTGTTACAGATATCCCTCTGGATCTCCCACCTCCACCCATTGTCTATAAACGCAGACAAATACCTTCACCACCAGATGTTCCTTTGCATGTTTCTCTTTTTCAGGATGATAAGCCTTCTACAAGTGCCCCCCCTCCAATGTTGTCCCGGATGATCCCCAAGATCTTCCGATTGCTCTGCGCAGGACTAAGGGGTAATGTACTTCTCATCCCATGTCTCATTTCACCTCTACTGCTGGTTTATCTTGTACTGACAAATGATATGCAGATGCTCTCATGACTATTTCTATTCCGAGAGACCATCATAGTGCTTTGCAGGATTCAGGATGGCGAAAGGCCATGGATGAAGAAATAGATGCTCTTCTTACCAGGGGAACACGGGATCTAGTGCAATTCCCAAAGGGACTAGACCTGTGGCATGTAAATGGGTCTTCACGACCAAACAATCACTAGATGAGTCGATTGACAGGTTGAAAGCTCGTCTTGTGGCAAAGGGCTTCACACAGACATATGGAGTGGAATACTTTGAGACATTCTCATCAGTTGCACGTATGGGGTCAATAAGGACTATCCTTTCTGTGGCAACTAATAAGGCATGGCCTACCTTTCAGTTAGATGTGAAAAATGCGTCCCTATATGGAGATCTTGGTGAGGAATTGTACATGATGCAGCCTCCAGGTTATGATGTCGAGGGGGAGTATGTATGTCGACTTCGCAAAACAATATATGGCCTAAAGCAAAGCCCAAGGGCATGGTTCGATAAACTTACTGCAGAGATCAACACTCTTGGCTTCCAGAGAACAACATTTGATTACTCTGTGTTTGTCAGAAGATGAACAACTGGTACTGTGATTCTTGCAGTCTATGTAGATGATATGGTTATCACAGGTGATGATGATAAAGGGATACTATAAACCAAGGCCTTCCTCCAGAAGGTATTTTTTACCAAGGATCTTGGTCCACTACGATATTTCTTGGGCATAGAAGTACTACGCATTAAAGAGGGTCTTCATCTCTCACAGAGGAAATACTGCATGGACATTCTTACGGAAGCTGAATTACTTGGATGCAAGCCCGTTGGCATTCCTGCATATCCTAAGAAACACTTCACATCCTCTGACCCTATCTTCGAAGATGTTACTCGATATAGAAGCCTGGTTGGCAAACTTCTTTACCTTACTGTCACCAGACCAGATATTTCATATGCAGTCAGGAGAGCTAGTCAGCACATGGAGCAACCTTATTACAGTCACTGGCAGGATGTTCTTCAGATTCTACGATACGTGAAGAAATCACCAGGGTGTAGCCTCTTCTATGGGGCAAATGGGTACACCGATGTTCTTGCATATGATGATGCCGATTATGCAAGCTCACCAGAGGATCGGCACTCCACCACAGGTTATGATATGATGGTTGGAGGAAATCTTGTTACTTGAAGAAGCAAGAAGCAGACTGTTGTATCTAGATCCAGTACAGAAGCCTAGTACAGGGCGATGGCTCAGGCTACTTGCGAGATCACGTGGTAATTAACTTTTCTACAAGAACTTGGTATTGTTATCACTACTCCTATTCCACTCTACTGTGACAACAAATCTGCTACATATATTGCCACGAATCCAGTGTTCCATGAGCGAACCAAGCATATAGATGTTGACTGCCATTTTGTTCGTGATGCTGTCAGGATTGGAAGAATTACTACTCCTCATATCAGCACTGACCTTCAGCTTATAGATGTCTTCACAAAGGCACTATCAAAGAAGCAACTTTCCTGGATTGTTTCCAAGTTGGGCATGACTGATAAATATGCTCCAATTTGAAAGGGAGTGTTAGGTGAATATTCTGTGCTAGGAGTATATTTGTTAGGAGAATATTCTATGTGCTAGGAATATTCTATAGGAGAATATTCTATGTGCTAGGAATATTCTATAGGAGAATATTCTTAGGGGCATTTATGTATTTTCTCCTTTGAGCTCTCTAGGGTTTTGTCCTATATAAGGACCCCTAGACCTCTTGAATAGATTATGTTCTTTCATCTTTTCATTATTTTCCACAGTCAGCCAGATAGTGCATCATGGTATCACTGTAGGCTTCTCATTTGATGATATTTGTATCCCTCTTCTTGAGTACGCAGATGACACGGTCTTTTTCATTGAAGGTGGTAAAGAGGAAGCTAGAGGGATGGCTACAATGCTTAAGATTTTTAGAGAGATTTATGAGATGGTTCTCAATCATTAGCAAGTCTACCGCTGTCACTTTTAATCTGTCAGATGTGGAGACACAACCTTGTAGTGTGGAGCTCGGTATGGAAACAGGGTTTTGCCTATCTGTTACCTAGGTTTACCCCTGACTAGTGGTAGGCTTAGAATGTCTAATTGGTTGCATATAGTTGAGAAGTTGGAGAAAAACTGGCAGGCAGGAAGGTCGTGCCTTCGGTAATTTCTGTGTTTTTCTCTTCACACCTCCTATCCGTTTGGATTCTTCGTCGATTGGAGACTATCATACATAGATTTTTCAGGAACAAATCATGCAACGATGGTTCAGGCATTTATCTTGTAGATTTAGGAAGTGGTTACGCTATCAAAGTCACCAGGTGGCCTCAAGATTTCCCGCCTAGAGGCTATGGATGAGGCTCTTCTTATATAGTGGGTTAGCAGGATTTGGGGCAGAGACGAAGACCTTTGGTGCAAACTTATTCATCCTATATACAACATCTAGATGTAGGACGACTTTTCCGTCCTTCCTTCGTTCTATCCATCGACCTTTTAGAAAGGAATTAGATCGGTTTTGCCAAGGTTCCATGAATTTTTCGTCATATCCTTGGCAATGGTTGCTCTTTCGATTTCTAGACAGATAATTGGGCTAGTAATGGCAAGCTGGCTACACTTTTTTCATGTCTCTTTTCTATAGAAACAGATCAAGAAGCAAGGGTCAAAGATTGTTTGATTGATGGAAGTTGGATGCCCTCGTTCGGTATAGATTTTTCAGATCATCTGTAAGAGGATCTGACCCATCTTCTAGACTCCTTGAGTGATGTAGATGGACCGGCCAAGGATAGAGACCACTGGGTCGGGAAAGACAAAATGTTCATAATGAAGCATATTTTTTTAGAAGAGATGGGATGAACCTCCGGTAAAGGCTCATCTAAATCAGTGAAGCGTACTTACAGAGCGTTGAACAGAACTTCTCCTCCATTAGCGGACTTTCTGATTCGTGATTGCAATTTAATCTGGGGCCTAAAGCTTTCAGGTAGAATTAGCATTTTCTTATAGCTATAGAGATGAAGGCGCATCATAACAAAGGATCAGTGTGCAAGGCTCTTTGCATGTGTATCAACTATGTGCTCCTTATGTGATGAGGAGATCGAGAACATCTCCTTTTCAATTACGGTATGTCCTTCCATGTTTCCTCTGAGCGGGGTTTGGATCGAGTGAACCTGCATAACTCGGATACTTTTTGAGATTCTCTTCATTCAACAAAGCATAGACCCAGACATGAGCTTCTTTTTCCGTTAGTGGTTATTTGTGCTTTATGGCTAGCTAGGAATTATTTGATTTTTAGCTATCAACGTTTTTATGTGGATAATGTAATTTCTAATGCCATGACACTCCTCAAGTCATGGTTTTTGTAAGTCTTTATGACTCTTTCTTTTTAATATATTTGGAGCGGACACCGTAATGTGCCCCCCCCCCCCCCCCCTCAATCCCCTTTTTGGTTCCAAAAAAAGAACCTCCATGTCGCCAACATCAACCCCCAATTTCTACGTACTCCTAATAGAAAATCTGAATGTTGTCCTGCCATCGTCAGACAAAATCATGAATTACGCAATTCATCATGACATCACCCTTTGGGTCCTAAAGGGGGGAAATGTTGGCATGTTAAGACATTTAAACCCCTTCTTATATATTTGAACTAGCGCTCAATGTTGTTACGAAGTTGTGCATTTTGATGGTTAGACAACATGGGGGCAAATTTATTCAAAAATTTGCTAATACTGGAAGGTGCTCTTAAGAAAATACGAGCAAATCTATTCAAAAACAATTTTTCCATTTCCCTTCTTTTCCATTTACATGTGCAACCAAACACAAAAAAAACGATCTCCCTTCCCTTACCTCCCTCATTCTATGTATATAACGAATTCTTTCCTATCATTGCCTCCCTTCTCTAGCCCTTCCATTATAAATCCTTCATCCAAATATATGTACTTTCCTCTTATTACTGCCTCACCAAACACTCCGATCGATCCCATCCTTCCCAGTCATTACATCCAAACCTAACATTAATCTCGAATAAACCTTCGACGGCTTCACTTCGGGAGTTAAACTGCGGAATTCATCTCGTGCGCATTGAAGGACAGAGAAGAGTACTCACCCTCTCGATTGTCGATTCAGTGGAGCGCGCGAGTCCGAAGGAAGCACCGCCGGCATAGACGAACCCCCCGCCACTCTTTTCCTCCGCCGCCACCTTCGGCGGAGGGGAGGGGGTCGTGGTGAGGCCCACGTCGCCGGTGGACACGGCCTTGGGCGGCAACCCGAGGCAGCAGCGGGTGGAGCAACGCCGCGCGGGCGGTGCCCGGGGGGACGCGGAGATCGGGACGACGGCGGAGGCGAAGAGGAGCGACATCGCTCGAGGAAGAAAAGAGTGTTGGAGATGAAAGGGGTGGGGGTTTCAGTGGACATCCTTTGCTGTCTATGTTTTGCCGAGCTTTGGAGCGGGGAGGACCGGGAAGGTTGGGAGGGCGATTGATGTGACAATTGAGTAAAAGGCCAACGTTCATTTGATATATTTCTTCAGTTATTTTAAAAAGAGTAAATTGCAGGTATTTAACACGTGCTCTTCCAAGCTTTTGAGGTATTTAACACGTGCTCTTCCAAGTTTTTTCACCCAACACACGCCCCTGATTTTTGAGAATTAGACATGCGCTCCAATACTTTTTACAAAATTCACAATAGTACCTTTTGTTACTACAATTGTGCACTTTTATTATTACAATGACAGAGGGGTAATGCTCTTATTTTTTTAAGAATATATGGGTACATGTGTAATTGCAGAAAAGTTAAGGATACAAGTGTAATTCTAAAAACATGGAAGGATACAAGTGCAAAAATCCATAAATTATATATGAGAACAAGTACGTAGCTGACTGGGTACACCAAGTACATGTGAAATTAGGGAGGGTTATGAAAATAAGTCTATGAATAATGTATGTAAGTAGTAATTATCATCACAAGCTTATTATATGGTTTCGAGGCCACCCTTTGGAGGCATGTTCCTTTCCTTCTAGATCCATCACGTGCAAGCTTGAATGTCAAAGCATGCATGATGGAAGGAGGTTCCATTCCTTTGGTTCTAATGTAATAGTTAGGGAAGAAAGATCATGCTTGCCAACAAGGCAGGATCACTGAACCTTATAGGAGTAGGAATGATTTCTTATTTCTTGTGTCAGCCAACATAGATTGCACCCATCAAAATGCAACACGCCAACATTCTTTATTATGTTGTGAGCAAGAAGATGGTTTTTTATAGTCACGTAGGATAAAATGTGAATATTTCATCATGAAGGCATCTAGATGATGAAAACCCAAGGACAAGGGACATTTTTTCCATGTGAAATAGCCCAAGCACAATGAGAATGTGAAGATGTAAATGATGTTGGGTGGACACGAGAAGGATGTGAGGGACCCACCCATGTGCATCCACGCAAGAAGATGGCAACGTATGATAGCTCTCCGAATGGGAGAAGCTGATGAGGAGGGTTGGGCAACGTTGGGAGGGAAGGAGCAATAGGGGTGATTGATGACACGTCCGAGCTATTAGGATTAAGTTGATTAATTAAGATGTCGTTATCACCCTAGAACTAAGGTTAGTAATCGAGAAAATCTTATTTAACAACGAAACAAATCAAGCAAGTAAAGCAAGTGATCTAAGCTACTTTTATTAACCTGATATAGCGATCAGAGTCGAACACAAGAAGGCAAATGTTATTTTGAAGGTCAATCAAGTCGATAAAAAATCAAAGACCAGATAGAAGCAATCAAGGCATGCTACTCTTGGTTTTTTTGAATTTTATCTTTTTAAATTTTTTATACATTTTTAAAAAAAATCAAATTTCTAAATGTTTTTTCTGATTTTTCAAATTTTTAATGAATTTTCTTTTGCCATTTTTTTATATTTTAAAATTTTCAAACAAAGACACTAAACAAAATGTAAACAAGGCACATAAGCAATATTTTTGGATTTTCAAATATGATAAAAAAACTCAAAAATCCCAAACAAAAATATTTTTATGTTTTATGGATCTATACCATTTTTGTTGATTTTGTATAATTTTTGAAATTTTTATGGATTTATAAAAATAAAAAACTAAGAAATGAGCAAATTGTGAACAAAAAGAGGTATTTTTCAAATTAAAAATGTCAAATATGCTCATAACTCTTGGAAACCAATTTCAATAAAAACTATAAGAAAATAACTCCAAACAGAAACTAAAATCATAATTTTTGGATTTTTCAAATATTTTTATATGTTCTTTGTGGTGTTTTAAGGGTTTTGCAAAATTTTAAAGTTTTATAGAAGCAAATAAGATGAAACTTGGATGAAAATCAATCAAGTTAAAATAAAGCTAATCTATTTTTTGGGGAATTTTTAAAGCATTTTTTAAATTTTTATGAATTTTCTAAGACAAATAGGGACATTATGTGCATTTTTACAAAATTTTTAAAACTGGGAAAAAAGAAGAAAGTCAACAAACAAAAATCATCACATGAAAAACATCATAGCATGAGCTATAGGGAATTTTCGTGGAATTTTTGGAGTTAATTTAATATTTATTGCAATCAAAAAGACACAAAATAAAAATGTTGGCTGCAGAAGGACTAAAATGCAATTATTTTAACTTCTAGGGCTAAAATAAGCAATTAAATCCAAGGGGCCTAATGCAATTAATTTAGAGAAATCATGCTCTGCACGTAATTCATTCATAGAGACATAAATGCAATTTCCAAAAACTTTAACTATTTCATTAACACATAAAAAATGCATGGAAAAGTTTGAAATTAACCACAAAAACACTTGAAGACGCACGTGACTTCGACTCGACAGGACTAAAATGCAAATAATAAACTACAAGGTCCTTACTGCAATTATCCAAAACTATTGTTACAATTATTGCACTCAAATGAAATAAAGTAAATAACAGGGGTAAAAAGTGAAACTACCCCTGCAGGCGTGTATGTGGTGTGTGGTCTGACGTACGGCCCTGATGGACTATTTCTGGGTAGATTTAACGGCTTAGATGACAGGAGTGATGTGCGTGTCAGATCTGTAGCTAATCTGATCAGATGGTTGGCTTCTTGTTGTGGATGAATGGTCTCGGTTAAATATGGGGGGAAATACTCGATCTGACAGTGCTGAGGCATGTTGGACGAACACAGAGAAGGGGCCTTCGGGGTTGTTTCGAACGGGAATATCTGGCTATGTATGTTTCGATCAACCGGCCAAAGTGTCTGACACGTTGCTGGGGATGGTCCACATCGAATGGATGGTATGGTGCTCCGTCGAGCGGCTGGATGATGAACTGGAAGGTGCTGCACCTGGAGGTACTCCACCACTTTTTTTGGGGATTGATTCGAGTTCCACGCACGTACATGTACCTACGAGGGCAATTACATCTCGAGTGTGACACCTCATCTAGGGTTATTTGGCTGAAATAAGCAAAGAAGCATCGGGGAGATGGAGTCGACCTTCAGCGTACATGGAGGAGGTAAGTCCAGGCCTAATCTCGCTCCGATGAGCGAGATTTAGGATGATCAGGTGATGAATCTGCATTTCATCATCTTTATTCATTTATTTTAGCTTAAAATCCCTTATAAAACACCAGTATATAATACTAACTCCATATTTTTAATAACTTGCATTTGTGTATAAATATTGTATACTTATTACCATTTTAACCTAAAATAAATAAATAAATAAAGGAAAAAATAAAGAAAAAAATAAAAAAAGAAGACTGTATATATGTAATAGATACATGCTGACCCGAATCCCGAGAGAAGGTCAAGACTTGACCTGATCGACCAGGAATAAAGTAGGGGGAGATAGGGTCCTTAATCAAAAAAATCCAAAAAATGTGTATATTTGTATACTACACTATTTTATTTGTACATAAATTGACCTCAAATTAAATAATTTTCAAAACAAGAGTTGTAAATAAAAATGTTTCCTAATTACTAAAAATGTTTGCAAAATAAAAACATGTACATAATAAAAGCAACCACACTTGGAAAAAACCACTAAGCGATAATTGAAAGACCAATTTCGGGTCCATATGAACCCAAATTGAACCAAACTCACTTCCATTGTATTCTAATTGAATTATCTTTAAAATGGTTGTGATTTCATAATTTTTGGAGTTACGGTTGAAAAGCCAGTTTCTAGGGTCGTTTGTGTAATTTTATCATTTATTTGTACATATTGTATTTATAAATATTTTTATTAATTATTTAAAACAAAAATAAAAATAAAAATTTTAAAACAAAAAAGCTAATTTCCTTATTTGACTATGTATATAATATACCATATGCATATAGTATATGTATATAGTTGCTATTTTTAAAACTACCACAAAAAATAAGAAAATAATATTTTTTATTCAATTTAATTGAGTGATGAGAATACAAAAATAATAATTTTGTAAATAATTTTAACTTTATCTCATTTCAATTTTTTTCTCTTATCTCTTATCTTCATTCAAAATTTCAAAAAAAAAATCAAACTCCATTCTCTATCTATTAATATGGCTCTCTCTCCCTCATTTCAACTTGATCAATCTTTGGTGAGAGGAGCCTTTTCTCCGAGAGCTATCTTGTCGCAGAAGGGTGCCTAGCCTCCGAGCCCTCCGGTGACAGCGAGTCGGCCTTCGTCGAGGAGATCACGGTCTTTTCCACTCCTAAGGTGAGATCCATCTTTCTTTTTCTTGTTTTTAATCTAGGATTAATCATAGTTTTATTTTTTTCGTATTTTTATTTCGTTGTCATTTTTTATCTAGATCTTAGAATCCATCACGATTTTTATCCACCTTCGATTCCGATTTTTCATCTCACTTTCTCGATCTCTACATGTTCCCATTCTACCTCACATGATCTCTCACCTCCGACCACGCACGGTGATCGGAGATCCGGTTCCATCCGCCATTCTCCTCAGAACCACACTCATTCACATCTTTCGTTTTGATTTTGGATCGAGCCGTCATGCTAGCATCCTAATTGTTTATAAATAAAAAAAATAAAAAAAAATATTTTTTCTTTCTTTCTAACATCTGTTTTGCAGAATAAATAAAAAACAAAAAATAAATAAATAAAATTATAAAAAAGGTTTTTCTTCTATTACAGTTTTAAAAAATATTAAAATAAAAATAAATTTAAAAAATCTACAGTGGTGCCCGCCGCCCCACCACGCGCTCGCGCGAGGTCCGCCGCCCTTCGCCTAGACCGCCATCACGCTGCCCATCTCCGCCTGAAACCATGCCACCGTGCACGCTTGCACCGCCCAACGCACTCCGCAGTCCATCCTCCCCGTGCCGCCATCAGGAGCCCACCAACCGCCTGCGCAAGGGCCCACCGTAGAACACCTACGTTCACCTTTCCACCTCGAAGTATCATCGCACCTCCGCCGGAGTTCGAAGCTTCGTCCAGTGGCGCCCCCATCCAACCACCGGACTACGAGCGTTGACCACACCTCCCTCATGCAGAACCGCCCTTCACTCCTTCCTGACCGCCGCATCAACCGCCCTCAGCGACCAGCACCGCCTCGCCCTAGCCATCCCCACCGGTCGCCTCTTCGGCCAACGGGCTGCTCCCCGTCTCCACTGCTAGTCCGCGTGCATCTTCGTAGCGCACCACCCGTCGTTCCACCGCTGGAACCCCCGCAGTCTGAGCTCCCCAGCAATAGACTCTCCATCAATAACAGAAGCCACCACCGCCTGCCGATCATCCGCTTGAAGATCGCCCACACCCCCGCAGCTTGAGAGAAAGAAGAGGGCGGCAACCCTTGTGCCCCCTCTTGAGAACGAAAAGGAACAAAGAACGAAACCCTAGTTTCTTTTAAAAAAATTGGAAATTTTATATTCAAGTCCCCGGAAATTTCCAGATTTGCAAAAGAGACCCTTGCCAGAACATGCACATGAGGTGCACGTCTTTCCTTGGCTGCAACTTCTCCCCTGCATTTTATTTTATGTTACTTTTTCATGTAAAAACTGTGAATAATTACCATTCAGCCCCTATTTGCAGACATTATTTTGCATGCTCTTTTCAGTGAAATAAATGTTTTTATTGGTCAATTTTCTGAAAAAAAAACATGTTACGCTCCTAATATGTGAATCTTTCTAGCATAAAATTTTCATTGCATTTTATTTACATTTTTTATTATTAAATAATCAAAAACATTGTCCTTTTCTCTTCCTGAAATTCAAAAATTCATAAAAATTTGAACATTTCTCTAAAAATTCCAAAATATTAGATTAATTTCTGATGAATCTATGTTTCATCATCTTTATTCTATCATTTTGGCCTTAAAACCCCTAGTAAATGTGTGTAAATAGCATTAATTCATGCATTTAGCAGTCATGCATACGTGTGTAAATACTGTATAAAATACGGTTTTTAATGCCAAAATTATAGAATAAAGAAAAGAAAAGAAAAGAATAAAATATTGTAAATATTTTGTGACCCGAAACTCTGAGACCTAGGCATCTCGATGACTAGGTCGACAAGGAATAAAGTAGGGGGAGATAAGGGCCAAAAATACCAATAAAATCCCTTTTATTTTATTCATTCTTTATTATGTTTGGGACCTATTTTTGGTTCCACTTTCTACACCTCAAATAAAGAAACTTTGTACATGAAATTTGTAGGTAATTAAATAAAGAAAAATACAAAATTGAATTCACAGAAAAATAATGTACAGATAGAAAGTTATGGTCTGAATAAAAATCCAGAATCCCAACTTCCCAGACCCGTATCTCACAAATGAAAACTCCAAATGCAGTAAACTCACCTTTAATTGTATATAGAATAAAATAAGCTATTTAATGGCGGTGGTTTTGCATTTGCCGGAGCTACGGTTTGAAAGTTGAGTTTTGGACCCACCTTGTATAGCTGTACTGATTAAAATATTCAATTTATTATTTATTCACTATTTTTGTATTTTTATATTTTTATAATGTTGTAATTAATACTTATAATAATTATGTGCATTAAAATCAGAATAAAAAGGCAAATAAAACTCAAAATAAAAATACTTGTATATACAAACTTGGGTATAATACCTATATATATAGCTGTATAATTACTAATTCTATTTTATTAAAGACACAAAACATATTAAAAAAATAAATTAAAAATATTTCTAAGTGTATAAAAGTATTATATAAATGTATAAAATAATAAACAAAAATAAAGAACTCAAAATCACAAAATAAAAATAAATCAAAAAAATATATAGATCTATATACCTATATAGCCTATAAATAGTAACTTGTAAAAATATACCTCATAAAAATAATTAAAAATCATAATAAAATAGTTCATTAAATAATAAACATTTTTTATTAAATAACCTAAAATTAATTACACCATTTAGTATTTTTTATAGAATTTACAAGGTTTTATTTAAGTTTCGTCTTTTTGCGGATGACGTGGCCCAATCAGGCCACGCCATCCGTTGACCAGGGGTCAACTCCATGACCCCAGGTCACAGCCCACCAGATAATGGTACACCCTCTTCTTCTCGAATTTCTCCACGTTGATTCTTTCACCAAATAACAAGGTCCCCTTCTTCAAACTTGTACATGGTCAAGCCAGCATACACGCCCTTGGTTGTTTTCGACCTTCGGGTCGTTGAATCGAGCTGCCATCCTCGTTCTTTGAGCCTCATCGTCAACCATTCAAAAACCACCCATTCACTTCCTCCTCCCTTTGAACCCTCTTTGACCATCTATCTTGCTCTCTTATCGAGTGCTCCGGATTGGGTCTCGTGACAGGAGACCCTCCAGCCCCCAGGAGGCGTAGCTAGGCGGTCGAGGCGGCGTCTCCGCCCCCATCTCCGGCCAAAGGCCGTGAGGTTCTATCTCTTGGCCAACCCATCCGATTGAGGCGGTTTCACTCTATGTTCTTGTAGTTTAGATAGCCATAGGTCCCAGCTTCCATCCTCTGTATTTAGTTTTCTGTTTAAGCGAGTAGTTAGCCTAGATTCCATCTCGAACATCTCGCCGGAGCTCAGAAGCTTCGGTAACCACTATCGCCATCCCACGCTGCCCTTTTCTCGCCAATAAAAGCCCCTTCCTGTTGCGAGATATCTTCCGCCCATTTGGTTTTGTTTGTAGGAAGGGAAGGAGGCTTCTGGGCCTCGATTCACGCCAAGAAGACCCCCAGGTCGGCTGGAGCTTCATCGAGCATCTGAGGGCCATCCGTTGGCCGTCAGACCGGTCTGAGCCACCTAGACGTCGGGGAGGAGCAGCAGGAGCAAAACGCGCCCTTCGGCCGTGGAGTCGGTGGTCGGAGGAAGCCCCTGCGCGTGAACAAAACTTGGCACGACCGAGTTCTTCCTCGGATCTTCCAGCCGCTTCCCACACCGTAGGATCAAGAACACCCCGCCGGGTGTACAGCTGCCGTTGGATGCGTGCGCCCTGAGCCGTCCGATCTCCCATCTCAAATCTAATCGGGGCCGCACAGCCGAAGGGGTATCGGCCGTCCCTGTATCGACACGTGGCTTAAGTAAAGCCCTGCCCGCCGTTGGATGCGCCACTGTGAGCAGGTATTTTGCAAGATTTGTCCCGTGCGTTTTTGTATTTAAACTTTAGCATATAAACTTTCATGAGCTGCTTTATGTATTTGTAATAATTTCCGAATTGCCCTAGAATTTTTTGGATTTGCAGAACCATCCTTCCCAGGCACACGTGCTCACGCACGTGCCCCCTGGGAATTTTGCGGGGACAACCTCATCACTTTTGCCTTTCATATTCAGTCCGGTGAATATCTTATTAAGTTATAAACTTTGTGGACATTTTGCGTGCCAGCCCTCATACTGTGCTATATTTACATCGATGCCCTTGCCCTGCAAGTAGTTTCTTTTTGTTTTGTCTAATTTTTGCATGCATCTCTAAAATCCCAAAAAATCCCCAAAAATCACATTAAGTCTCTGTTGCATAGTAGTTTAGTGGCATATTTTTAGTTTTCATATTACTTGCATTTTAATATTTATTAAAAATCAAAAACATCCATTTTTTGCACTGTCTAGCTTATAAAATCCATAAAAAATATAAAAACACTCCAGAAAAATCCCAAAAACATATATTTTGTTTAATTTAGTGTGTTTTAATTTCAGACCAAAATCATTAAAAAAATACAAAAGAAAACTCCAAAAAATCACAAAACTCCAAAAACCTCTATAAAAATATTAAAAATTCTACAAAAATCCTAAAAATATAATCTTAGT
Source organism: Ottelia alismoides (assembly GCA_037367405.1). NCBI lineage: Eukaryota > Viridiplantae > Streptophyta > Magnoliopsida > Alismatales > Hydrocharitaceae > Ottelia > Ottelia alismoides. The sequence continues at coordinate 335,217 of JAZKJV010001365.1, read as the reverse complement.
GTCTAAATTTTCCTTATTTTATTATCTTTCATTGAAAATTAATTTGGGGAATTTTTGTTTCTGTTCTCTAATTTATTTCTCCATTTTAGTTTCAGCCTTGTATTGTATTCACTGATTTCTCTTTTTCACCCTTTAAAAATACCATAAATATTCTGAAAATTACCCAAAAATCATAAAAACAGTAAAAAAGTATAAAAAGACCAAAAAGATTTTATTTCTTAATTTTTGAGTATTTTTGCATATTTTTATAAATAGTGTAGCACCTCTTTTATTCAATTGTGTATATTTTCCAATATTGAAAAAGAAAATATAAAAATACAAAATATAAAAAGAAAATATAAAATCAGAAAATTAAAAATCAAAATACAAAATATAAAATTAAAAATTAAATAAAAAATATAAAAACTAAAAAACCCACAAAAAATAGCATAGTAGACACTTGATCACATACACTCATTTCGAGCAATTTTGCCCCGTTCTACCTGTCTGCTCCCTGTGTTCGACCTCTACAATACTTGCACCTATACACATCTTGTTGTAGAGTTATAATAAATTTTAACTCCGCACATTTACTTTCATTGCTTGATTTATCTGTTGTGGGTTAATTGTTGATAAATTCGGGTTTCGTGAGCGGTCGCTCAGCGACACTGTAGTCCCGCCTTGTGTGGACTATTTTGACCCTCGCAAAATCTGAGTTTTCAAATGGCGCTGTTGCCGGGGGGCAACAACGCTTAGTTCGGATCTTGTTTGTGATTGTGATCATTTGTCTGTTTCGCGGTTTTTTCTTTTCATTCTTTTTAGTTTTCTTATTTTTGATATATCTATTGAGCTGTCTAACCCCCTCTCTTATTGACTTCGTGCGAGGTACTGCGGATCGAGGGAGGCGCTCCACTCTAGGCACCTACGCACCCACTTGAAGCCGGCTCTAGTCAGCCTAGCACCGAGGAGACGAGGGAGATTTTTGAAGACCGAGCTCCACCTTTAGTTGTAGAATTTATTTCTTGCATTTCTTTTTGTAATTTAAGTGAGAGAGTGACCTATATTTGTAATAATACAGGTACCCCCGAACACTTGGACATTCGAGCCTAATTTCCAAGTGATTGTTCACTTGGGGGCTCACCGCGGTTTTGTCTGCTTTTCTTCGCATTTTTTATTTTGTTTTCCGGTTTTATTTTTCATTTCTTTTGTGTGATTGAGCCCTTAGCTTTTAGGATTGCTTGCGATAGATTAAGGCCAAACAACTAATACCTTTGCATGCACCTATAGTCTCGTTTGGACTTAGTCAAATATTAAAACAGTTGATCATCACCTTCAATCCGTCGCGCCGCGAGCTCTCCCCGCAAAGCGCTTTCTCCTGAACTCAAGTGTGTTGAGCAGAGGAGGGGTGAGCCTAGACCGGACTCTAGGGTTGAGGGTTGGTGGTCAACTTGTGGTTCTTCCCGCTAACAGCAATTTCTGAAACTTAGGGCGATTTCATCGGCTTTTGCATTTGCATATAGATAGGTTTCAATTCTGCTGAGCATCCTTGCATGTAGAGTGCTGGAGGCAAGGTGAGCATTTACGCTTTAGCATTCATCATCGTTTTTGATGCTTGCATTGCTTTTCCGACTCTTCCTCTGATTTTGATCACCTAGGTGCTAAGTGAAATTGACTCCTCGTTAGGCGCGTGCATTACTTATTAAAAATCCAAAAAAGTGAGAACAAATAAAATTGGGACTGCTAATATTACTTGACCCTAAAACCGATCAAAAAGAAAATTTTGTATTGGGGCGAGTAATCCCCTTATTGTCTTCGCTTTTACTTGCTCGCGCACACACTAAGGATAGTGCCCAAATCCCATTCAGCCCCCTAAGTGTTTGTGCGGTATTTTGACTTCTCACCTAACTCTAAAAACAGACAAGATAAAAAGATCGCATTTTGCGGTCTCTACCGAGTTGAGTAGGTGAATTGAGGGTTTGTATTATTTTCATTTTTGGTTGTGATTGTTTTGTGTGTCCTAGATCGCCGCTGCGCATTTGCGCCGTCTTCTCCACTCTCTTAACTTGACCGTCGTGCTCTCCCGATCGTTTCCTTTTGTTTCGAGATGGACTCCTGGAGCGTCTTTTATCCGGATTTTGCGGATCCCTCCTTCACTCCGGTCGGTCCACCTCACTTTTTCCAGGAGGACTTTGCTCCTGATTTTTGTACATATCCGACCAACCCACTATTTCAGGATCCGGACTTTGACCTTCACCAGTCATTTCCACCATCATCGCCTACACATTTCGACAACCCGCTCTTCCTTGAGTATACTGATCCGGAATGTGATTTTTGTCCACACCCACCGCCCACATTCGACTCACCCGATCCTGAGATTTTGGAGTCACCTTTCATGGTATCCACACTTGAGACTTTGAATCAGATGATGGAGCATATGAATTCGAAGATTGCCGATCTTACTAGTTTAAATAAGAACCAAAATGTCGCTCCAGTCTTTGAGGATATGGAATCATTTGAGGATTATCATGAGAGCTTGCAATCACCCAAAATACAAAAAAATGAGAAAAATTTAAAAACACAAAAAGATTTCGGGAGACACATGATCGAGCCAGACTGTGAGGAGAGGTACCACTTGCCAGATCCTTTGACCACACAGCCTCTCACACCCGGTCCCACCTGTGACCCCGAGGATGCCGTTGTACAGACTGCTCTTGGCATGCCTCATGTATATGCTGATTCCGACCTTCTCCCTTGTATGGAGGAGGTCCAAAAATTCAAAAAAATATTGACTGAACCCGAAGTGGTGGCCACCATTCATGAGATCATCCGTGCCCCACTTCAGCAGGCCATGACCGATTTATCTGCTCCTCTTCCCAAGAAGAGAAAGCGGAGGAGCAGATCTGAGCGTTATATCTTGACCAGGCCACTGCCCACGCCATCACTCATCGTCCCATTCCTAGGAAGAGGAACACTGCCACACCTTTCATTAGCTGCACCATCTCTGACCACACATGTGATCACACTCTCCTCGACGGCGGTGCTTCGATTAGTATCATACCCTTCTCGCTGGTACAGTCTCTTCACTTAGGGCCTCTCAAGAAAACCAGGATGATCTTACAGTTTGCTGATGGATCAATAAAGAGGCCGAAGGGTATTCTTGAAAACGCCGTCATTTCGATTTAGGGCACGAGCTATCCTGTTGATTTTATCGTATTTCCCATGGAGACCTCTACTGGGAAGAATTCTCCAATCATCCTGGGATGACCATTCCTCGCCTCTGCGAGGGTCATTATTGACTATGGATCAGGAGAGATCCGCTTCCGTCCTGCTGATGAGAGCGAAGCGTTGATCACCACACCCACTGTTGACCAGAGATCTGTACCTGATGTGACTACACCTGTTCTGGCTGACCTCGAGGACCATGACCTTGATGATACTATCAGAGAATTTTGCTGCTTATTGGATTCCACTGAGACCCGAGAATTCCTCCTAGTTGAGGAAGACTCGGAAAGCATGGACCTCGGAGTTCCTTCTTCTGGGACTTGGCATTGTGTTGATGACATCCGCGGGATTTACACGATAGACACCGTTGAGCGGAGGGCAGATGTAGAGACTAGACAGGACAGACATGTTTTGACTTCATTCACCGATGGGTCCGTTCCTGTCCACTATGATACTGATGAGCCAAAGGCCGAATTTGATTTAGTTGCTTTTCTTCAGAAATTCGGGCCTTTTGATGAGAAAGATGATCCGGTTGAGATTATAGAGGACGAACAGAGCTCGACTACTTCCACCGATGAGTTCGTGCCTTTTGATTTTGACCTGGATGAGACCTCGCAGGACGACACTGAGTACCTACTTCCGATGATGATGAGTTCGTCCCATTTCACTTTGACACTAGCGAGACTCCTAAGGCCGGACCTAGTCACACTTCTTTCACTGATCCGTCTGTGCCTTCACACCCTAGGGCCACTGAGGATCTTCACTATGTCGACCCTGATCGGCTTCTGTCCACTGTGGACCCCGATGTCGACCTGCATCACAACAGATCCATTCCTCAGCGGTCCCGCAAGAAGGTTCGCTTTCGATCTTCTTGATCATATGTACATCCACCTCTCTTGTACATTCATGTGTTTTCCTCTGTCTCTCTACCGTATTGCTCGTCCACCCATTCTCGTGTTTGCCTTGCTTAGGACGTACCTTGTCCTAAGTATAGGGGGGTAGACGAGCCGAGTGTTCTTTCTTCGTCCGTGGCATCACTCCTGTTGTTGCCTATACTTAGGGCTTCTTTTACCCTAAGTATAGGGGGAATGGTGTGTACATCCGTTGATCTCATTTCCAGTCTCATCTCTTTTCTTCTTTTCTTCTTTTCCTTTTCTATTTTCTGTATCTATCAAAAAGGTGCCGCCCTTGTAGATAGTTTTCCATACTTAGGATGTACTTTGTCCTAAGTATAGGGGGGATGTGCACCCTGAGTTTTTCATTTATCTCGATCCTCTCCATTGTCTCCTCTTCTTGACTATACTTAGGGATATCTTACCCTAAGTATAGGGGGAGACAAACCGAGTACGATCTGTTCATTCCCACCCTTGACCATCCCTGCTTTGTGTACAATCTGCTATACTTAGGATTATTTGATCCTAAGTATAGGGGGGATGGTCAACTTCTCATTCGTTCATTCATTCCTTTATTTATTTCTTTATTCATAAGATTTTCCTATACTTAGTACGAGTTATGTCTTCTTCTTTCTCTCTGATCTATGAGGACATAGCTCAAGCTAAGTATAGGGGGGTCATATATACTACGTATATACTTTAGCCATAACTCGTACTTTCGTATTTTTCTAATAATATGGCTAATAATTCTTTAAAATTCATTAAAAATCTTAATAAAAAGATGTGATTATTCCTCAAATTCTTTTTGTATTTACTGATTAATAAATCAGGTGAAAATGTTTTTTGCAAAATGTTTCAAAAATAGTTTGAAAATCTTTGTGAACATCTATTGAAAACTATTTTGAAAATATTTTGTTACATGTTTTCAACCTTTGTAAAAATGCGTGTTTTGTAAAATTTCTTTTCTTTGTGTGAAATAAAATGTTTGAAAAATGATTTGCAAAAGGTTTGAAAAATGGTTGCAAAAAAAAAATTGAAAAGATCTATCTATACTATTTGAAAACCTTTGCAAAATGATTTTCAAATAAGTGTACATGTTTGTAAAATTGTTTGTAAAAATTATTTTGGACTAGAGTTTTCAAAAAATTCTTTGAAAAACATGTGTCAAATAAGTTTGAGGAATATATACATCACACCAAAATCCACTATATATATGTGTGTATAAAACTGATCACTTACCCTTGTAAATTCTTAAAATCCACTTCTTGTATATATAAGAAGCTCTCCCGTGTACATGTTTTCACCTAGTTTTTAGCCAAAATCTTTTTGTTTTAAAAAATTCCCAAAAACATTTACAAAATTAAAATCCAAAAACATTTGAAAAATCTTTTTGAAAAAAAATGCACATGCATCATCATCATCTTTTCAAAAATCCATAAAAAAATTCAAAATCTTTGAAAATTGCATTACAAAAATATTTTTTGCATTGCATAGCATGAGCATTTTTCGGATTGAGTTTGATAGTTGAACAAGCCTAAGTAAAATCCGGAGATTAGAGCTTGATTGGACCTTAAAATCTACCTAATAACAGGAACCTTATAGGAACTGGGTTTGAGGTACTTCAGGTCTAGTTGACTTAATTCTTTGAGGATCACGGGACTTGGTTCAATGGATTCTTGACTGCCTAAGTAGAGTATTTCGGAGCACATGCACGACTCTTTTTGATAATGACCTAACTTGGACACCTGCACCTTTCACATGGCTCAACTCAGTTGGAGTGGTGAGGGGATTGAATTTGCCGGTATGAGACGCACACAAGTGGAAACATTTGTCCTCCTCCAGGGAGGGAAGTGCACCCCAACCCGTCCAGTGATAAGGAAGTCTAAATACAGGAGGTTGTGGGTTGCGATAAAGCTTCAAAAGAGGGATAGTCTACTGGCTCAAGAGGAAAAACTCCTTATGTAAATGCTGCTATGTATAGTATTTCAAAAAAAAAGAGAAAAAAAAAGAGAAAAAAAAGTTCAGGCATGTACAAAAATAAAAAAGCCTGCAAAGTATGTGAATTGTTGTATAGAAAATAAGCAAGCTTGAGTTCCAAAGTCAAATATGTGAGCCTGCAGCTGGATGACTTGACTACACTGGTCTTGCATCCCAGGATAGGTAGCTACACTGGCTACCGTCCATTCTTCTCTTCACCCCCTCCTCTTGAGCTGGTTGCCACTTGAACTTAGAAGGGATCCTCGAGGATGGATTTATTGGATTGGGGAATCATTGGGTTGTCGTACTGGAGAAGTCAGTCTCTTTGTCATTCTAGTTGGGAAGAGCCACTATCACTTACACTGTACGAGTCAGATTCATAGTCGTAAGGGTTTGCGTATGAATTGAGATATTTCTGACCTGGCTATTGAGGAGACTTGAGCAGAGTTTTGGGATTCTCGAAGACTGTTGGATTTCAAATTCGGTTCTCAATAAGGTTCTGCCCGCACTAAAATTCCAAAGGTCCAACTTAAGCTCCAAACTTTGATTTTGTGAAGACAAGTTTGACAATTAAATTTAGTCCATCTTTCTTCTTTTTCTTTTCTTTATTTTTCTTTTTCTGCACTTATTGCATAAGTGTTTGCTAGGGACTAGCAAAGGCAAGTATAGGGGGATGATGAATCTACATTTCATCGTCTTTATTCTATCATTTTGGCCTTAAAAACCCTAGTAAATGCATGTAAATAGCATTAATTCATGCATTTTAGCATTCATGCATACATGTGTAAATACTGTATAAAATACGATTTTTAATGCCAAAATTATAGAATAAAGAAAAGGAAAGAAAAAGAATAAAATATTGTAAATATTTTATGACCCGAAATCCCAAGACCTAGGCATCTCGATGACTAGGTCGACAAGGAATAAAGTAGGGGGAGATAAGGGCCAAAAATACCAATAAAATCCCTTTTATTTTATTCATTCTTTATTAATTTTGGGACCTATTTTTGGTTCCACTTTCTACACCTCAAATAAAGAAACTTTGTACATGAAATTTGTAGGTAATTAAATAACGAAAAATACAAAATTGAATTCACAGAAAAATAATGTACAGATAGAAAGTTATGGTCTGAATAAAAATCCAGAATCCCAACTTCCCAGACCCGTATCTCACAAATGAAAACTCCAAATGCAGTAAACTCACCTTTAATTGTATATAGAATAAAATAAGCTATTTAATGGCGGTGGTTTTGCATTTGACGGAGCTATGATTTGAAAGTTGAGTTTTGGACCCACCTTGTATAGTTGTACTGATTAAAATATTCAATTTATTATTTATTCATTATTTTTGTATTTTTATATTTTTATAATGTTGTAATTAATACTTATAATAATTATGTGCATTAAAATCAGAATAAAAAGGCAAAGAAAACTCAAAATAAAAATACTTGTATATACAAAACTTAGGTATAATACCTATATACATAGCTGTATAATTACTAATTCTATTTTATTAAAGACACAAAACATATCAAAAAAATAAATTAAAAATATTTCTAAGTGTATAAAAGTATTATATAAATTTATAAAATAATAAACAAAAATAAAGAACTCAAAATCACAAAATAAAAATAAATCAATAAAATATATAGATCTAAATACCTATATAGCCTATAAATAGTAACTTGTAAAAATATACCTCATAAAAATAATTAAAAATCATAATAAAATAGTTCATTAAATAATAAACATTTTTTATTAAATAACCTAAAATTAATTACACCATTTAGTATTTTTTATAGAATCTACAAGGTTTTATTTAAGTTTCGTCTTTTTGCGGATGACGTGGAGGCCAGGCCATCCGTTGACCAGGGGTCAACTCCATGACCCCAGGTCACAGCCCGCCAGATAATGGTACACCCTCTTCTTCTCGAATTTCTCCACGTTGATTCTTTCACCAAATAACAAGGTCCCCTTCTGCAAACTTGTACATGGTCAAGCCAGCATACACGCCCTTGGTTGTTTTCGACCTTCGGGTCGTTGAATCGAGCTGCCATCCTCGTTCTTTGAGCCTCATCGTCAACCATTCAAAAACCACCCATTCACTTCCTCCTCCCTTTGAACCCTCTTTGACCATCTATCTTGCTCTCTTATCGAGTGCTCTGGATTGGGTCTCGTGACAGGAGACCCTCCAGCCCCCAGGAGGCGTAGCTAGGCGGTCGAGGCGGCGTCTCCGCCCCCATCTCCGGCCAAAGGCCGTGAGGTTCTATCTCTTGGCCAACCCATCCGATTGAGGTGGTTTCACTCTATGTTCTTGTAGTTTAGATAGCCATAGGTCCCAGCTTCCATCTTCTGTATTTAGTTTTCTGTTTAAGCGAGTAGTTAGCCTAGATTCCATCTCGAACATCTCGCCAGAGCTCAGAAGCTCCGACAACCACTATCGCCATCCCACGCTGCCCTTTTCTCACCAATAAAAGCCCCTTCCTGTTGCGAGATATATGCCGCCCATTTGGTTTTGTTTGCAGGAAGGGAAGGAGGCGTCTGGGCCTCGATTCACGCCAAGAAGACCCCCAGGTCGGCTAGATCTTCATCGAGCATCCGAGGGCCATCCGTTGGCCGTCGGACCGGTCTGAGCCACCTAGACGTCGGGAGGAGCAGCAGGAGCAAAACGCGCCCTTCGGTCGTGGAGTTGGTGGTCGGAGGAGGCCCCTGTGCGTGAACAAAACTCGGCACGGCCGAGTTCTTCCTCGGATCTTCCAACCGCTTCCCACGCCGTAGGATCAAGAACACCCCGCCGGGTGTACAGCTGCCGTTGGATGCGTGCGCCCCTAGCCGTCCGATCTCCCATCTCAAATCTAATCAGGGCCGCACAGCCGAAGGGGTATCGGTCGTCCCAGTATCGACACGTGGCTTAAGTAAAGCCCTGCCTGCCGTTGGATGCGCCACTTTGAGCGGGTATTTTGCAAGATTTGTCCCGCGCATTTTTGTATTTAAACTTTAGCGTACAAACTTTCATGGGCTGCTTTATGTTTTTGTAATAATTTCCGAATTGCCCTAGAATTCTTTGGATTTGCAGAACCATCCTTCCCAGGCGCACGTGCTCACGCACGTGCCCCCTGGGAATTTTGCGGGGATAACCTCGTCACTTTTGCCTTTCATATTCAGTCCGACGAATATCTTATTAAGTTATAAACTTTGTGGACATTTTGCGTGCCAGCCCTCATACTGTGCTATATTTACATCGATGCCCTTGCCCTGCAAGTAGTTTCTCTTTGTTTTGTCTAATTTTTGCATGCATCTCTGAAACCCCAAAAAATCCCCAAAAATCACATTAAGTCTCTGTTGCACAGTAGTTTAATGGCATATTTTTAGTTTTCATATTTCTTGCATTTTAATATTTATTAAAAATCAAAAACATCCATTTGTGCACTGTCTAGCTTATAAAATCCATAAAAAATATAAAAACACTCCAGAAAAATCCCCAAAAAATATATTTTGTGTTATTTAGTGTGTTTTAATTTCAGACCAAAAATCATTAAAAAATACAAAAGAAAACTCCAAAAAATCACAAAACTCCAAAAACCTCTATAAAAATATTAAAAATTCTACAAAAATCCTAAAAATATAATCTTGGTGTCTAAATTTTCCTTATTTTATTATCTTTCATTGAAAATTAATTTGGGGAATTTTTGTTACTGTTCTCTAATTTATTTCTCCGTTTTAGTTTCAGCCTTGTATTGTATTCACTGTTTTCTCTTTTTCACCCTTTAAAAATACCAAAAATATTCTGAAAATTACCCAAAAATCACAAAAACAGTAAAAAAGTATAAAAAGATTTATTTCTTAATTTTTGAGTATTTTTGCATATTTTTATAAATAGTGTAGCACCTCTTTTATTCAATTGTGTATATTTTCCAATATTTAAAAAGAAAATATAAAAATACAAAATATAAAAAGAAAATATAAAATCAGAAAATTAAAAATCAAAATACAAAATTATAAAATTAAAAATTAAATAAAAAGATATAAAAATTAAAAAACCCATAAAAAATAGCATAGTAGACACTTGATCACATACACACTCATTTCGAGCAATTTTGCCCCATTCTACCTGTCTGCTCCCTGTGTTCGACCTCTACAATACTTGCACCTATACACATATTGTTGTAGAGTTATAATAAATTTTAACTCCGCACATTTACTTTCATTGCTTGATTTATCTGTTGTGGGTTAATTGTTGATAATTTCGGGTTTCGTGAGCGGTCGCTCAGCGACAATGTAGTCCCGCCTTGTGTGGACTATTTTGACCCTCGCAAAATTTGAGTTTTCAATTTCCTTTCATTGTCTTTTAATTTCTGTGTAAATTTCATGCATTAATTCTTTTCAAAATCCAAAAAAATGAAAAATACAATAATAGTGTGTGTGTTTCTTCCTTGTGCATATTGTCCCTTATTTTTTAAAATAAAAAACTTTGCAAAAATCAAAATAATTAAAAATTTGAAAATCAAAAAATAAAAAATAGAAATTAAAAAAAATTAAAAAATTAAACAGATAAAAAAATCACAAAAAACCAAGATAGTTTGCATTTGAGATTCTCTTTTTCTTTTAATTGGTTTTCGATTAATTGGATAACCCTCGGGAATTGTAGCTTCCCTGAGTTCGATCCTTTTGCTATGCAGGTAAATAAGTAGCACAAATTTCTCTCGCTTTAATGTTCTCTTGTAATTAATTTTGTAGCTTGAGAAGAAAAAACTTTTATTTGTTTGTTGTAGGATATTTAGGTTGCAACGACCACTACGCATTGATTTTTATGTCAAATAATTTAAAACCCCAAATACCCGCCCACAAAAATGGCGCCATTGCTGGGGAGGCACGGCGAGGGTAGTTAGGTTTCTCTTTTGACCTGCTATTCTTGATTGTTCATATTTATTTATATTTTTCTACATTAATTCCATTGTTCATATTCACTGCATTTATTTCATTTTTTCTTGCTCATATTTGATAATTTTATTTCTTACACATTCTCTCTTTTCTTTTTCTTGCGAGGGCTTGCGGAGCGAAGGAGGCGATCCTAGGAGAGCCGAAACACCCAAGCGAAGCGGAGGGGGCTTGATTCTTCGCCGAGTCGTAGGACAGCGTGAGAGGAGGAGGCGAAGAATTGAAGGAGACAAAAAAAGACTTTTTGTCTTTTTTTCTAGCATTTGAAACCTTGTAAATGAACATTCATTTGTTGTGGGGTTTGTTTTGCCAAGTGCCAGTACACTTGGGGGACCTCACCAGTTTTGTTTCATCGCCTTATTTTTCTTTGTTTCTTGTGGATTTTGTAAGCTACCTATTGATTACTTTAATTAATTTTCTTAAGCCAGGTAATTAATTAGGTCTAAACACCCAAAATAAGAATTTATGTACCTATAGAGTAGAGTGCAATTGGAGTTAGACAAATTAACATGTTCTTACCCGTTAATAGAAGCTATTGTTAGGACGGTTCACTTACATTTGCATGTAGGTTAGTTTAATTTTCTGTATTTCAATTCTGTGCAGATCAGTTGCATGTAGAGTGCTGGCGACAAGGTACGCATCTCTAACCCTTTCATGCATCATTGTGTTTAATCGCGCATTAGCATTTCCAATCTCCTTCCTTGTTTTCACTCACATAAGTTAAAAAAAGAAATTGGACACTCGATAGGTGATTCATTGAAAATATTCAAACCAAGTGATAACTGCCTGAAATTCGGGACTGCTAAAGAAAACTCGACCCTAAAAAACGTAAGGAAATTAATTATTTATGGAGAGTAACCCCCGTCTTGTTTGATTTATCTACAGCAAGAGAGCGACCCTCACACTAGGATAGAACCACGTCCAAACTCTCTTCAAACTACTATCTTGTGATTAGTTGTTCTCCGGTGAGGACTTCACTGGGTAGCCGGTAATTGGTCCGGGATTTCCTTAGCAGAGTGGGTAGATCGGGTAGACGGTAAACGGTCTGCACCCATACTGGCTGGGAAAAACTAGTTGTGAGATTGGGTCAGTCTCCTGGGAGCATTGAGTTCCTAACAGCTCGCTTTAACCGCTCTGATAGATTGTATTATCACCAAACTCTAAAAATTGACAAGATAATTGACCGAACATTTACGATGTTCACATTGCGTTGAGTTGGTGAACTGGGGGTTTGTTTTGTGTTTGATTGCTTGTGTGCATACTAGATCCTTCTGTGCATTTGCGCCTTTTTCTCCATATCTTTTGACTTGACCCTCGTGCTCTTCGGATCCCGTCTTTTATTTCAGAGATGGCTGACTGGAGTTTAATCCGATCTTCGCGGATCTCTCATACCCTCTAGCCGATCCACCTTCCTTTTTCCAGGAGGACTTTCCTCCTGATTTTTATGCATATCTGCCTAACCCCATTATTTCAGGAATCAGACGATGATTTTTACCTACCCTCGTTCCACTCACATGATATTGAGATTTTGGAGTCACCTTTCATGATTTCCACACTTGGGACCTTGAACCAGACGATGGAGCATATGAATTCGAGGATTAGCAATCTATTTAACATAAATGAGAGTTATAATACTGCTCCAATATTTGAGGATATGGATTCACTTGAGGATAATCATGAGAGCTTGCAATCACCCAAAATACAAAAAATGAGAAAATTTTAAAAATCCAAAAAGATTCTGGGAGTCACATTGTTGATTCATTTTTGTGAGGAGAGGGCACCCATGCCATATCATTTTCCCACACAGTCATCCACTACATGTCCCACCTTTGACCCTGAGGATGCCACTGTACAGACTGTTCTTGGCAATCCTCGTGTAAATGTTGATTCTGATCTCTCCCTTTTATGAAGGAGGTCCAAAAATTCAAAAAAATGTTGACTGAACTTGAAGTGATGGCCATCATTCACAAGATCGTTAAAGCCCCACTTCACCAGGCCATGACCCATTTATCTGCTCCTCAACATAATAAGAGAAAGCGGAGGAGCAGATCTGAGCATCATATCTTGACCATGGCCACTGCCTATGCCATCTCTCACAGTCCGCATTTTAAGAAAGGGAACATCGCCACACATCTTATGAGTTGCTCCATATCTGACTACTCTTGTGATAACACTCTCCTTCACGGTGGTCCGTCAATCAATATAATACCCTTCTCTATGGTACGGTCTCTTCATCTTGGGCCTCTCAAGAAAACTAGGATGATAGTTCAATTTGCTGATGGATCTATCAAGAGGACGAAGGGTATTCTAGAAAATGTTGTCATTCTTATTCAGGGCATGAACTTCACTTCTGATTTTGTCATATTGCCCATGGAGACCTCCATCCCTGTAGAACGCCCTCCAACCATCCTAGGATGGCCTTTCCTTGCCTCTACGAGAGCCATTATTGACTATGGATCAGGAGAGATTTGCTTCTATTCTGATGTAGAGAGCGATGTGTTGATCGCGACACCCATTACTGACCAGAAACCCGCATCCCATGAGAGTGTGCCCATGTTAGCCAACCCCAAAGACCTTGTCCTTGATGATAATATCAGAGATTCTTGCTATATGTTGGATGACACGGAGACCCCAGAATTCCTCTTCAAGGAGGAAGAATTGGAAATCACAGACCTTGGAGTTTCTCCTTCTAGTACGTGGCGATGCATTGATGACATCTGCAGGATTTACATGATACACCCTAGAGCAGAAGGCAGACTCTGAGACTAGACATGACAGACATGATTTGACTACTTTCACTGATGAGTCCTTTCCTATTCACCTTGATTTATATGAGACCGATAAGGCCAAACTTGATTTGATTGCTTTTATAAAGGAATTTGGGCTTTTTGATAAAGATGATGATCCAGTAGGGGCTCGTCAAGCTAGAATCGATCTTACTTTTTTTGATAATGATTTCGAGCCTTTTTACTTTGATATTTGTGAGACTTCCCAAGCAGGACATGGCCACTCTACTTCCACTGACTGATTCATGCCTGCACACTCTAAGACTGCTGAGGATACATTCTTGGTCGATCTTGATCAGTTCCTGTCTAATGACAACTCCAATATCGACCTACACCTTATTAGATCCATTCCTCATCGATCTTGCAAGAAGGTTCGCTTTCGACCTTCTTAACCTTTGTACATCTATTCCTTTTGTATATCCTTTTGTTTCATTCCTTCTTCTCCCGTTTTATCGTTCACCCCTTTTCCGTGTGTATATATGCTATACTTAGGATGTGCTTTATCCTAAGTATGGGGGGTGAATGATTTGTGTTGTTCATATTCGTCCTGTTCATCACTCTTGTTGTTGACTATACTTAGGGATGCTCTACACTAAGTATGGGGGTGATGTCGTTCATATCGCCTTTTTTATTTTTGAGTCCGTACATTCTCTTCATCGGTTTTCCCTTTTGTACAATCTTCTATACTTAGGATTACTTGATCCTAAGTATAGGGGGGGATCACCGACTTCTATTCTTTTCATTTTCTCTTTGAGCCGTTGTAGTATAGGAATCATTTCACTTTTCTATACTTAGCACGAGACATGTCTTCCTTTGCCGCTCTCTGATCACTATGAGGACATAGTTCAAGCTAAGTATAGAGAGGTGTCATATATATTGTATATAGGCTTTAGACATAACTCGTACTTTTAATGATTATTTTGGGGATATATAAATTCGTAAAATCCACGTATGTGTTTTAAAAAACAAAAAAATAAAATAAAAACAAAAAAGACAAAAAAACAAAAAAAACACAACAAAACAAGAACCCCTAAAAACCCAAAAAAACTTGTATATACTTGTGTATATATATATTACTAACCTTTTTCCTTTTTGAAAAAAAACTACAAAAACTAAAAATCTATAAAAAGTTGCATAAAAAACTCTTTTTGCATGTGCATCATTTTTCCTTTTTTCCAAAAACTCATAAAAAGTTCAAAATTAGAAAATTGTTACAAACTTTTTTTTGCTTTCTTTTTGCATTGTGCATATTCTTGCATTTCCATGTGCATTTTTTGTGATAGTATTTACATTTAAACTAAGTCTGGAATACAATTGAAGAATGAGCTTAGTTGGGCCTTAATCCACTTAATTTCAGAGGAACCTTATAAGAACTAGAGTTAAGACTTTTCAGGTCCTAGCGACTTAATTATTTGAGTCCATAAGACTATATTCACATCTCATCTTGATTGGTCTAAGTAGAATATTTAACAACGCACGCATAATTCTTTCAGACCGTGGCTTATTTTGGACAAGCACTCTACACATAGCTCTTCATGGAGGAGGTAGTGAGGAGGCAGAATCTTTTGGCTTGGAGTAGCATACGAGGGTAGTACATCTAAGAAGAATCTCTCGTCTTCCTCTAGGGAGGGTTGTGCATCTCAACCTGATTCAGTGGCATTGAGGTCTAAAGACAGGATGTTGTGGGGTTGCAATAATGCTTCAAAAGAGGGATATTCTACTAGCTCAAGAGGAAAAACTCCTTATGCACATGCTGCACCTTGTATATATTTTCAAAAAAAGGGGGAAAATGCATAATCTCCAAAAGTGGACATGCATGATTGAAAAGTAAAATGCCTGACGGAGTGTATATACAAGGATAAAAAAAGAAATTAATAAGAGCTTCAAAGTCAAATTTTTGTAAGATTGCAGCTAGATGACTTGGCTATACTAGTCATGCATCCAAGGATAGGTAGCTACATTGGTTACCGTCCATTCTTTTCTTCATCTCCTCTTCTGGAACTGGTTGTACTTGAACTTAGAAGGGAATATCCCCGCTCCTCGAGGAAAGAGTTGCTAGATCGGGGGACTAGAGTTACCTTGTTGAGGGGAGGCTATTTCTTTGCTACTTTTGAGATGGGGAGCTATACTTCACTTACACCGTACAAGTAAAGATTCATAGTCATAAGAATTTGTGTATGCAGACTTGTTCTGGCCTGACTGTTGAGGAGACCTGAATAGGAGTCTTATGGAACTTAGAGGCTATTAGGTTTTAAATCCATTTCCCATTAAGGTTCCGCCACACTAATAATCCAAAGGTTTGACAGAGCTCCATACTACACTTTTATGAAGATAAGTTTACTACTCAATATTGTCCTAATTTCTTTATTTTTCCTTTCTTTTTCTTTTATTCACTTATTCTTTCAAATAAGCGTTTGCTAAGGGACTAGCAAAGGTAAAGCATAGGGGGATGATGAATCTGCATTTGATCATCTTTATTCATTTATTTTAGCTGAAAATCCCCTATAAAACACCTGCATTTATTTTGGCTTAAAATCCCTTATAAAACACATGTATATAATAATAACTTTATATTTTTACTAACTTACATTTGTGTGTAAATATTGTATACTTATTATCATTTTAATCTAAAATATATAAATAAAGAAAGAAAGGTAAAATAAAGAAAAGAAATAAAAAAAAGACTGTATATATGTAATAGATACAGGCTGACCCGAACCCCGCGAGAAGGTCAAGACTTGACCTGATCAACCAGGAATAAAGTAGGGGGAGATAGGGTCATTAATCAAAAAATCCAAAAAATGTGTATACTAAACTATTTTAGTTGTACATAAATTGACCTCAAATTAAATAATTTCCAAAAAATTGTAAATAGTAACAATGTTTCCTAATTAATAAAAATATTTGCAAAATAAAATCATGTACAGAATAAAAGCAACCACACTTGGAAAAAGCCACTAAGTGATAATTGAATGACCAATTCCGGCTCCATATGAACTCAAATTGAACCAAACTCACTTCCATTGTATTTTAAATTAAATTATCTTTAAAATGGCTGTGATTTCATAATTTTTGGAGTTACGATTGAAAATCGGTTTTCTGGAGTGGTTTATACAATTTTACCATTTATTTGTACATATTGTATTTGTAAATATTTGTAAATGTTTTTGTTAATTATTTAAAACAAAAATAAAAAAATAAAAATTTTAAAACAAAAAAATATTTTCCTTATTTGACTATGTATATAATGTACCATATGTATATAGTATATGTATATAGTTGTTATTCTTAAATAACCACCACAAAAAATAAAAAAATTAGTGACGAAAATACAAAAACAATAATTTTTGTAAATAATTTTAACTTTGTCTCATTTCAATTTTTTCTCTTATCTTTTATGTTCATTCAATTTTTTTAAAAAAAATTAAACTCCATTCTCTATCTATTAATATGGTTCTCTCTCCCTCATTTCAACTTGATCAATCTTTGGTGAGAGGAGCCTTTTCTCCGAGAGTTATCTTGTCATAGAAGGGTGTCTAGCCTCCAAGCCGTCCGGTAACAGTGAGTCGGCCTTCATCGAGGTGATCACGGTCTTTTCCGTACCTAAGGTGAGATCCATCTTTCTTTTTCTTGTTTTTAATCACAATTTTTATCCACCCTCGATTCTGATGTTTCATCTCACCTTCTCGATCTCTACATGTTCTCATTCTACCTCGCACGATCTCTCACCTCCGACCACGCACAGCGGTCGAAGATCCGGTTCCATCTGCCATTCTCCTTGATCCACACTCGTTCACATCTTTCGTTTTGATTTTGGGATCGAGCCGTCATGCTAGCATCCTAATTGTTTATAAATAAAAAAATAAAAACATAAAAACATATTTTTTTTCTTTCTAACATTTGTTTTGCAGGATAAATAAAAAATAATAAATAAATAAAATTATAAAAAGGTTTTCTTCTATTATAGTTTTCAAAAAAATATAAAAATAAAAAAGCTATAGCGGCGCTTGTCGCCCCACAGTGCGCTCGCGCGAGGCCCGCCCCCTTTGCCTGGACTGCCATCACCGCCGCCCGTCTCCGCCTGAAGCCGTGCCACCTGCAGTCCATCCTCCTCGCACCGCCATCAGGAGCCACTGACTTCCTGTGCAAGGGCCCACCACATAGCACTTGCGTTCACCTTTCCACCTCGAAGGATCATCGTACCTCCGCCAGAGTTCGAAGCTTCGTCCAGCGGCCCCCCATCCAACCACCGCACCGTGAGCATCGACCACACCGCCCTCATGCAAAATCGCCCTTCACTCCTTCCTGACCACCGCATCAATCGCCCTCAGCTACCAATACCGCCTCGCCCCAACCATCCCCACCGGCTGCCTCTTCGGCCAGCATGCTGCTCCTCGCCTCCACCGCCAATTCGCGCGCATCTTTATGGTGCACCACCCATCGTTTTGTCGCTGGAGCCCCCACAGTCTGAGCTCCCCAGCCGTAGACTCTCCATCGACAACGGAAGCCACCCCGCCCGCCGATCATCTGCTAGAAGACCGCTCGCACCCCCGTGACTTGAGAGAAAGAAGAGAGTGACGTTCCTTGTGCCCCCTCTTGAGAACAAAAAGGAACAAAGAATGAAATCCTAGTTTCTTTTAAAAAATGGAAATTTTACATTTAAGTCCCCGGAAATTTCCAGATTTGCAAAAGAGACCCCTACCTGAACATGCACGTGAGGTGCATGTCTTTCCTCGGGAAAACTGAAACTTCTCCCCTACATTTTATTTTCTGTTACTTTTTCATGTAAAAATGTGAATAATTATCGTTCAGTCCCTATTTCCAGACATTATTTTGCATGTTCTTTTCAGTGAAATAAATATTGTTATTGGTCAATAAATTCTGAAAAAATCATGCTATGCTCCTAATGTGTGAGTTTTTCTACATAAAATTTTCATTGCATTTTATTTTCATTTTTATTATTAAAAAAATAAAAAACAATGCCCTTTTTTCTTCCTAAAATTCAAAAATTCATAAAAAATTGAATATTGCTCTAGAAATTCCAAAAAATAGGTTAATTCCCTCTCATTGTCTTTTATTTCTATGAAATATTCATGCATTAATTATTTTCAAAAACCCAAAAAAATGAAAAATACAAAATAGTGTGGTGTGCATGTTTCTTTCTTGTGCATATTGTTCCTTATTTTTGAAAAAAATAGCAAAAATCAAAATCCTTAAAAATTTAAGAATTAGAAAATAAAAAATAGATATTTAAAAATTAAAAAAAAGACAAAAAAATCATAAAAAATAAGATAATTTGCATTTGAGATTCCCTTTTTCTTTTAATTAATTTTCGATTAATTGAATAACCCTTGGGAATTGTATCCTCCCTGAGTTCGATCTTGTTGCTATTCGGGTAAATAAGTAACAAAAATTTCTCTCGCTTCAATGTTCTCTTGTAATTAATTTTGTAGCTTGAGAAGAAAAAATTTGTTTGTTTGTTGCGGGATATTTGGGATGCAATGACCACTGCGCATTGACTTTCATATTAAATAATTTAAAACCGCAAAAGACCCACCCAACATCAGGTCGTGAGAGGAAATCGAGGGTGATATGGTGTATCGATCAATGCAGATAGATGATCGGAATGAGCCTCAGACTTGGTGGTTTGGATGCGAGGAAGCGGACGGTGGCGAAGATAAAATAAATGGAAGAACGGGTGAAATGGGAAGGATAGCGTGCTACCTAAAGGTTATGCAATGGAAGGTGGATGTATGTGAGGTGGTCGGCGAGGTCGTGGCCTCGATTCCACTACGGAAGGTGGAAGAGCCCAGTCGCAGTGGAGGGGTCCGGCCACGAAGTGAGATTCAGCTCAAATCGCCACCAAATCGATCACCAAAGGGATCCTCGGGACAATGTCACTACCCTAAGTGTTTCTGTGGATCAAGAAGCAGCGAGGAGAGAGCTAGGGCATGGAGGAAGTGGAGGAGAGTATTTATAGGAGCTCTCAAGTCTCGAGAATAATCTAGAAGAATCACGTAATCCGAGGAAGATCCGGCCAAGCATAAGTATCCGCGAGGATCATGGATCCCTATAAAATAATCAAGCACGTGAATCGGGGGAAAAGGTGGTCAGATTTGGGATGGAGAAAGGGGAAAACGTGGTCCGACGAAGTGAATGGCGGGTCAGACCTTGGATGGGAAGGGTTGACCCGGGTCAATAGACCCGGGTTGACCAATTAGAAAAAATGGAATTTAGAAACTAAAAGAAAATTGATTAAAAATAGTAAATGATTTTAAAATAAAAATTTATAAAAATAAAAAATGTTAGTTATTCTGCAAGCTATTTTTGTGTTTTCTAATAATTTTAATAATATATATACAATATTATATATACAGTATATGTTAGTATGTATAGGTATAATATGCTTGTATATTATATACATATATTTTATCTTATTAATTTTCCAAAAATACATTATATTGTATATTTTATTTGTTTACAATATAATTTAAAGTGGATAACATTTTTTTATTGGATTTTTACAAATTAATTGCATGTGTTAGTTGATTAGGTTTATGCACAATACATACATTATTGATTCTTTTGTACAATGAAGAATTGAATTTATTTTTATTTTAGTTTGTGTTTGATGAATTTTATTTTAATTTTATTCAATTATTAGGAGTATACACAAGTATTTAAAAATACAATATATACAATTTATTCACAAAATAAATAAATAAATATAGGTATAGGTATAGTACAATTTACACAATTTAATATACATTTTTATTTTCAAATCATTTTGAGACCCTTTTTATTGATGAATGGACAATAATAAAGAATAAATAATATCAACTGGATTTTTAATTGGATTTTATAAATAAAAAGAGACCCTATCTCTCCCTATTTTATTCCTTGTCGATCGGGCCAATATTTGTCCTTCTCTCGGGGTTCGGGTCAGTATGTACTTATTACACAACTACAACCTTCTTTTTATTTCTTTTTCTTTTTATTTTTCTTTTCTTCTTTATTCTTTTATGTTGGTTTAAAAGAATGTTAAATATACAATATTAATAAAAGCATGCACAATGCTAATTTATTGTATCTAATATATATTTACAGGTATTTTACAAAGGGATTTCTGCTAAAATAAAAGAATAAAGGATGTGAATCATGAATTCATCATTTCCCTATACTTTACCTTTGTCAGTCCCTTAGCAAACACTTATTTGAAAAAAGAAGTGAAAAAGAAATAAAGAAAAGAAAAGGCAAAGAATTTAGAATAATATTGATTATCAAACTTATCTTCATAAAATTGTAGTATGGAGCTCAGTCAGTTGGATTATTAGTTTGGCGAAACCTTATTGGAAATGGATTTAAGACCTAACAGGCTCTAAGTTCCATAAGACTCCTATTCAGGTCGCCTCCACAGTCAAGTCAGAACAAATCTACATACACAAACTCTTATGACTATGGATCTTTACTTGTATTGTGTAAGTGATATATAGCTCCTTACCCCATAAATGGCAAAGAAACAACCTCCCTCAACAAGGTAACTCTAGTCCCCTGATCTAACAACTCTTTCCTCGAGGAGCGGGGTATTCTCTTCTAAGTTCAAGTGCGACCAACTCAAGAAGAGGGGGAAAGAAGAGAATGGACTGTAGCCAGTGTAGTCATATATCCCTTGGAGCTTGACCAGTGTAGCCAAGTCTCCAGCTGCAGGCTTCCTTGAGATGAGACAATGTATCACATAAGATTTGCTTTTTCAACTATATACACTACATCATGCATTTACATTTCAACCAGGCATGTCCCTTTTTTTTGGAATTTTTACATTTTTTGACATATATACAAATGTGCAGCATGTACATAAGGAGTTTTTCTTCTTGAACTAGTAGACTATCCATATTTTGAAGCTTTATTGCAACCTACGACATCTTGTTGTTAGACCTCAATGCCACTAAACCAGGTTGAGATGTACTTCCCTCCCTAGAGGAAGACGAATGTTCCCACTAGTTGCTACACACCCGTGTGCTACCCCAAGCCACATGATTCTACCCCCTCACCACCTCATCCATGAAGAGCTATGTGTAGAGTGCTTATCCACGTTAAGCCACTGTTTAGAAGAATCATACATGTGTTGTTAAGTGTTCTACTTAAACCAATCAAGATGACATGTGAACATAGTATTGTGGACTCAAAGAATTAAGTCGCTGGGACCTGAAAAGTCTCAACTCCAGTTCCTATAAGGATCCTTTGAAATTAAGTGGATTAAGGTTTGGACCAAGCTCCATTCTCAATTTCATTCCATACTAGTTTAAATGTCAATACTATTTTGAAAAATGCAAATGCACATGCGACAAATATTTACAAAAAATTTGAAAATAAAAGAAAATAGAAGATAAAAATCTTTTTGAAAAGTTTTTCAAAGAATTTTTGCGAGTTTTATGGATTTTTTTCATTTTTCAAATTTTTAGGTATTTTTAATAAGAAAGAAAAGAAAGAGAGTATTTACAAACATTTACCCAAATATTTACATATTTATAAGGGTTTTATTTACAAGTTCTATATCAATTTTTTACAAGTCGATTTTATCTGCAAACTTTATTAAAGGATTTTATATACAAAGTTTACAAATAAGTATAGGTTTTATTTACAAAGAATTTACAATACATATATACCCATAATTTATAACCCAAATGACAAAATATTTTACTTAAAATTCTACAAACCATTTACAAAATTTTTCAAAAAACTAGTTTTACAAATAATTTTACAAATCACTTTACAAACAATTTTTCAAAAAGGTTTTTGCAAACATTTTGCTTTCACACATTTTACAAACATTTATACCATATACATAATTTTGATATACAAATAATTTACAAAAAAATTATAAACAAAATAATTTTACAAAAAATTACAAAATTTTGTATAAAAATTATTTTACAAAAAATTTTTACAAATATTTTTACAAAAAGTTTTGCGAAACTTTTTACAAAAAATTACACACATTTTTGCAAATATTTTTCAAAACATTTTAATTCCAATCCAAAGTATGAGTAATGGCTAATACGACATCCCCTATACTTAGATCAAATAATCCCAAGTATAGAAGATTGTACAAATGGGGAAACGGAGGAAAGAATGTATACGAAATCAACGACTCGACATGTTCCCCACATACTTAGGGTAAAATATCCCTAAGTATAGAAAAGAATATCAACAGTTGAGGGACAAGTGATAGAGCAATCAAAGAAAGGAAAAACATATATTACCTCCCCTATACTTAGTGTCGGATGTCCCTAAGTATAGGCAATAATACAAAGGAAATAGAACCAACAGATTTATGAACAACACAGGTTCAACACCCCATATACTTAGAATGAAGCACATCCTAAGTATAACAAGAATCCTAAGCGAGACATGGGGTGTTAAACATAATGAAAGAATAAAATAGAAAACATGGATATAAAAAGAGGAGGACAGAAGTGTAACTCAGGTATGAGATGCAAAAGATGAGAATCAACAAGCACATCTCATACAAAATGAATCGAGGCAACATCAACGGTCAATGGGTCATGATCAAGAAAAGACTTCATGCCATGACCGTTGACCCAAAAGGTGGACTCGGAAGATAACTCGGATATGTCAATATTGTCGTTGTCATGCACCTTTCTGACTAAGTATGCTCCATTTCACTTGCTCTACAATTTCCCGAGAAATAATCTCAGTCTAGCATCAAGTAGCCATACTCTATGATTCGGCTCAAACTTATTATGGCTGATGTGAGAATCATGCCATATCTTCTCTCTGTTATATTGTAGGCTACTCGAAAAGGTTGTATCTCTAAGCTCCTCTAGGGCTGCCAACTCTGCTTTCCTCTGATCTTCTACACTCTCTAGATCCAATAATATCTCTATGACTGCCCATTTTGACTTGTGCTTAATCTCAATAGGTAAGTGGCATGGCTTGCCATAAACGAGTCAAAATGGAGATGTACCCAAAGATGTCTTGAAGGATGTCCTATAGACCCACAAGATCGAGTCCAAAAGATGTGACCAATCCTTTCGATCTGGGAAGACAACCTTCTGCAATATTGTCTTGAACTCCCAGTTCGAAACCTCAACAAGACCATTCATTTGTGGATGATATGGACTGGCAACTCTATGGTCTATGTTGAACTCGTTAGCAGGTCCCTTACATTGTCGTTGATAAAATGAGTTCCCCCGTTAGAAATCAAAACTCTAGGAACTACGAACCATGATATGATATTCTTCCTCAAAAAACTGCAAACAGTCCTCGCATCTGCGGCTCGGGCAGGGATGGCCTCAACCCAAGGTCTCACATAATCTACAGCCAACAAAATGTACTCGAATACTAACTCTTAGTGAATGGACCCATAAAATTGATGCTCCATGCGTAAAAAACCTCACATAAGTGAATGGGATGCATCGACATCATGTCTCTATGACCACAACTACCGATCCTCTGACAGTCAGTACACCTCTTCACGAATTCATCAGAATCCTTGAAGAGTGTTGGCCACCAAGGCCAGATTGGAGAACCTTTTTGTGTTGTCCTTCTTTGCCTCAAGATTGTGGCAATAGGTAAGGATGTTGTGATGCTCCTCCTGAGGAATACACCGATGCCAGACACTATCCCCTCCTTCGTGGTAAAGGGTGGGATCCTCCAATTGTACGACTTGACTTTCGCTAGGAAAGTCTCAAGTCGATGCATGGTCCAACCTTGTGGAATTTCTTGGCAACAAGATAGTTCACAATGTAAGCATACCAAGGGAGAGATGTGATAGCAAGAATTGCCTCGCCTGGAAAAGTCTTAGTAATAGGTGTGGTTCTCTCTGAATCCTCAAGATGCTCTAATCGGGAGAGGTGATCCGTCACCACATTCTTGACTCCAGCTTATCCTTAATCTCAATATCAAACTCCTGGAGTAGAAGGATCTATCTAGTCAATCATGTCTTGGCATCCTTCTTAGCCATTAAGTATCGGATGGTGGTGTGATCAGTGTAAATAGTCACTCTATATTCGATTATATAAGATCTGAACTTATCCAAACCAAATCCCATCGCTAGCATCTCCTTCTCTATAATAGTATAATTCCATTGGGCAACATCCAAAATCCTTCTAGTATAGTGAATGGCAAAAGGTAAACCATCCCTCCTCTGTCCTAGCACAACCCCTATGACAAAATCAGAAGCATTCGTCATGATCTTGATTGGGAGAGACCAATCGAGTGGTTGAAGGATAGGAGCCCGCACAAATAGATTCTTGAGAGTCTCAAACGAAGAAAGATGCTTATCATCTACAAGGAACTCGGTATCTTTCGTGAGAATGTCAGTAAGCGGTCAGGCAATACGACTGAAGTCCTGAATGAACTGTTAGTAGAAACTGACATGCCCCAAAAAAGACCGCAACTGCCTCAAATTGGACGGTGGAGTGAGCTTCTTGAGGATATCCACCTTGGTCGAATCAACCTCCATACCCTTATTGGAGATGATATGCCCAAGGATCATCCTTGAGTCGTCATAAAATGGCTCTTCTCCCACGATAGAACAAGGTTGACCTCAATGCACCACTGAAGCACACAGTCTAGGCAAGAAAGATAAGCATCAAACCCGTCGTCGTAGATCGAAAATCATCCATGAAGACCTCTAAACATCATCCCACCATGTCTGAAATATGTAAAGCATGCACATTTGGAATGTAGTCGGGGCATTACAAAATCTAAAGGGCATCCATCTAAAAGCATACGTCCCAAATGGACATGTGAATGTTGTCTTATCCTGATCTTCAAGTGCAATGTCCACCTGATTATACCCCGAGTACCCGTCAAGAAAGCAGTAATGACTCTTTCTAGCTAATCTCTCAATAATTTGATCAATGAATGGTAGCAGGAAGTGATCCTTCTTGGTAGCCTGATTCAATCATCTGTAGTCCACACAAACCCTTCAAGAAGTGGTACCCGGGTAGAAATCTCCTCTCTATCCTTACTCACAAATGTCGTCATACCCATCTTCTTAGGTACCACATGTAATGTAGTAACCTACTTGGAGTCGAAGATGGGGTAGATAAAATCTACGCTCCACCACTTAGATATTTCCTTCATGACCACCTCTCGAAGATTCGGGTTCAACCTGTGCTGGAACTCATGTGAAGGCTTATCATCATCCTCGAGATAGATGTGGTGGGAGCACATGGCTGGACTTATCCCCCAGAGATCTGCTACAGACCAACCAATTTCCTTGCGGTTCCTCTCAAGAACCTCCATCAAATGAGATTTTTGGTCATCAGTCGAATCCATTGAGATAATGACTGGAAACATATCTGGCTCGCCCGTAAGGAATCTGTACTTCATGCTCTGCAGTAAGGCTTCAACTCTGGCATGTGGGAGCTGGTAAATCTGGTCTTTAAAATGTCTGAGTGAAGGCTACCAAATATGAATGTGAGAACTCTCGCTGCTCATCAGAACTCGATGAAGATGGTCCTACTGGTGTCTCTATCAATTGCACTGGCTCCATCTCAGTCCTGGTTATAGACTCTACAGAAATCAAACACGGACGTTACTCATCAAACTCCTGCCAATCAAAGTTCGTGTCTGAATCGAAGGGATCAAAAATGACAAGAAACAAAACCAGCCTCACTAAAGCGGTCAAGTAAGACTGCTGGAATAAGGTTAATCGACGACCCGTTGTCTAATAGAGTGCAATCGAACCGCTGCTCGTGAATGTGGCATCTGACATACATAGGCCCTGCATCTAGCCTCTTGGCTGGAAATCGGTTCTGGGATAACAAAGCATGTGGCACGGTTGAGCACATGGATCTCTGCACTGTGGTTGCACCTCTTCTTCCTACGAACTGTGGTCTTCTCTCTAAGATTCTTCTAGAAGAGAGGGATGTTCTCCAATGCCTCCTATAAAGTCAGCTGGATATGAAATCGATCTATCATCTACTCGGTGAACTCTAGTTGCTGTCTCTTTTTGGGATTTTCTACTTTCTGGCCCTTCCCTAAGTGGAGTGCTTGAGGGAAGGGGATGGATGTACCCTCCTCCGAAACTAGAGGGTCTGGAGTAGGAATAGGTCTCTAAGCATACAAATGGTTATACTCCATACAAGCAATCACGTATCACATCAGATGAACCAAGAGAAGAAATAGAAATCTTTCGTTTATTCATCTTTTTGTTTTTCAAAATTTTTCCATTTTTTGTATTTTTCTAAAGTCATCATCCTCATGTACAAGAATATAAGTCAAAAACAACTAGAGTATCTGTACATGGACTCTTGCTGGCATTAACACCACCATCTGCAACATCTGAGAGTTGATAGCATCAGTATCGTCGTCTGGATCATCCATCTTGGTCGCATCAAAACCACCATCAACATCAACATCAGTGGCATCAACATCGCTCTCTAGCACATCTGGCGCTCCTGAATGGACATCCCGTTGTCGTTTAGATGAGCCACCGCTTGATGTCTTCCTATTGCTCCTAAGTGTCACAAAATCATGTCAAATAAATAATGTGTATCATCAAGTACCTCACTAGGAGTGGTGGACTCTGTAGACTATACATGCTCAGATTTCCTCTTTAGGTTGTTCGGATTTGGCTTGATCTGTGTGGGTATGGAGGCCTTGCCCTTGATGATATCCCTCATCTCCTGCCTGAACTCATCCATCTCTCTATAAGCAATGTGGGCGAGATCCTCTAAAGATGGGTTCTCATATGAAGGTGCATGAGACCTGGATGGGTTGCCTCTCTGGAAGTGATGAGGCTGGCCATGATGCTGTTGTGGGTATGAGTGAGGGAGGCTGTTGGAAGTGGGAGTGAGGCTGTTGTTGCCTCCATTGGTAACCCTGGTACTAGGGTCGAGGAACGGTGTGCTGGAAGTATTGGGGTTGTTGCTGCTACGTACCCTATCCTGACTATGTCGGAGGTTACTGTTGGGATTGAGCACCTCTAGTAGACCATCTGAAGCCTAGGTGATCACGATAGATATCGTGTTGCTGTTGGTACTGGGAATACCAAATCCCGTTGACTTCCATCAGCGGCTCCGTATGCTCGTGTAACGATGGGGGGAGGGATACCAATGGTTGGTCACTTTGATAGACCACCATCTGTGTGTCTGGTGAAGGTGGGAACTGGAACTGGGGAGGAGTGGTTGAACATGCTCTGCCTGATATGGTGGACCGGTCTGTATGAGGCATATGGTTGTGAAGATCTGCTCCCCTGATCAGCATGTGACCTAGATTGTGGAAAAGAAGCCGTCCATGCCTCTTGAAGGTATGGTATGCGTCTTAAGTTCACTCAAATTCTGGACCAACTCATCAATCATGTTGAGCTTATCCATGCCTTGGCACGTCTTCTTCTCTATGATCTCCATGCTATCCAATTTCTGGCTGATAATGCCCATGTCTGCAGCTGATGACTCTGCTAGTGCTGCTGTTGTAGAAGATGAAGATGAACCTGCCTATATGCGTGCAACTCTGTGGTGAGACAACACTTGGTGGGAGGGCTTCTCCTGAGTGTAGACACAGATCTGGGTCATCACTATGTAGTTCTCATCCATCTCCTCATAGATGTCCTAGACCTGATCCTCATCCTTGGAAAAATAGGATCCTCCACAAGAGGCGTTGACAAGCCCCAACAGCTCAGGTGTCAGCCCACAAAAGAAACTCTGTACCAAGTTGAGCTTCCTGATATCATGGTGTGGACACCTATCTATGAGATCTCTAAAATGATCCCAAGCTTCATGGAATTGCTCGTTTGGGATCATGGTGAAAAATGATGATAAAGGCTCTTGTTACATTCGTCTGACCGGGTGGATAGTACTTGTTAAGGCACTCAGTTCTCAACTGCTCCCAGGTAGTGACAACCTTCCCCAATTACTTCAGTTAGTAGGCTGCTCTGTGAACCAAGAAAAATGGGAAGGATATCAACTTGACAATATCCTCATCCACCAATCTGTCATGGAATGTTCTGCAGATCATCTCAAACTCCTGGAGATGTAGATGGGGCTCCTCAGTGGCGTGCCCATGGAACTTGGGCAACAACTAAATCATCTGGGGTCTGAGCTTAAAATCTCCCAGTATGGCTGACAACTGAATCCACCTATGAGTAAGAGTTGCACCAAAGTTGTGCGACACCCTCATGGTGCACACTAGTCTTGCATCTGCTCGGTCCTCAGGTCTGGGAATCTCTCCTCCACCATCGGCTCTCCCATCTCGATGCTAGGAAGGTGTTGATGATCGTAGCCTGATTAAATACATCGTTAATATCTGGCTTCTAATCATCTCTCTGCTCTTAGACCATCTCATTAGAAACTGAAAAGGAAAAAGAGCAGACCTCAGGTGTCACCAAGTCAACAAAAATCCGCTCTGACTGTCGTTGTTGTACCTTAGGTAATGGGTTGGGGAAGGTTAAAGAAGGAGGTGGAATACTCGGGTTCCGAGAGCAGGTATGAGCTATCTGGAACCACCCTATAGAATGGTTAGGTGTGCTGTGAAGCGGTGCCACCAAAGGTAGCCTAAGAGGCTTCCTGCCCATCATCGTGATGTAGGAAGAAGTGAAGAGTAGATCTGAACTGAAAACCAATGATGAGAAAACAAACCCCCAATTCACCAACTCAAAACAATTATGACCGTGAAAGCTCGGTCGTTAATCTTTTCTGTTTTAGAGTTTAGTGATAATGCAATTATTAACCAGACTCACAGATGAGGTCACCTGAGGTAGATTCTGACCAAGCTGGTGGTGCACATCCAACTTGGACAAGACTACTTCTACTAAGGTGTGAAGGCAAGTACTTGCATCTCAACCATACATCAATGAGTAATGTACAAGATCATAGGGCACAATTCCAGGGATTTGGGCTCTAATCCCCAGTGGCTATGTCCTCATCCACTCTGTCTGGAGGTAAGTACTTGCAAACAAGGAAGGAGTTACTCTCCCTAAAACAATGATAATCCTTACGTTTATTTTAGGCTCGAGTTTGTTTAGCAGTTCAGATTTTGTTGGGTTATCACTTTGGTATTTTTGAATAAAAACACATCTAACGAATTTTCTGATTTCATTTTATTCTTAAGTCCAAGAAAACAGTGGGAGGAAGACGGAAAAGCTGATGCACGAGAAACTATGAATGCATGCATGAGATAGAAGGCATACCTTGCTCTAATAGTCTACATGCAATATGATCCACGCATAAATGAAAACTAACTATATGATGCAAAGGTGAGAACCATCCTAAACAGAAGCTTCTATTATGGGAAGAACCACTTTATTTTGACTAAGTTCAATCGAATTCTATAGGAACAAATATTCTATTAGGGATTTATACCTAATCTCTACCTAACTCAACCAAATAAAAACCTAAGTCTAGGAGCTCAAGCATACGAAAATAATGAGAAAACAAATAAAAACAAAGGCGAAGAAAACCAAAATCCGGTGAGGTCTCCCAAGCGCATCAGCACTTGGTGAAACAAATCACAATCCAAGACATATAATGGCCTAAACAATAGGAAAAGGGCAAGTGCCAAAATAGTTACAAATTAATTACATAATGGAATGACTGAAAAATAGAAATGATCATCTACTCCTCCTGCTCTTCCTAAGTTGCTCTCTTCTGCCGGTCGGTGTAGAACGCCTGACCTCTGCCTCGCTTGGGTGCATCGGCTCTCCTAAGATAGCGTCCCTAGTTCCGTTGGCCCTCGCAACAATGGTGAAAAAAAGATGAGTCAGATAACCGTATGAAAAATATAAACAAAGAAAGTAAAGCAAAAAATAAACATGTAATTCTATGAGACACTAATGTGGACAAGAATCTAAATGAGAAGAGTAAGAGATAGTAATCTCAGATGAATAACCAAAATACGATCTTGGAGCCTCCTCGGTGCCCACCACAATGGATCCTGCAAGCGTTGTATGGAGGACTCTCTCGGTACATGGTACTCAATCCGAGTGCTCACTCTTAAAAAATAGAAATACCACAACAATATATATACAAAAATGAAAATGAAACAGAAATATATACAAGACCAAGAATAGCAGGCAAAGACTACCTAACTACCCTCGTCGCGCCTCCTCGACAACGGTGCCATTATGATGACATGCCCGAGCTACTAGGATTAACTTGATTAATTAAGTTGTCGTTGTCACCCCAGAACTAAGGCTAGTAATCGAGAAAATCTTATTCAACCACGAAACAAGTCAAGCAAGTAAAGAAAGTGGTCTAAGATACTTTCATTAACCCGATATAGCGACCAGGGTAAAACACAAGGAGGCAACTATTGTTACGAAGGTCAATCAATTCAATGAAAAATCAAAGACCAGAAATAAGCAATCAAGGCACACTACTCTTAGCTTTTTGAAATTTTTTCTTTTTATTTTTTTAATAAATTTTTATTTTTTTTAAAATTTTTATACATTTTTCTGTTTCAAATTTTAATGAATTTTCTCTTTGCATTTTTTTATATTTTTAATTTTTCAAATGAAGATACTAAACAAAATGTAAACAAGGCACACAAGCAATACTTGGTTTTTTCAAATATGGTATAAACACTAAAAAATCCCAAACAAAAATATTTTTATGTTTTTTGATTTTATATTGTTTTGTTGACTTTATATAATTTATGTATTTTTTATGGATTTTATAAAAATAAAAAACTAAGAAATGAGCAGATAGTGAACAATCGGGGGTATTTTTCAAATTAAAAATGTCAAATATGGTCTCTTAGAAACCGATTTTAATGAAAATTATAAAAAAATATCTATAAACAGACACTGAAATCACAATTTTTTGATTTTTTCAAAGATTTAATATAATTTTTATGGTATTTTAAGGGTTTTACAAATTTTTAGAGTTGTATAGAAGCAGATGAGATGAAACTTGGACAGAAAATCAAACAAGTCAAAATAAAGCTAATCTGATTTTTTGGAATTTTTAAAGTAATTTTCGAATTTTTTTATGAATTTTCTAAGGTAAACAGGGAATTTTTGTGTTGTTTTTTGAATTTTGAAAAATAAAAAATGAAGAAAATCAACAAACAAAAATTACCACATGAAAAACATCATAGCCTGAGTTACATGGAATTTTTGTGGAATTTTTAGAGTTAATTTAATATTTATTGCAATCAAAAAGTCACAAAAAAGAAAATGTTGTGCAGGAAGGACTAACATGCACTTATTTTAACTTCTAGGGCCAAATATTAACAAGTAATAAAAATCCATAGACCCTAGTGCAATTAATTTAGAGAATCATGTACTGTACGTGATTCAGATTCACATGGGCATAAATGCAATTTCCAAAAACTTTAATTATTTCTTTAATATATAAAAGTACGGAGAAAAGTTCACAAGTAAACCACAAAAACACGTGAAGACACACGTGACTTCGACTTGGCTGGA
This sequence comes from Ottelia alismoides, assembly GCA_037367405.1. NCBI lineage: Eukaryota > Viridiplantae > Streptophyta > Magnoliopsida > Alismatales > Hydrocharitaceae > Ottelia > Ottelia alismoides. The sequence continues at coordinate 303,022 of JAZKJV010001365.1, read as the reverse complement.
CTAAAATGCAAATAAAGAAACTACGTGGTCCTTACTACAATTGTTCAAAACTACTTTTACAATTATTATACTCAAACAAGATAAAGTAATGCCAGGGTAAAATGTGAAACTACCCCTACATGCGTGTGTGTGGTGCATGGTCTGACGTATGGCCCTGATGGACCGTTGCTGGGTATATCTGACAACTCATATGGCAGGCGTGACGTACATGTCAGATCTGCAGCTGATCTAATCAGACGACTGGATTTTGTTCGTGGATGAACGGTCTTGATCAAATCTAGGGGGAATCCTCGATCCGACGGTGCTGTGCTGGACTAACTCGAAGAAGGGTCCGTCGGGGTTGCTTTGAACGAGAATATCTGGCGCTGCTGTGTTCTGATCAACCAACCAAAGGGTCCAGCACACCGCTGGAGATGGTCCGTGTCGAATGGGATGGTCTAGTGCTCCGTCGAGCAGTTGGATGATGAATTGGAGGTTGTTGCACCTGGAGGTACTCCACCACTTCTGTTGGGGCTCGATTCTAGTTCCACGCACGAACCTGTACCTTTGAGGGCAATCACCGCTCGAGGGAGACACCTCGGCTTGGGTTATTTGGCTGAAATAAGGAAAGAAGCGCCAGGAAGATGGTGTCGACCTCTGACGTACATGGAGGAGGGAAGTCCATGCCTAATCTCGCTCCGATTAGCAAGATTTAGGATGATCAGGTTGCGAGGGAAAATGGAGGGTGATATGGCATGTCGATCGATGCAGGTAGATGGTCGGGACGAGCCTCAGACTTGGTGGTCGGAAGCGAGGAAGCGGACAACGACGAAGATGAAATGAATGGAAGAACGAGCGAAATGGGAAGGATAGCAGGCTACTTGAAGGTTCTACAATGGAAGGTGTATGTTTACGAGGTGGTTGGCGAGGTCATGGCCTCCATTCCACTACGGAAGGTGGAAGAGGATGGTCACGATGGAGGGGTCCGGCCACGAAGTGAGCTTCGGCTCAAATCGCCACCAAATCGATCACCAAAGGGATCCTCAGGACCCTATCACTGCCCTAAGGGTTTCTGGTGGATCAAGAAGCAGTAAGGAGCGAGCTAGGATGCAGAGGAAGTAGAGGAGAGTATCTATGGGAGCTCTCAGGTCTCGAGAAGAATTGAGAAGAATCATGCAATTCGAGGAAGATCCGGCCAAGCAAAGGTATCCGGAGGATCGCTGATCCCTAGTGAATAATCGGGCGCACGATTCGAGGGAGAAGGTGGTTGGATTCTGGTTGGAGAAAGGGGAGAAACGAGGTCCGGTGAAGCGAATGGCGGGTCAGACCTGGGAGGGGAAGTATTGACCCGGGTTGACCAATCAGAAAAAAGGAATTTACAAAATAAATAAAATTGAATAAAAATAGTAAATGATTTTAAAATAAGAGGTTATAAAAATGAAAACGTTAGTTATTTTGCAAGCTACTTTTTGTGATTTTTAATAATTTTAATAATATATATACACAATATTATATACAATATATGTTAGTATGTATATGTATAATATACATATATATTATATACATATATTTTATTTTATTAATTTTACAAAAATACATCTCTATATTTTATTTATCTACAATATAATTTAAAGTGGATAAAAACATTTTTATTGGATTTTTATAAATTAAGTGCATGTGTTATTTATTTAGGTTTATGTACAATATATACATTATTGGTTCTTTTGTACAATGAAGAATTGATTTTGTTTTTATTTTATTTTGTGTTCGATGAATTTTATTTTAATTTTATTCAATTATTAGGAGTATAGACAAGTGTTTAAAAAAACAATATATACAATTTATTCACAAAATAGATAAATAAATATAGGTTTAGGTATATTACAAGTACACAATTTAATGCACATTTTTATTTAAAAATCATTTTGAGACCATTTTTTATTGATGAATGACAATAATAAAGAATAAATAATTTCAATTGGATTTTATAAACAAAAAGAGACCATATCTCTTCCTACCTTATTTCTTGTCGATTAGGCCAATATTGACCTTCTCTCGAGGTTCATGTCAGTCTGTACTTATTACATAATTACAACCTTCTTTTTATTTCCTTTTCTTTTTATTTGCTTATTTATTCTTTTATTTTGGTTAAAAAGAATGTTAAATATATAATATTAACAAAAGCATGTAAAATGCTAATTTATTTTATTTAATATATATTTACAAGTATTTTACAAAGGGATTTGTGCTAAAATAAAAGAATAAAGGATGTGAATCATGGATTCATCAGTGACATTGGAGGGGTGAGGGGTGATGACGGGAATAATAGGGAGAGGTAGGGAATGTGGGGAGGAAAGGATCATTGGTTATGGTTGCCGACTTCGATAGACTTCCGATGGCCACTTCCTTCTCCTCTGTCCCAGATGTGACGGTTGTTAAATGCTCCTTCACTAAACTCTTTTTGTTTTGGGCCGTTGGGTTGTTGGAGGTTGTTGTCCCGCTCACGAATGTCATTTTGTTCGACAAATTCGTAGATATTAATTACACAGAGTCAGAAAGTCACTGAGGGATCTCTATGAGGAGTTGTTGAGGAAATCTTACAACATATACTCTGGCTTTTTGTTGGGATGTTGTAAAATATGTATAAAAAGCATAGTTAGGGGTGCATAAAAAGCATAACTAACAGTTTGGAGTGGAAAAGAGAGATTCACGAGCAGGAACGAAGGCCTTAGTCTAGCTCCTTCTTTAAAGGAGGACGACAGAAGTAGGAGCATGATAAGTGACAAACCCGTCGTTGCTAATATTGTTGTATTGTTGTAGTCGGGCAATTACAGATTGATAAAAAATCTCTTAAATAATTAGTGAATAAATGCAAAAGCTGACGGTTTTATTTTACTTGGGCAAGCCCAAGGACAAACTCAAGGAGGCAACTATCTCTTTAGGTTAATTTTCAGATAAATTAGAGACTAGGTTCTCAAAGAGACATTTTTTGGGTATCTTTATATGTAACCAAATTGTGAATGCAAATGTGGCTCAATTCAGAGATTAAAATACAATTTTTCACTCAAATGATGTTAAAAAATTCCCAAACTTGTCCAGCATGTTAAATGCATGTAGAATTAATCTACTGCGTATTTTTGGTAATTTTCTGATGTAAAATGAATTTTCTATGAATTTTAGTAAAAGAATTTTAATAATTAAAAATCTTATACATTTTCTAGAAATAAAATTAACTTAGACGTATCTAATTAATATGTATCCAAGAAAAAATCTTAAATTCTAAAAATGCCAAGATTACATGGAACTAATCCAATTACTCATTCCAGTAATTAATTTATTTTAAGCAAAATATGCATGCGAAGGAGACGGTTGCTGGGTACAAGCCAGAGAAACAATTAATTCTAGCTAATGTTATTTTTGATAAATTTTCTAAGTAAGGAATAATTTAATATGAATTACAAAGCTCAAAGTGGGTAAATTATGCACTATTACACCAATTTATTTTACACAAATCAATAATGTCCCACAAAATTCAAATAAATAATCATTATTTAGAGAATGAAGTGTTCATTGGGCATGCAATTTCTAAAATTTTAAAAAGGAGACAAATGATACAATGAAAGTAAGTCCAAAAAAGGTGTCTTTATGCAATTATAGAACTAAAGTAAACATTAATAAAATGTAAAAAAAGGGAAATGGAAATACCAGAACTCGGAGGGAGTTCTATGTGAAATATTTGCACAAGCATGTGTCGTGCGCGTAATACTTGCTGGTTGGATGTGTTTGCGAATCTCCAGAAAGGAGAGGGTTTCTACGCAATATTTCTCCATCTTACATATTGGTCACGTACTGGCTGCAGTGCTCTGGATTGGGTGCGAGCCTCCACGCATCAAGTGGATATCGCTTCGAGTTGACCGAAGCTTAGGTATGTTCTTCGGCTCGAATGTGTGAGAGGGATCGTTGGATAAAGTCATTGGCCTTGATCCTACAACAACTGTAGCTTGCCTCATGCTGAAAGGAGCAAAGGTGGAGGAACGTATGAGGTGTTGGGGATTGGCGACTTCCCTCCGATCGATGGTGGAGGGCTTTGCTGCATGAGTTGAAGAGGGGATCTGGTTTGCGATGTCAGATGGAGGTGTGGCAGGGGATGGTGTTGAAGCTCCTGCAACTCGGTCGTCCTCGCATGGTGAAGGAACGATAGTGGTGAAGAGCTCTTTGGGTGCAAGGTCGATACACAAACTTGATTGCTTCAGAGGAGGCCACCGGTGAAGCTCGAAGGGGGGGCAGAGCTGCTGGACGTCGACGAAGATGGAAGCTGGTATGGAGGCCTATGCATATCAGACTCCATACATCGCACCCTGGAGATGGAGAGATAACATGGGTGAGGAGCATGATTGCGTTGTTGCTGATGAAGGAAGATGGACTCGCAACCGGAGATCAAGGCTCAACTATGGAGGATGTTCTCTACTCTATTCGACTGAAGGTCGAAGTGTCTGCACCTGATGAATATGTGATTCATCACTCTAGAAGTCAAAAATAGAGCTTCATTCCTGAGTAATTAGATGTATTTATCCTTTTATTTTACATTTTTCTCATTCATGCATTTGGGATTAATACTTGCATTTTAGCATGCATATTTGCATTCAAGGGAGCTTGTGGGGCTTGAGCCTAAGCACGTCGATGGAGATGGAGGAGAATGAAGAGAAGGTTTACCATGCGGTAAAGGAGGTGAAGGACCCAAGGGAACTCAGTCCCTTGCAAGGACCAATGTAGATGGTGGATATTTTGATGGAGGATCAAGGTAATCGTCGGGGTTGGATTTGATTTGGGGATGTCGATCAAAAGGAGAAGGAGAGGATATAGGGATAGAGTAGAGGAGAAAGAAGAAATCGAAGATAGAGAAAGAGAGGAAGATGGAAAGGGGTTACCTGGAGTGAATGAAGGGTGGTCGAATGCCTAGGGAGAAGGAGCGATGGCTTCTTCGATTGTCGCTTTACGCACGAGAAGCGGGGCTTGAATTGCTCGCGGAGGAGGTGCGGCAAGGGACGGGGGTCCCTTGGATCTCACCGAGAAGGGGTAGTGGTCTTCACTCGATGGGTGGCCTCTTGCTATCACCGACGACCTGGTTAATCCGAAGCTCCCTCGTTGCTTCACGTACTGGCGGATAAGTCGACGATGGGGGGGAAGCGTCTGGGTTTTTGAGCTTGGCTATTAGAGCTCGCGGAGGACTCGGGCGACTGTTAGCAATGTGGGGGAGAGGAGGTCATGGAGGAGAGAAGACTAGAGGCAAAGCAAGAGAGGAGGAGGTGCGGCCATTGGGGCAAAGAATCGGAGTCGTGGCTCGATGAACAGGAAACTCATTGGAGGAGACGATGTCTCGGCCGTTCGATCGACCGAGATCAAATGGACGAGATGGAAACATGTGGAACATCAAAAGAAAAGGAAAATAGAAATAAAAAGGGGAAATAATAATATGACTGTTGAATGAAGGGGTACTTCATCCAACAACTCAGAAAAGGGGCTGCAAAGAGGAGTGGGGGGGGGGGCGTGGAGACTCAGGAGTTGCCACTTGTTGCTCCCATTAAAATCAGAAAATAAAATCAAATATAAATCAAAGTAAAATAGAAAACGATATCAAATCAAAAAGTGATCTTCATGAAAGTGTTCATGTAGATGAGATCTACAAATTTCATGAAGGGATCAAAACCAAAAGAAGTCATTTGTACACAATGTATTTTTGGTGGTCTTCTATGTACTTAGAATTCATGAATTTTTATATTTTGTAATTTTTATGATTTTTTAAATAAGGAAAATTCAAAATAAAATCAAAATAAATATTTGTACATTAATCTATTTTGTTGATATTTTTAATAATTAAGAAAGTAAAGGTATAACATAAAAGGAAATTATGTACAAACTATAAGTACAAACTCAGAATGATTCATTTTCTTTGATTTTTAATTCACTTTTTATTTGGTTTTTTACACATTTTAACGAAACATAAATCAAATAAAATAAAAGGAAAAAGAAATAAATAAAAGAGTTAATTTTATACATAAAATAACGAGTCAAAGTTAGTCAAAATGTACAATATACAATAAGGACCCAAAACCAAGTTTCACATATGTATTCCTATTCTTTTGAATTTGGTATTATTTTGTAGATAATTGAATGTACATTAATTCAGAAGTTGGTAGAGGTTCATAGGAGACTGTATATGAGAGATATTTGACTTTACGACCTTTTTGTCTCAAAACTAGGATTTAGTTTTATTTGTCAAATACACATGTTAATATTTTTCTGATATTTTTACTTTATTAATATTAGTAATATGAATACAATGGAGTTGATATAATTTATTTTGAGTTAGCATAAGATAATGAAAAATAGGGGAAGTTGTGTTAATATACAAGTGATAATATACACACAATTTCTGGCTTATTATTTATGCAATTATGAATGCTAAAATATGGATATTATTTATACATGCACGAGTGATAATAATGTAATATAAATAATTAAATGCAATTAATTTCTTAGGAATTGAGCTCTATTTTCAGCTTTTAAAGTAATGAATCACATATTCATCAATAAGAGACCAAGTAGTGATGGCGAACGAGATCGACGATGAGCAACCTAGAGAGTAGAGGGCTGAGAGCCGGAGGCAACATGAGGGAGTGGGAGGAGGTTGCCATTGTGTGTGTAGACGAAGGGGAGGAAGTGGTTGGAGTCTGGAGAAGCTAGGTATTTCTGAGTTGAAGTTGTTAGTATAAATTGTATTGTTTTAAATTGAGCACTTTTATAGTTTCTTTTGAAGAAAATCTATTTTGAATTTTATTTTGAAAAAGTACCCTAGCTTTCTTATTTTAGAATTTCTGGTTGCAAATTTTTTTATTTTAGAAACTAAAAGTAATAAAGATAGGTTTGATTCGCAAGGTTTTGAAGTTATTTTTATCAGCACGTCCTCACTTTCTAAAGCTTATCGAGTTGTTAACAAGTTATCATCAATTTTGGAAGAGATCATTCATATCTCATTCAACGAGACATTTGAATTGATTAATTATATGATTGTCAATATGGATGATGACTATGAACAATGTTTATTCATGTGTTTGACATAAAAGATTCCAAAAGCATTCACAATCTAACTAAAGATTGGAATTTGTGCATGACCATCATTCAGATTTTGTTTTAAGCAATGTCTCTAAAAATGTACAAACTCATTCAAGTTTTTAGTCATACTTTACTTTTAATGCTCTTATTTCTTAGAACGTATGAATTGAAGTCTGTTGAAGAAGCTTGCTACCATGAGTCTTGGCTTATAACAAATCATCAATTAGTTTGAATGTAAAGTTATTTAGGAATTAATTCCCTAATCGAACAACCATTCCTTCATTAGAATTCATTGGGACTTCCATAATATACTTGATGATACAAGTAATGTTACTCGTAATAAAGCAATGATACACGTAATGTTACTCGTAATAAAGCAATATTATTTGCACATGGGTACAACTAAGAGGATTGTATCGATTTTTATGAAGCATGTGCACTTGTTGCTAGATTGGATTGAATTCAGTTACTTTTGTCTTATGCTAGTTTTTCTAGTTTTAATAATGGACGGTAAGAGTGAATTTTTGAACAGTTTATGAAAGAGGAATTTATGTTGGATAGCATTTTGAAGTTTCTTTGCCACTTTTCCTTGATCATATCTTTTATCTTAAGAAAGCATCATGCTATCTGAGACAAGTGTCGTGTGCCTGGTACAATTGCCTGCGAAGCTTTATAATAGATTAAGGTTTTAAAGTTGGATTGGTTGATCCTACTTTTTTCATCCAGAAAGTTGAAAAAGATTAATTAGTTGTCCAAATTTATGTTGATATTATTATTTTTCGTGTTAATAATAGAAATCTAAGTAAATGTGAAAGGAATTTGAGATCAATATTATGAGATAGTTGAAGAACTTTTAGGACTTTAGATCCATTTACTAGAGAACAAAATATTCTTAAGCCAACACAAGTACACTTAAGATTTATTGAAGAAATAAAAATCGACCACATCTAAAGGGAGAAATATTCCAATGAGTATTACAACTCAGATACATATGAAGTAGGTAAGTCAGTTGACTTAAAGCAAAATAGAAGTATGATCGACTCTCTGTTTTATTTAACTATTTATAGATCGTATATTTTAAGGTAAACTCTAAAGGATCTCATTTACTTGCTCTTTTGATTTGCAACTTTTAGTGATATAAATTATGCCGGTAGCTAGATAGACCACAAAAGTACTATTATAAACTGTCATTTTGTTAGTATCACGATGATCTCGTAGCTATCGAAGGAATAGAATTGTGTATCTTTATTTACTACAGAAGGTGAGTACATTGCTCCTGCTCTAGCATGCGCTCAAGAACTTTGGATGAAGCTTTACATTTTGACATTTCTTCTGATTATTATAACATGGTTTGTAAAATTCAAGTAATTTATCTAGAAACCCCATTAATCACTCTTGAACTAAGCATATAGATGTTATACATCACTTTCTAAGACATAACATGATATAAGAGGATGTTAGTTTAGAACTTATTGATTTTATAATTAACTTGTTGATATTTTCATAACCCTATATGTTACCAAAGATTTAATTTTATTAGAAGAAAGTTCGATATTTGCAAGCTAAGGGACTTGTATTTTCTAATCAAAATTAAATCGAAGGTGCCTGATAAATCTATGATTCTCATTCTTCTTTATTTTATTTTAGCTTCATCTTTTAGCAAAAACATCTATAAATAAGTGTAAATACAATAAATTAACATTGTATATGTCCTTGTTAATATTGCATAATTAACACATTTTTTCCAAAAAATAAAAGAATAAAGAGAAAAGAAAAACAAAGGAGGATGTAATTATGAAATAAATACAGACTAACTCAAACCCCGAGAGAAGGTCAATAAATGACTTGACCGATAAGGAAGAAAGTATGGGGAGATAAGGTCCTTGTATAGCCACTCAATACATATACCTATAAATAATTATATTTAAGTTTATACTTTGTACATATTATATTTTTAACATTTTTATGCATACCATTAATAATAAAATAAAAATAAAATAAAATCAGAAAACACAAAATAATACAAAAATAAAATCCAAAGCTCAGTGTACAAAGGACACACATAGGTATATTATATAGAATATCTATTTAATTAATATATTTACTTACTCCATAAAAATCAAATAAAATTCATTTTATAATCCTCAATATATTTTGTAAATAAATAAAATATATAATAAAATAAAAATACATGTACATAATATACATGTATATTATACCTATACATACTACATTATACTATATATACCCTATTTATATTTGTCATAAAAATAATTAAAATCACAAAAAATAGTTTGAAAAATAATAAACATTAATTTATTTTATTTATTTATTTATTTTAGAATCATTTATTATTTTTATTCAATTTTCTTTCATTTTGTAAATTCCTGATTTCTGATTCATCCATGTAGGATTGTTGACCACGGTCAACCTCCTCCCCCAACTGACCCAACCCGACTCCCCTTTGCTGGACCTGATTTCTCGGAATTTTCCTAGTCGGATCTGATCCCCATCTGCCTTGATTCTTATACCCGACCACTCTCTTAGGATCTGTGATCCTCACGATCCCTAGGCGCAACCGGATCGCTGTATGGTTTCGAGCTCCCCTCCGATCTTTCTAGAACCTTGGACACCCCTATAAAGCTTCTCATCTGCCTCCCGAGCTCGTTAGCTCGTTCCTCGCACCACCTTCCTCCCCATCCACCTCAAGGAGAGTGACATGCTCCTGCAGGACCCCTTCGGAGGTCGATTTGGTTATCGTTTGGCCGCCGCTTGCTCGTGGTCGGAGCCCTAACCCACAATTAGCCTCTTCTGCCACCCACAACAGAATCAAGGCAATAACCCCATTGTTCATCTTTGCCTCACCTAGTTGATCACGGTAGCACACCCAGGTACTTCTCATTTCGCTCGCACGCCCATTTCACTTCGATTTGGTTCATCATAGCCGCCACAGTTCCTCAGCTCCGACCATCAGGTTGGAGCCCCATCTCTCACTATTCACCGCACCGATTCGCACAGACTCCACCTCCCATCTTCCCTCAAGACATAACCCCTTAGAATCGATAGATCGATCGAGATTAAGATCTAACGACCATCCCTTATTAATGAACCTCAGATTCATCATGCTAAAATCCATATATTAATTCCCTAGATAAAAAATTCAATAAAATTTAGATTAAATACTGTATATATTTTGGTTTTAGAAATAAATTAAAATAAAAAATACATAAAATGTAGTGTTTTTCTTCCTTAAAAATGCTTCCAAAATTATTTCTCCCTTTATTTGGCTTTCTTGTGTTTTTGGTCAACATGAAACTTGTAGATCTCCTCAAGATCTACAACTTTCATGTTTAGAGTTTTTCCAGATTCGTCTGTTTTTTATTTCTTTTTTATTTTTCTTTTATTTTTATATGTGAATAAATGTCATTGGGCCACATGGCTCCTTCTGGTTGAGCCACGTGGCCCGCCTACTCATGCGCCACCCGCCAACCATCCATGCGTCTGATCGCCTCATGGGCGCCTTCATCTCAACCGCCCGTCCTCTTTCATCCTCCACCCTTCGATCGATGCCACCAGATCTAATCTGGAGTGCCCGCTTCCGCCCACTCCGTGACCATTGGATCACTAGATCCAACGACCAACCAGTCTCATATGCCGCCCATCGATTTGACCTGATCGATCAGATCAGGTCCGTTCCATCGTGCCCTAACCCCAACTGTTGGATCGCAAGATCCAACGATTGCACCTTCATATCCTACCTCCATCATCTTTCTCTCTCCCACATCCACCACTTCTAACCACTCACCCCTTCCCATTTCCTCCAACTTCTCCACATCACCCTCGATCCCCTAACCAGGCCAGATCCAAGCCCTAACTTCCACCATCTTGACACGCCACCTCGCCTTGTTCCTTACCTCTTCATTTTGTCAGCATGAGCCCACGAAGGCACGCATCCCACGACCTGCACGTCAACTTCCTCTTCTTCAAATACGCCGCCTCCGCCCTTCTTCCGCCTTGTCCACCTTTACGTGGGTCGAGGCCCAACACCTCTCCTCCCCTTTGTGACAAAAGGGACTAACCGAGGATGCGACGATGACCGTCAGCCCTGGTGACAACCCATGGCCATGGTAGGCCATGACACGACCCTAACACGATCGAGGAGCTGCTATGAAGGGTCGCCGGAGTCCAGCGAAGATCGGAGCTCCCCTTGGAGCTCAGCCTAGACCGCCTCGTTCGCCTTGATTTTTAGGTAAGCTCTCTCCTCTTTCCTTCTTGTTTCTTCTAATTAATTAGGCACACACAAGTATGTTCACCCTCAATTGATCACTTCATGAGCTTCGCCTCACCTCACTCATCCTCATGCTACACTCCGACCACCTTCTCGATACTCTATAACCTCCAGCCATTTCGTCCATTTTCTCCGCCATCACGGCGGAGGAACTGCTGAGCCTCCACCTTCTCTACCCAATAAGGATTCCATCTCACCTCATTGCACAAACGCACAAGTCCTGCATGCTTTGGCTATTTCCCCCTAACCTTTCTGTAGGGACTCTCCTTCAACGGCTGGACTTTGGGCGAAGCTAAGTTCTCAAGCTCCGCCTCTAGTGTGGGGTCGCCGCCAGCCACCTCCAGGCAACCCAACACCTTCACCTTGCTATGACCTTGGCCGTCAGGCTTCCAGGAGCCTCCCTGGATCTTCAACAAGCATGGAGTATGACGGCGGAGCTTGCGTAGCACTGAAGGAGTTCCATTTGTGCTGCTAGATAGCAAAGAGGAGGAAGCGCCAGAAGATACAGGTGCTGTAGGATGGCACCCCTTCGGTGCCCGTCCAGCAGCTCATGATTAGCCACGTCGACCCCTCCGAGGCTTGAAATTGCGGGTTGTCCAAACCAAGCCAGAGCTCCATGTGACGCCACATGGCCCGAGCCTCCTGCCTGCGGCCACCCGAACCCAGCACAGAGCCTCGCCCTGCACCGAGCCTAGCCCTCACGTGCTCATGCCACGTGGGGGTGGGTAATTTGCATCGATGCCCTGCCTTATTCTCCAAATTACAAACATGTCCCTCCTGGCATGTGCAAAGCATGTGCACCTATGGTTATTTGCAATCCAACCCTTCCAGGTTTCAATAATTGCAATATAGCCTCCACGTGCATGGGAAATTTATAGGTAAGCCTTGCTATTTTCTTTAGTTACATTTATGCCCTCCCAGGGATCTGTTTGTGATGATTTTGTAAATATTTTCATGTTTTCTTTACGTTTATGCCCCTAGACTACTTTGCAGATATCTCGAGCATATGATCTCCGTTTAAGTTGATTTCAGTTTCATTTTGAAGCATGATTCATTGTCTATCCATTGGCATTATTATTTTGTGTTTTGACACTTGAATCAGAATGCTAAATTCTAGTTATACAGTGTCATATATTTAATGATTTTTAATGCCATTTGTTAGTTTATCAGTTAAATTTGCTTCATGAATCAATCCTGAAATTGATCACACTTTTATTGCTCAATGATTTTATTTATGTAGGGCATATTTGCATATTTTTACATTTGTATCACCTTGCATTATAAAAACAAAATAAAAAAAGATCTTCTGTTCATACATCATTTGTCTTCATTGATTGCATCATATTTCCTTATTTGTTGACCTATTTAGTTATTAATTAATCACTTGATCTGAATATTAAGAGTCTGAATAACAACTTATGAGGCTCTTGTCCCTAAGTTCGACTGTGGTACACTTATCGAGTAAATAAATTCTCCACCTATTCGAAAAGGTGGTCTTTGATGAGGATTCGTTTTCACCTCCCGCGCTACTGTTAAAATGACGATATTAGAGAGGCGAAAATGCGATTCGTCAAATGGCACCGTTGCCGGGGACATGGCTCATCTTTTGTTTTATTTAGATTTTTACTATTTGATTAAGTGATAATTTCTATCTTTTAGGTCAAGTAGTTCATTTCACTTGCATTGTTTTTGTTAATTCTCTAATATCCATCTAATGCTTGCTTGTTGTGGCAGGTACCCTTGATGACCAAAGACAATTGGAAGACATGGAGGCAGGAGAGGAAGCTCCCGCTGCAAGGAGACACATAAGCACCATTAGAGAAACTAAAGAGAATTAATGTCTCTCGCATTTTTCATGCATTCATGTAATAATTGTCTTTACAATGATCTTCATTTGAAGACACGATTGTAAATGAACAAAGAGACATTGTGGTTGTGTGGGATCTATCCCACTTGATTATCGATTTAGGATCAAGCATGTGACTCTCCGAGCTAATTTATTTCATATCTTATGTGGTTGATCGTAGGTATGACACACTAACAAAATTGAGATGCATGTAGACATCGCTTCACTTAGCAAAAAACAAATCTATTCTTTCCCCGCTAATAGAAGCATGCTAAGTGCGGTTTTCATCAACTTGCATACATTTAGTGTTGGATTCTAATTCAGTCTTGTTTTTCACAGAGAAAGCTAAAGGCACTGAGAGTTTTTCTTTAGCATAAATCATGATTCTATCGTATGCATCGATTTTTTATCGACTTCTCTACTTGGATTTATCACCTAAGACTTAAATGGAAATTGGGAATGGTCGTTAGATGATGTATGCTTGATTTATGCTCGCATTAAAATCAATGATAACCTTGAAGCTAAAATTGGGACTGTTAATGCAAGTCGAACAAATAGAAAGGAGTAAACATATTCTGGGAGAGCACCCTTTTATGTAGGTTATTATGATTTGATGTATCAGTAAGCCTTGTGCAAATGAGAATAAACTTGTATTGATCACCAATAAAAATGAAAAGATAAATGACCAACAATTGTTGGTTTCATGTGTGTGTTGGTGAATCAATGGTGTTGCTTGATTGATTGGGCCTTGTTTGTAGATTTTCCAAACCCTCCCATAGATACTAGGTACTCTATTTATCTCCAAAGATTCATTCACGTGTAAATCGATCCTAACTTATTTGTTCTCTTCAAGTCTCTCCAACTAAACTTATTCATCTCTTTACTTAGGTTATTCTCAACCTAAGTATAGGGGGACCTAAGTCCCCATGAATTCCAGACTCATTTATCCTTCTTTCCGACACTTAGGTTATTTTAACCTAAGTGTAGGGGGTGTCCTCCTCAGTTCCAGTATATCTTCCTATATCATAACTTGAGCTATGGCTTTGTATCACTTAGTGCTATGAGGACATAACATAATTTAAGTACAGGGGGGTATACCGTATATACTGTATATATATACACTTTAGCTGTAGCTCTTATTTTGAAAATTTTGTAAAATTTAAAACTTTATTTTGGGCTAGAGTATACATTTTCTTGAACTAAGTTGGATGAAATGATTTCAAAACTTGGAAAGTTCTCTAAACTATGTTACATTATTCTGAAGAAGATATTTTGAAAATAGTTTTAAAAATGGGTTTTACTTGTTTTGAAAAATGTTTGTAAAATCTATATATATGTGACACAGTTTGGAAAATCTTTTCAAAAATCTGTTCAAAAATGAGGGTGTAAATGAGACTAACTTGTGTTTCTAAATCATCATCTCAAAAAAAGAAGTAACTAATGAGTTGGTTTAGTCCCTGACACTTACACATTCACACAAGTGTAGTGAAGTTCAAGAATACTTGGTTTATGAGATCTTGAGATTTTGAGTTAACCAACCTTAGTCATTAGGGTCTTTGACTTAATTATTCACATTTTCCAAGTTTGAAAGATTTGTGTGCTATATTGCACGCTTAGTCTATACCTTAAGAATACGATCAACACCTCACATACATGACTGCAGTTATGATGAGATGAGTTGAAATTTCACTTGAGGAACTGGGAGGAGGGATTTGAGTTTGGATCTGATTTTATGATGCTCGAGGATGGGATAAAATCAATGAAGGCTTCATGAAACCTGAGTGTCAGCACTTTAGCCAATATGAGAACATGGGTCTTGTACTATCTCTTGACATTTACCTATGTCCCAGGGTGTGATGAAATTTTTTTAAAAGTTGTTGATCAATGTGCGCCAACTCTTAGTAAAAGCAGTGGAGCTAGCCAAAGGCAATAAAAAGAAAGAAAGAAATAAATGTTGAAAGAAAAGCTCTCACCGTGCAAAGTCAAATATCAAAGAGCTTCCACCAAAGGCAAGCACTCCCAATCATTTCAAAGTGTTCACTTGGACCACCGCTATTAGGACCAGGAGTTGGGCTAGCACCCAAAAAGGGCTCTGCATCATATAGTGATACAAGTCTGGGTGTAGACGTTACGATAGTTACTCAAAAGAGACACACCCTGGTGTACTCCCAGGAAAACAAGTGCAGAAGATTCCAACTTCTCTTAACGGACATACTGATCAACAACAAAAATAATACATGTGTTGAGTTAATAAGGCACTCGAGAGGATCCTATTCCATTGAGAGGGAGAGAAGAAATGAAAAAAATCCTATGGCCTCCATCAACTGGCCCTCCATCTACACTTTGAAGTCTGACAACTAAAGAGATGGTGGATTGGATGCAAGAAATGGTTTATTCCCTAATGTTGAGGATTGGGTTCTTAGGAGAGTCTCTTGGACTGGAACCTTGGGTAAAGTTGCGACTTTACTCTTGTAACTGCAGTCCACACTTAAAGTCGTATCTTTATTATATATGTATACAGAGAGAGTCCGATGATTAGGGAAATTGTAAACCTTTTGATTAAAGCTTGGTTCAGCTGAGAATTTTTGGATCTCTAAAACCAGGAGTTTTTGAACGGATCATGTCTTGTATTCACATGCACAATCAGGGGTTAATCTAACTTATTCATGCTTGAGATGCTCGAGGACGAGCATTGTTTAAGTATAAGGGTATGATGAACCTCAGATTCATCATGCTAAAATCCATATATTAATCCACTAGCTTAAAAAATTCAATAACAATTAAATTAAATACTTTAAATGTTTTGGTTTTAAAAATAAATTAAAAATGCAAAACAAAAAATGCAGTGTTTTTCTTCCTTAAAAATTCTTCCAAAATTATTTCTCCCTTTGCTTGACTTATTTTGTGTTTTTGGTCAACATGAAACTTGTAGATCTCCTCAAGATCTACAACTTTCATGTTTTGAGTTTTTCCTAATTCGTCTTTTTCTATTTCTTATTTATTTTTCTTTTATTTTTATATTTGAATAAATCTCATTGGGCCACGTGGCTCCTTCTCGTTGAGCCACGTGGCCTGCCTCCTCATGAACCACCCGCCAACCATCCGCACCGTGCGATAGCCTCTTGGGCGCCTTCATCACAAGTGCCCGTCTCCTTTCATCCTCCACCCTTCGATCAACACCTCCATATCTAATCTGGAGCGCCCACTTCCGCCCACTCCATGGCCGTTGGATCACTAGATCCAACCAGTCTCACATGCCGTCCATCGATTCGACCTGATCGATCAGATCAGGTCCGTTCCATCGCACCCTAACCCCAACCGTTGGATCGCAAGATCCAACGACCGCACCTTCATCTCCTACCTCCAGCGTCTTTCTCTCTCCCACATCCACCACTTCTAACCACTCACCCCTTCCCATTCCCCCACCTTCTTGACATCACCCTTGATTCTCTAACAAGGCCAGATCCAAGCCCCAACTTCCACCATCTTCACGCACTACCTCGCCTTGTTCCTTCTGATGAATCTCCATTTCATCACCTTTATTCTATCATTTTGGCCTTAAAAACCCTAGCTAATGCATGTAAATATCTTAATTTGTACAAAATAGCATTCATCAATTGTTGTATTTATTGTGTAAATAATATGGTTTAATACCAAAATTATAGAATAAAGAGAAGAAAAGAAAAAGAACAAAATATCGATGATATTTTATGACACTAAACACCGAGACCAAGCCAAGAATTTAATTGGTCAACAAGGAATAGAGTAGGGGGAGATAAAGGCCAAAAATACAATGAAAGTCCAATTTATTTATTCATTATTTCTTCATTTTTTGACACCCATTTTATTCTTTATTATGTATACATCAAATAAAGAAACTTTGTACATAAAAGTTGTAGATAATAATGTAAATAAAAATACAATATTGAATTTGTATAAAAATAACACACAATGTACTTTTTATACACAAAATAAAAAGCCAAAATCCCAACTTCACAGACCCATATCTTTCAAATAAGAACTCAAAATGTATCAAGAAACTCTCATTGTATAAAACTTTTCATAAGCTATTTAATAGAGGTGGTTTCATATTTTTTTGGAGTTTAGGTGTGAAAGTTAGGTTTTGGACCCTCATTGTACAATATACCCGAATAAAATATTCATTATATTCAGTCCTCATTATTTTTACAAATTCATATTTTTTATAATTTTGTAATTATTATTTATAACTTATACATATATTAAAATCAAAATAAAATTAAAAGAAAACATAAAATAAAATAAGTCTATATTAATATATAGGCAAAACACCTATGTTAATACATATAAATAAATAAAAGGGGACTTCATTCTTTTATTATTTATTCTTTTATATTTTTATTTATATTCTGTTAAAAATAAAAATCTAAAATGAAACTCAAGAAAATACATTAAAATAAAATAATGTGTATAAAACATAAATGAAATACCTACAAGTATACCTATATAATATACACCCGTATTTATTTAAGTTTACAAATAATATCATAAAAATATAATAAAAATATCTTTACATACATAAAAATAAGTTATAAATATAGAAAATAAAAGAATAAAATAATAAAATAAAATATACAAAATAAAAAATAATTTAGTCAAAACATAGATGAATATACCTATAAATACACCCCTAAAAATAAACTACTAATAAATAACATCAACAAAATAAATAAAAATCATAATAAAATACTTTATAAAATAATAAACATTTATTAATTTATAATAAAAATTAATAAAATAAATCACTATTTTTATTATTTGTTCTTTAATAAACCTTGCTATTTTATCCTTTAGCGAGCTGAGTTGGACTAATCACTGCACGTCTAGAGTTGACCCCTGGTCAACTGTCCCATCCATGCCATGTTATTGTCAAAACTGTCTTCTCCCCATTTTCTTCCTATTTTTTCGCATGATCCATCGATCAATCACATTCGATTCCTTCACACGAAATGCACCCAGATCAATCATGATCCACGCCAGCCTTGTAAATCCATTGTACATAGCTCGAAATCTATCCATGTCGTCGATCAATAGAGGTGCCCCATAATGTCTATAAATAAAAGCCTCCGACTTTCATCTCAAATTTGGTCACCATTTTGAGTCTAGGAACACTCGTCATTGGTCTAGAAGGTCTTCTCGTGACAGGGGAAGTTCTCTTGCACCCAGGACGGAGCTCCAGGAGGACAGAGGTGCTCCTAGTGCAGAGCTCTGGCGAAGTCCCTGCTCCTTGGTATCTGGCCAGGTATGAGCTGCGCGTCTTTCATTTTTAGGTAGATTTTTGCTTTGCCTTGTCGTTCCAGTAATTAGTTTAGCATATGGGTTATTAGAGTAGCGTAGGTTCTAGATCTTCGATCGCCGGAGCGCTCTGCTCCGGCCATGTTTCGCCATTAAACTCACCGTCTCCGACCCCCGTGATCACATCATTTTCTTCCTCTTCTATTTCCCTACATCCCAGGCACCTTCGCACCCCCACATCCATCGTGGATCTAGAGATTGGGTCTCCACCTCTATCACCCTCGCCGAAGACATCTGCCACCCTTCATCCTTCGTCCATTCCACCCAATAAACTCCCAGCCCCCTTGGTTTTCATTGCTGGATCTTATTGCAGGAGCATGAGGGCCAAAGGACCCCTTTGAGGTCGATTCTGCGCAGAAGTGAGTTATCTGGGTACCCTTAGCTTCCCCGATCTCGCTGGAGAGCTCCGACGACCCTCATGTCTCTTCGAGCCATCCAGACGAAGGCCCCATGAATCTTTTTGGACTAGTAACAGCTCAAGGGATGGTCAGATGCACGTGCACCATCGGACGAAGCTTGGGGACGGGGAAGTTCTTCCCTGTTCTTCGAGTCTTCCTCTCTATCGTCGATCATCGTCCGTTCTTCCAAGATAGCAGCAACCGTTGGATCGTGACGCACCAGAGCCATCAGATCCGTACTTGAATCTAATCCAAGCCGTTAGATCACGAAGCGTCATCGTAGGCTGAGAACGTGACACGTGGCAAGTGAGATCACCAGAACCGTCCGATGGAGTGCAGTTATGGGGTAATTTATACATCCTGCCCACACATTTTTGTATTTATCAAATAGTTTGTAAACAAAAAATATTGCTATAAATAAATTGGGAATTTTGTAGGTCCACCCATGTACTTATTTATTATTGCACTTGGGTCCCTCTCAAACCACTCACGTGTAATCCACGTGAGTGGGTAAATTATAATGTAAACCCTAATGTTTTTGAAATTATGAAATATTACAGTAAATGTTTAAATACATTGTATATTTTTGGCGTATTTGCATCCGAGCATCGATGTTTATTTTTATTGCTAATAGGCCCCTGCTAGGACATTTAGTTTGGTGTATTTTATCTATTTATTAAAAATATCTAATATGCTCCTAAAAATACACAAAAATAGGGATAGATGCCTCTTGCCATGTATTTTCACGCCTTATAGTCATTTCACATTTTTATGTATTTCATCCATTTATTAAAAATCAAAAGGAGCCTAATTTTGTACTTTTAGCTTAGAAAATATCAAGAAAAAAATAAAAAAATGCATCTAAAAACTCCAAATATATATAGTATATTTTATCATATTTTAATTACAGGCCAAAAATCACAAAAAATAGAAAAAGAAAAAGCTTAAAAATCGAAAACCCCCAAAATCTTTCATAAAAATCTAAAAAGCATTAATAATCAAAAAATATGTTGTTTTGTCTTATAATTTTCTTTATATAAATATTTATATATTAAAATTGATTTGAGTAATTTTGGATGTTATTACTATTTTTAGCATGCAAATCAATTTCAGCCTATTTACTTAATCCCTTATTTGGGATATTTTTTATTTTAAAATATATAGAAATTAGCAAAAATTCCAGAAAAACTACAAAAATATTAGAAAATAAATAAAACATAAAAACAATTTTAGTTTGTATTTTTTATATTATTAGTATTCATAAATATATTACTCTATATGTATATATATAGCCTTTTATATCATATATATAAGAAAAAGAATTATAAAATCTGAAAATATAAAAGGAAAATAGAAAATTATAAAATTAAAAACAAAATATAAAATATAAATAAATAAATAAAACCCACAAATGATATATGTATATACATGATAAATGACATGATTGTAAATAAATAACCATAGGCTACCCATTTTGCTCTCTGTGGTTCGACCTGTACATGCTTAATCACTATGCATATTTTGGTAGAGAATAATAAATTTTAACCTCACATTTATGCTATTCGTTGCTTTTATTTATTGTGGGTTAATTGCTGATTAACCAGGGACCTTAGAGTGGTCAACACACTGACTACATTTTCACCTTGTGAAACCGTACGACCCTCTCCGAATACCTATTATCAGATTGTTAATATATATTTATTGATTTATTTTCATTCAATTAATTCTTTGTCTATAGCTCAAGTTGATTTAATTCTATTATTTATGCTATTGCCATCTCTTTGTGACTTTGTTGTGAGGGCCCGTCACGCGAGGACGGTTTTTGAGGAGGCTGATGCAGCCAAGCTTGAAGGAGGCTGGTCTTCTCTTTGTGAACAGTTGTAGAGGCTACGAAGGAAGTAAGGAGAGGGACTTAGCATAGAATTAGTGTAGTTTTTTTTGTAATTGTTGGTGAGAGAGGCAATTTTGATATGTAGTAATTAAGGACTTTGGATTCTACTCTCCACAACGTGGTC
Source organism: Ottelia alismoides (assembly GCA_037367405.1). Classification (NCBI taxonomy): domain Eukaryota; kingdom Viridiplantae; phylum Streptophyta; class Magnoliopsida; order Alismatales; family Hydrocharitaceae; genus Ottelia; species Ottelia alismoides. The sequence continues at coordinate 282,049 of JAZKJV010001365.1, read as the reverse complement.
CAGCGCTCGGGTGTCTGTTCACCTATGGGCCTCATCGTAGTTTTCCACATTTTCTTGCCTTTTTTTATTTTGTTTTCTGCTATTTTGAGTTTTCCGCCTTATTCTATTTTATTTTGTGTGCATGGAGCCCCTAGACATTGCTTGACTCGGTAAGTAGGTCCAAACCCTAATAAGAATGCATGTTCCTATAGCCCTTTATGATTGGATCTAGTCAAATTAATAATGTTAATAATTTGGACTTGCGACTGCGTGTCAAGAGAGGTCGTATACATCGCTTGTAGGACTTGTTGTGGTAGGCACTGATCGGCATCGAAGATCGGACCTTGATCTCATTTCTGAAAAACTAAGAATTGATTCTTCACGATTAATAGTAGCTACTATTTAGGACGATTTTGTCTATTTCACACCGCCATGTAGAATAGGTTTAAAAATTCTGTTTTGCATACCGTATGGAGAGAGCTAGGAAGCACTGTAAGTCCTCTAACTCAGCATGCATCATTAGATTCAGTGGTTAGATTTCTATCATTGAATCGACGTGTACAACTTTTTTGCTATCTCCCTCTGATTTTGAGCACCTAGGACATTAAATGAAAATCTACAAAAATGTTAGGCTCTTGTATGAAAACAAATCCAAAAAAGTGAAAACCCAAAAAAACTAAAACAAGGGGATTGTTAAGTAAACTTTGACCTTAATTAAAATCTGTAATGGACTATCATTATCCTAGGTACATAAAGCCCTCCTTGTTTTCAGGTACATTAGGAGGGGACCAAAACCCTTCCCACGAGCGAGGCATGACCCGCTAAGTATTAGAGCCCAAAACCCAGTCTGTAACTACCTTGTGTATCGCCTGGATTTCCGAAGTAATGGCACTTCTATCGTATGCCATCGAGTAGGGCCTTGTCAATGATGGTGTTCCCACCTTGTGGAGCATCGATATGGTCTGATGTACTAACCATAGGCCATGCCTTCACGGGGGTGTCTGTCTCATCGGTTGCGTCCGAATAGGTTCTTGCATGCTCACAGGTGATTCCGTTGCGAGTGCAAATCGAAGCAACGATTTCACCTATCAGCTTTCTCTCTGTATTTCTTTGGCTGAGTAGGGATCCAGGAAGGGTTACAAGGACCTCAAAAAGTGCAGACTACATGTTACAAAGGAGGAGGACAAATATGAGATACTTTTTTGGAAGTACTCTCTCTCCTATAGGCCTAACATGCTAAGGACTTGTTATAAGATATGCTTGAAATAATAACTCTAAAACCGAAAAGATAATAAATAACTGAACTTTCATGGCTTCACATGGCGTGAGTTGGTGAACCCAATTTTGTATTGTGTTTTTATGGATCTAGATTATGGTCCAAAGAATAAAGTCTCGCGCATTTGCGCAAAAAATTTGTCATATGTGTCTTCTCTTGACCCCCCCTTAGTTCGAGCCTTTTCTACTATTTTACACTCCATTTTATTCCTCATTGACCACCGTATCTTTCTTCCTGCATCGATCTCCCTCTTGCTTCATGGTGTCGATCATGGATGATTTAGTCGGGACTCAGCCGACACCTACATCGATTTCATTGACTCGACTTCGTCGATAATTTGAGGCGATTCCAGAGAATCTGATTCGGACCTTGCGAGTCGATCTCCAGACTCCTCATCTTCTATCCATCCTTCTCGACCACTCAATAAATCGAGATCACCTTTGTCCCACCTTTACCGTTGTGAATGAGAGTCGATTACAATCCACATCTTTTTCATTTACAATACTCTAGAATTGACCCTAATTACAGATCCATGTTGGCAGCTAGAGATTCAATTACAAGTGGTCTGATTGGGGATTTTTCACATTACAGATAGAAGATAATCCCAGTCCTGGATTCGAACACGGAATTCATCTCTTTGGACTCAGACCCTGAAATGGATCCTCAAAGAAAGGGAAAGGGCCAACAACCACTTTCTCATCCAGAGTAAGGACAGATTCCTGATCAGAATTAGGTGAGTGCTCAGTTGTTGGCATCTATCCAGGCCATTCAGCAGCAGCTGACAGAGCAGGCCCTAGCACAGACTGCATTCCAGAATATGCTGAATGACATCATGAATAGACAAGTAAAAGTAGGAGGAGACAGACCAGGAGGAGGAGTAGGATGTGGACCCCGTGAGAATCTCGACGAGGAAGAGCCAGAAAGGGGGGGGGGGGGGGCGAAACCCAAGCTGAAAGAGACCTATAACCCTAGAGATAGCTAGATGACCGAGTGGATCCTCATTCCACCAGTGCATGCTCACTTTGACCTGAAGCCTCAGTTCCTTGCTCTTCTCCCTTCTTTTCACGAGAACACCAGTAAAGATCTCTACATTCACCTACATCAATTTTCTCGCATCGTCGTACTACCCACTACCCCAGTGTTCCTTTGGATGTAGTGAAGATGATGGCGTTCCCCTTCAGTCTACAGGACAAGGCACTATATTGGGTCAATCATCTGAAAAAGGTCATGACGACATGGGAGGAGCTGAAGTCCGTCTTCATGCACAAGTTCTATCCTCTCGGTTGGCTCAACCAGATGCGAGCCAGAATCAACAACTTCTCTCAAGGAGCCCACGAGACCATTAATGAAGCCTGAGAGAGGTTCACAGATTTGAGGAGAAATGCCCCCATCATGTGGGGGATCACATTTCAACAAGGATGAAGATGTAGTTTGGCAGATTTTTGAGGAAATGGTCGAAGGAGAGACTGCCCTCTCTTCATCTGAGGCATATCTGAAGCAACCCCAGATCTTCCAGAAGCAAGTCCATATGGTAGCGTCTCGTGAGGCAGAGAGAGATGAGGGATCCAACCTCAGCATCATCAGGAGTCATCTCTCAAAGGTTGACATCATCGAAAAGCGATCACAAGACCTGGAGAAACTGGTTGTGATCGAGAAGAGGACGCAACATCTCGACAAGATGGACCAGATCACCAAGTAGTTGGAGCTGCTAGTGGGTACCATCAGTTCCTTCCAGTCAGCGACACCATCCACAGAGGTTCCAACTGAGAAGAAAGATGAGACATCACCACCACAACAATCTCAGCCGAGCCAGCAGCCACTGGCAGTCCAACACGTGTACTATGTGCATGCGCCCGATCAAGGCCCGCTGCAACAACAGATGGTTGTCTACCAGCCAGATTTCCTTCCGTCATCCGATCCAGCCTTCCCACCACTGCCCTTGATTCAAGAAGTCAATGGTGTTTGGACCAACAATGCAAAGCTGGCCTGTCCTACCGGACACCCACAAGCCAGCGACAAGCCAACGGGAAATACCACCAACCACTGGGTGGTCGGTTTGGGTAGTCCTCACAACCTCTGCCGCAGTATCACCAACCTCCTCAGTATCCCAACCAATGGAGGCAGAATCAACAATACTAGCAACGACAGTACCGCCAGCCACAACCATACCACCAGTATGCGGCTGCACCCCCTCCATAGTACCAACACTTCCCTCCTCCCTCTTACCATCGATATCAGCTTCCTCCACCACCTCAGTACCACCAACAATCACATCCTCAGTCCCAAAACACTCAACAACAATGTGGTATGCACACTGAACCTTCTTAGGCAAATCTTGTGAACCCAACCCTTGATTGCTTGGCCCAACTAGTCAAAGGCCTTGCAGACATGATGAAGAAGCTCGACGACCTGTCCGCCACCAAAACTTCCATTCTGACGCAGATCGAAGCCAATCTCAATATCTTCAAGAAAAGAGAGCAAGTAGAATGTGATGTCCAATTTGTGCCTGTAGAGTCAGATGATTGTGCTATTGCTTTATTTAATGGTGTCTCTCTCAGGAGTGGTAGGGCCTTGCCTCCATCTGCCACAAACAAGGGAAAAAATAAAGCTTCGGGTGAATCATCATCTTCTACATCTACCGTGCCAGCTATAGGGGCAGGTGAGGAAGAAGAAGGAGGAGGAGCCATTCCAGCTGTCATTCACCACCATCTCCATCACTAAAAAGAACAAAAAAAGCAAAAAAGCAAAAAGGCCAAAAAGATGATCGTTGCCAAAGTGAAGCCGTGCCAACCATGGAGGAGCCACCAACCGTAGCCAATCCTAAGCCAGCCAACAGTGCAGAGGCCCCACTTTCTGCTTGTCCACCAGCCCCAGTATCCCATTTTCTAGCATGTACTCTTTTTTGCGACCCGGATGTACAACATGTTGTGGATACTAATTTTGTTGTAAATAAGAACTCTATTTCTGATTCCAGCACTGTACATATTCCTTTTCCTGATGCAATATAAAATTTCAAAAAATTTGCAAAATGAAAAAGTGCATTATCTGATCCTAGAGTTGTGGACATTCTTAATAATTTGACTATTGAGATTCCATTGATGAAGGCCATGGAATACATGCTAGCTGTGAAGAAAGGTTTGAAAGATGCATCTACAAGCAAGCATCGACCAACACGAAACAACAGACACAGACATGATGAGAAGCACGTTCTCACCATGGCCACCATTGTAGCCATCAACAATCTCCCACATAAAAATAAAGACAAAGGAGCGACTCTAATCAGTTGTAAGATTTTCGATCAAGTCTTCGAGCGAACCCTGCTTGACAGTTGTTCTTCCATCAACCTCCTACCCTCATCATTACTGCAAGAGTTCGGGCTGGGTCCTCGGAAGCAAACACGTATGATCCTTAAATTTGTTGATCGATCCATAGAGCGACCTCGAGGTCTTTTGGAAGACGTTGTGGTGAAGGTGCGGGAAATGCAATTCTTAGTTGATTTTGTAGTCTTTGATATGGACTCACCCGCATCCTTACTCTAGACTCCTACCTTCCTAGGCCAGCCATTCCTGCGCACTTCAGAAGCTATGGTTGACTATAAGTCTAGCAAGATCACCTTCAGCTCGGGCAACAACAGAATTACCATAGACATGATCAACGAGCCCAAAGTCGTAATTGATAAGGGACATGCAGCGACGTCTGAAGAAGACTATGTCTTCATTACAGAAATCAGAGATACACAACTCTCCTTAAACGATCCATGGACACGGGAAATCCTCTCTCTAGAGGAGGACCTGGAAAGCACAATCGACACAAGCTCCGAGGACGTTTAGGAGATAGTCTAACTTGCTGACGCATCTTTCTGATTCCGATGATTCACTCCATCCTGAACACAATGATTCCGTTATGAATCTGTTCGGCACATTGACAAAATCTCAACAGAACACTGAGGTCAACAACTCTACAAAAATTCAGGTAAAACATCCTCCTACCAGCACTATTTCAGAAGTGACTAATAAGTTGGCCAGATCTGAACCGGAGCTCAAGCCACTTCCAACAGGCCTAAAGTATCCGGTCATCATCAACAACAGGATGACCCCATAGCAAGAATATCGACTTCTTGAGGTTCTAGAGAAAAATCGCAAGGCACTTGGTTGGCATGTTTTCAATCTCTGTGGGATAAATACTACACTGTGCTCACATCACATCTACCTAGAAGAAGATGCCAAGTCGTCCTGTGAGTTTCAAAGAAGACTGAATCCGAATCTAAGGGACGCTGTCATGAAAGAGATCACGAAATGGTGTGACGCATGCTTCATTTATCCCATCTCCGAGTCAAAATGGGTAAGCCCACTGCACATTGTTTTGAAAAAGTCAGGGCTTACTATTGTTACAAATAACAGAGGAGAGGAGATATCTACTTGGGTACCAACATCCTTGCGTGTATGTGTTGACTACTGCCATCTTAATGCAGTAACGAAGAAGGACCACTTCCCCTTGCCATTCATTGATCGAGTTTTGAAAAGATTAGTAGGGAAGGAGTTTTTATGCTTTCTGGATGGGTACTCCATGTACAACCAAGTGGCAATCACCCATGAAGATCAAGAGAAAGCAACCTTCACTTGCCCTTTCGGCACCTATGCTTTCAGGAGAATGCCCTTTGGATTGTGCAACGCACCAGCAACATTCTAGAGATGCATTCTTGTAGTTTTTGTCGAGATGGTAGGAAGTTTTCTCGAGGTGTTTATGGACGACTTCTCCGTCTATGGTGACAGCTTTGATTCTTATCTTGAGCACTTGGACAGAATATTTCAGAAATGCCGTGAAGTTGATCTTGTATTGTCATGGGAAAAAGCCACTTCATGGTTATAAAAGGGATTGCGCTAGGTCACGTCGTTTCCAAACGTGGCATGGAAGTCAAATCAACAAAGGTGGATGTGATTGCCAATCTTGAGCCACCTCAGATAGTGAAGAATGTGAGATCATTCCTAGGGCATGTGGGATTCTACAGAAGGTTCATCCGTGATTTCAGCCGCAACGTTCGATCTCTCACAGAGTTATTATGCAAGGAGACTGAGTTTCATGTTGATCAACATGTTCTCCTTTCATTCAATCAGTTGAAGAAGCTAATCACCCAAGCTCTAGTCCTACAGCCGCTGGATTGGTCTCTTCCTTTTGAGATCATGACGGATGTGTCAGACTTTGCAGTTGGGGTTGTGTTAGGATAGAGGAAAGACAAGGTGCCCTATGCCATTCATTATGCCAGCAAAACATTAGATGAAGCTTAGAGAAAATATACTGTGACAGAGAAAGAGTTGCTGGCTATGGTATTCACCCTAGAGAAGTTCAGATCCTATTTGCTTGGATCAAAAGCCACCATCTTCACCGACCAATCTTCTATCTGATACTTACAACAGAAGAAGGATGCCAAACCCAGATTGAACAGATGGATCCTTTTCCTCTAGGAGTTTGATTTGGAAATCAAGGACAAGCCTGGAGTTCAGAATGTGGTAGCAGATTACCTCTCCAGAATTGAGCAGCAAGAGTCTCCGCTGAACAGTGCACCCATCACAGACACCTTTCCTAACGAGTCGATTTTGGATGTAGATCCACTCCCTTGGTATGCCGATATTGTGAACTACCTCGTATCTGATGTGGTCCAACAAGATTGGAAGAAAATCAAGAAAGACATGTTCTCGTCAACTATTCATTTTTACTAATGGGAAGACCTACTCCTATTCACAGAAATGTAGATTGCATTTGGCGCAGGTGTATTCCTCAAGAGGACCATCATAGTGTCCTCGAGCATTGTCAATCACTTAAATCTGGTGGACATCACTCTAGCGATAGAACAACAACAAAAGTACTCCAGTGTAGCCTCTGGTGGCCCACACTATTCAAGGATGCAACAACTTTTGTCAAATGATGCACTAATTGTCAGAGCTCACAGCGAAAGATTCAATGCCCCTAAAGATCATTCATATAGCAGACATATTCTATGCTTGAGGTATCGATTTTGTGGGACCTTTTCTCAACAGTCAGGGATATAAACACATCCTTTTTGTTGTTGATTATGTGAGTCGCTGGGTTGAAGCTATCCCCGATCGAGCTATAAACAATAGAATAGTGTGCTGTTTTATGAAAGACAATATAATCTCGTGATTCGGGATTCTAAAGATACTTATATCAGATGGGGGTAGTCACTTCATAAACAGAGAGGTCAAGAAGCTAACGAAGATGTATGGCATCGAGCACCGTGTCGAATCTCCTTACCATCCTCAGACCAATGGCATGGCAGAATTATCAAATAGAGAAATCAAGACGATCCTCCAGAAGCTTGTAAAAATGGGTAGAAAGAATTGGTCCCAACTCTCGGACTCCATCCCATGGGCATACAGAACCACTTACAAGTATCCCTTGGGCATGTCACCCTATCGTCTTGTATATGAGAAACCATGTCATCTGCCTGTGGAACTAATTCACAAATATCTATGGGCTATCAACATTTGCAATTTGGACTCACAGAAAGGTGGTCAGAAAAGAAAAGATGATCTAAACAGGCTCCTGTAATTTCGAGACTACGCATATGATAACACATTGATGTACAAGGAAAAGGTGAAACACTAGCACGACCAGCACATCAGACAAAAGACCTTCGAAGCTGTACATAAAGTGTGGTTATTTGATGCAAAGTTGAAGATCTTCCCGGACAAATTGAAAAGCAAATGAACATGGCCATTTCAAGTTCGAGAAGTGCGTGATAATGGTAGCATTGCAATATCAAAATTGTCTCCTGACGCACAACCATTCGTCATCAACGGTCAACTACTGAAGCCTTACATCAAGCATGACACCTTCTTGGCCGTTATCGACTCTATCTAAGTACTGCACTCTGATGACACATCCACAACACTTTCAGGAGCAAAAGATTCAGATAATGCAACTCAAAAACTTTTCCTTTAAGCTCTTATCTTTTCTTCTTTTCTTTTCATCATTCGTTCTCTATTAAAAAAATGCACAGGTGTATCACCCTTTTTGTCAGTCTTCTATACTTAGGGCATACTTTGCCCTAAGTATAGGGGGGAGTACACTCCGATTACCTTCATTCTTTGATCTTCTCCATTGTCTCCTCTTCCTGCCTATATTGAGGGATATCTTACCTTAAATATAGGGGGAGACAGTCTGAGTATGATCTGTTCATTCTCACCCTTGACCCTCCCTGGTTTGTGTACAGTCTGTTATACTTAGGATTATTCGATCCTAAGTATAAGGGGACAGTCAACTTCTCATTTATTCATTTGTTTCTTCATTCATCTATTCTTTAAACTTTCCTATACCCAGTACGTGTTATGTCTTCTCTTTTTTCTCTTATCTATGAGGACATAGCTCAAGCTAAGTATATGAGGGTCTTATATACTCTGTATATAATTTATCCATAACTCATACTTTTGTATTTTTGAAATAATACTTATGGCTAAAAAACTATTACATTTATTAAAATCTCCTAATAAAAACATGCTTATATCTCCTCAAGCTCTTTTTGTACATACTTCTTAATAAATCAGGTGAAAATACTTTCATAAAATGTTTGAAAAATAGTTTGAAAATTAGTTTGAAAAATCATTTGAAAAAACTATTTGGAAAATGTGTTCAACCTTTGAAAAAAAGATTTTGTTTGCAAAATTTCATCTTCTTTGCATGAAATAAAACTGTATGAAAAACGATTTGCAAATGGTTTGAAAAATGGTGGCAAAAATATTTGAAAATCTATATATACTGTTTGGAAAAACCTTTGCAAAATAATTTTCAAATATGTGTAAATGTTTGTAAAAATTATTTGTAAAAAAAATTTTGGACTATAATTTTCAGAACTATTGTAAATGATTTTCAAATAAGTTTGAGTATACACACCATACTAAAATTCTTTATACATATGTCTATTAAAGTGATCACTTACCCCTTGTAAATTCTTTAAAACCCAACTCTTGTAAATCTAAGATGCATCCCCGTGTAAATATTTGTACCTATTTTCTTAGCCAAAATATTTTGTTTTCAAAAATCACAAAAATATTTGCAAAACTAAAATTATGAAAAATATTTTTTGAAAAATAAAAGAAAAATTGGTATATGCATCATATTTTCAAAAGATCAAGACTTTGAATAAAGTGCATAACGAAAATATTTTCTACATTGTACATAGCATTTGCATAGCATTTATATTCTTTCAGGATTGAGCTTGATGATTGAACTAGTCCAAATAAAGTCGAAGATTGGAGCTTGATTGGACCTTACTACACCTAACTGCACTGGAACCTTTTGGGAACTAGATTTAAGGTACTTCAGGTCTATTCAGACTTAATTCTTTGACTCAGGGCTGGGTTCAAGTCACCTCAACTGACTAAGTAGAACTTTTCGAGACACACGCATGACTCTTGCCGGCCGTGACCTAACTTGGACACTTGCACCTTTCACTTGGCTCAACTCAGTTGCAGTGGTGAGGGGAATGGATTTTCCGGTTCGAGACACACACGAGTGGAAACATTCATCCTCGTCTTGGGAGGGAAGTGCACCCCAACCCAATCCAGTATCCATGAGGTCTAAAGACATGAGAGTGTTGGTTGCAATAATGCTTCAAAAGAGGGATAGTCTTCCAGCTCAAGAGGAAAAACTCCTTATGTAAATGCTGCTGGAAATTGTATGTTGAAAAAAAAGCTTCAAAAAAGTGGACATGCCTGTTTGAAAATAAAATGCCTGTCGGAGTATGTATATATGTTGTATAGAAAATAAGCAAGCTTGAGCATCACAGTTATACCATGTGAGCATGCATCTGGATGACTTGACTACATTGGTCATGCATCCCGGGATAGGTAGCTACACTGGCTACCGTCCATTCTTCTCGGATGCTACTTGAACTTAGAAGGGAATACCCCGCTCCTCGAGGAAAGAGTTGTTGGATTGGAGAATTATTGGGTTGTCATTCTGGAGAAGTCAGTTCTTTTGTCATTCCAGTTGGGGAAAGCCACTATCACATACACAATACAAGTCAGCTTCATAGTCATAAGGGTTTGCGTATGACTTAGGCTAGTTCTGACATGGCTATTGAGGTGGTTTGAACTGAGTTATATGACTCTTGAAGGTTGTTGTGTTTTAAGTTTGGTTCCCGACCAGGTTCTACATGCATTCTCACACCAAGGTCTAATCAGAGCTCCAAACTTTGATGTTGTGAAGACGAGTTTAATAATTGAAATCAATGCCATTTATTCTTTCTTTTTCTTTTCTTCTTTATTCTTTTGTACTTATTGCATAAGTGTTTGCTAGGGACTAGCAAAGGCAAGTGTAGGGGGGTGATGAATCTCCATTTCATCACCTTTATTCTATCATTTGGCCTTAAAAATCCTAGCTAATGCATGTAGATATCATTAATTTGTACAAAATAGCATTCATCAATTGTTGTATTTATTGTGTAAATAATATGATTTTTAATGCTAAAATTATAGAATAAAGAGAAGAAAAGAAAAAGAATAAAATATCAAAGATATTTTATGACCCTAAACTTCGAGACCAAGTTAAGAATTGAATTGGTCAACAAGGAACAGAGTAGGGGAGATAAGGGCCAAAAATACAATGAAAGTCCAATTTATTTATTCATTATTTCTTCATTTTTGACACCCATTTTATTCTTTATTAAGTATACATCAAATAAAGAAACTTTGTACATAAAAGTTGTAGATAATAATGTAAATAAAAATACAAAATTGAGTTTGTACAAAAATAATACATAATATACTTCTCATACACAAAATAAAAAGCAAAAATCCCAACTTCAAAGACCCATATCTTTGAAATAAAAACTCAAAATACATCAAAATCACTCTAATTGTATATAACTTTTCATAAACTATTTAATAGAGGTGGTTTCATATTTTTTGGAGTTAAGGTGTGAAGCTAGGTTTTAGACCCTCATTGTACAATATACTTGAATAAAATATTCATTATATTTAGTCCTTACTATTTTCACAAATTCGTATTTTTATAATTTTGCAATTATTATTTATAACTTATACATATATTAAATCAAAATAAAACCAAAAAGAAAACACAAAATAAAATAAGTCTATATTAATATATAAGCAAAACAACTATGTTAATACATATAAATAAATAAAAGGGGATTTCATTCTTTTATTATTTATTCTTTTATATTTTTATTTATATTCTATTAAAAATATAAAGCTAAAATGAAACTCAAGAAAATACATTAAAATAAAATAATGTGTATAAAACAAAGATGAAATACCTATAAGTATATCTATATAATATATACCGATATGTATTTAAGTATATAAATAATATCATAAAAATATAATAAAAATATCTTTAAAATAATTAAAAATATATAAAATAAAATAATAAAATAAAATATATAAAATAAAAATAAATATGTCAAAACATAGATGAATATACATATAAATACACCCCTAAAAATAAACTACTAACAATAATATCAAAAAAATAAATAAAAATTATAATAAAATACTATATAAAATAATAAACATTTTTTATTTTATAATAAAAAAATAATACAATCAATTACTATTTTTTATTATTTATTCTTTAATAAACCCCTTTATTTTGTCCTTTAGCGAGCCGAGTTGGACCAATCACTACACGTCAAGAGTTGACCCCTTGGTCAACTGTCCCATCCGGGCGTTGATATTGTCAAAACTGCCTTCTCCCTTTTTTTCTTCCTGTTTTTCCGCATGATCCATCGATCAATAACATTCGATTCCTTCCCACGAAATGCTCCCATATCAATCATGATACACACCAACCTTGTAAATCCATTGTACATAGCCCGAAATCCATCCAGGTCGTCGGTTAATAAGGGTACCCATAATGTCTATAAATAAAAGCCTCCGACCTTCATCTCAAATTTGGTCACCATTTCGAGTCTAGGAACCCTTGTCATTGGTCTAGAAGGTCTTCTCGTGACAGGGAAGTCCTCTTGCACCCAGGGCAGAGCTCTAGGAGGATGGTGGTGCACCCAGGGTGGAGCTTTGATTAACCATGGGATATCGGGGGTCGAAATGTATCTCACACAAGGCGGAGACATAGTCGCTGTGGCGACCCTCAATAAACCCGGGTTAAGTCAACAATTAACCCACAAATAATATCAAGCAATCAAAGTGTGAAGTTAAAATTTATTATAACTCTACATAAAAGATGTATATAGAAGCAAGTATGTAGAGGTCGAATACAGGGAACAAGCAGGATAAATCGGGTGAAATCAATGCACAAGAGTGAGTGTGATGTATTTGTCTATACAAGAGCTATTTTTGTGGATTTTTTATTTTATATTTTTATCTTTATTTGTAATTTATATATTATATATTTTGATTTTTGATTTTCTGATTTTGTATTTTCTTTTTATATTTTATATTTTTATATTTTCTTTTTCTTTTAATTTATAGAATAATATATATATATATCCAATAAAGAAAAGGGAGAGATAAGGTATTTATAAAAATATATAAAAATAAGCAAAATTCAGAAAATAGAATATTTTTTGTACTTTTAATAATTTTATAATGTTTTTTTTGTGATTTTTCTATATTTTTCCTAATTTTTGTTGGTATTTTTAAAGTCAAAAATACTGAAAACAGCGAACAACACAAAAGGCTGAAACTAAAATGGAGAAATAAAATATCAGACAAAACCAAAATTCTCCAAATTAATTTTAAAATAAAGATAATAAAATAAGGAAAATTCATGAATAGAAATTAGATTTTTAGGATTATTTAAGAATTTTTAAGATTTTTTTTGAAGATTTTCGAGGTTTTTTTAATTTTTAGGAGTTTTCTTTTGTTTTTTTAGTGATTTTTGGTCTGACGATAAAACTTACAAAAGCAAACAAAATATATATATTTGGATTTTTTGAAGGATTTTTATATTTTTAGGTAATTTCTAATGCAAATAGTGAAGAAAATGCATGTTTTTGAATTTTTATAAATATTAAAATGCAACAAATATGCAAAATAAAAATATAACGTGATAGAGCAATGCAACATGAAGCTAGGGTAATTTTTTTGGGGTTTTTTAGATTTTTAGAGATGCATGAAATAAATACTAGAACTAAAAGAAATTACTCTACTAGCAGGGGTATTTTCGTAATTATCCAGAAGTTCAGGTGGCAACTTACAATTTTTCCAAAAAATATATACTGCAATAAAAATATTTCTGGGCTAAATACCAAAATCCAAGAACCACAGGGCTAAAAGGGCAAAATTTCCCGCGTCACGTGCACCACCACGTGACTTGGCGGGGGCTATTCTGTAATTAACCAAACCCTGAGGGTTGAATTGCAAAATATCCACAAAAGTTACAACATTATAAAACATTTCCTGGACCTAATAGAAATAGCATAAATCACGATGGCCCCAGTGCAAAACTCCCTCACCCCACGTACGCATGTCACGTGAGGTGACATGGACAAGGGCCTTTATGCAATAATACAAACTACCAGGGCTTAAACGTAAATATTATAAAAATATTCAACTGCAAATGAAAGATTAAGGTTCGAATAGTAAATACAAAATTGGCAAGGGTATTATGCAAAATTACCCACGCCTGGGCACGATCCAACGGCGGGCGACACTCCACTAATACACGTGTCACGACGAGGACGCCCGATGACGGTTCGCGCGGGGACGACTGGGATTAGATCTTCCAACGCTGATCGAACGGTGGGTGCACGGGAAGATCAAACGATTACTGTACATCTGGGTGGCGGCCCTTGCTCGGACGACAGATAGGCGAAGACGAAGAACGGGGAAGAAGGCCCTCGATGGCGAACTTCCCCGGCCTCGCAGCTCCTCCTCCGTGGCGTTGAAGCTCCAAAATGGGCCGGTCCAGTTGCTGATGATATCCTCTGATGACTGGTGGCCCCAAAACCCTCCGGCGAGGGCCGGATCTCTCGTGAGGAGGCATCGGAGCTGGGAGGCTCCAAGTACTCCGGCGAGAGGTCAAAACGATCCCCAGGTTCTTCTCGTTGCTTCTGGACCTGCAAAAAGGGTTAAACCGTCGAGGGTAAAATGCCTCGACTGTTGGCGGAACGAATGTGGCTGAGATGGTGTGAATGGAGGCTAACCGAAGCACAGCTCCGGCGAGGGTGGTTGCAAAGTGGATCAGTGGGTGAAAAAGGCAGATAACGGTGTGGATGGGAGTTTGCCGAAGCGCAACTCCGGCGAGGGGGGTGATTTGGTGATCGGAGGGGTTAAATACAAAAAGGAAAGGGGGAATCTATTCCTACGATGATTGTAAACGCAAAAATGCAAGAAAATGAAGAAGAAGGGGATACACTCGAAGGTGAATATCACTTGAGGTGAACCTCAATGGCAAGGCTTTGGCGAAGGTGGTGGAGCCACCTCGACGCCTCCTCGATCCACCTAACATCCTCCAGAAAGAACTGTCACCTCCTCCTAGCGATGGAGCACGAAAAGAATGGAGAGAAACGGGTCCTAAGGGGTTCAAATTCGAATGGGAAGGTCGGAGGTGTTTTTGAAGGGTTGACGAAGTGGCTAGGAAGATAGAGGCGCAACGTGTGATTCAGTGATTCAATCCCCGAGGAAAGATGTGGGCGTGAAAGGTGGATCCACGAGGAGAAAAAGTCGTCAAGGGCGCGACATGAAATGGTGAAAGATAGAGGCAAGAAAAATCCGAGAAATCAGGTCAAAACCCGTTCTGACAACCTTCAGAACGTTGGGCAGAGAGTTGACCCAGGTCAACCCTTGCCGCAACCTAGTTGGTCCACGTGGACCAACCAGGAAAAAACATCCTGAAAAGATTCATAAAATCAAAAATAATTATGAAATGATTTTATTAAATTAAACTTATAAAATA
Source organism: Ottelia alismoides (assembly GCA_037367405.1). Classification (NCBI taxonomy): domain Eukaryota; kingdom Viridiplantae; phylum Streptophyta; class Magnoliopsida; order Alismatales; family Hydrocharitaceae; genus Ottelia; species Ottelia alismoides. Next base: position 266,898 of record JAZKJV010001365.1, on the reverse strand, counting down.
AAAAATGTGTATTATTTTCTAAATTATTTTATTATAATTTTTATTTATTTTTTAGAGGTTTAAAATTACAAGTTACCTTTCATGGCCTATATAGGTATATATATATCTGTATATTATATATTATATTTTTATTTTGTATATTTAATTTTATTGTTATTATTTATCATTTTAGAAATTTATAAATTATTTTTATACACTTAAATATATTTTTATTTTATTTTTCTGATGTGTTTTGTACACTTGAATAAATAAAAGAATATTCTGCATAGGTATATTTATAGGTATTATACCTATATATTTTATACAAGTATTTTATTATTTTTTTGTGTTTTCTTTATGTTTTTATTCCTGTTTTAATATTTACATATATTATAAATAATATTTGCAAAATTATAAAAATATAAAATTATAAAAATAAGGAATAATAAATAAAATGATTATTTTAATTTGTACAGGTATACAATAGGGGTCCAAAACTCAACTTTCAAACCATAGCTCCGTAAAATATGAAACCACCTTCATTAAATAGCTTATTTAAAGTTATATATAATTAAATGTGATTTTGATGCATATCGAGTTTTTATTTAAGAGATACATGTCTGGGAAGTTGGGATTCTGGAATCTTATTGAGATCATAACTTTTTGTCTGTACATTGTTTTTGAATGAAATCAATTTTGTATTTTTCCTTATTCAATTATCTACAACTTTCATGTGCGAAGTTTCTTTATTTGAGGTATAAAAAGTGGAACTAAAAATAGGTCCCAAAATGAATAAAGAATGAATTGAATGAAAAGAATTTTTATTGGTTTCTGACCCTTATCTCCCCCTACTTTATTCCTTGTCGACCTGTTCATCGAGATGCCTAGGTCTCGAGGTTTCGGGTCATAAAATATTTACAATATTTTATTCTTTTTCTTTTCTTTATTCTTTTGTTTTGGCTTTAAAAACAGTATTTTATACACAATTTACGCATACATGCATGAATGCTAAAATGCAAGAATTAAGGGTATTTACACGCATTTACTAGGGTTTTAAGGCCAAAATGATAGAATAAAGATGATGAAATGTAGATTCATCATCCCCTATACTTTCCTTTGCTAGTCCCTAGCAAACACTGATGCAATAAGTGCAGAAAAAGAGAAACAAGAAAAAGAAAAAGAAGAAATTTGGATTAAGTTTAGTTATCAAACTTGTCTTCACAAAATCAAAGTTTGGAGCTTAAGTCGGACTTTGGAATTTTAGTGTGGGTGGAACCTTAATGGGAATCGGATTTGAAATCAAACAACCTTCGAGAATCCCAAAACTCTGCTCAAGTCTCCTCAATAGGCAGGTCAGAAATACTTCAACTCATACGCAAACCCTTACGACTATGAATCTGACTCGTACAGTGTAAGTGATGGTGGCTCTCCCCAACTAGAATGACAAAGAGTCTGACTTCTCCAGCATGACAAACCAATGATTCCCCAATCCAATAACTCCTTCCTCGAGGAGCGGGGTATTCCCTTCTAAGTTCAAGTGGCAACCAGCTCAAGAGGAGGGGGTAAAGAGAAGAATGGACGGTAGCCAGTGTAGCTACCTATCCTAGGATGCAAGACCAGTGTAGTCTAGTCATCCAACTGCAGGCTCACATGATTTGACTTTGAAGCTCAAGCTTGCTTATTTTCTATACAACATATACACATACTCCAGCAGGCATTTTATTTTTATACAGGCCTTCCCATTTTTTGGAGTGTTTGCTTTCTCTCTTTTTCTTTTGAAATACTATTTACATCAGCATATACATAGGGAGTTTTTCCTCTTGAGCCAGTAGACTATCCCTCTTTTGAAACTTTGTCGCAACCCATACTCTCCTGTCTTTAGAATTCCTCATCACTGGACGGGTTGGGGTGCACTTCCCTCCCTAGAGGATGACAAATGTTTCCACTTGTGCGCATCTCATACCGGCAAATCCAACCCCCTCACCACTCCAACTGAGTTGAGCCATGTGAAAGGTGCATGTGTCCAAGTTAGGTCATTATCAACAAGAGTCGTGCGTGTGTTCCGAAATACTCTACTTAGGCAGTCAATAATCCATTGAACCAAGTCTCGTGATCCTCAAAGAATTAAGTCAACTAGACCTGAAGTACCTCAATTCCAACTCCTATAAGGTTCCTGTTATTAGGTAGATTTTAAGGTCCAATCAAGCTCCAATCTCCAGATTTTACTTCAACTTGTTAAACTATCAAACTCAATCCGAAAAATGCAAATGCTATGCAAAATGCAGAAACTATTTTTGTGATGCAATTTTCAAAGATTTTGAACTTTTTATGGATTTTTTTTGAAAAAATAATGCATATTCATTTTTTGGTATTTTCAGAAAGATTTTTCAAATGTTTTTGGTATTTTAGTTTTGCAAATGTTTTTGGGAATTTTTGAAAACAAAAGTTTTTGGATAAAAACCAGGTCAAAATATTTACACGAGGAAGCATCTTATATTTACAAGAAGTGGTTTATAAGTGCATATAATGGATTTTGGTGTGATGTATATATTCCTCAAACTTATTTGAAACAGGTTTTTCAATAATTTTAAAAATAGTCCAAGGTAATTTTTACAAACACTTTTACAAACATGTACACACATTTGAAAATCATTTTGTAATGGTTTTTCAAATAGTATATATAGATTTTCAAAATATTTTTGCAACCATTTTCAAACCATTTGCAAATAGTTTTTCAAACATTTTTATTTACACAAATAAAATAAAATTTTACAAACAAAACATTTTTACAAAGGTTGAAAATATTGAACAAAATGTTTCCAAATAGTTTTCAAAATATTTTTCAAAGAGATTTTCAAACAATTTTTCAAATACTTTGCAAAAAACATTTTCTCCTAACTTATTAATTAGTAAATACAAAAAGAATTTGAGGAATAATCAACATCTTTTTAATAAGGTGTTTTAATGAATTTTATAATATTTTTAGTCATATTATTAAGAAAATATGAAAGTACGAGTTATGGCTAAAGTATATACGCAGTATATGCGACCCCCTATACTTAGCTTGAGCTATGTCCTCATAGATCAGAGAGAAAAAGAGAAGACATAACTCGTACTAAGTATAGGAAAGTCTAAAGAATGAATAAATGAAGAAATGAATGAATCAATGAGAAGTTGACCGTCCCCCCTATACTTAGAATCAAATAATCCTAAGTATAGTAGACTGTACACAAAGCAAGGAGGGTCAAGGGTGGGAATGAACAGATCATACTCAGGCTATCTCCCCTTATACTTAGGGTAAGATATCCCTAAGTATAGACAAGAAGAGGAGACAATGGAGAGGATAAAAAAGAATAGGACAAATTGGGGTGCACACCCCCTATACTTAGGACAAAGTACGTCCTAAGTATAGAAGACTGACAAGAAGGGGCGACACCTTTTCGTTAGATAAAGAAGATAGAAAAGGAAAAGAAGAAAAGAAGCGAATAACCATATCATAGCACCGTGTGTGCACCCCCCTATACTTAGGACAAGGTGTATCCTAAGTATATCAAAATCATAAGATGACGACGGGGTGGTAGATATAAAGTATGGATGAATGAATGATATGGACATATGGATCTATACAGTGGAAGATGGAAGTGTTAATCATGTATGAGATGCATGTGATGTGAGTCAAAGAACATATCTCATACCAGATGAATAGGGGCAATGTCAACGGTCGACAGATCATGATCTAGATATAGTTTCAGGTGCTGACTGTTAACTCGAAAGGTAGAGGAAGATGATAACTCGGATATATCAATACTGCCATTGTCATGTACCTTTCTAACCACATAAGGACCTTTCCATTTACTCTGTAATTTCCCTGGAAATAATTTCAACCTAGAATCAAACAACCATACATGCTGATCTGGCTCAAACTGTTTATGACTGCTATGAGAATCGTGCCATATCTTCACTGTTTCCTTGTACTGTAGGCTACTCGAAAAGGCTGTATCTCTCAGTTCCTCCATGGCTGCCAACTCTGCTTTCCTCTGTTCTCCTATACTCTCAGGATCCAATAATAACTCTGTAACTACCCATAGTGACTTGTGCTTGATTTCCACTAGTAAGTGGCACGACTTGCCATAGACGAGACGAATGGGAGATGTCCCTAATGGTGTCTTGAAGGAAGTCCGATAGGCCCACAAGACCTAGTCCAAAAGCTGTGTCCAATCCTTTCAGTCCGGGCAGACTACCTTCTGTAAAATGGTCTTGATCTCCCTGTTCGATACTTCAGTAAGACCACTGGTCTGAGGGTGATATGGAGTGGCAACACGATGGTCAATACTGAACTCATCTGCAAGAGCCCTTACCTTGTCGATGATAAAGTGAGACCCCCCATCTGAAATCAGAACTCTAGGTACCCTGAACCGTGAAATGATATTTTTCCTCAAAAATCGACACACACTCTTAGCACCTGTGGTTAGGGCAGGGATGACCTCGACCCAACGACTCACATAATCCACAGCAAGCAGAATGTACTCAAACCCCTGGCTCTTAGGAAATGGTCCCATGAAATCAATGCCCCATGCGTCAAAAACCTTACAAAAGTGAATGGGCTGCATGGGCATCATATCTCTCTGTCCGCAAGTACCCATCTTCTGACAATCAGTACACCTCTTCACGAATTCATCATAATTCTTGAAGAGAGTAGGCCACCAAAGGCCGGATTGGAGCACCTTATGCGCTGTCCGTCTCCCAGAATGATGTCCTCCTACCTCAAGCTTATGGAAGTAGGTGAGGACGCTATGCTGCTCTTCTTGAAGAATACATCTCCTCCATATACTATCCCCTCCTTCATGATAAAGGACGGGATCCTCCCAACGGTATGACTTGACCTTCGCAAGGAAGGTCTCAAGTTGCTGCCTGGGCCAACCCTGTGGAACCGTCTTGGCGACAAGATAGTTCACAATGTCGGCATACCATGGGAGCGAGGCAATAGCAAGGATTGCCTCATCTGGAAATATCTCAGTGATAGGTGCAATGGGCTCAGATTCCTCAATGTTCTCTAATCGGGAGAGGTGATGCGCCACCACATTCTTAACTCCAGGTTCATCCTTAATCTCAATATCAAACTCCTGTAGCAGAAGGATCCATCTGGTAAGTCGAGTTTTGGCATCCTTCTTGGCCATGAGGTGCCGGATGGCGGTGTGATCTGTAAAGATAGTCACTCTTGATCCCATAATATATGATCTGTACTTATCCAAAGCAAAGACTACAACTAGCATCTCCTTCTCAGTCACAGTGTAATTCCACTGAGCAGCATCCAAAGTCCGGCTAGCATAGTGAATGGCATACGGCAATCCATCCCTCCTCTGTCCAAGCACAGCCCCTATGGCAAAATCAGAAGCATCCGTCATGATCTCAAATGGGAGAGACCAATCGGGTGGTTGAAGGATAGGAACCTTAACAACTAGATTCTTGAGAGTCTCGAATGATGCAAGACACTTATCATCGACAATGAACTCGATGTCCTTTGTCAGCAAATTAGTGAGCGGTCGGGTAATACGACTGAAGTCCTGAATGAACCATCGGTAGAAACCGACATGCCCAGAAAAGACCGTAATTGTCGTAGATTGGACGGCGGATTGAGTTTTCTGATGATATCCACCTTGGTCGGATCAACCTCCATGCCCCTGTTGGAGATGATATGGCCAAGGACCGTACCTTGAGTCACCATGAAGTGACTCTTATCCTAAGATAAGACAATATTGACCTCTATGCAACGCTGAAGTACACGGTCTAGGCAGTCAAGACAAGCATCAAACCCATCGTCGTAGACCGAGAAATCATCCATGAAGACCTATGAACAGTCACCCACCATGTATGAGAAGATGAACAACATGCACCTTTGGGATTTCGCCGGAGCGTTACACAAAACAAAGGGCATCCATCTGAAAGCATATGTCCCAAATGGACAGGTGAATGTTGTTTTGTCCTGTTCTTCGCGCGAAATGGCCACTTGGTTATAACCGGAGTACCTGTCAAGAAAACAATAGTGACTCTTCCCAGCTAGCCTCTCGATAATCTGATCAATGAATGGCAGCGGGAAATGGTCCTTCTTGGTGGCATGATTCAATCGTATTTAGTCCACACAGACCCTCCAAGAAGTGGGTACCCAGGTAGCTATCTCCTCTCCAGACTCACTCACAACTGTAGTGATACCCGTCTTCTTGGGTACCACATGTAATGGACTAACCCACTTGGAGTCGAAGATGGGGTATATAAAATAGGCGCTCCACCATTTTGATATTTCCTTAATGACCACATCTCAAAGGTTTGGGTTCAGCCGTCGCCGGAACTCATGCGAGGGCTTAGCATCCTCTTCGAGGTAGATATGGTGGGAGCACAGAGCCAGACTAATCCCCTGGATATTAGCTATACTCCCTCCTATTGCATTGCGGTTTTTTTCAAGAACCTCCATCAAACGAGATTCTTGCTTTCCAGTCAAATCTGCTGAGATAATGACTGGGTGCATATCTGGCTCACTCGCAAGGAATCTATACTTCAACGACTGCGGCAAGGGCTTCAATTCCGGGCAACTGAGAGCTGGCAAATCTGGCTTCTGATATGTCTGGGTGAAGGCTACCAGATCTCCATGAGAGAACTCTCGATGTACGTGCAAATCTGACGAAGGGAACCCTGCTGGAATATCTGTAAATTATGTTGGCTCGCTCTCCGTCCTAGCTGTCAGCTCAGAAGGAATCAAACATGGCAAGTAATTATCAAAGTCATCGTAATCGATGTTTGAATCCAAGGGATCTGAACTGAAAGAACATGGAAGAAAATATGCTTCACCACTCATCCCGCAACTGTAGGCCTCTAATGTGTCCTCTGCCAGGGGTGTGCTCTCCAAACTCTCGACTGCCATAAGCTGTGAGTACTCTGAATTTGTAGGCAAGGTGAGGGCTCGTGCTACTGGATCTACCCAAATTGCTTCATCATCGGTCATCACAAAATCATACTCCTGGTGGACGTCTCGCTCAGCCTCTATCATCTGCTCTGTGTCACTGAACTGCTCCGAGCAGGCTGAATCTCTCGCTCTGGTCTCATCGATTGTCTCTATTTGTATACTTTCGTCCTCTATGCGAAAGTACACCTTCCCACTATCATGGTCGGATACCGCCTTGGCTGTGGCCAAGAATGGGCGTCCAAGTATGATGGGGATATCTGTCACCGACTCAGGGATCTCCATATCCAATACAACAAAGTCCATGGGGAATTTCAGGCCATGAATGGTAACGACCACATCTCTCAACAACCCCTTTGTCCTCTTAATAGACCTATCAGCAAACTAAAGGATCGTCCTACTCCGATGGAGAGGGCCAAACTCGAGTCGGTCAAGTAAGGTTGCCGGAAGGAGGTTGATAGAAGAGCCGCTATCTAAATGAGTACGATCGAACTGCTGCTCTCGAATCTTGCATCTAACATAGGGAGCTCCTGCATCAGGTCTCTTGGCTGGCAGTCTGTTCTGAATGGCAAAGCATGTGGCATGGGTGAGCACATGGATCTTTCCTCTGTGGTTCCTCCTCTTCCTGCGGACGATAGTCTTCTCTCTCAAGTTCTTTTGGAAGAGGGGGATGTGCTCTAGTGCCTCCTATAGAGTCAGCTGAATATGAAATATGTCAATCATCTGCTAGCTGAACTCTAACTGATGTGCCTTTTTTGGATTTTCTTTTTTATTCCCCTTTACCAAACGGAGTGCTTGAGGGAAGGGGATGGTAGGGGCCTCCTCAGATGGAGGGTTAGGAAGAGGTTCCTGTGCTCATGAAGGAATGGAATCCATATAAAGATCATCGTGCAACACATATGGACTCGGAGTAGATAAATAAACCTTTCCTTTATTCATATTTTTGTTCTTTTCTTGTTACCACAATCTTGAGATACAAAAGGTGGCAACACAACAGGTGGAAGCACAACAGGAATAGAAGTGGTGGCATCAGTACCACCCTCGGCATCTGTCTTCGCGGCATCAGCACCACGCTCTGGCTCAACATCAAGTGAAATGGTGGCATCAGCACCACGGCCTGCATCTGGAGTCACGACAGCCTCAATACCGTCAACTGGATCTTTGTCCTTGGTGGCATCAGCACCACCGTCATCAACATCATCAGCGGCATCAACACCGCTACTCTCCTCATCTGGCTCTCCTAGTTCCTCGTGTGGTTGTCGCTCAGATGAGGCGCCGCCGACTGGCATCCTACCACTCCTAGTAGTCACGAAATCATCATCACATAAAAGAAGACATGTCATTCAAAGAGTCACTAGGAGTGGTATCCTCTGTAGAATGTACCTGCTCAGATTTCCTTTTCAAATTATTCAGATTAGGCTCAATCTGTGTTGGTATGGCGACCTTGCCCTTGATGATATCCCACATCTCCTGCCGGAACTCATCCATTTCCCGTCGGAAGGATGCCTGTTGTTCAGAGAGCAAGCGGGCGAGGTCGTCAAGAGCTGGGTTCTCAAAGGCAGGTGCCGGAGAATCGAAAGTGTTCCCATGCTGGAAATGAGGCTGCTTCTGTTGTGAATAGTGAGGGGGAGGCTGGAAGTATGGCTGGTGAGGCTGCTGACACTGCCTCCACTGCCGTCCCTGAGAAGAGGGACGAGGACCCTGCTGGTACTGCTGGTGGGAGTGATAGGGCTGCTGCTACTGCTGGTTGTTCTGGGTGCCCTAAGCGGGAGGCTGCTGTTGGGATGAGGTGCCTATGGTGGTCCAATGGAATCCAGGTTGATCACGATGAATCCCGGCTTGTTGTGGGTACCGGTCGTACCATATCCCATTGACTTTCATCAATGGCTTATGCTCGAAGGGTGGTGGAGGGAGAACTTCCAGTGGCTGATCCGACTGGTAGACCACCATCTGAGTGTCCTGAGATAGTGGCGGCGATGGGTAGTGCTGTAGCTGCTGGACCGACTCTGCCTGGATGTGGTGAACCTGACAGTATGCGATAAAGGGATGGGTGGAGCTGCTACTACTGGAATCAGTACATGACCTGGGAGGATGCTGTGTGGACATATGTGCTTCCTGAATACACAAGATCTGGGTCTTCAGGTTGCTCATGGTCTTGGTCAACTGGTCCATCTGTGCAAGCCCTTGGCTCTGCTTCTTCTCAAGGATCTCGATGCGGTCTAGCTTCTCGCTAATGATCCCCATGTTGGCGGCGACGGATCCAGACTGCGCTGCTGCTGTTGACGGAGTGTGGGTACCAGCATCAATTCGTGCAATTCTCTGATATGAAACTACTTGTGGTGGGATCTTCGGCTATGTGTAGACCCGGGCTTGGGCCATTACTGTTGAGTTCTCTGCCATCCCCTCATAGATGGCCCAAACCTGGTATTCACCCTTGTAAAAGTAGGACCCACCACAAGAGGCATTCGCAAGCCCCTGCAGCTGCGGTGTCAGTCCACAAAAGAAACTCTGAACAAGGTTGGGATTAGATATCTCGTGATGTGGACACCGGTCAATGATCTCTCTAAATCGATACGAAGCCTCATGGAACTGCTCATTTGGGATCATAGTGAAGTTGCTGATAATAGCTCGCGCTGCGTTGGTCCGATCGAGTGGATAGTACTTATTCAAGTACTCAGTTCAGAGATGCTCCCAAGATGTGACGTACCTTCCTAGATGCTTCAGCCAATAGGATGCTCTATCAGCTAATGAGAACGGGAAAGCAATCATCTTTATAGTGTCCTCATCCACCAGTCTGTCGTGGACAATGCTACAAATCATCTCAAACTCCTGCAGATGGAGATGAGGCTCTTCGGTGGCCAGGCCATGAAACTTGGGAAAGAATTGGATAGTCTGGGGGCAAAGCTCGAAGTTCCCTACAATGGGAGGAAGATGGATCCATCAGTGAGTGAGGGTTGCAGCAGGGTTTTGCAACTGTCTCATGGTCCTCGGTGGTGGCCCCTCTTCTTGAGGGTCTTCTCCTGCTCTGCCTCCTGCTTCTAGTACCTCTCCACCACCCTCAGGTCTGTCTCCTCTGTCCTCTCGCATCTGCGCCATCTCTCTCATGACTTCACCCATGAAGGCTCCCTGATCTCTGATTTGTCTTTTCATAGTCTCCAGGGAAGCTAACAAGGAATTGTTGATGATAGTCTGATCATATACATATGAAGGTTGTCCCTGCTCATCTGGGCGTCCCTCACTACTAGCCATGTCTCAGGTCTCTGCGAAGGCAAAAGTACCCATCTCAGGTGCCGTCAAATGTTCAGGACTTTGTGCTGCACTAAACTCTGACACCACAAGACTGAACGAAGAAGAAGGGTTGTCAAGGGGGAACAGGGTGGACGTAAACTCAGGCTCAGAGAGTGGGTCTAAACTCCCCGAAGATGACCTAGATGAATAGGAAGGAGTGCTTGATAGCGGTGCCACCAGCCGTGGCCTAAGGGATCTCATTCCCATCATCGTGATCTAGAGAAAAGGGCGGATGAGATCTGGAATGCAAACAAGATGTTAAAACAAACCCCTTGTTCACCTACACAACGCTTGAGCTGATGGCCGTAAAGGCTCTGTCGATTATCTTTTCAATTTTATTTAGGTGATCAATCAATCTATTAGAGTGATTAAGCAAGCTGGTAGGAATCCGATGCTCCTAGGAGACTGTCTCAATCTAAGGCTACATCTTTCCCAGCTAGTATGAATTGCGGACCGTTTACCGGCTACCCGATCAATTCACTCTGCAAAAGACGTCGCGGTCTGCTTTACCGGTTACTGGAGAGATCCTCACTGGAGAACGACTAACCCTAGAGCAGTAGTCTAAGAGGAGTTCAGGTATGGCTCTATCCTAGTGTGCGGGTCACTCTCTCGCTGCAGATAAATCGACCAATGAGGGGGTTACTCTCCCCAAGACAAAAATTTTTAGTGGGGTGAGTTTTAAGGTCAAGTTTGCATCACCAGTCCTAATTTTATATGTTTATCTCTTTTTAGTTTTTTTAATAAAAACAACGCCTAACGAATTTTCTGATTTCCTTGGTTATTTTGAGTCCAATAAAACAGGGGAAGGAAGTCGGAAAAGCTGATGCACGATCAAACATAATGATGCATGCAGAGTTAGAAATGCGTACCTTGCTCCAACACTCTACATGCAGGGTGATCCGCGCATAAATTTAAAGACAGGAAAATAAACTACCTATATGATGCACGAGGAAACCATCCGTAGATGAACAATTTCTATTGATCGTGAAGCACAAGTATCTATCAACTAAGAAGAGAAGTCAGAGTTTGGTCTAGGAGGCCAATCGGTGTCCACCACAGTGGATCCTGCCAGCACTGTATACGACCTCTCTCGGCATGTGGTCTCTAATCCAAGTCAAATAGTTTTTTTAAAATGAATAGTAGCTAAGTCCAATTACGGTCTATAGATGCAGACAAGATATTAAGTGCGGGGCCTTAGTTATTTACGTCACAATCAACAAAAACTCCTAAATCTAAGGGCTAAATCTGTGTGAATAAAAAAAAAGGAAATTCGAATAAAACAAAACGGCAAGAAAACCGCAAAAACTTACGAGGCCCCCGAGGGAACAATCCCTCGGGCAATGGACCTCGTGAAGTATCGAAGTGTCCAACTGTTTAAGTTACAAATTAATGAGTCACTCTCTCACTTCAAATTACACAAAGATGGGCAATACATAAAAAGGGAGCTAAATCTGCAAAATTTATCTGAATCTCCTTGGTGCAAGAGTAGCATGTCGAAGCTAGCTTCACGTGGATGCGTCAGCGCCTAGAGTAGAGCGCCTCCCTCGGTCTGCGGTATCTCGCACAAAGTCAACCAAGAGAAGAGGTCAGAAAGCTCAATAAGATATATCAATAAATGAGAGAATGAATGTAGACAAATAATCACAATCAATTACAAAGAATTCCGATCTATACGCTGTTGTTCCCCGGCAACGATGCCATTTGATTAAGCTCAACATTTAACCCACAAATAATATCAAGCAATCAAAGTGTGGAGTTAAAATTAAATATAGCTCTACATAAAAGATGTGTATAGAAGCAAGTATGTAGAGGTCAAACACAGGGAACAAGCATGATAAATCAGGTAAAATCAATGCACATTAGTGAGTGTGATGTATTTGTCTATACAAGTGCCATTTTTGTGGGTTTTTAATTTTATATTTTTAATTTTATTTTTAATTTTTATATTTTGTTTTTCTGATTTGGTATTTTCTTTTTATATTTTATATTTTATATTTTCTTTTTCTTTTCATTTATAAAATAAAATATATATCCAATAAAGAAAAGGGAGAGATAAGGTATTTATAAAAATATGTAAAATAAGCAAAATTCAGAAAATAAAATATTGTACTTTTAATAATTTTATAATGTTTTTATGATTTTTCTATATTTTTACTAATTTTTTTGGTATTTTTAAAGTCAAAAATACTGAAAATAGTGAACAACACAAAATGCTGAAACTAAAATGGAGAAATAAAATATCAAACAGAAATCAAAATTCTCGAAATTAATTTTAAAATAAAGATAATAAAATAAGGAAAATTCAGGAACAGAAATTTGTTTTTTAGGATTTTTTAGGAATTTTTAAGATTTTTAAGAAGTCTTTAGGGGTTTTTTAATTTTTAGGAGTTTTCTTTTGTATTTTTAGTGATTTTTAGTCTGAAGGTAAAACAAACAAAAACAAACAAAATATAATTTTTTGGAATTTTTCGAAGGTTTTTATATTTTTTTAGGTATTTTATATTATAAAAAGTGAAGAAAATGCATGTTTTTGAATTTTTATAAATAATAAAATGCAACAAATATGCAAAATAAAAATATAGCGTGGTAGAGCAATGCAACAGGAAGCTAGGTAATTTTTTGGGATTTTTTTATTAATTTAGAGATGCATGAAATAAATACTGGAAGCAAAAAGAAATTACTCTATTGACAGGGGTATTTTCGTAAATATTTAGAAGTCCAGGTGGCAACTTGAAATTTTTCCAGAAAATATATACTGCAATAAATATATTTTTGGGCTAAATACCAAAATCTAAGAACCACATGGCTAAAAGTGCAAAATTTCCTGCGTCACGTGCATGTAGCACGCGACCTGGCGAGGACTATTCTGTAATTAACCAACCCTTGAGGGTTGACTTGCAAAATATCCACAAAAGTTACAACGTTATAAAACATCTCCTGGACCTAATAAAAATAACATAAATCGCGAGGGCCCCAGTGCAAAACTCCCTCATCCCACGTGTACAGGTCACGTGAGGTGACGTGGACAAGGGCCTTTTTGCAATAATACAAACTACCGGGGCTTAAACATAAATATTACAAAAATATTCAACTGTAAATTAAAGATTAAGGTTCGAATAGTAAATACAAAACTGGCGAGGGTATTATGCAAAATTACCGACGCTTGGAAGCAATCCAACGGCGGGCGACGCTCCACTAATACACGTGTCACGACGAGGACGCTCGATGATGGTCCGTGCGGGGACGGCTGGGATTAGATCTTCCGACGTTGATCGAACGGTGGGTGCACGGGAAGATCGAACGACTATTGTACATCTGGGTGGAGGCCCTTGATCAGATGGCAGATAGGAGAAGACGAAGAACGGGGAAGAAGGCCCTCGATGACGAACTTCCCCAGCCTCGCAGCTCCTCCTCTGTGGCATCTGAAGCTCCAAAATGGGCCGGTCCGGTTGCTGCTGATGTCCTCTAATGATTGGTGGCCCCAAAACCCTCCGCGAGGGCCGGAGCTCTCGCGAGGAGGCGACGGAGCTGGGAGGCTCCAAGTACTCCGGCGAGAGGTCAAAATGAGCCCCAGGTTCTTCTCGTTGCTTCTGGACCTGCAAAAAGGGTTAAACCGTCGAGGGCAAAATGCTCAACGGTTGGCGGAGCGAATGGGGCTGAGATGGCGTGAATGGAGGCTTGCTGGAGCACAACTCCGGCGAGGGTGGTTGCGAAGTGGATCAAAGGTGGATAACGGCGTGGATGGGAGTTTGCCGGAGCGCAACTCCGGCGAGGGGGGTGATTTGGTTATCGGAGGGGTTAAATGCGAAAAGGAAAGGGGGAATCTATTCCTACGACGATTGTAAACGCAAAAATGCAAGAAAATGAAGAAGAAGGGGATACACCTGAAGGTGAATATCACCTGAGGTGAACCTCAACGACAAGGCTTTGCCGGAGATGGTGGTGCTGCCTCGACGCCTCCTTGATCCACCTAACGTCCTCCAGAAAGAGCTGTCACCTCCTTCTAGCGATGGAGCACGAAAAGAGTGGAGAGAAACAGGTACTAAGGGGTTCAAATTCGAATGGGAAGGTCTGAGGTGTTTTTAAAGGGTTGACGAAGTGGCTAGGAAGTTCGAGGCGCAGCGGGTGATTCAGTGATTCAATCCCCGAGGAAAGATGTGGGCGTGAAAGGTGGATCCACGAGGAGAAAAAGTCGTCAAGGGCGCGACATGAAATTGTGAAAGATAGAGGCATGAAAAATCTGAGAACTCAGGTCAAAACCCGTTCTGACAACCTTCAGAACATTGGGCAGAGAGTTGACCCAGGTCAACCCTTGCCGCAACCTGGTTGGTCCACGTGGACCAACCAGGAAAAAACATATTGAAAAGATTTATAAAATCAATAAGAATTATGAAATGATTTTATTAAATTAAACTTAAAAAATAAAAGATGTGTATTATTTTCTAAATTATTTTTATTAAATTAAACTTAAAAAAATAAAAAATGTGTATTTTTTTCTAAATTATTTTATTATGTTTTTTATTTATTTTTTAGAGGTTTTAAATTACAAGTTACCTTTCATGGCCTATATAGGTATATATATATCTATATATTTTAATATTTTATTTTTATTTTGTATATTTAATTTTATTATTATTGTTTATCATTTTATAAATTTATAAATTATTTTTATACACTTAAATATATTTTTATTTTATTTTTCTGATGTGTTTCGTACACTTGAATAAATAAAAGAATATTCTGCATAGGTATATTTATAGGTATTCTACCTATGTATTTTATACAAGTATTTTATTATTTTTCATGTTTTCTTTATGTTTTTATTCCTATTTTAATATGTAAATATATTATAAATAATATTTGCAAAATTATAAAATATAAAATTATAAAAACAATGAATAATAAATAAAATGAATATTTTAATCTGTATAGGTATATAATAGGGGTCCAAAACTCAACTTTCAAACCGTAGCTCTGCAAAATATGAAACCACCTTCATTAAATAACTTATTTAAAATTATATACAATTAAAGGTGATTTTGATGTGTTTCGAGTTTTTATTTGAGAGATACATATCTGGGAAGTTGGGATTCTGGAATCTTATTCAGATCATAACTTTTTGTCTGAACATTGTTTTTGAATGAAATCAATTTTGTATTTTTCTTTATTCAATTATCAACAACTTTCATGTGCAAAGTTTCTTTATTTGAGGTATAAAAAGTGAAACTAAAAATAGGTCCCAAAATGAATAAAGAATGAATTGAATGATAGGGATTTTTATTAGTTTCTGACCCTTATCTCCCCCTACTTTATACCTTGTCGACCTATTCATCGAGATGCCTAGGTCTCGGGGTTTTGGGTCATAAAATATTTACAATATTTTATTCTTTTTCTTTTCTTTATTCTTTTATTTTGGCTTTAAAAACAATATTTTATACACAATTTACACATACATGCATGAATGCTAAAATGCAAGAATTTAGGGTATTTACACACATTTACTAGGGTTTTTAAGGCCAAAATGATAGAATAAAGATGATGAACGTAGATTCATCAAGCTCCAGTGAAGTCCCTGCACCCTGGTCTCCGGCCAGGTATGAGCTACGCATCTTTCATTTTCAGGTAGATTTTTGCTTTGCCTTATCGTTCCAGTAATTAGTTTAGCATATGGATCATTAGAGTAGCGTAGGTTCTAGATATTCGATCGTCGGAGCTCTCTGCTCCGGCCATGTTTCGCCTTCAAACTCACCATCTTCGACCCCCATGACCACCTCATTTTCTTCCTCTTCTAACTCCCAGATCCATCGTAGATCTGGAGATCGGGTCTCCACCTCCGTCACCCTCGCCGAAGACCTTCGCCACCCTTTATCCTTCGTCCATTCCACCCAATAAACCCCCGGTCCCCTTGTTTTTCGTTGTTGGATCTTATTACAGGAGCATGAGGGCCAAAGGACCCCTTTGGGATCGATTCTGCACAGAAGTGAGGTACCTGAGCACCCTTAGCTTCCCCGACCTCGCTGGAGAGCTCTGACGACCCTCAGGTCCCTTCGAGCCCTCCAGTTAACAGACGAAGGCCCCATGAATCTTTTTGGACCAGTAGCAGCTCGAGGGATGGTCAGATGCACGTGCACCATCAGATCGAAGCTTGGGGACATGGATGTTCTTCCATGTTCTTTGAGTCTTCCTCTCTGTCGTCGATCATCGCCCGTTCTTCCAGGATAACAGCAGCCGTTTGATCGCAACACACCAAAGCATTCAGATCCGCACTTGGATCTAATCCAAGTTGTTAGATCGCAAAGCGTCATCGCATGCCGAGAACGTGACACGTGGCAAGTGGGATCACCAGATCCGTCCGATGGAGCGTAGTTATGGGGTAATTTACACATCCTACCATGCACATTTTTGTATTTATCAAATAGTTTTGTAAATAAAAAATAGCGTTATAAATAAATTGGGAATTTCGTAGGTCCATCCATGTACTTCTTTATTATCGCATTTAGGTCCCTCCCAGGACTACTCACGTGTAGTCCCACGTGAGGAGGTAAATTGCAATTTATACCCTGGCATTTTTGTAATTATGAAATAGTTAAGTAAATTTTTAAATATGTTGTATATTTTTAGCGTATTTGCATCTGAGCCCCGCATGTTTATTTTTATTGTAAATAAGCCCCTGTCAGGATATTTAATTTTGTGTATTTTATCTATTTATTAAAAATATCTAATATGCTCCTAAAAATACACAAAAATATGGATATACGCCTCTTTCCATGTATTTTCACGCCCTATATTCATTTTACATTTTTGTGCATTTCATCTAGTTATTAAAAATCAAAAGGAGCCTAATTTTCTTCTGTTTAGCTTAGAAAATACCAAAAAAATACAAAAACGTGTCTAAAAATTCCAAAAAATTACATATAATATTTTAGCATATTTTAGTTACAGACCAAAATCACAAAAAAATGGAAAAAGAAAAAGCTTAAAAACTGAAAACCCCAAAAAATCATAAAAATCTAAAAAGCATTAAAAAATCCAAAAATATGTTTTGTATTTTATAATTTTCTTTATATAAATATTTATATATTAAAATTGATTTGAGTAGTTTTGGAGCTTAATTACTATTTTTAACATTAAAATCAATTTCGACCTATTTACTTAATCCCTTATTTGGGGTATTTTTGATTTTAAAAATATATAAAAATGAGCAAAAATTCCAGAAAAACTATAAAAAATAGCAGAGAAATATATAAAACACAAAAACAATTATTATTTTGTATTTTATTTATATTTATTAGTATTTATAAATATTTTACTTTATATGTATATATAACCTTATGCATCCTATATATAGATATTTAAAAGAAAAACAATTATAAAAATCTATAAATATAAAAGGAAAATAGAAAATTATAAAATTAAAAATAAAATACAAAAATATAAAACAAATATATATATATATAATAAACCCACAAAAAGATATATGTATATACATGATAAATGACATGGTTGTAAATAAATAACCATAGGTTTCCCATTTTGCTCTCTGTGGTTCGACCTCTACATGCTTAATCACTATGCATCTTTTGGTAGAGAATAATAAAGTTTAAACTCACATTTCTGCTTACATTGCTTTTATTTATTGTGGGTTAATTGCTGATCAACCGGGGACCTTAGAGTGGTCAACACACCGGCTGCGATTTCGCCTTGTAAAACCACATGCCCCTCTCCGAATAGCTATTATCACCTTCCATATTCTTCAAATCAGCACGAGCCCACGAAGACACACATCCCACGACCTGCACATCAACTTCCTCTTATTCAAATATGTCGCCTCCACCCTTCTTCTACCATGTCCACCTTTACGCGGGCTGAGACCAAGGGCCTCTCCTCCCCTTTGTGACAGAAATGGAACGAATTGAGGACGCGACGACGACCGCCGGCCCCAGTGACGACCCATGGCCATGGTAGGCCATGACACGACCCTAACACGACCCCTTGGAGCTCAGCCTAGACCGCCTCATTAGCCTTGATCTCCAGATAATCTCTCTCCTCTTTTCCTTCTTGTTTCATCTAATTAATTAGGCGCACACAAGTATGTTCACCCTCAATTGATCACCTCATGAGCTTCGCCTCACCTCACTCATCCTCACGCTACACTCCGACCACCTTCTCGATCATCTGCAACCTCCAGCCACGTCGTCCATTTTCTCCGCCTTCACGATGGAGAAACTCGCTGAGCCTCCTCTTTCTTCGCTCAACAAGGCTTCCATCTCACCTCACTGCACATGCGCACAAGTCCTTCACACTTCGTCTATTTCCCCCTAATCTTTCTATAGGGAATCTCCTTCAACGGTCGGACTTCGGGCGTAGCTAAGTTCTCAAGCTTCGCCTCCGGCGTGGGTTCGACCTCGTTTCTATGAACCCCCGAGGATGTGGGTACCCGTTTACTCTACTTTCGCGGCATTTTATTCACATAAGATTTGCATAAGCTACAGAAAAACAGGGAAAATTGTTCACTCGGCTATATTTCCATATGACATTCACATCCATAATCATTACCATAAGCTAATAGAGACAAAAGGCACCAAAAGTTCATTTCATTAATTTCCATATAATTTTTACATCATGTACAGTATCTACTAGTACATACAATATCCCAAAAAATCTTACTGAACAGAAGAGAAGCATTATACATAATCAATCGACCAAAAACTGAGACAAAATAAATCATACCGTCTGGTATATACCCTGTCTCCTGAAGCATGAACAACTACTGATCAACAGGTTGTTTGCCTGCCAAAACATGTTTAGGAAAGAAATAAAGTCACAAACGTGAATACAAATCCGTAGTTTAAAATAAATGACAAGTAAATTATTATGTACAAAAGAGAGCAAGTATAAAGGTGGAACAAGTACGATTTACATCTACTTGCGTAAGTAAAAAGGTATTCAGGTTGTTTGTAAGCATCTCTAATGATTGCCCCATAACCAATATTTCCCACATATGAATATTTATATTGTAGTTGAATATTCATGAGTGTATGAGTGTAAGCATATATATCATTTTCTTCAGAGATCGTGTTTGTGAGTGATGATGGAAAAGTTTGAGATTGGAAAGATTTCTTGATTTATTTAGATTCTCAAGTCTAGTGAATAGTCATTTCCTATCAATCCCAACTTTTGATTGTAACTTCTCAAATTCTTAACTTCAATTGTTTCAGATATAACTCCAGATGATGTAGATATAGATATGGATGATTTAGATATAGAATCGCCAAGACTGTTGGCGAAGTAAACTCAAGCGGTGAGGAAGCCTACAAATTGCTCTTCCGTCTCGCCCTCTAATTGGAAGTGCGGTCTAATAGAGGGATAGGTCTACTCCAAAACTACGCCACTAAGACGGGTGAGAGAGACTCTCCAGATAAGTCACTCTAGAAAAACAGCCCGACCGGTAATGGGCAACCGAGCTCGTACGAAAAACTAAAACCCAGGGATCCCCCGCCTGGGTATCCTAAAACAAAGGGTCAGCGGAATGGTCTAAAGTCGGGATCCCAACAAGGCGTAAAAACAATGCGAGCTCGCGTAAAAATCGAATGGGGACTGGGATCCTAGACCCGCGCACTTGGCGGCCGCTGCCCTAACTGGACTTCCTATTCTTTGCAAGATTCGGACTAATGAATATTGGGATGAATTCAAGATTTTATAGATCGAAATTAGTATGAATTGAACTTGGAAACCTTAATATGGTTTAAAAGTTTATTTAGGGATGATAACAATTCGATGGGATTGCTGTGTTTAAGTTTTAAATATTGCTAGGAAAGACAACTAAGAGGGTGTTGTATATAATAGGATAAAGGACTTTATGTGCAATAGATAAATTGCAATATAATACAACAATCCTGGTAAATTAATAACTCTGTGTAAATTGTCCAACAACCTATCCTCAGCATCTTACAAATTGCCCCTATGGTATTAAAAATTGTATACATGTCTTTTAGTGAAAACATGATATAACAAGCATCATGTTCGTTGCTTGCAATTTTAATTATAAGATCCTTAACGCTGTGTGTAAGTTCAAATGATCTCAGATGATTAAGTGGCTAAGAGCCTCTAGTGCCAATAGTAGGGTTAAAGAAAACACATAATAGTGGGGTTCAAATATGTATGTGAGTCACATTGTTTGACATTGCAAGCTTCGACCAGATGGGTCCAGATTTGTTATAAAAAAATCATGGTCAGAAGATATGGTTTTGGACTAATTAAGAAGGGTTATTCTAGTACCATTATAACTGGTAGTATAAGATTTTATCAGCCTACCAAGTATTATAAGTATTTATACACTTAAGCATGTTATATAGGGATCCTTCATATTTTGAATCAATGATGACAATTACTTATGCCGGTCATGGTGACCCTTACACCTGACCGTGCGAGAGCGCGATGACTCTCAACTAGGCGGAAGAATAGGAAGTTCAGTTAGGGCAGCGGCCGCCAAGTACGCGGGTCTAGGATCCCAGTCCCCTTTTGGTTTTTATGCGAGCTCGCATTGTTTTTACGCCTCGTTGGGATCCCGACTTTAGACCATTCCGCTAACCCTTTGTTTTAGGATACCCAGGCGGGGGATCCTCGATTTTAGTTTTTCGTACGAGCTCGGTTGCCTGTTACCGATCGAGCTGTTTTTCTAGAGTGACTTATCCGGAGAGTCTCTCTCACCCGTCTTAGTGGCGTAGTTTTGGAGTAGACCTATCCCTCTGTTGGACCACACTTCCAATTAGAGGGCGAGACGGAAGAGCCATTTGTAGGCTTTCTCACCGATTGAGTTTACTTCGCCAACAGACTTGGCGATTCTATATCTAAATCATCTATATCTATATCTACATCATCTGGAGTTATATCTGAAAAATTGAAGTTAAGAATTGGAGAAGTTACAATCAAAAGTTGGGATTGATAGGAATGACTACTCACTAGACTTAAGAATCTAAATAAATCAAGAAATCTTTCCAATCTCAAACTTTTCCATCATCACAAACACGATCTCTGAAGAAAATGATATATATGCTTACACTCATACACTCATGAATATTCAACTATAATATAAATATGTCATATGTGGGAAATGTTGGGTTATGGGGCAATCATTAGATATGCTTACAAACAACCTGAATACCTTTTTACTTACGCAAGTAGATGTAAATCGTACTTGTTCCACCTTTCTACTTGCTCTCTTTTGTACATAATAATTTACTTGTCATTTATTTTAAACTACGGATTTGTATTCACGTTTGTGACTACGTTTCTTTCCTAAACATATTTTGACAGGCAAACAACCTGCTGATCAATAGTTGTTCATGTTTCAAGAGACTGGGAATACACCAGACGGTATGATTTATTTTGTCTTAGTTTTTGGTCGATTGATTATGTATAATGCTTCTCTTCTGTTCATTAAGATTTTTTGGGATATTGTATGTACTAGTAGACATTGTACATGATGTAAAACTTATATGAAAATTAATGAAATGAACTTTTGGTGCCTTTTGTCTCTATTAGCTTATGGTTATGATTATGGATGTGAATGTCATATGGAAATATAGCCGAGCGAAAAATTTCCCTATTTTATGTAGGTTATGCGAATCTTATATGAATAAAATGCCGCGAAAGTAGCGTAAACGGGTACCCAGATCCTCGAGGGTTCATATTTTCCATTTTTGGTCAAAAATGAAACTTGTAGATCTCATCGAGATCTACAACTTTCATATTTTGAGTTTTTCTAAATTCGGCCATTCTCTCCCTCTTATTTCACATTCTTCCTCAGCCATTCTGATTGGGCCACGTAGTGCCCTCTGGTTGTACCATGTGGCCCACTCATTCACCCAACGCGCTCCCCTCTTGGCCGTTGGATTGGACCCATGCCCTTCAGATCTCAACCATCCACGACCGCATCACCTTGTAGCTGTCTGATCGAGGCCCAGATCGCTTCTGGGTCGTTCGCCAGCGCCTCCACCTCCTAGCGCCACGCATCACACCCATAGCCACCCGATGCTTCCTCTTCCTTCAGATCTCGGCCATCCATTCCGCAACCCATTTCAACTGTTTGATCTTCCTACTGATCTCATCACAACCATTCCTTTCCGCATGCACCTACTGCCGCCACATGGTGCATCCTTTAGCCTTCGATCCCCACTTCAGATCCAATCTCCACCGTCCTTCAGCACCGTGTCCCCATTCCGCCACGTGGCTCGACCACTGCCCTGTGATTGCATCACCCAGATATGATCCAGACCCTTCCTTTGTGCCTCACCTAGAGCCGTTGGATCATTAGATCCAATGGTCGAGGCATCGTCTTCCACCTCTGACCATCTTCCTCGCGTACGTCGCCACCTCACGTCGTCCCCTCCCCCTTTCTATTTTTGACTCTATTACAGCCACCATCTCCACCCATTGAGCACCCCACGATGAAGCCCACACCTCCATCATCCTCGCCAGCAACCACGACCACCATGATCCCTCCTCCCTCACTCCACAAACCCCATGTCGACCACTCCCTCAATCATCTGAACGTCCACCTTCTTCCTATAAATACCCTACTTCCGACCACCTTCACGGCTATCCGCCCTAGTAAGAGGTACCATAGAACTCCCCTCTACCCATCAGTGACAGTGATTGAACGTGAATGAGAGCAAAGAAGGTGGTCCACCTCCGACGAGATCCGCGGCGTAACCTCATCGTGCAGCAGCTCCTCCGACGAGCTGCTCGAGCTCGGGATGCTACCGACCCTCGAGCGATGACCAGAGACTCTTCACCAAGCATCAGATCCCAGGTAGCCTTGTCCATTCCTTATCCGATCTTCTTCTTTGTCCCCTTTGATTTTCTCGCCTTTTTCCTGCCTTCTTCAATCGACAACACACTCACCAACCATTGCTTGAGCTCCGCATTGGAGCTCTCGTCTTCGCAGCACCTTCAGATCACCTTCACGACGCATCGCACCATCTCCAACCATCGCTCCGCCGGTCACGACGGTCACAATCCGTCTCCTAAGGTACCAACCACCGGTCACGATGCGTCTCCCCTCGCGTTGGTATCTTAGGCGTCAGGTTAAACAGGGGAGATGCATCCGGCTTTGAGCCGACTCCCCTATAGGACGCGTAACCTTTTCTACTTGCTTGATAAATCACACTTAAAATCAACCAGACTAATCAGACTCAGTTTCGGGTCCTTCACCGTGTTGAGTGTGAAAATCAAGCTTTTTAATTCACTTGCTTGCTTCAGGTAGGAGTAAAATCCTATCTTTACATTTATACTCCCGATTCTTCTTCTCGCCATCCACTAACTGGGGGGATATCTACTCACGCTTTGCAAATCTTTCCTTGAGCCCCTCACGAAGTTCGTCTTCATCGGCCCAAGCGCAACTTGGGCCAACCCGATCTCATGACCCTCTTGAGTTCGGAATCCATCAATCTCAGGGTGGTTACCCTCAAACCAACCCTTTTCTCTCCTCTAATCTCACTGATGAAAACCATCGCCTCGATGAGAATGAATTCATTGATACGTCCTCTAACCTAGACCACCTTCTTTACCCAGGAAAAGAGGACAAGATGCCGAAGAAATACCCAGATGAAGAGGACCCCAGAGATGATCCCATGCACCAAGTCCTGGCCTGATTAACTAGAGCCGAGCATCTGAATGCAACTTATGGCTAGGATGGGACAGGTGATCGAGGCAGAGGGAATTGAGCGACCCATGGTAGATGCCTACAACCCAACAGAAAATGAGATGCATAGTTGGCTTGTACCTGTGGCTCCCCCTGAAGCGATCGAGCTGAAATCCCACTTTCTGAGTCTGCTACCGAAGTTCAATGGGAACGCCAACGAAGAACCTTATGCTTTCCTGAGAGACTTCAAGCTGGTTTGCAACAACCTTAGTCACCCTAGGGTTGGGCAAGACTACATCAGGCTGAAGGCTATCCCGTTTGCCTTAGGAGATAAGACTGCTCATTGGCTGAAAAATCTCGGGGTAAGATGTACGACCTGGATGCATTTCAAGGATTTATTTTTGAAGAAGTTCTACCCACTCAGTATTACTAACCAGATGAGGACCAAGATTGTTAGTTTCTCCCAGGGCCCCCACGAGCCATTTCATGAAGCCTGGGATAGTTTTAATGATTTAACTCAGAAATGCCCCTGCCATGGCATTACAAAAGCAATCTTAGTCCAGACCTTATTCTGTGGCATGACCTCGGAGATGCAGGGGTTAGTGAGTGCCGCCTGTGGAGGCAACTATCTGAATAAGAATGAAGATGCAATATGAAAGATTCTGGAGCAGATGGAGGAAACATGCAGATCTCAGGCCACAAGGGCCTGTCAGTTGTCTCCCTCAAACCTATCTAACGAGACGACTAAGAGGACTGTAGCGGATCTTACGGATGATCTCATCCCCAGCATGGGGATAATAGTTGACAAGTTAACCATGGTCGAGCATATTCACAAGAGGGTCACTGACCCTGAGGCTCTTTCGTGATTGCCGAAATAAGTGGAGGAATTGACTGAGAAGGTAGCCAAGATACGGATACCTGTCCCTTCTGCACCACCTGTATCTGTACATCGAGTCCATCTTATACAGGAGCAGGTACAAGGGCCTCAGGGTAGCTGGGTTGAGGAGCAACAATACACTCAACAGGAGCAGCACGCACCCCACAAGTGGAGACAGTCTACGAGGAACCTCCGCAGGTGTTCGAGATCAATGGATTGTGGTACAGCCATGACCCCGTCGGCAGATAGTCGGGGATAAGGAACGGTCAGCCACACCGACCTTCCCTAGCTTACCAAGAAACCAGCTCCATCCCCGCACCACGCTTCGTACAGTCCCGACCCGTACAAGGATACCATCCTCAATAGTACCAGTAGCAACGCACGTTCCACTCGGGCCAATAGGGCCCTCTACCACCTTCCCATCAGTAGCAATATCGGCATGTCCAGCAGGGCCAATATAGACACCCGTCCTCTAGTCAGCAGCAACAATCCCCGCCCACTAGTGAATTGGAGTCCCTCACCTTGGCGATCCAGACCCTGACTGATAGGGTCCAGCAGATACAAAATGATCACCTGGATATCCGAACTGATCTGAACCACGTTTCACGCACCCATGATCAGCAGACGGTGCCAAAGACCCCAATTTCCGCCCAGGTTCAAGCTAACCCAAATAGCCTGAATCAGGGTCAGAACCGACCATGAGATCAGGTATACTATTCAGATAACGCTCTATCTGAACATGAGATCCTTTCGTACGATAATGTTAATCAGATGTCCCTCAGGACGAAAGGACCATGATCGTACCTGATCGGGCACGGGCACAAGAGGAAGACATCGCCAAGTTTCTACCTGAGGAGAACTTGGAGGCAGAGAAGCACCACCACCACCACCATCAACAGAAGAAGAGGATTTCCAAGTCCTCGAAGAAGGAGCAGAGCACCGGCAGTGAGTCCGGAGAAACCAATGAGGAGCCCGCACCACCATCTGAGGAGGACGTCCCAGCAGTCGTGGGAGACGCATCACCTGTTTCACAACAAAAATTTCTTTTTAGTGCTAGTCAGAGTCAGCGTCAGTGTCAGAGTCTTGTAAAGAACTCAATTCCACAATTTAATGAATATCCTACAGTTTCAGAATCTGAGTTATCTTCAATAATCTCTTCCCCCCGTGCTCTTAAGGGTGGAAAAAAGAAATCAAAGAAAATCCAAAAAGATGACTCTGAGATGGCAGAGTTCTGCAACAATTACATCAAGGTCACAATCCCTTTCGATAAGTATGTGGATATGACATCTGCATTCCAAAAGTACCTTAAGGTGAGATGCACACCTACTAGGGTCAGCAGGAAGACCAAAAGCCATGTTGAGAAGCACGTTTTGTCAGTTGCTACTACTTGCGCCATAAAGAATGTGTTTCCAAGGAAACAAAGGAACATGGGTACCCATTATGTGGTGAGTCATGTCGATGACTCCGCTTTTGCATGTACTCTCCTAGATAATGGATCCTCAATTAACTTGATGCCTACAACCCTCTATGAGCGGCTAAATCTAGGACCTCTTAGGAAATCCAGAGCATTACTCCAGTTTGCAGATAAATCAACCAAGAGGTCCCATGAAGAATTGAGGAACGTTATCATCAAAGTCGAGGGTCAGGAGTATATGGTGGACTTTACGGTCCTTGATATGGAGACCCCTCAAAATTGGAGAGATTCCCAGATCATTTTAGGAAGGCCCTTCGTCAGAACAGCATGGGCCTTATTTGATTACAAGATCGGGAAGATTCATTTCCAAACTCCAGACGGAGATGAGGAACTTGAGATGAAGCAGACAAGGTGGCAGGGGCCAGATTTTAGAATCCAGCACCGAGTACTCTTCGTCAGAAGAAGATTGTATTCATTGTAGACAACGTTGGACCATGGAGACAGAAACCAACTAGCACCAATGAGTCCCTCTCCTTTGGAGAAAATCTTGTGCATGAGTTAGTTTGCGAGAACCTTAGGAACAAGTACAGTGTAGAAAGTGCACCCCCCTACATCTTCGATGACGTAGAGGCCTAGTTGGGCCTGTCAGTCCTTCCCTCTTTAGGACAATCAGAAGATGAAGATGATGAGTCGGATGTGGCTTTACCGATTGCTTGGAGACTTTTGACGATCCGACTCTAGAGTTGAATGAGTTGATGGCAGTAAATTCAAAGATAGATCCAACCACTACTAGCACAGAGCTAGAATAGATTGAGCCAGACTTCCTTGATGATCACACCTTACCTGAGCTCAAACCTTTACCCACAACACTTAAATACACCTTCCTTGCAGGTCAAGAGAGGAAGTATCCGGTCATCATCAGCTCGCGATTGACCGAGGAGAAGGAATCTTACTTGCTAGAGATCCTGGATAAAACCGCAAGGCGATAAGCTAGAGCATCTCCGATCTCCATGGGATAAATCCCGCTCTGTGTTCGCACCATATGTACTTAGAAAATGAGGCTAAACCCTCTCGTGAATTCCAACGCAGGTTGAATCCAAATTTACAAGAGGTCGTGAAGAAGGAGATAGAGAAATGGTGTGACGTGGGTTTCATTTACTCCATCTCCGATTCCAAGTGGGTGGCACCTATCCATGTTGTCCCGAAAAAGTCGGGAATTCAGACGACCACCAATGAGGACGGAGAGGAGATCGTGGCACGAGTACCCACGTCATGGTGCGTCTGTGTGGATTACATACGCCTGAATGCCGCGACAAAGAAGGATAATTTTCTCCTTTCATTCATTGATCAGATCTTAGAAAGATTAGCGGGAGAAGAATTCTTCTGCTTCTTAGATGGGTTCTCGGGCTACAATTAAGTAGCCATAGCTCCTGAGGACCAAGATAAAACTACGTTCACATGCCCCTTTGGTACCTATGCTTTCAGGCGCATGCCCTCTGGGTTATGCAATGCTCCTGGTACATTTCAAAGGTGCATGATTGCAGTATTCGCCGAAATGGTCAGTGAATTCCTGGAAGTCTTCATGGATGACTTCTCAGTTCACGGCGATTCCTTCGATTCCTGTCTTAGGAATCTGAACCGAGTTCTCAAAAGGTGTTGTGAGGTCAATCTAGTGCTCTCTTGGGAGAAAATTCACTTCATGGAGATGGAGGGTGTTGGGGGTATGTCATCTCCAAGAGAGGAATGGAGATTGACACTGCCAAGGTGGACGTGATCAGACGACTTCAGCCACCAACCAATGTGAAACAGTTGCGGTCATTCCTCGGGCATGTTGGATTTTATCGGAGATTAATCAAGGATTTTTCGAAGATTTCCCGACCGCTAACCAAGCTTTTAGGCAAAGACATGGAGTTTATTGTCGATCATAAAATGTCTTGAGGCCTTTAAGCAATTACAAGGGATGATCATAGACGCTCTGTTCCTACAAGCCCCATATTGGTCTCTTCCTTTTGAGATCATGACGGACGCCTCAGATTTTGCTGTTGGGGCTGTGTTAGGACAGAGGAGGGATGGCGTCCCGTTTGCCATACACTACGCAAGCAAAGTGCTTGATACCACTCAGCGTAACTATACAGTTACCGAAAAGGAGATGCTTGCAGTAGTGTTCACCTTGGATAAATTCAGATCTCATCTTATCGGATCTAAGGTGATTGTGTTCATAGACCATACAACACTACGATACTTAATGGAAAAGAAGGACACGAAGGCGCATCTTCTTAGGTGGAATTTACTTATCCAGGAATTTGATTTGGACATTCGAGATAAATCTGAGAAGAAGAACATAGTAGCTAATCATCTCCCCCGTCTCGAAAATCTGGATGCTTCTAATGATACACCTATTCGTGACTCCTTCCCTGATGAGTCAAATTTTGTTATCGACTTGCTACCATGGTACACCAATATCTTGAACTATCTTGTCTCCAAGAAAGTTCCCGAAGATTGGACCAAGAGCCACATAGACTGACTTAAGTTGGATGCAAGACATTACAATTGGGAGGATCCGATTCTTTTCTTTGAAGGACCGGATTATGTCTGGAGACGGTGTATTCCTCACGAGGAATATCAGAGTGTCCTTACTTTATGCCACGGTCTAGAGGCAGAAGGACACCACTCCGGGAAGAGGACCGCATGGAAGGTACTTCAATGTGGCTTATACTGGCCGACTCTATTTCACGATGCGCTCACCTTTGCAAAGTCATGCCCAGTATGCCAGAGAATGGGAGGAACCGTTGATTCCAAGGATGAGATGATGATGCAACCTGTCATCATTTGTGATGTCTTTGACGCCTGGGGCATCGATTTCCTCGGCCCATTCCCGATTAGTCATGGATTTGAATATATCCTTCTTGCGGTAGATTATCTGTCAAGGTGGGTGGAGGCTATCCCAATCTGAGCCGCAAACAACAGGACTATCTGTAAATTCATTAGAGATCGCATCATCTCTAGCCCCAAAGTGTTGATATCCGATGGGGGTAGCCATTTTGTGAACAGAGAAGTGAACAAACTCTTGAAGGATTACAACATCGAACACCGTATCGCTAGTTCTTACCAGCCACAGGCCAATGACACGACAGAGGTGTCGAATAGAGAGGTGAAGACTATATTGTAGAAGCTTGTCCGCCTAGATAGGAAGGATTGGTCTCAGATTTTGGATCAAGTCCTTTGGGCTTATAGGACAACTTACAAGACTCCATTAGGAACCTCCCCATTCAGGATGGTATTTGGGAAGCCGTGCCATTTGCCTGCTGAATTAGTGCACAAATCCGAATGGGCAATCAAGAAGGTCAACTAGAATGCACACCTAGGGCAGAAACATAGAGAGATGGATCTGAATGAGCTTGTGGAAGTCAGAAACCGAGCATATGACAACAATTTGGTGTACAAGGACAAGGTAAAGCATTGACATGATAGATATATCAGACGAAAGACCTTTGTTCCTAGACAGAAAGTATGGTTGTTCAATGCGAGGCCGAAGGTTTTCCAAGGTATGCTGAAATCCAAGTGGACGGGTCCATTCATAGTCCGTGTTGTGCATGATAGTGGATGTGTAGAGATCTCATATCTTACAGATGGAGCACAAACATCACTAGTTAATGGGCAACTGCTGAAGCACTTTGTCGAACCCAATGAACAGTTAGTCCATGTTGAGGAGATTGTTTTCGTGCGTGAGACAGACTCAGTATATACACATAGAGCCGTACATGAGACCTTACAACAATGAGCTCTCACCATCAGTAGCATCGAAAAGATTCAGATCGCAATCCTTGTATATACTCACCCTTCCTGTACATTCTTTCCCTCCCTCCCGCGACTCTAATCACTCCCCTTGACTCCATATCTCTTCATGACTATACTTAGGATGACCAGATCCTAAGTATAGGGGGGAGAGTGTCTCGAGTCCGTTCACTATTAATTGTACATCCTCCAGATCCCATCGGTCCTCATACTCACTCCTGTCATATACTTAGACTGACCTGAGCCTAAGTATAGGGGGGACCGATGCCCATCATGTATATATTCTCATCATTTTCCCCTCTTTACCTTGTTCGCCCCATTTTTGTTCTTCTTCTACACTTAGGCTGCCACAGCCTAAGTATCAGGATGACTTCTATACATTTTTGTTCTTTTAGCTCTCCCACGCTTAGCACGAGCTATGTCTTCTTCCTCGATTTCCGTGCTTTGAGGACATAGCACACGCTAAGTATAGGGGGGTGTGTATATATTACATATATACTTTACCCATAGCTCGTACTTTCGTGTATTTTTGTATATATTATACAATAATTACGAGGTGGGTAAAAATGTTTTTTTTGTAAAGTACATGTATATTTGTAATACTCTTGTATAATTTTGGAAAAAATCAAAAATTAAAATCAAAGGCTTCTTATTTACTCTTGCATATCATCTCTACATTTAAGAAAAAAAAGAAAAAAAGAGAGTCTTGCATTTCATTCATCTACATAGCATGTCATCTGCACCTCATCTACATATCTTGCATATGCAAAGTGAAAAGTTAGTGGGTTCTGAACTATGTTACGAATAGATGTTGAGGAGGGACTTGATTTGACCTTAATCCACCTAATTTCAGAGGAACCTTATAGGAACTGGAGTTAAGATTTTTTAGGTCAAGTGACTTAATTCTTTGAGTCCGCAAGTCTATGTTCACATGTCATCTTGATTAGTCTAAATAGAATATCTCGTGTACACGCATGATTCTTATAGACAGTGACCTAACTTGGACAAGCACAATGCGCGTAGCTCTTCATTGATGAGGTGGTGAGGAGGTAGAACCCTTTAGCTTGGAGTAGCACACGGGTGGAAACATCCGTCCTTCTCTAGGGAGGGTAGTGCATCTCAACCTAGTCTGGTGGTGTTGACATCTAAGGACGGGATGCTGTAGGTTGCAATAATGCTTCGAAAGAGGGATAGTCTACTGTCTCAAGAGGAAAAACTCCTGATGTACATGTTGCACCTTGTATATAGTTCAAAAAAAGAGAGAAAAGTGCAAAAACTCCAAAAAAATAAGACAGGCCTGAGTGAAAATAAAATACCTGTCAGAGTATGTATATTAGCAAGAAGTCTGCAGTTGAATGACTTGACTACACTGGCCAGGCGTCATGGGATAGGTAGCTACACTGGCTACCGTCCATTCTTTTCTCCACCCCCTCCTCTTGAGCCGGTCGCACTTGAACTTAGAAGGGAATACCTCGCTCCTCGAGGAAAGAGTTACTGGACTTGGGAATTAGAGTTACCTTGTTAGAGGAGGCTGCTTCTTAGCCATTTCTGATGTGGAGAGCTATTTTACACTTACACAGTATAAGTAAGAATCATAGTCATCAGAAATTTGTGTTTGGGGCTTTGTTCTGACATGTCTATTAAGGCGTCTTGAATAGAAGACTTGTGGAACTTAAAGTCTGTTAGGTCTCAAGTTCAGATCCCAATAAGGTTCTACCACACATTTAATCCAAAGGTCGAGTCAAGCTCCATTTTCAACTATTGTTCATGACCTTGGTTTGTGATAGCCGTCCCGTACCCTATGTTAATTCGGTCAGATTGATGTCCAAATTAATTAGATGTGTTCGTTGCAGTCGGATACGAGAGGGCTAATCAAAAACCACTTTTAATTAGATTCGAGTTAATTTCAAGCAGTAGATTTTTTTACTTGGTGAAGTCCAAGGTCGAACTCAAGGAGGCATCTGTCTCCTTAGGTGAATTATTAGCAAATTTCCAAGTGTTAGATTTTCGAGGAGTATATTTTTTTGTTCTTTTTTTATTTTCTATGCAGACACATGCAATATCAAGCCAATTTAAAGTTAAATCAGTTTGAGATATCAAATTAAGTCCAAAAATTATGAAAATTGGCCAGATGATGAATTATGGTGAAAAAGTTAATTTTTTTTGGAATTTTTAGACACTAAATGAATTTACTGTGAAATAAACATGCAGGCTGGGTGATTTTCACTAATTTATTTTTAATAAATAACAAATCACATCTTTTTCAGAAACAAAAATTATCCTAGATAGATCTAATGATAAGGAATCTAGGAAAATTGACAAACCTTAATTTCAATGTGAAATGGACCTATTAAAATTAAAATAAGAAAATCACTAAAGAATTTATTCAGCCTCAATATGTGTGCAAATGACATGAAATTTTTATGCAAGGTTGAGTTCACTATCCTAGAGCTACTGTGAATTTTTGAGAATTTTTGGAGCCACAGAAAATTAATTATGAATTAAAAGGTTCAATTGGACAAAAATGTCACACAAATAGACCAATTAATTCATTTAAAATTCTACTGCAATTACAAAAATGTGACAAGTGGCACAATAGATAGAGGACAAGTTACTCAACAATATGCAATTTTTAAAATTTAAAAATGATGCAAAATGAAACCTAGGGATGCGTGCAAAGACAAGGGTGTATTTGCAATACAGAAAATAAAATTACATAAAAGAAATATGCTGACAGGGACTTAAATGCAATTACCTAAAATGTTGGGGGTATCAATGCAATTTCTCCACTAGGCACGTGCTCCTCACGTGGGGGCTGCTTCACAGGGACCTTTTTGTAATTTCAAAAAGTCCCCAGGGCCTCTATGCAAAATACCCAAGCCGCACGTGCTCCTCACGTGGTCGGCCTAGGCTCGGGCGGCTTAGGAGGCTCAGGGCTTGGCTCGGAAGCTCCTGGAGGTCTGGAGTGAGGCTCAGTGTAGCCTCGGGTAGTCCGAGCCTAGGGTCGGAGAAGAGGCTCAGACTCCTCTGCGTGGCGTGCTGAAGACCGTTGGATCAGGAATGATCCAACGGCTGTTGGAAGGAGACGCGTGGCACGCTGGTAGGCCGTCAGATTTGGATAGATCCAACGGCGCCTGAGAACCACGGAAGATGGTGACGTGGCTGGCTAGAGAACGCTGGATCAAGATGATCGATCCAACGGCAGGCTGATGCGGAAGACGTGGCGGACTCCTGAGCGTAGGATCAAGGATGATCCTACGGTCGTCTGCTGCTCCAGTCGGATGGCGACGTGGCTGACGCTAGACCGTTCGATTAGGATGATCGAACGGCCGCTGGACCTTCTCCCTCAACGGTCCTCCGCCGCCTGCGGAGGAGATGGCGGGGCTCCGACGACGATGCCTTGGCTCCGCCCGTCCCTCCTCGTGTCGATGATGCTCTCCGGCGGTCCGGAGCTATCCCAGAAGAAGCGTGGTGATGCGGCGAGGCGTCTGGTGGTCTCAGGAGCTGGAGAGGGCCGTCGGAGCTCCGTGGCGACGAAGCTCAAAAGGCTCTCTGGTGATGTTCCGGCCAATGCACGAAAGTGGTACCTGCAGGCGTTAAAAGAGTAGCCGAAGCAAAGGATGCACTTGTGGAGACATGGGGATGGTCGGCGAGGCCTAAGGCGGATCGGAGATGGTATGGCAATGGTGCTCCGGCCAAGTGGCGGAGCTGGAGATGGTGGAGAACGAAGTGCGTCGTCGGCGGGCGTAAAGGGTACCGCGAGGATGAGAGCTCCGTCGCGGAGCTCGGCGGAGTGGAAGAGAGGCGTGAAGATGGATGTAGACGTCGAATAAAATTGGAGAAATCAAAAGAAAAATCAAATGAAGATCGGAGGAAGGTGGAGGGAATTACCTGGGGTGTAGTGCTCGAGATCGAGGTCCAGGTCGTCGCTCGAAGGGGAGGTAAGTCCCTGAGCTCAAGCAGCAACTCGGTGGAGTGGCTGCGACACGGTGGAGGTGCCGCGGATCTCACCAGAGAAGATGACCGTCTTCTCTCAAGGAATCGTTCAATCACTGTTACCAATCGGACGCTCCGAGCTCGGGGTATCTCTTAGGGGTGGCGGATAGGGCTGAAGTCGGCCGGAGGGCGAGTATTTAAAGGATGGAGGTCTCGGCAGGGCTGGTGATGGGGCGGAGTTTATGGAGGTAGTGGAGCGTCTATGGCGGTCGACGTGGGTGGTGAAGTGGCTGGCAAGGATGAGGGATGATTGAGGAAGGACGTGGGGGTGATGGTGGTCGGAGAGGGTGGCTGGAGTGCGTCCAGGAATAGGAAGGGGCAAGCCCCTAGCGCACGGCTGAGAATGTGGGAGAGAGGGGCGCTGGAGGTGGAAGACGAAGTCCCAGCTGTTGGATCCCTTGATCCAACAGCAGAGATCGAAGCGGAATGGAGCGGTAGTGATCTGATCGAGGGCGAGTGATCCGAGCATTAGGAGCGTGCCACGTGGCGTGATGGGGGCGAAGCATGAACGAACAGTGGAGATGGGATGAAGAGATTTGATCGGGCGGTTAAGATTAGAATGTCAGTGGCCGGTGCAGATCGAAGGGCTGCGAGCATGATCGAATGGCGCACAATGCGCCACGTGGTGTGCTGTAGGAGAGGCGCGCACGGGTGGTTGAGATGAGGCAGGGGACTTGATCTGATGGTGGAAATACAAAGCGCACGTGGAGGAGGTGTGGCCGTTAGATTTGGAAGACCATCCAACGGCTGAGAGGCGCGGCAGCTAGGGCAAGGGGGCGGGCCGCGTGGCGCAACCAGATGGCGCCTCGTGGCCTGCTGTGATTGGATGGACAAAGAAATAAGTGTAGAGAGAAGAGGGGGTCGAATTTGGAAAAACTCAAAACATGAAAGTTGTAGATCGCGATGAGATCTACAAGTTTCATGTTGACCAAAGACGGAGATGAGGTCAAATACGATACAAAACAATACAAAGATACAAATATACATACATATAGTATACAAAGAGGCCCAAAAACCCAACTTTTTCATACGAGCTCCAAATTAGATGAAATTAGTCTCATTTTAAAGGTCTTTTAATGTGTATTATTCTAAAAGTGAGTAGACCTATTTTGGAGTTTGTATGAGGGAGCTATGGGTATTTTATGGTCCAGGGGTTCTAGGGCTTTATTGGCTATTTTACAAAGGACATTTCTGGCTTTCTTCCTTATATTATTAACTAAGGTGTACATAGTATAAGGGAGAGCTTATTTCTATGAGTGGACTTTTTACAAATGATGTTGGCTTCTTATTTAATGCAGATGGAGTGCTAAAATGCCTGATTTATGTGTGCATGCATGAATGCTATTTATGCATTATAAAGGGAAATATGCCTCTATTTACTCGGGAACAAGGCTCTATTTTTAACTTTTAGAGTGATGAATCACAGATTCATCAACCCCCTATACTTAAACCTTGCTCATCCCCGAGCAACTAAATGAAATGCAAGAGTGAAATGATTTTGGGTTCCATACCAAGGTCATGAACAAAAGTTGAAAATGGAGCTTGACTTAACCTTTGGATTAATTGTGTAGCGGAACCTCATTGGGACCTGAACTTAAGACCTAACAGACTTCAAGTTCCACAAGTCTTCTATTCAAGACTCCTTAATAGTCAGGTCAGAACAAATCCTCAGACGCAAATTTCTGATGACTATGATTCTTACTTGTACTGTGTAAGTAAAATGTAACTCTCCACATCAGAAATGATTCAGAACCAGCCTCCTCTAACAAGGTAACTCAAATAACCCGGTCCAGTAACTCTTTCCTCGAGGAGCGGGGTATTCCCTTCTAAGTTCAAGTGCGACCAGCTCAAGAGGAGGGGGTAGAGAAAAGAATGGACGGTAGCCAGTGTAGCTACCTATCCCGGGATGCCTGACTAGTGTAGCCAAGTCATCTAGCTGCAGACTTCTTGCTAATATACATACTCCGACAGGCAATATATATTTTTTGTTTTGGCCTGTCTATTTTTTCTGGAGTTCTTGCATTTTTTCTTTTTCTTTTCTTTTTCTTTTTCTTTTTTTTGGGAACTATATACAAGGTGCAGCATGTACATCAGGAGTTTTTCCTCTTGAGCCAGTAGACTATCCCTCTTTTGAAGCATTATTGCAACCCGCAACATCCTGTCCTTAGATGTCAACACCATCAGACTAGGTTGAGATGCACTACCCTCCCTAGAGGAGGAAGGATGTTTCCACCCGTGTGCCCTTCCAAGCTAAAGGATTCTACCTCCTCACCACCTCGTCAATGAAGAGCTACGTGCATTGTGCTTGTCCAAGTTAGGTCATTATCTAAAAGAATCATGCGTGCGCACGAGATATTCTACTTAGACTAATCAAGATGACATGTGAACATAGACTTGCGGACTTAAAGAATTAAGTCACTTGACCTGAGAAATCTTAACTCCAGTTCCTATAAGGTTCCTCTGAAATTAGGTGGATTAAGGTCAAATCAAGTTCATCCTCAATATCTACTCATAACTTGGTTCGGAACCAACTAGCTTTCCTCCTTGCATATGCAAGATATGCAGATGAGATGTAGATGTCATGCTATGAAGATGAATGAAAATGCAAGACTTTTTTTTCCGATTTTTACCCACCCGTAATTATTGCAAAATATATACAAAAATACGCGAAAGTACGAGCTACGGGTAAAGTATATATGTAATATATACACACCCCCCTATACTTAGCGTGTGCTATGTTCTCAGAGCACGAAGAGCGAGGAAAAAGACATAGCTCGTGCTAAGCGTAAGAGAGCTAAAGAGATTAAAATGTACAGAAATCGACCGGCCCCCCTATACTTAGGCTCTGGCAGCCTAAGTATAGAAGAAAGTCAAAAAGTGGGGCGGTCGAGGTTAAGAAGAGAAGTGGATGAATATACAATGCGGGCATCGGTCTCCCCTATACTTAGGCTCAGGTCAGCCTAAGTATAGGATGGAATTGAGTATGAGGACCAATGTGATCTGGAGAATGTACAAAGAACTGACTCAAGTGGCTCATCCCCCTTATACTTAGGATCTGGTCATCCTAAGTATAGTCCAAGATAGTGATCTGATGAGGCTGGGATGGGTTACTAGAGTCGCGCGAGAGAGAGGATAGGATGTACACGAAGAATGATGATATATACAAATGAGTCGGTCTGAATCTTTCAAGATGCTGCCGATGGCTGGAGCTCACTGCTGCAAGGTCTCATACGTGGCTCGAGGTGTATCTGCTGAAACTGTCTCGCGCATGAATACAATCTCCTCAACATGGACTAACTGTTCATTGGATTCGACGAAGTGCTTCAACAGTTGTCCATTCACTAGGAATGTCGGCGCGTTATCTGCGAGATCTGAGATCTCAACACATCCACTATCATGCACCATACGGACGACAAATGGGCATGCCCACTTGGACTTCAACTTGCCTTGGTAGATCTTCAGCCTAGCATTGAACAAACATACCTTCTGTCCAGGAACAAAGGTCTTTCGTCTGATATATCTATCATGCCAACGCTTCACCTTGTCCTTGTACACCAACCTATTGTCATATGCGTGATTTCAGATTTCCACAGGCTCATTCAGATCCATGTCTCTCTGCTTCTGCCCAAGGTGCGTGTTCCAGTTGACCTTTTTGATTGCCCATTCTGATTTGTGCACTAACTCTGCGGGCAAATGGCATGGCTTTCCGAATACCATTCGAAATGGAGAGGTTCCTAACGGTGTCTTGTAAGCTGTCCGATACGCCCAGAGGACTTGATCCAGGATCTGAGACCAGTCCTTCCTGTCCGGGCGGACAACCTTTTGTAATATGGTTTTCACCTCCCTATTTGACACCTCAGCCATACCATTGGTTTGTGGGTGGTAAGGGCTAGCGACACGGTGTTCGATGCCGTAGTCCTTCAGGAGTTTCTTCACCTCCCGATTCACAAAGTGGCTACCCCCGTCTGATATCATCATTTTGGGGATCCCGAACCTAGATATTATATGTTCTCTGATGAATTTACAGACAGTCCTGCTGTCTGCAGCTCGAGTCGGGATAGCCTCCACCCATTTGGATAGATAGTCTACCGCAAGAAGGATATATTCGAACCCGTGGCTAACAGGGAATGGGCCCATGAAATCGATGCCCCAGGCGTCAAAGACATCACAAATGATGACAGGCTGCATAGGCATCTCATCCTTGGAACCAACGGTTCCTCCCATTCTCTGACATACTGGGCACGACTTCGCAAAGGCGGTGGCATCGCGAAATAGAGTCGGCCAGTAAAAGCCACACTGAAGTACCTTCCATGCGGTCCTCTTCCCGGAGTGGTGTCCTCCTGCCTCTAAGCTGTGGCATAAAGAAAAGACACTCTGGTATTCCTCCTGAGGAATACATCATCTCCAGACCAGGGTATAAAAAACCGGACCGGACCGGCCGGTCGGACCGGTTGGACTGGGAACCGGCTCCGACCCGGTCGGTTCGGCTGGTTCTTTGAAATTAATTTCAAAAAAAATAAAAAATAAAAAACCGGGTCCGACCAGTGGTCGGACCGGGTTGAACCGGATGGTCGGACCGGATTGACCCGGATTGACCCAGTTTTGATGGTTTGGTAATTTTCAAAAAATAAAGGTTTAAATAATGAAATAATGGGGTTTTTATCATATATGCCCTTCTTAACTTCTGCGATATAAGGTATGTCCCTCTCTTTTTTGGAATATACATTATGTCAATACTTTCTTAGAGTAATTTTCTTGAAACAAGTATAAATAAATGATTACAATATTATACTCATATATAATTCTAGAAAATGCGACTAACTTTGTATAGTTTTACTCGAAAGAGGCAATCATGTTATTCTATTTAAAGATTTGAAATTTCTAACGATTATTTCATTGGTATATAAATATATACTTACATGTATGTATCCGGTTTTATTGGTTCAAAAAACCGGTTCAACCGGTCTGACCAGTAAATTAAGCCCGGTCCGGTTTTTTCCGAGTCGATGAGAATGATGACGTCATGCTGACGTCATCACCAGTCCGACCGGTTTGGACCGACGGTTCGACCCGGTTGGACCAAACCGAAGACTGACCGGTTCAATGTCCGGTCCAGTTTTTAAAACCTTGCTCCAGACACAATCCGGTCCTTCGAAGAAAAGGATCGGATCCTCCCAATGGTAGTGTCTTACGTCCGACTTCAGTCGGTCAATTTGGATCTTAGGCCAATCTTCGGGAACTTTCTTGGAGACAAGATAATTCACGATATTGGCGTACCATGGGAGTGAGTCGATAACAAAAATCGACTCGTCAGGGAAGGAGTCTCGAATCGGTAAATCCTCGGAAGTATTAAGATCTTCGAGACGAGAGAGATGATCGGCTACTATGTTCTTCTTTCCAGGTTTATCACGGATGTCCAAATCAAACTCCTGGATAAGTAAAATCCACCGAAGAAGACGCGCCTTCGTGTCCTTCTTCTCCATCAAATATCATAGTGCCGTGTGGTCAGTGAACACGATTACCTTGGATCCAATTAAATGAGATCTGAACTTGTCCAAGGCAAACACTACCGCAAGCATTTCCTTTTCCGTAACTGTATAGTTACGCTGAGCGGTGTCAAGCACTTCGCTTGTGTAGTGAATTGCGAACAGGACGCCATCTCTTCTCTGTCCTAACACAGCCCCCACAGCATGGTCTGAGGCGTCCGTCATGATCTCAAAAGGAAGAGACCAATCTGGGGCTTGTAGGATGGGTGCATCCATAATCATTCCTTGCAAAAGCTTAAAGGCCTCAAGACATTTGTGATCAATAATAAACTCCATGTCTTTGCCTAAAAGCTCAGTTAGCAGTCGAGCAATCTTAGAAAAATCCTTAATGAATCTACGATAAAATCCAACATGCCCGAGGAATGACCGCAACTGCTTAACATTGGTTGGTGGCTGGAGTCGTCTGAACACATCCACCTTGGCAGGGTCAACTTCCATTCCTCTCTTGGAGATGATATGCCCCAACACAATGCCCTCCATCACCATGAAGTGACTCTTCTCCCAGGAGAGCACCAGATTGACCTCACAACATCTTTTTAGGACTCGATCCAGATTCCTAAGACAGGAATCGAAGGAATCATCGTGGATCGAGAAGTCATCCATGAAGACTTCCAGGAATTCGCCGACCATTTCGGCGAATACAGCAATCATGCACCTTTGGAAAGTACCTGGAGCATTGCATAACCCAAAAGGCATGCGCTTGAAAGCATAGGTACCAAAGGGGCATGTGAATGTGGTCTTTTCCTGGTCCTCTGGAGCTATGGCTACTTGATTGTAGCTCGAGAACCCATCTAAGAAGCAGAAGAATTCTTTCCCCGCTAGTCTCTCTAAGATCTGATCAATGAACGACAGGGGGAAATGATCCTTCTTCGTCGCAGCATTCAGGCGTCTGTAATCCACACAAACGCACCACGACGTGGGCACTCGCGTCACGATCTCCTCTCCGTCCTCGTTGGTGGTCGTCTGAATTCCCGACTTCTTCGGGACAACATGGATTGGGGCCACCCACTTAGAGTCGGATATTGGGTAAATGAAACCCGTGTTGCACCATTTCTCTATCTCCTTCTTCACGACCTCTCGTAAATTTGGATTCAAACGACGTTGGAATTCACGAGAGGGTTTGGATTCATTCTCCAAGTAAATATGGTGCGAACACAGAGCGGGATTTATCTCGTGGAGAATAGAAATGCTCCAGCCTATCGCCTTGCGGTTTTTCTCCAGGATCTCTAGCAAGCGAGATTCCTGCTCCTCGGTTAATCGTAAACTGATGATGACCGGAAATTTCTTGTCCTGACCCGCAAGGAAGGCATGTTTTAAAGTTGTGGGTAAAGGTTTGAGCTCAAGAATAGTGTGATCGTCTAAGAAGTCTGGCTCAATATGATCTAGCTCGGTGTTGGAAGTGGCTGGATCTTTCTGTGTGATAGCTGCCACCAAGTTGTTCGGCTCAGGAGTCAGATCATCAAAAGTCTCCATGCAATCGGCAAAAGCCACATCCGACTCATCATCCTCATCTTCCGATTGTCCTAAAGAGGGGAGGACTGACAGGCCCAACTGGGCCTTTACGTCATCGAAGATGTAGGGCGATGCAGGTTCTGAGCTGTACTCATTCCTGAAGACCTCGCAAACTGATTCATGCACTGGATCATCTCTGGAGGGGAGGGACTCATCGGTGCTAGCTGGGTTCTGTCTCCATGGCCCAACTGTGTCTACATGCTCGCAGTCTGCTTCGGTTGAAGAGTACTCGGTGCTGGATTCGGAATCCGGTCTCTGCCATCTTGTCTGCTTCATCTCGAGTTCCTCATCTCCGCCTGGAGTTTGGAACTGAATCTTCCCGATCTTATAATCAAATAAGGCCCCTGCTGTTCTGAGGAAGGGCCTACCTAGAATGATCTGGGAGTCTCTCCAATTACGAGGGGTTTCCATATCCAGGACAGTGTAGTCCACCATGTATTCTTGCCCCTCGATTTTGATCACAATGTTCCTCAATTCTCCTTGGGACCTCTTGGTTGATTTATCAGCAAACTGTAGAAGGGCTCTACGTGCATTGGTTGGAATATCACCGGAGAGCCTTTTGAGCTTCGTCGCCACGGAGCTCCGACGGCCCTCTCCAGCTCCTAAGACCACCACACGCCTCGCCGCATCACCATGCTTCTTCTGGGATAGCTCCGGACCGCCGGAGAGCATCATCAACATGAGGAGGGATGGGCGGAGCCAAGGCATCGTCGTCGGAGCCCCGCCATCTCCTCCGCAGGCGGCGTAGGACCGTTGAGGGAGAAGGTCCAGCGGCCGTTCGATCATCCTAATCGAACGGTCTAGCATCAGCCACGTCGCCATCCGACCGGAGCAGCAGACGACCGTAGGATCATCCTTGATCCTATGCTCAGGAGTCCGCCACGTCTTCCGCATCAGCCAGCCGTTGGATCGATCATCTGGTTCCAGCGGTCTCTAGCCAGCCACGTCACCATCTTCCGCGGTTCTCGGGCGCCGTTGGATCTATCCAGATCTGACGGCCTACCAGTGCGCCACGCGTCTCCTTCCAGCAGCTGTTGGATCATTCCTGATCCAATGGTCTTCAGCACGCCACGCAGAGGAGTCCGAGCCTCTTCTCCGACCCTAGGCTCGGACTACCCGAGGCTACATCGAGCCTCACTCCAGACCTCCAGGAGCTTCCGAGCCAAGCCCCGAGCCTCCTAAGCCGCCCGAGCCTAGGCCGACCACGTGAGGAGCACGTGCGACATGGGTATTTTGCATAGAGGCCCTGGGGACTTTTTGAAATTACAAAAAGGTCCCTGTGAAGCATCCCCCACGTGAGGAGCACGTGCCCAGTGGAGAAATTGCATTGATACCCCCAGCATTATAGGTAATTGCATTTAAGTCCCTGTCAGCATATTTCTTTTATGTAATTTTATTTTCTGTATTGCAAATACACCCCTGTCTTTGCACGCATCCCTAGGTTTCATTTTGCATCATTTTTAAATTCTAAAAATTGCATATTGTTGAGTAACTTGTCCTCTATCTATTATGCCACTTGTCACATTTTTGTAATTGCAGTAGAATTTTAAATGAATTAATTGGTCTATTTGTATGATATGTTGCCCAGTTGAACCTTTTAATTCATAATTAATTTTTTGTAGCTCCAAAAATTCTCAAAAATTCTCAGTAGCTCTAGGATATTGAACTCAACCTTGCATAAAAATTTCATGTCATTTGCACACATATCGAGGCCTGAATAAATTCTTTAGTGATTTTCTTATTTTAATTTTAGTAGGTTCATTTCACATTGAAATTAAGGTTTGTCAATTTTCCTAGATTCCTTATCATTAGATCTATCTAGGATAATTTTTGTTCCTGAAAAAGATGTGATTTGTTATTTATTAAAAATAATTTAGTGAAATTCACCTAGCCTGCATGTTTATTTCA
The DNA here is from genome assembly GCA_037367405.1 of Ottelia alismoides. Taxonomy (NCBI): domain Eukaryota; kingdom Viridiplantae; phylum Streptophyta; class Magnoliopsida; order Alismatales; family Hydrocharitaceae; genus Ottelia; species Ottelia alismoides. Next base: position 223,983 of record JAZKJV010001365.1, on the reverse strand, counting down.
CAGTAAATTCATTTAGTGTCTAAAAATTCAAAAAAAGGGTAGTTCTTTTTCACCATAATTCATCATCTGGCCAATTTTCATAATTTTTGGACTTAATTTGATATCTAAAACTGATTTAACTTTAAATTGGTTTGATATTGCATGTGTCTGCATAGAAAATAAAAAAAGAACAAAAAAACTATACTCCTCGAAAATCTAACACTTGGAAATTTGCTAAAAATTCACCTAAGGAGACAGATGCCTCCCTGAGTTCGACCTTGGACTTCACCAAGTAAAAAAATCTGCCGCTTGAAATTAACTCGAATCTAATTAAAAGTGGTTTTCGATTAGCCCTCTCGTACCCGACTGCAACGAACACATCTAATTAATTTGTACATCAATCTGACCGAATTAACATAAGGTGTGGGACGGCTATCAAAATGGCGCCGTTGCCGGGGAGGCACGACTTAGGTTAATTTTAGTGAAATTTTGAGTGTTTGATTTTCTTTCCCCGGGTAGTCTGACCCCCGGTTTTCTTGTAATTATTTTCTCTCTCTTTTATTTCTTTGCATTATTTTTCTGTGTCACTCTCTGACCTCAATATTTTCTGTGCGAGGAACGCGAGGAGTTGAAGATGCTTCGAGGATCTAGCATTTAGATTTATTGAGTGAAAAGAGAGGCTTTGTAAATATTCATTTTAATTTCTTTATTTCTTTTTCGCATCATTTCCAGCGGTTCCCTTTTGGGTTCTCGCGCGTGTAAATATAGTGGAACTGTGTCCCCGTGTGCTGTGTGGGTGAATGTAATTTAGCTTGCACTAGCGGCTCCCCGAGCCAATCTAGGAATTGCTTGTGCTCGTAATCATTAGGACCACACAAATCACTTAAAAAGACGCACTTGGACCGCAGAACTTAGCCAAAATAACCTGTTCTTCACGCTAATAGAACTGCTTGTCTAGGAGCGGCTTTTATCGTTGCATTTGCATTTAGATAAAGGTTTTCAATTCTGTTTTGCATCCTGCATAAAAAAAAGCGAAGGGATCACTGTAAGTCTCCTGAACTCAGCATAGCATCATTGTTTTAACTTGCATCGACTTTTCTCGATTTCCCCCTCTGATTTTATCATTTAAATTAAACGGAAATTGGGACTGTTCGATAGGCGTGTTGTGTGGTTGGATTAATACAGTGAGAACCTAACTTAAAACCGGGACTGCTAAACACTATTGACCCAAAAAAAGAATAAAATTGGATTTTTGTTTGCGGGAGATTAATCCCCAACCTTGTTTTCAGGCTGAGTGAGGGTACTTGAGTGTGTGTGAACACCTTAAGGCAGAGCCCAAATCCCCGCCTTCCATATCACATTCCAACTAATCCTAGCAAATATCACAAGTCGAATAATTTCAGATTCACTGACTAGTACCAAGTAGCCTCCGCCTGTCTCAGGTAGATAGGGGCGAAATTGCGGTACTTTGCGACAAGTTGCCAGTAACCCCCTGGGGTGAAGTTCCGGCCTTGTCAGCCTACGCCTGCTTGCAGGTAGATAGGGGTGTGGTATTTGAATCCATCGACTTGGGATAGGAGCGAAGAAAGGAAGGACCGGCGGTATCTTAGGCGACAGGTTAAACAGGGAAGACGCATCCGGCTTTGAGCCGACTTCCCTATAGGCCGCGTAATCCTTGCTATTTTTGCTTGAAAATCAAACTTAAAATCTACAAGATTAATTGGACTCAATTTCGAGTCCTTCATTGTGTTGAGTATGAACTCAGGGTTTTGGATTGATTTGTTTGCTTCAGGTGGGAGTAAAATCCTATCTTCTTCTCGCCATATCAAGATGAGCAACTGGGGAGATCTCGACACTTTATTCACCGATCTCTCTATGAGTCCCCCACGTAACTCATCTTCATCGGCCCAAGCGCACCTTGGACCACCAAGGACTCATGACCCTCTTGAGTCTTGGTTCCCTCATACTCAGGGTGGTTACTCTCAAACCAACCCTTTCATCTCCTCTGAGCTTACCGAGGAAGACCATCGCCTCGATAAGAACCCCTTCCTTGATTTGTCCTCTGACACCGATCTTAATTCATACCCAGGACTAGAGGACAAGATGCTGCCAAAGCAGCCACCACCGGATGAGGACCAACTACGTCAAATTCTCAATCGCCTTGCTGAAGCCGAACAAAGAAATGCAGATCTCACGGCTCAGATGGGACAGATAATAGTAGCAGGAGGAATCGACCGACCAATGGTCGATGCCTACAACCCGGCGGAGAACGAGATTCAGAATTGGTTAGCACCAGCGGTTCCCGCCGAGGCATTTGAGCTGAAGCCCCACTTCCTTAGTCTGCTTCCGAAGTTCAACAGAAACACAAATGAAGAACCGTACACTTTCCTCCATGACTTCGAGCTGGTTTGCAACAATCTTAGCCATCCCAATGTTGGCCAGGATTACATTCGACTGAAGGCCACCCCTTTTGCCTTAGGTGATAAGGCAGCACATTGGCTGAAGAACCTAGGGGTGATATGTACTACCTGGATGCAGTTCAAGGACCTCTTCCTGAAAAAGTTCTACCCTCTCAGTAGGACTAACCAAATGAGAACAAAGATCGCCAGCTTCTCTCAAGGACCGAGTGAACCTTTCCACGATGCATGGGATAGGTTCAATGACTTAGTGCAGAAATACCCTTGCCAAGGCATTTCTAAGGCGATCTTAGTCCAGACCTTGTTCTGTGGTCTAACCCCGGAGATGCAGGGGTTAGTCAGTGCTTCCTGTGGAGGAAGCTATCTGAACAAGAACGAGCACGCCGTATGGAAGTCCTGGAGCAGATGGCGGAAACCAGCAGGTCGCAGGCCATCAGGGCCTACCAGTTGTCTCCCTCAATCCTATCCAACGAGACAACCCGAAGGACTGTAGTGGATCTGACCGAAGACCTCATCCCCAGCATGGGGATGATTGTCGACAAGCTAACCATGGTCGATCAGATCCACAAGAGGGTCACTGACCTTGAGTCTCTCTCACATCTACCGAAGCAAGTGGAGGAACTCACTGAGAAGGTAGCCAAAATGAAGCTACCTGCCCCTTCTGCACCACCTGCACCTGTGCATCGAGTCCATCTTGTGCAGGAGCAGGCACCGGGGCCTCACAGTGGCTGGGTGGAGGATCAGACTTACACCCAGCAGGACCAGCATGCACCCCCACAAGTGGAGACTGGATATGAGGAGCCTCCGCAGGTGTTCGAGATCAACGGGCTGTGGTACAGTCGTGACCCCGTTAATAGACAGTTGGGGATGGGGAATGGTCAGCCTCACTGACCTTCCCCAGCTTACCAAGCAACCAGCTCCGTCCCCGCACCGCGCTTTCAGTCCAGGCCAGAACAAGTGTACCAGCCTCAGCAGCACCAGCAGCAGCAACGCACATATCAGCAGGGCCCAGCACCGTCGCACCAGCAGCAACAGTATCGGCATGGCCAACAGGGCCAATATAGAACCTCGTCCACACATCAGCCAGCTCAGCCCACCGAATTGGAGTCTCTCACCTTGGCGATCCAGACCCTGTCTGATAGGGTCCAACAGATGCAGAATGACTACCTGGACATGAGAATCGATATCAATCGGGTCTCTCATACCCAGGACCAACAGATGGCGCCAAAGACCCCAATTCCCGCACAGGTTCAGGCCAACCCGAACAGCCTACACCATGGCCAGAACCGACTTCGAGATCAGGTATATTATTCAGATAATTATTTATCTAAACATGAGATCCTTTCAATAAATCATATGTCCCTCAAGAGCGGAAGGACCGTGACCATACCTGATCGGGCACGGGCACAGAAGGAAGGAGCCTCCGAGTCTCTACTTGAGGAGAACTTGGAGGAAGAGGAGGAGCATCACCACCACCATCGCCGGCAGAAGAAGAGGACATCTGAGTCCCCGAAGCAGCAGTCCCGCATCCGCATGGAGTCCTACAAAACCGATGAAGATCCCGCACCTCCATCCGAGGAGGATCGTCCAACAGTCGCGGAAGAAGCATCACCGGTTTCGCCTCAGCATTTTCTTTTCAGTCAGAGTCAGAGTCCTAGTTTGTTTCAGAGTCAGAGTCGTGTAAAGAACTCAATTCCCGAAGTTAATGAAAATCTTTCAGTTTCCGAACATGAGTTGGAGTCAATAATCCCTTTCCCTCGAGCTCTCAAGGGTGGAAAGAAGAAAACCAAAAAAATCCAAAAAGATGACCCTGAGATGGCAGAGTTCTGCAATAAACACATCAAGGTCACAATCCCCTTTGACAAGTACGTGGAGATGACCCCTACATTCCAAAAATACCTTAAGGTGAGATGCACACCTACTAGGGTTAGCAGGAAGACCAAAAATCGTGTTGAGAAACACGTTTTATCAGTATCCACGACTTGTGCAATAAAGAACTCGTTTCCAAGGAAACGAAGAGACATGGGTGCACATTATGTAGTGAGTCATGTTGATGACATCGCGTTTGCACGCACTCTCCTGGACAATGGTTCCTCAATCAATTTGATGCCTACAGCCCTCTATGAGCGGCTTAATCTCGGACCTGCAGGCGTTAGAAGAGTAGCCGAAGCAAAGGATGCACTTGTGGAGACGTGGGGATGGTGTGCGAGGCCTAAGGCAGATCGGAGATGGTCTGGCGATGGTGCTCCGGCCAAGTGGCGGAGCTGGAGATGGTGGAGAACGAAGTGCGTCATCGGCGGGCGTAAAGGGTACCGCGAGGATGAGAGCTCCATCGCGGAGCTTGACGGAGTGGAAGAGAGGCGTGAAGATGGATGTAGACGTCAAATAAAATCGGAGAAATCAAAAGAAAAATCAAATGAAGATCGGAGGAAGGTGGAGGGAATTACCTGGGGTGTGGAGCTCGAGATCGAGGTCCAGGTCGTCGCTCGAAGGGGCGGTAAGTCCCTGAGCTCAAGCAGCAACTTGGCGGAGTGGCTGCGACACGGCGGAGGTGCCGCAGATCTCGCCGGAGAAGATGACCATCTTCGCTCAAGGAATCGTTCAATCACTGTCACCAATCGGACGCTCCGAGCTCGGGGTATCTCTCAGGGGTGGCGGATAGGGCTGAAGTCGGCCGGAGGGCGAGTATTTAAAGGATGGAGGTCTCGGCAGGGCTGGTGATGGGGCGGAGTTTATGGAGGTAGTGGAGCGTCTATGGCGGTCGACGTGGGTGGTGAAGTGGCTGGCGAGGATGAGGGACGAGTGGGGAAGGACGTGGAGGTGATGGTGGTCGGAGAGGGTGGCTGGAGTGCGTCCAGGAATAGGAAGGGGCAAGCCCCTCGTGCACGGCTGAGAACGTGGGAGAGAGGGGCGCTGGAGGTGGAAGACGAAGTCCCAGCCGTTGGATCCCTTGATCCAACGGCCGAGATCGAAGCGGAATGGAGCGGTAGTGATCTGATCGAGGGCGAGTGATCCGAGCGTTAGGAGCATGCCACGTGGCGTGATAGGGGCGAAACATGAACAAACGGTGGAGATGGGATGAATAGATTTGATCGGGCGGTTAAGATTAGAATGTCAGTGGACGGTACAGATCGAAGGGCTGCGAGCGTGATCGAATGGCGCACAATGCGCCACGTGGCATGCTGTAGGAGAGGCGCGCACGGATGGTTGAGATGAGGCAGGGGACTTGATCTGACGGTGGAAATACAAAGCGCACGTGGAGGAGGTGTGGCCGTTGGATCTGGAAAACCATCCAACGGCTGAGAGGCGCGGCGGCTAGGGCAAGGGGGATGGGCCGCGTGGCGCAACCAGATGGCGCCACGTGGCCTGCTGTGATTGGCTGGACAAAGAAATAAGTGTAGAGAGAAGAGGGATCCGAATTTGGAAAAACTCAAAACATGAAAGTTGTAGATCTCGATGAGATCTACAAGTTTCATGTTGACCAAAGATGGAGATGAGGTCAAATATGATACAAAAAATACAAAGATACAAATATACATACATGTAGCATACAAAGAGGCCCAAAAACCCAACTTTTTCATACGAGCTCCAAATTGGATGAAATTAGTCTCATTTTAAAGGTCTTTTAATGTGTATTATTCTAAAAGTGAGTAGACCTATTTTGGAGTTTGTATGAGGGAGCTATGGGTATTTTATGGTCCAGGGGTTTTAGGGCTTTATTGGCTATTTTACAAAGGACATTTCTGGCTTTCTTCCTTATATTATTAACTAAGGTGTACATAGTATAAGGGAGAGCTTATTTCTATGAGTGGACTTTTTACAAATGATGTTGGCTTCTTATTTAATGCAGATGGAGTGCTAAAATGCCTGATTTATGTGTGCATGCATGAATGCTATTTATGCATTATAAAGGGAAATACGCCTCTATTTACTCGGGAACAAGGCTCTATTTTTAACTTTTAGAGTGATGAATCACAGATTCATCAGTATGGAACCCCAAATCATTTCACTCTTGCATTTCATTTTAGTTGCTCGGGGACGAGCAAGGTTTAAGTATAGGGGATTGATGAATCTGTGATTTGTTACTCTTAAAGTTGAAAACATAGCCTTGTTCCCGAGTAATTAGAGGCATATTTCCATCAATACTGCATAATTAACATTCAGGCATGTGCATTGATAACATATGCATTTTAGCATTTGCATCTGCATTAAATAAGAAGCCAAAGTCACTTGTAAAAATCACTCATCTGTATATATTTTACACTAACTCTAAAACCCATAAATTCACTCTACATTGTATATATTACTAACAATAATACCAGAAAAATATCAAAAAATGCTAACTTGTAAAATTGACAAATAAAACCCCAAACCTAGTTTGAGACCATGGATCTTAAAATACACATATATCTATCAAACAGCCTCCGATCTAGGTCTACTTACTTTTAAAATAATATACATTCAGATACCTTCAAAATGAGACCAATTTCATTAAAATCGGAGCTTGTATGAAAAACTTGGGTTTTGGGCCCCCATTGCATACTATAGGTATGTACATTTGTACCCTTGTATTTTATTACTTTATTGGACCTCGTTTTCATTTTTGGTCAACATGGAACTTGTAGATCTCATCAAGATCTACAACGTTCATGTTTTAAGTTTATCCAAATTCAACCATTCTCTCCCTCTTATTTCACGTTCTTCCTCAGCCATTCTGATTGGACCATGTGGCGCCCTCTGGTTGCGCCGCATGGCCCACTCATTCACCCGCCACGCGCTCCCCTTCTTGGTTGTTGGATTGGACCCATGGCCTTTAGGTCTCAGCCATCCACGATCACATCACCTTGCAGCTATCTGATCGAGGCCCAGATCGCATCTAGGCCGTTCGCCAGCGCCTCCACCTCCTAGCGCCACACGTCACACCCATAGCCACCTGATGGCTTCCTCTTCCTTCAGATCTCGGCCATCCATTCCGAAACCCATTTCAACCATTTGATCTTCCTCCTGATCTCATCACAACCGTTCTTTTCCGCCCGCATCTACGGCCGCCACGTGGTGCATCCTTCACGCTTCGATCCCCACTTCAGATCCAATCTCCTCCGTCCTTCAGCGTCGTGTCCCCATTCTGCCACATGGCTCGACCACCACCCTACGATTGCATCACCCGGATCTGATCCAAACCCTTCTTTTACGCCTCACTTAGAGCCGTTGGATCACTAGATCCAACGGTCGAGGCGTCGTCTTCCACCTCTGGCCGTCTTCCTCGCGCATGTCGCCTACCTCGGGTCGTCCCCTCCCCCTTTCTATTTTTGACTCTATTACAGCCACCATCTCCACCCATTGAGCACCCCACGATGAAGCCCACACCTCCATCATCCTCGCTAGCAATCACGACCACCATGATCCCACCTCCCTCACTCCACAAACCCCACGTCGACCACTCCCTCCATCACTTGGACCTCCACCTTCTTCCTATAAATACCCCGCCTCCGGCCACCTTCACGGCTATCCGCCATAGCACGAGGTACCCTGGAGCTCTACTCTACCCATCAGTGACAGTGATTGAGCGTGAAAGGGAGCGAAGAAGGTGGTCCACCTCCGGCGAGATCCGCGACGTAACCTCGCCGTGCAGTAGCTCCTCCGACGAGCTGCTCGAGATCGGGTTGCTACCAGCCCTCGAGCAACGACCAGAGACTCTTCACCGAGCCTCAGATCCTAGGTAGCCTCCTCCATTCCTTCTCCGATCTTCTTCTTTGTCCCCTTTGATTTTCTCGCCTTTTTCCCGCCTTCTCCGATCGACAACACACCTCACCAACCAATGCCTGAGCTTCGCCTTGGAGCTCTCATCTTCACGGCACCTTCAGATCACCTTCACGACACGTCACACCATCTCCGACCATCGCTCCGCCGGTCACGGTGGAAGAACACCTCCGCCCGGCCACCGCTTCACGCCACAGGCCTCGCACCACTCCCTGCACTTCAAGCGAACACGAGCACCAACTTTTGGCACCAGCTAACTCTGCAGGAGCCGATATCTTCATTGGTCAGAAGCTTAGCCGGAGCTCCTTCGAGCTTCATCATCTTTGACCTACAGACCTCCCTAGCTCCGTCCAGACACGTCGGTCGCTCTGCTACGCCTCCACGACCATTCTGAGCTATCCAGGAGCCTCCAGCGATCTACAATGATCACGGGGAAGGCGACGGAGCCAGGAGGGCTACGCCGGAGCCCCGCCAAGTCCACCGTAGGAGGCGGCAGACCAGAGGAACACGACAAGAAGCCACCGTCCGATTGTCTTGATCGGACGGTCCAGATCGAGCCACGTTGCCTGCTCCAGCCTCCGTTGGATCAAGAAGATCTAACGGTCTTCATTCTCATACGTCGCCATCGCCAACCCAGCTACAAATACCATCAGATCAATCTTGATCCCATGGCCAGCATCATGCCATGAAGTCGGCTACCACCACCGTTGGATCGACCTTGATCTAACGGTCCAAGGCGCGCCACGTATCGCCCTCCGAGCCTCTTCCCCGACCCTTAGGCTTGAAGCACCCGAAGCAGATCTGAAGCATGCCCGAGCCTCCAGAGCATTCGAGCCACTGCTCGATCCTCCGACGCCTTCCGAGTCTAGACCTCACGTGTCCCTCATGTGCGGTCTAGGAAATTTGCACTGAGGCCCCTGCAAGTTTCCAGAATTGCATTCCAATCCCTGCTAGGAGCAACACGTTAGGCGTACATGTTCTTGTGGACATTTTGCATGCATACCCTCAACATTATAGGTATTTGCACTTTAGTCTCTGTATGCATGTTTTGATTTAAGCAATTTTAATTTCCATTTTGCATTTTGGTCCCTATGTTTGCACGCACATTTAGGCATTCATTTAGCATTATTTTTAAATTCCAAAAAGTGCATGTTGTAGAGTAACTTGTGCTTTATCTTTGTGACACGTGTCATATTTTTGTGAACATTGAAGAATTTAATTTATTTATTTATGTTGAAATTGACAAAGTTTGCCTACTGTATGCTTTAAATTCATTATTAAAATATTTATTGCTCCAAAAATCATCATAAAATACGAGAGGTTTAGTTTAAGTTGTTCTAAACCGTGCCCAAAAATCAAACCATTTGCACACATCACGAGGCCTGAATAAATTAAATAGTATTTTGCTTAATTGATGTTTAATCGATCAAATATACATCAATTTTTAGGTCTGATAATTTTCCCGAATTCCTTTCACATAGAAATATCTAAGATAATTTTTGTGTCTGAAGATATGTAATACCATTTGTAATGCAAGATACATATACAAATATGACTCACTCCCCCATACTTAGTGTATGCTAAGTATAAAAGGATGCAAAAGAAACAGAGGGGTAGAAGTTGCTCCCCCATATTTATTAAAATTAATTTTGCAAAAATTACCCTGCATTCATATTTAATTCATACGTAATTCATTTAGAGTCTAAAAATTCCAAAAATATTGCAGTAGCTTAGTCTCATTGCATATCATATTTTGGCCAAGTTTCATTAATTTTGGACTTCATTTGACCATCTTTCAAATTTAACCTTAAAATTTGACTTGAAATTGCATCGCACTTTCCTTAATTGCATAAAAAAATCAAAAATATTCTCCTGAAAATCTGACATCAAAATTAACTTCAAATTAACCTAAGGAGACAGTTGCCTCCCTAAGTTCGACCTTGGGTTTGCCCAAGTAAAATAAATATGCCGCTTGTGTTTAATTGAACGTTAATCTGAGTGGTTTTTGATCAGCATCGTTTACCCGACTACAATGAACGACACATTTAATTCGATCATTAACTCAGTTGAATTAGGTAGGGTGGACGAGGGCTCTTCATCTACTGAATAAATTCTGTAGTTGAGAAATTTTGCAGTAGACCCTTGTAGTTCTTATATTTGCACTTTAGTCCAGTTGAGTTGTAGTCACTTGCGCCCGCACACGTTTCTAGGTGTTTTTGCAAGTTTTATCCTAAACTTTTCATCTGTTACTAATTGAATGTCATATTTTAAGAAATTGCATTTATACCCCTGTTAGCTTGGTTCACGTGATGCACACGTTTTGTATGGACAAATAGTATAACGACCCCATGTAGCTTTTGATTTTCTTATTCTCGGGGCCCATAAACTGAAAGTAATTAAAAATAGGACACTTTGCATTGTTTTTTATTACTTGTCTTTTATTTAATGGAATATTATTAAATTGACTCAAAAAATTGCCTAAAAATTTCCTGTAGTCTTGGAATATTTGTTTTATTTATGGTAATTTTTTCTTATTGATTTTCATTTTTTTTCTATTATTAAAATTCAAAACCCCCTAAAATGTGTCCTGTTTACCTTAGAAAAATCATAAAAATTTGAAAATATATCCAAAAATTCCAAAAAATTGGAGTAGTTGTCTTTTATTATCTTTAAACTTTAACACCATTTTGTTCAAAAATACCTTAGAAAAACTTAAAATTTGCAAACAACTTGAAAGCTTATAAAAATATATAAAATCATAAAAATAAAAAATAGTGATTTTAGTCTCTGTTTATAGATATTTGCTTATATTTTCTCATAAAAATTAATTCCAGGAGTTTCGGGCACTTTATTTATTTTTAATTTGCAAATTACTCCTGGCTGTTCACTATTTGTCTATTTTATCACTGTTTGATTTTTAGAAAATCATAAAAAACATTTGAAAAATCTATAAAAATTACCAAAAAACATTTTAAAAATATTAAATTAAAAATATTTTTATTATAATTTTCTGAGTATTTTTAACCCTTTTTAAAATATAAAAAGAGTGTTTGTGTGTGTTATACTTATTTCTTTATATTGAAAAACTAAAATTTTAAATATTAAAACCACTAAAAAATAAAAATATTTTGAAATCAATTACTTAGCTCTTAATTGTGTTCCTTGTGTTCGATCCTGGTCTCTATACCAGGTAAATAAAAGTAGCGAACCGCTTACATTCATTGTTTGATTTTTTAAGTGGTTTATTTTCTCGATTGATTGCCTGATTGATTAGGGTCACAACGACATTGATTAATAGATAATTTAACCCTAGTTATTTGGGCAGTCATCAGAATGGCACCATTGCCATGGAACATGACTAAGTAGTTTGATTTTTACTTATTTTTGTCTCTATCTCTTATAACTGGTTTTGCCATTAGTCTGCTTCAATTTTTCATGCAAGGGACTACCGGAGTACGACTCTGTCCATTTTGGAGAGACCAGCACAGGGCGAAGAGTAGAAGACATCAGGAGCTTGTTATTTTAGATAGAGTTTATTTTGGGAAAAAATATAATAGTTTAGACTATTAGACTCTTGAGACACTTGAACATTATCGGGGTCTGTTTTGCTGAGTGTCGGTGCACACGAGGGACCTCACCAGATTTTCTCGTGATTTCCACATTTATTTTCTATTTAATTCCTGAGGATTTAGACCTTATATTTAGGACTTTTATTGCTTGATCTCAGTAATTATCTAAGGTCCAAAAACCCTAATAGACTATCTGTTCATATAGATCGTATTTGTACTTAGTCAAATAAAGAAAAAGTTAATTTAATTGGGTAAGAGATCATGCGCCGAGAGAGGTCGTATACAACGCTTGCAGGACCTACTGTGGTGGGCACCGATCGACATATAAGCCCGGACTCAAGTCTCTTCTCTGATTAATTAACTATCATCTCTTCCCGCTAATAGAAGTTGCTCATCTTAGGACGATGTCCTTGTGCATCATATATATTAGTTTTAATTTTTGTCTTTAAATTTATGCACGGATCGCCCTGCATGTAGAGTGCTGGAGCAAGGTACACATTTCTATCTCTACATGCATCATTGTGTTTGATCACGCATCGGCTTTTCCGCTTTCCTCCCCCAGTTTTATTGGACTTAAATAAAAAGGAAATTGGAAAATTCATTAGACGTTTCTTATTAAAAAAAGACCTAAAAAGAGATAACCACATAAAATCTGGGTCTGCTATAGTGAACTTGACCTAAAACTAAAAATTCACTAATAAATTCTTGTTTTGGGGAGAGTAACCCCCTCCTTGTCTGATTTTACCGTTGAGAGTTGAGCGACCTGCACTAGGATAGAGCCACGCCCGAACTTTCTTCAGACTACCGGTTCTAAAAGTGATTAGCTATTATCCAGTGAGGACTTTCGGGTAGCTGGTAAATGGCCCGAACTTCCTTTGCAGAGTGGGTAGTTTAGAGGACTTGTGTAAGGATCCATCCTCAATTAAAATTGGTTAGCCGAAAACGGTCCGTACTTACACCCATACTGGTTGGAAATAGGTGTAACTAGTCGTAAGAACTCAGGCCAGTCTCCAGGGAGAATCGGGCTCCTAACAGCTTGCTAACCCGCTTTGTAAATTGTATTATCACCTAAATAAAATTTGACAAGATAAACGACCGAGCTTTCATGATCATCATATCGTGTTGAGTAGGTGAATTGGGGTTTGTTTTCTCATCCTGCTTTCATCCTAGATCTAATCTTCATAAATCCCCACATCACGATGATGGACAGGAGGTCTCTTAGGCTGCCTATGGCAGCACCGCTTTCCAGCACTCCTCCCTGTTCATTTAGGGCAGCTTTAGAGAGCTCGGACCCGCTCTCTGAACCCGAATTCGCCTCCACCTTGTTCCCCCTCGACCATCCTTCTTCCACATCTGAGGTACAGATTGAAAGGCCAACACATATATACATTCATTTGACAGCACCTGAGCTAGGGTCTTTTGCCTTTACAGAGACCAGTGAGATGTCCAATAGTGAAGGGAGAACCGATGAGCAGCTGCAGGCATCCTCGTTTGTATTAGATCAGGCTGCCATCAACAACACATTGCTACCTTCCTTGGAGACCATGTAGCGACAGATCCAAGACTAGGGAGTATTCAAGCATAAGTAAGGAGAGAACTTATGTAGATGCGAGCCAGGCGTGAGGAGCCAGAACGACCAGTCGATGGTAGGGAAATACAACGCTAGGAGGGCCGAGTAGACGGCATGCGCCAGGATGAGCCGCATGACCCAGCCAGACCATCTCGCACCATAAGGCAGTTGCACAACCCTGGTGCAACCCTTACACACTGATGGATCCAACTGCCAGCCATCTTGGGTAATTTCGAGCTTCACCCTCAGACCATCCAGCTATTGCCCAAATTCCATGGGCTAGCCACCGAGGAGCCCCATCTCCATCTACAGGAGTTCGAGATGATTTTCAACATCGTACACGACATATTGGTGGAAGATAACATGATCAAGCTGATAGACTTTTCATTCTCTCTAGTTGACATGGCAATCTACTGACTGAAGCATCTGGGGAAGTTTATCACCACATGGGAGCAGCTCCGGACCGAGTACTTGAACAAGTACTACCCACTCGGCCAAACCAATACAACTAGAGACATGATCAACAAATTCACCATGATCCCTAATGAACAATTCCATGAAGCTTGGGATCGTTTTAGAGAGCTCATCGACATGTGTCTCCACCATGAAATCAGCTAGCCCAACCTCATCCAGAGTTTCTTTTATGGGATGACACATGAGCTGTAGGTGCTAATGAACACCTCGTCTGGAGATTCCTACTTTGCCAAAGACGAAGACCACGTTCGGGACATCTATGAGGAGATGGTAGAAAACTACACAGTGATGTCCTGAACATGTGTTTACACTCAGGGAAGCCTCTCTCGCAGGTGATTTCATACCAGAGGATAACACGCATTGAGGTTGGTCTTCTACATCTTCTACAACAGCAACATTAGCAGAGTCTTCAACTACCGATATGGGCATCATTAGCCAGAAGTTGAACCAGATAGAGATCATCGAGAAGAAGGTATGCCAAGGACTAGATAAGCTCAATAAGATTGATGAGCTAGCCTAGATGTTGAGTGACCTGAAGACCCAGATCATGTGTCTCGAAGAGGCACAGATAGCTTCTCAACCCCATTCTAAGTCATGAGATGATTTAGGGATCAGTTCGTCCTAGCCCTCCACCTCGTACCGTCATATTCACCACATTCAGGCGAAGCCAATCCATTCGCTCCCACATTACCGGTTGCCACCACCGCCTTCTTCAGACACTCTGTTGGTGGTATATCACCTGGATCTGCCCTTGGCATTCCTTCCCCCACCAGTCCACGATCATCAAGAGTTATTGACAGAAGTTAACCTAATTTGGTACTCCCAGTACCAACAGAATCCCGGGATTCGTCGTGACCACCCAGGCTTCCGATGGTCTACTGGAGGCACTTCATCCCAGCAGTAGCCTCCGACACAGGTAGGGCAGGACGCCCATCAGCAGCAACCCCAGTACTCCCAGCAACAACAACATCACGGTCCTCAACCCACTTATCAGGGTCAACAGTGAAGGCAACAATAACCTCAGCAGTACTCCCAGCCACCTCCTCACTACCAGCAGCAGACTCAGCCTCATTTCCAGTGAGGCAAACCATTCGGTTCTCATGCTCACTCATATGAGAACCCAGCCCTTGATGATCTCGTACATATACTATCCGAGTAGCAAGCTACCTTCCAGCGAGAGATGGACGAGTTTCGACATGAGATGAGAGAAATAATCAAGGCAAGGCTGCCATACGCGCTCAGATTGAACCTAACCCAAACAATCTGAAGAGAAAGTCTGAGCGTGTACAATCTACAGAGACTGCCTCTCCTAGTGATATTCTGGATGACACTTATTCTTTTTTGATGCTGATTTTGTGACACTTAGGAGCGGTAGGAAGCCAACCATCATCGACTAGTCTAGGAGACATATCACTATAGATTCTAGGATGCTAGACGAAGTCAGAATCGGTACTAATGCTGCTCACCATGATGATGATGATAGTGGCGATAAAGCCATCAAGGGATGTTGATCCCAACGATGGTGCTGAGGCCATCGAGATTCCGGTTGTAGATAGTAGTGTTGAAGCCATCGGTTCACCAGTTGATTGGCTAGAGCACGGTATTGATGTCGCAATATCAGATGTTGTCAGTGGTATT
Organism: Ottelia alismoides; assembly: GCA_037367405.1. Classification (NCBI taxonomy): domain Eukaryota; kingdom Viridiplantae; phylum Streptophyta; class Magnoliopsida; order Alismatales; family Hydrocharitaceae; genus Ottelia; species Ottelia alismoides. The sequence continues at coordinate 208,576 of JAZKJV010001365.1, read as the reverse complement.
AATGCCACCAAGAGTCATACAGTTGTTGTGTCCTCTTGAGGATCTTTATGAAAAATGCAAAAATAGAACAACTCCAAAAACAAAAATATGAATAAAGGATATATTTCTGCATCTCATGTTAGTCCATCTGTTGTGCTTAGTGATCTATGCGTGGATTCTAGTATTCTGAATACCCAGGAACCTACTCTTGACCCTCGTCTTTTTGAAGAGGGTCCCTCCATTCCCTTCCCGCAAACACTCCGCTTAGGAAAGGGCCAAAAAATTAAAAAATCCAAAAAGAAACAACAAACAAAGTTCAACTTCAACGAGCAGATAATAGACCGTTTCCATATACAACAAACTCTTCAGGAAGCACTTGAGCACATCCCTTTATTCCAAAAGAACCTGAGAGAGAAGACCATCACCCATAGGAAGAAGAGGAGAAACCACAATGCAGAAATTCATGTGCTCACTCATGCCACCTGCTTGGCCACCCAGAACCGATTGCCAGCTAAGAAACACGATGTAGGAGCTTTGTATGTCAGATGCCACATTCATGAGCAACAATTTAATCAGACTCTATTAGAAAGTGGTTCCTCGACTAACGTCCTCTCGACTGCCTTACTTGACCTTTTCGAGTTTGGCCCTCTTAAACAAAGCAGGACAATCCTTCAGTTTGCAGATTGATCTGTTAAGAGGCCGAAGGGGTTATTAAAGGACATTGTCATTACAACTCTTGGTCTGAAATTCCCTGTGGACTTCGTTGTTGGACATGGATATCCCTAAATCTGTGACTGATATCCTTGTCATTTTAGGATGACCGTTCTTGGCCACAACCAAGGCAATATCCGATTATGATAGCGGGAAGGTATACTTTCACATTAAGGTAGAGGGTGTACAAATAGAGACGATTGAGGAGCTTAGAGCCAGAGATTCAGCATGCTCCGAGCAGAGCATAGAGCAGATGATAGATTCTGAGCTAGACTTCCACCATGAATGTGATTTTGTGATCATAGATGATGAAGCCATTTGGGAAGATCCAGTAGCATGAGCTCTTGTCACACCTTCAGATTCTACAGAGTCACATACGCCAGTAGATGAGAGTTCGGAGAGTACATTCATGGCACATGATACTTCAGAGGCTGATGGTTGTGATCAGGGTAGCGAAGCAGAGTATATATCTTGTGATGCAGATTCAGATACATATCCCTCAGACTTAGACACCGATTTTGATTGGCAGGACTTTGATGATTATCTACCTTGTCTGATGTCCAAAGAGACCACAACTAGGACAGAGGTCAAGCCAGTATAGTTGATAGATACATCAGCATAACCGTCTTCATCAGATTTATAGATTCAGCGAGAGTTCTCCCATGCAGATTTGGTACCTTTTACTCAACCTTTTTAGAGGCCACATTTTCTAGCTCCCACTTGTCCTGAATTGAATACTTTGCCACAGAGAATGAAGTATAGGTTCCTTGCGGGTGAGACAGAAATGTTCCTAGTCATTATCTCAGTAGTTTTGCCTGAAGACCAAGAATCATGCTTGATGGAGGTTCTCGAAAGAAACCACAAGGAAATCCGATGGAGTGTGGCTGCTCTCCAGGGAGTAAGTCTATCCCTGTGCTCTCACCACATACATCTCGAAGATGATTCCAAGCCGTCGCGTGAGTTCCAGCAGAGGCTGAACCTGAATCTTCGAGATGTAGTTAGGAAGGAGATATCTATGTGGTGGAGCATCGATTTTATCTACCCCATTCCCGACTCCAAATGGGTTAGTCTGTTGCATGTTGTACCCAAGAAGACGGATATCACCATAGTTGTGAATGAGTCTGGAGAGGAGACAGCTACCCGAGTACTGATGAATCTACATTTCATCATCCTTATTCATTTATTTTAGCTTAGAATCCCTTATAAAACACATGTATTTAACATTAACTCCATATTCTTCTAACTTGCATTTGTGTGTAAATATTGTACACTTCTTACTATTTTAACCTAAAATAAATAAATAAATAAAGGAAAAATAAAGAAAAAAGGAAGACTATATATATGTAATAGATACATGCTGACCCGAACCCTGAGAGACGGTCAAGACTTGACTTGATCGACCAGGAATAAAGTAGGGGAGATATGGTCTTTGTTTAGAAAATCCAAAAAAATTGTGTGTTGTGTATATTTGTATACTTCACTATTTTATTTGTATATAAATTGACCTCAAACAAAATAATTTTCAAAACAAAAGTTTTAAATAAAAATGTTTCCTAATTAATAAAAATAATTACACAATCGAATCATGTACAGAATAAAAGCAACCACACTTGGAAAAAGTCACTAAGCAACAATTGAAAGACCAATTCCGACTCCATATGAATTCAAATTGAACCGAACTCACTTCCATTGTATTCTAAATTAATATATCTTTAAAAGGATGTGTATTTATAATTTTTGAAGTTACGGGTGAAAAGTTGGTTTTCTGGGATGGTTAGTGCAATTTCACCATTTATTTATACATATTGTACTTTATAAATATTTATAAATATTTTTACTAATTATCTAAAACAAAATAAAAAATAAAAAATTTTTTTAAAAAAAATTCATTTCCTTATTTAACTATGTAAATAATGTTATATGTATACAGTTTATGTATATAATTAATTTTCTTAACTAACTGCCACAAAAAATTAACATTTATTTTTCAAAATAAATAAAGTGACAAAAATACAAAAAATAGTAAATTTTTGTAAATAACTTTAACACTTATCTTTTTACTTTATCTCATTTCTATTTTATTTTCTCTCTTATCTCTTATCTTCATTCAAAATTTCAAAAATTCAAACTCCATTATCTTTTCTATTTATATGGCTCCTTCTCCCTCATTCCAACTTGATCAATCTTTAGTGAGAGGAGCTCGATCTCCAAGAGTCTTCTTGTTGTAGAAGGGTGCCTAGCCTCCAAGCCGTCTGGTGATAGCGAGTCGGCATTCGTCGAGGTGATCAAGGTCTTTTCCGCTCCTAAGGTGAGATTCATTTTCTCTTTTTTATCCTTGATTAATCGTAGTTTTATTTTCTCGCATTTTTTTCCTTCATTGTCAATTTTTTTATCTAGATATTAAAATCCATCATGATTTGATCTGCCACCGACTCGATTTTTCATCTCACTTTCTCGATCTCTACGCGTTTTTTCTACCTCGCATGATCTCTCAACTCCGACCACGCACTGTGGCCGGAGACTTGGATTCGTTCCTCATTTTTTGCCAGATCCCCGCTCACGCATTCCGTTTTGATTTTAGGGATCGAGTCATCATGCTTGCATCCTCATTTATTTATAAATAAAAAAAGATAAAAATATATATTTGTTTTCTTCTCTCTAACATTTATTTTGCAGGATCATCTTAAAAAAATAAAAAACACATTTTCTATTTTCTGTTTTTAATTTCTCTATTTCGGATTTACAAAAAAATAAATTTTTTTTATTACTGTTAATTGAAAATAAAAAAAAATAAAATAAAAAAACTTCCAGCGTCCGCTACTGCCATCCCCGCACAAACGCCTCCACAATCTGGGAGGAGCGCCCCTCGACCGACCGCCAGACCGCTGTGGAAGCCACCTCTGCCTGGGGGCCCAACACCACCACCTGCCACCATCCTCGTCGCGCCACCGCGACATCGCAAGCCACTGCTACCAGCCCGCATTGGCCCATGCCGCGGCTGCTTCCGCGCGAGCTCGCGCAGGCCTGGCTGAAGGCCCCCATTGCCCGCTCGTGAGTGTCATCCATCCAGGCTCTCGATATCCCAACCAGCCGTGCCTCTCGCACTGTCGCCACTTCGCCTGAGGCCCACACCGACACGCCGCCAGTCCGCGCGAACTACCGCATCCGCGCTGACGCCTCCTGTAGCGCCGCCTCCCATGCTGACCGATTCCAGATCTGAAGGGGCAGCTGCCTCCTCCAATCCCCTTTGGCTGCTTGAAGATGAAAGGGATAGAAACCCTAGGTTTTTTATTAAATTTTGGGTGAATATCATAAATGCCCCTAGACGTTCTACATATTGCAAAGAAGACCACCAGAGCATCACGGGCATCATGCCATCTGCACTGGGTGAATTGCATATTTCTTTTGAAACTTTATTTATGTTTTGATGAACAAACATTGAATATTTGCAGTTTAGTCCTTGGCTTCCATAACTTGACTTTGCTTGCTTTTCATATTGAAATAAATGTTTTCTTTAGTTAATAAATCTCCCGAAAATCATGTTATGCTTCTGATGCCTTTTTAACATAAATTTTGCATTGCATTTTAAATTCATTTATTATTATTATAAAAAATAAAAAATAATGTCTTTTTCTCTTCGCGAAATACAAAAATTCATAAAAATTTGAATATTGCTCAAAAATTCCAAAAAGTTAGATTTATTTCCTTTCATTATCTTTTAATTTCTAACCAAAGTTCACGCATTAATTCTTTTCAAAACCCAAAAAGTTGAAAAACATCAAAATATTATAAAAATCACAGAAAATGCTATAAAAATTCAAAAACCGTGATTCCAGTTCCTGTTTGTAGATATTTGCATATATTTCATCATAAAAATAATTTGCAAGAGTTTTGGACTCTTAAAATATTTTTAAGTTGCAAATTACTTCAGACTGGGCATTATTTCTCATTTTTATCATTGTTTGATTTTTAGAAAAATATAAAAACATCTGAAAATTATATAAAAATTTCCAAAAATATTTCAAAGTCTTTAATACTTAAAAATATTTTCTCTGTTTTTTGACCATTTTTGATATAATTGAAAAATACAAAAAGAGATTGGTGTGCGTAGTTCTTATCTTGTGCATATTGTTCTTCACCTTAAATTAAAAAAATTGCAAAATTAAAATCACTTGAAAATCATAAAATAAAAAAATTATTAAAAATAAAAAAAATTAAAAAGATAAAAATTCTACAAAAATCGAGGATAGTTTGCCTTTGAGATTCCTACTTTTTCTCTTAATTGTTTTTCCGTCTATTAATTGAATAACCCTCGGGAAATATAGCCTCCCTGAGTTCGATCTTGTCCACTATACAGGTAAATAAGTAGCAAAAATTTTTCTTACTCCACATTATTTTCTGTAATTATTTCGCAGCGAGAGAAGAAAAAATATAAAAAATTTGTTTGTTTGTCGCGAGATTATTTGGGGATAACAACGACGACTTCATATTCACTAATAATAACCGATCCTCGAAGATCCCGCCTCAACAAAATGGCGCCATTGCCGGGAAGGAACGGTGAGGGTAGTTAGATTTCTCTTTTGACCTGCTATTCTTGGTTGTATATATTTGTGTATATTTTACCACATTATTCCATTGTTCATTTTCACTATTTTTATTTTTTTCTCATATTTGATAATTGTGTTTCTTACACAATCTCTCTTTTCTTTTTCTTACGAGGGCTCGCGGAGCGAAGGAGGCGATACTAGAAGAGCCGAAGCACCCAAGCGATGCGGAGGCGGCTTGATTCTTCACCGAGCTGTAGTATAGCGTGAGAAGAGGAGAAGAAGAATTGAAGGAGACCAAAAAAAGAAAAAAAGAAAGAGTGAGATTTCTTTTCTAGCATTTAAACCCTGGTAAACGAATATTCATTTGTTGTGGGATATGTTTCGCCAAGTACCCGTGCACTTGGGGGACCTCACTGGGTTTTGTTTTCATCACCTTATTTTTCTTTGTTTCACGTGGATTTCGTGATCTACCTATTGATTGCTTTAATTAATTTGCTTGAGCCATGCAATTAATTAGGTCCAAACACCATAAAAAAGAATTTCTGTACCTATAGTGTCGAGCGTAATTTGGACTTAGTCAAATTAACTTGTTCCTGCCCGTTAATAGAAGCTATCATATAGGACAGTTCACTTGCATTTGCATATAGGTTAGTTTATTTTTCTGTATTTCAATTATGCGCGGATCACTTGCATCTAGAGTGTTGGCGATAATGTACACATCTCTAACCCCTGTATGCATCATTGTTTTTAACTACACATTGTCAAATCCGATCTCCTTCCTCGTTGTCACTCACATAAGATAAAAAAAATTGGATACTTGGTAGGCGATTCTTTGAAAATATTTTAACCAAGCGACAACTGGCTAAAATACGAGACTGCTAAAGAAAACTCGACCCTAAAATAAATACAAGAAAAAATCATTATTTTGGGGAGAGTAACCCCCTCATTGTTTGCTTTGTATGTAGCGAGAGAGAGAGAGAGACCCTTACACTAGGATAGAACCATGCCAGATCTCTTTCAGACAACTATCTTGGTTAATCGTTCGCCAGTGAGGATCTCTCCGGTAGTCGGTAAAGCGTCCTGCGATATCCTTATCAGCTTGAATTGATCATGTAGACGCTAAACGGTCCGCAATTCATACTGGCTGGGAAAGATCTAACTTTGGGTTAGGCCAGTCTCTTGGGAACATTGGGTTCCTAACAGCTCACTTTAAACGCTCTGATAAATTGTATTCTCACCAAACTCTAAAATTGACAAGATAATTGACCGATCCTTCACGGTCTTTACGTTGAGTTGAGTTGGTGAACTAAGGGTTTGTATTGTGTTTGCTTGCTAGTGATAGAGATCCTTCTACGCAATTTGTACCTTCATTCACTTTCACTCTTGCATTGACCTTCGTGCTCTCGCATCCTACCTATTGATTTCGAAGACGTCGGACCGGAGTATTTTTCGTTCGGACTCCGCGAACTCATTCTACACTCCAAGCCATTCACCTTCAACCTTCATGACATCCATAAACCCACTATTTGAGATTGGCTTTAATCTCAAATTAATATCAGAGACTCAATCAATTCGTAGCACTAATCAAGTATCATGCACATTTTCAGAGTCAGACACCGAACACCTGATGCCACCAAAGGGAAAGGGAACCATGTCGGAGCAGAGAGAGATCAACAACACCACGTTAGCCTCCATCCAGTCAACTCAAGTCCAGATAACAAAGCAGGCTAATTTTCAGATCGCATTGAGTGATATGATTCTCGAGCTGAGACAGGAAAGAAAAGATAGGAGAGAGGGAGATAACAGAAACTCTGGAGGTGGGAATGGCGGAGAAGAACCTCACATAGAACCTGGGGCTAAGACTACATTAAAGGATGCTTATAATCCAGGGGCAGGCCAGACAAATTCTTGGATACAAATCCATGCAGTTCATAGGCATTTTAAGCATAAGCCTACTAGTTTACCTCTTCTCCCAATATTCCATGGAAATATTAATGAAGAACCTTATATACACCTTCAACAGTTCGATCGCATTTGTGGAATAGTACACTGCCCAAATGTCCCATTAGAAGTAGTGCAGATGACCGCCTTTCCATTCATTCTGATGGGCAAAGCTTTGTATTGGTTAAATCACTCAGGGAAGATTGTCACTACTTGCGAAGAGTTGAGGTCTGCATTTCTGAACAAGTATTATCCACTTGGACGACTCAACCAAATGCGATCCTTGATTGCTAATTTCTCCCAGATGCCCCAAGAGCCTATTCACGAGGCATGGGAAAGATTCAAAGATCTGACGGAGAGATGCCCCCATCATGATATTCCAAAGATCAACCTTGTACAAAATTTCTTTGGGGCTTTAAGCATTGAGAATCAGAAGCTGGTAGATGCTGCTTGTGGGGGGAGCCACTTCAACAAGGATAAATCTATCATGGCATGTTGAAGTGGGCTTTTAATGATCTCGTGAATGGTGGCCATCACTTCATGTTCAGTTAACATTTTTTTGAATTTTTGGACCTCCTCCATACAAGGGAGGAGATCGGAATCAACATATACATGAGGATTGCCAAGAGCAGTATGTATAGTGGAATCCTCGAGGTCAAAGTTGGGACATGTGGTGGATATATGTATGGGTAAATGATCAGGCATTTGTGTCCTCTCCTCACAAAATAAATCAACAATGTGTCTCCCGGAATCTTTTTGGATTTTAAAAATTTCTCTTGTATTTTGGGCGATTGTAAGCTCTCATGATTATCCTCAAGTGAATCTATATCCTCAAACAGTGGAGCAGCATTCTGACTCTCATTTATGATAAATAGATAGTTAATCCTCGAATTCATATGCTCCATCATCTGGTTCAGTGTCTCAAGTGTGGAAATCATGAAAGGTGACTCCAAAATCCCAGGATCGGGTGGGTTGAATGAGGGTGGGTGAGAATCAGAGTCTGTCTCCTGAAATAATGGGTTAGGCGGATATGCACAAAAATCAGGAGGAAGATCCTCCTGGAAAAAAGAAGGTGGTTCGGCTGGAAAGTATGAGGTATCCACGAAGATCAGATTAAAATAACTCCAATCGACCATCTCCGAAACAAAAGACGGGATCGGGAGAGCACGAGGGTCAAGTCAAAAGATATGGAGAAAAAGGCGCAAATGCACAGAAGGATTGAGTATGCACACAAGAAATCAAATGCAATACAAACCCCCAGTTCACCAACTCAACTAAATGTGAAGACCATGAAGGTTAGGTCAATTTTCTTGTCAATTTTAGAGTTTGGTGAGAATATAATCTATCAGAGCGGTTAGAGCGAGCTGTTAGGAACCCAATGCTCCAGGAGACTAGCCTAATCCCAATGTTAGATCTTTCCCAGCCAGTATGAACTGCGGACCGTTTACCAGCTACCCGATCAATTCAAGCTGTTAAGGACGTCGCGGGCCGCTTTACCGGCTACCGGAGAGATCCTCACTGGAGAACGACTAACCTAAGATAGTAGTCTGAAAAGAGTTCGGGCGTGGTTCTATCCTAGTGTGCGGGTCGCTCTCTCGCTACATACAAACCAAACAATGCGGGGGTTACTCTCCCTAAAATAATGATTTTTCCTTGTGTTTATTTTAGGGTCGAGTTTTCTTTAGCAGTCCTGTATTTTAGGTAATTATCACTTGGTTAAAATATTTTCAAAGAATCACCTACCGAGTGTCCAATTTCCTTTTTAACTTATGTGAGTGAAAACAAGGAAGGAAATCGGAAATGCCAATGCGTGATTAAAAACAATGATGCATGCAAGGGTTAGAGGTGCGTACCTTGTCGCCAACACTCTACATTCAAGTGATCCACGCAGAATTTAAATAAACTATCCTATATGATGCAAATGAACCATCCTAGATGATAACTTCTATTAACATGCAAGAACAAGTTAATTTGACTAAGTCCAAATTACGCTCTACTCTATAGTTACAGAAATTCTTGTTTAGGGTGTTTGGACCTTACCTGGATCAAGAAAATTAATTAAAGCAATCAATAGGTAGCTCACAAAATCCGAGTGAAACAAAGAAAAATAAAGTCGATGAAAACAAAACCGGTGAGTGATGAAAGAGGAAAATTAAGGGTCGTATTAATCTACAAGGCGGATCAATAGTCGATGCGGTGACCGCTCAATAATCCTCAAATCAATCAACAATTAACCCACAATAAAATATATGCAATGAATATCAAAAATGTGGAGTTAAAATATATTATAACTCTACATGCAAGTGTGTATAGGTGTAAGCACAAGTAGAGGTCGAACACTGGGAGGCGAATGGTGATGTGGTGAACTTGGTTGTACAGTTATTCAATTCAATGATCATGTCCAATTCTTATTGTTTTTGTGGGTTTTTGGATTTTATATATTTTTTTAATTTTTATTTTGTTTTTATATTTGATATTTTTTTATTTTCTTTTTTATTTTTAATTATATAATATAGATATGTATACATATATATAAAGATATATATATATATGAAGAGAGAGAGGAGTAGTATAAGGTTAGATATTTATATAAATATTAAATATATATTACATATAATATTTTTTGGCTTTTTTATATTTTTGTATATTTTTTTAGTTATTTTTTATGAAATTTTTCTATTATTTTTAATTCCAAAAATGTCCCTAATATAGGACTAATTAAATAGCCAAAATTAATTTGGGTTTTAAAAATATAAAATAAGTTCAAAAATTACCCAAATTAATTTTAATACATTAATAATAATATATAGATCATTATAAAAGAGAAAAACATATTTTTGGGATTTTTTAAGGGTTTTTCTATTTTTTTGTTGGATTTTGGAGCTTTCTGAATTTTTTTATTTTTTTGTTTCTTATTTTTAGGTTTTTTCAATTTCTGGGCTCAATATATATATAAATATACCATATATAATTTTTTAGAATTTTTCAAAAACATTTTATATTTTTTTGGTATTTTATAAAGTAGACAGTACAAAAATGGCTCCTTTTTCATTTTTAATAATTAGGTAAAATGCAAAAAATGCAAAATGGACATGTGACGTGAAAGTACGGGGCATGAAACATCTAACCTAATTTTTGTGGAATTTTAGGAGCAACATAGGTATTGTTAATAAATAGATAAAAGACACAAAATTTAAACAGCCTGGTAGGGGCATTTCTGCAAATAAAATAAATAACAGGGGGCACAGTGCAAAAATACCTACATAAATAAACATTTATTTAAAGTTTTCAAACTTTTTCTCAATATACAAAAAGAGCCAGGGCTACAGTGCAAAATTCACGCGCCTCACATGGGACTGCACGTGAGGCGCAGAGGGATCTCATTGCAAATAGAAGAACTATGGGGGACTTCTTGCAAAATTACCATTTATTTTACAATGTAGTAATTTATTTACAATACTAAAAATTAATTACAAAAATGGCGGGGGATATATATGAAATTTACCCCCAAAGGCGCTTGATCCAACGGCTGATACACGTGACTTATCCACGTGGCGCCTCCACGTTTGCCGATGCCGCTTCGACGATGAACGCTGGAGATTAGATCAGCCGGGCTGATCTGACGGTGAAGGCTTCGCTCCATCAGATGGCTGAGCTTCCTCCTGGGACTCCTCCTTCATCTGACGGCAGGGAGGGCATCTGGAAGAACAGGGAGGAAGGTTCGCCTGGGCGAACTTCCTCCGACGATTTCTCCCTCCCCCGCCGCTCTTTACTGCTCCCAAGGATCCCAACATGTCGCAGGTGCTTCCAGCTAACCGCAGGAGGCCTCAGAATTGTCAGGAGGTCACCGGAGCGCCGCCACCAGGTCGATGTCGAGATGGCACCCCAGGTACCTCCGGCACGCGTCAAAGAACACCTCCAGGTGCCTCAAAGCACCTTGTACCTGCACAGAATGAAACAAGGGACGAGGGCAACTGCCTCATCCCGTTAGAACTGAAAATGGATGAAGGGGGGGCTTTGGGTGAAGATCTCCGGTGACGGGTGGGGGATGGAGATCGGATCTCCAAATCCGGTGAAGATCTGGGTGAGTGAAGGTGCCTGGGGCGTGGGAAAATGAAAGGGCAGGAAAATGGAGGCGAGAGGTGGTCGGAAAACGTCGGGGGTACCGTGAAATGCTCGCCGGAGCGGAGCTCCGGCGAACTACGGGTACTCGATTTTACGCTACACCTAAGAACTAAACACTAATCTAAATGCACGAATAAAAAGCTACATAAAATTCTAACTAAAATGAGTAAATGCACAACTCTTATACCTGGGGGCCTCCAGGGAGCAGGACGGACGCCGGAGCTCCGCCGCGATAAAATTTCTTCCTCCTCCGGCCGATTCACGGTGCTATGGAGCTCCTCCTGTCACAAGGGCTCGTCTAGGACCGGATTCAAGGTGTTTTGGGGAAGTAAGTTGGCCAAATTCGGCCAAGGAGTAGGGGGAACTTATTTATAAACATGGGAATGCACCCTTATTGATCGGCGTTTATTGAGTAATCCATTGAGCATCATGTTGTTCTAAGATATCGGCGGGCATCAGTGATCATCAGGGATGATTTCTTGCGAAGAACGCGAGCGCGATCGATGGACGAGATGGTCGTAAAAAAAGGGAAGAAAATCGGGGAAAAGACGGTTCTGAAGCGCCATGTCCCGGATGGGACAGTTGACCGGGCAGTCAACAAAGGCCGCGCCCTCATTGGTCCACCTCGGATGCTAGAGGACAAAATAGGAGACCTTATTCTAAAATGAATTATTTAGCATAATAAATGTTTTTATTAATTTTTACTTATAAAATAAAAAATGTTTCTAAAATAATGGAGTATTTATTTATGATTTTTATTTAATTTTTTGATGTGTTTTATTATAGGTTTATTTTAATAATGTATTTACAAGTGTATTTACATGTATTTTGTGTATTTTATTTTTATTTTGTATATTTTATTTTATTATTTCATTTTCTTATTTTATAAATTTATAACTTATTTTTGTGAGTGTAGATATATTTTTGTTTAATTTTTATGAGTTTATTTACATTTTTAAATAAATAGGTGTATGTTGTATGTAGGTGTACTTATAGGCATTTTACCTATATATTATATATACTTTATTTATTTAATGTACTTCTTTGGTTTTTATTTTGGATTTGTATTTTTAATAAATTATATGTAATATTTATATTATTATAAAAATATAGATGAATAAAGAATAAAAGAATAAAATTCCTTTTTGTTTATATACATATAGATAACAGAGGTGTTTTGTCTATGTATTTCACAGACTTGCTTTATTTTACAAATTCTTTTTGGTTTTCTTTTAATTTCAATATGTACATGCATGGTATATATTATTTACAAAATTCTAAAAATATAAATTTAGAGAAATAATGAATGAAGAATAAATTGAATATTTTATTCGGGTAGATTGTACAATGGGGGCCAAAAACCTAACTTTCACAGATGGACTCCAAAAATTATGAAACCAATTTTATTAAATAGTTCTTGAAAAGCTATATACAATTAAAGGCGATTTTGGGCGATTTTGAGTTTTTATTTGCAAGATATGGGTCTGTGAAGTTGAGATTTTGGCTTTTTATTCTGTGTATAAAATGTACATTGTGCACTATTTTTGTACAAACTTAATTTTGTAATTTTATTCACATTATTATCTACACTTTTTATGTACAAAGTTTCTCTATTTGATGAATCAATAAATATATACAAAATAGGTATCAAAATACATAAATGAATGAATTAATAACTGAGGTATTTATTGTGTAATTGGCCCTTATCTCCCCCTACTTTATTCCTTGTCGATCAATTCCCTGCTGGCCTTGGTCTCGGGGTTCGGGTCATAAAATATTTGCAATATTTTATTCATTTTTCTTTTCTTCTCTTTATTCTATATTTTTGGTATTAAAAACCTTATTCTATGTACAATTAGTACAATAAATAATGAATGCTATTATAGACAAATTGATGCTATTTACATGCATTTGTTGGGGTTTTTAAGGCCAAAATGATATAATAAAGGTGATGAAATGGAGATTCATCAGTGAGGTCCCCCAAGTGCACCAGCACTTGGTGAAACAGACCCCACAACAAATGAACGTCCTTTTTACAGAGTTCAAATGATAGAAGAATAAATGAAAAAAAAAATCTTTTTTTGGTCTTCTTCAATTCTTCTTCTCCTCTTCTCACGCTATCCTGCGGCTTGGTGAAGAATCAAGCCGCCTCCGCGTCGCTTGGGTGCTTCGGCTCTCCTAGGATCGCTTCCTTCGCTCCACGGGCCCTCGCAAGAAAAAGAAAAGAGAATGTGTAAGAAACACAATTATCAAATATGAGAAAATAAAAAAATAAAATAAATGCATTGGATATGAACAATGGAATAATGTGGAAAAATATAAACATATATTTACAACCAAGAATAGAAGGTCAAAAGAGAAACCTAACTACCCTCGTCGTGCCTCCCCGACAACGACACCATTTTATTAGAACGGAAAATTTGGGGTTCGATTTTTTACTTTTATTTCCCTGGCAACGGTGCCATTTTGTTGGCATGTGACCTTCGAGGATCGATAATTATTGATATAGTAGTCGCTGCTATCCCCAAAAATCCTGTGGCAGACAAATAAATTTTTTTGTTCTCTCGCTGCAAAATAATTACAAAGAATAAGTAATGCGAGCAAGAGAAAATTTTTTTTGCTACTTATTTACCTGTATAGCGGACATGATCGAACTCAGGGACGCTACAATTCCTGAGGGTTATTCAATTAATCGACAAAAATTCAATTAAAAGTAAAAGGAAATCTCAAAGGCAAACTATGCTTGGTTTTTATGTAATTTTTCTCTTTTTATTTTTTTTTGAATTTTTTTATTTCTATTTTTTATTTTTCTGATTTTTAAATTTTTAGTGATTTTAATTTTGTATTTTTTAAATTTTTAATTTCAAATAACGACAATACGCACAAGATAAGAACTACGCACACCAAACTCTTTTTGTGTTTTTTTAATTATATCAAAAATGATCAGAAAAATCCAGAGAAAATATTTTTGGGTTTTAAAGATTTTGAAATATTTTTGGGATTTTTTGTAGAATTTTCAGATGTTTTTATATTATTATAAAAATCAAACAGTGACAAAAATGAGAAACAGTGCACAACCTGGAGTAATTTGCAACTTAAAAATAATTTAAGTGCCCAAAACTCATGGCGATTATTTTTATGACAAACTATATTCAAATATCTACAAACAGGAAGTAAAATGACAATTTTTTTATTTTTGTATAAGTTTTTATGATTTTCAAAGATTTTTGATATTTTAAATTTTTGTGGGTTTTATAAAGAGTTAATGCGTGAAATTTGGATAGAAATTAAAAGACAATAAAATAAAACTATTCTATTTTTTTTGGAATTTTTAGAGCAATATTCAAATTTTTATGAATTTTAGAATTTCAAGAGGATAAAAAGACACTGTTTTTTTATTTTTATTTAATGATGACAAAATGCAATGAAAACTTTATGTTAGAAAGATAATCGCATCAGGAGCATAGCATAATTTTTGGGAACTTGATTGACCAAAGATAGCATTTATTTCAATAAGAAAACATGCAAGATAAATAGTCTGGAAATGAAGGATAATTTTCAAATAGTGTTTAGTTTTCACAAAAGGAATAACATAAATAAAATGCAAGTAAAATATCGCAATTTACCCAGTTAAAAACGTGCAATGCACATGTGTTGGAGCTAGGGGTTTTCTTTGCAACTTATGGAAATCTCCAGGGCAAAACTGTAATTCTCCAATGCCTAGGGTTAACTGTTTTTCCTTAAGCACAACACAAGGTGTCGTTCTTTTCTTCTTCACGCAAGTCAACAAGGGACGACACCGCTGGGAGTGGATCGGACCGCCACCAGTCGAGGCAGCGAAGGCACGACCTTCGCGGCCGCTTGATGTAGTGGAGGTGAGGCGATTCGACGAAGGTCGCGGGAGCACGTCACGCTGGCGTGGTGGGCTCGACGCGCCCGGTTGAAGGGCGGATGGCGGTGGACTTCGACGATGTCGCGTTGGAGCGTGAGGCATTGGTGGAGGGGGGCCACGGTCGCGGGAGGTCATCGTGCTGGCGTGGCGGGCACGACATGCCCAGCGCTGCAAGCGAAGCTTTGGCGACGCCGTCGGGAGCGGAGAGCGGGCGGCGGGGGTGGCGACCTGCTGCCTGCTGCGAATTTTGTTTTTTTCTTATATATATATATATAGATTGTAAACATGAGCAATGAGAAAAATATTTTTTTTATTTTTTAACAAAAACTGTACTGTAAACAGAGAATGAAAAGATTTATTATTTTTTTATATTTTTTTATTTATTTTTAAGATGAAACTGCAAAACAAATGCTAGAGAGATAAAAACAATTATTTTTTTAATTTTTTATTCTTTTTATTTATAGACAAATTAGGACACGATCATGACGACTTGGTCCCAAAATCAAAACGGAATGCGTGAGCGGAGATCCGACGAAATGGAAGAATCAGATCTGAGTATCCGGCCACCGTGCGTGACCGGAGTTGAGAGATCGTGGAGATACAACATGAACGTGGAGAGATCGAGAAAATGAGATGAAAAATCGAGTTGGTGGTGACTGAATCGTGATGGACTTTAAGATCTAAATAAATAAAAAATAACGGTGAAATAAAGATGTGAAAAGTTAAATTAAGGTTAATCTAGGATAAAAATAAGAAGAAAATGACGGATCTCACCTTAGGAGCGGAAAAGACCTTAATCACCTTGACGAGGGCCGACACGTTGTCACCGGACGGCTCGGAGGCTAGGCACCCTTCTACGACAAGAAGACTCTCAAAGATCGGGCTCCTCTCACCAAAGATTGATCGAGTTGGAATGATGGAGAAGGAGCCATATAAATAGAAAAGATAGAGAATGAAATTTGAATTTTTGAATTTTTGGTTGAAGAGATAAGAGAGATAAAAATTGAAATGAGATAAAGATAAAGAGAGATAAAAATATTTACAAAAATTAACTATTTTTTTGTATTTTCGTCACTTTATTTATTTGAATAAAAATGTTTTTTTTTTATTTTTTATGGTGGTTAATTAAGAATAGCAACTATATACATATAGTATATACATATATGACATTATATACATGGGTAAATGAGCAAATTAGTTTTTAAATTAAATTTATTTTTATTTTTATTTTTATTTTTATTTTAAACAATTAGTAAAAATATTTACAAATATATACGAATACAATATATATAAAATACATGGGAAAATTGCACAAATCACCCCAGAAAACCAACTTTTTACTTGTAACTCCAAAAATTATGAAAATACAACCATTTTTAAGATAATTTAATTTAGAATCCAATGGAAGTGAGATTGGTTAATTTCAGTTCATATGGAGCCGGAATTGATCTTTCAATTAGTGCTTAGTGGCTTTTTCCAAGTGTGGTTGTTTTTATTATGTACATGATTTAATTGTGTAATTATTTTTATTAAGTAGAACACATTTTTATTTACAACTTTGGTTTTGAAAGTTATTTGATTTGAGGTCAATTAATGTAGAAATAAAATAGTGCAGTATACAAATATACACAACACACAATTTTTTCCAATTTTTTTGATTGAGGACCCTATATCTACCTACTTTATTCCTGGTCGATCAGGTCAAATCTTGACCTTCTCTTGAGGTTTGGGTCAGCCTGTATCTATTATATATATAAAGTTTTCCTTTTTTATTTTCTTTTCTTTATTTTCCCTTTATTTATTTATTTATTTTAGGTTAAAATGGTAAGAAGTGTACAATATTTACACACAAATGCAAGTTAGTAAGAATATGGAGTTAGTGTTATATATAGGTGTTTTATAAAGGATTTTAAGCTAAAATAAATGAATAAAGATGACGAATCACAGATTCATCAGATGAGGATGTCCTTTATCAAAATTTTGAGGAGATGGCGTAAAGTTTAGCAGCTCTTTCTTCTTCATGTGCTTTTCAAAAGCACCCCGTCATCGCCCCTGCAGTACCCCACAAGGATGTCAATATGACGACAGCACAAGAAGTGGAAAAGGTGGATAACACTGACTGGCCATCATTGGAAACCACCTATCCAAAGTGGACATTATTGAGAAACGATCCAAGGAGCTTGATAAGCTTCAAGTAATCGAGCAGGGGACGAAGAACCTGGATAAGCTGGATGAGATAACAAAGCACCATGAGCTTCTTGTGAGTAAGATCCGTGCAGTTCATAGTGTGAGTGCAGCAACCGATACCTCTACTAGGGAGCAGACTTTTCCACCTAGCATAGTAGCGGAGGACCATCCACAGTTCAACATGTCTACTACGTGCAGACACATGATCAAGTTCAGCAGCATTCACATCAGATAGTTCCTTACCAACAGGAAGTAGCATACATTCCTGAACAGCAGTCTCCACCTCCACCTGTCATTTAGGAGGTGAACGGCATCTGGTTCGACCATGAGCAAAACCAGCCCTGTCCGTCAGGGCAAGGCCAGTTGGGTTCACAGCAGGGTCAGAGACCCGCCCGCCAGTTTTAGGGAGGCAAACAACAGCAGTACCAGCACCAGCAGTTCTAGCCTCACTTTCAGTCTCCACCACAGTTCCAAAATTGGAGACAAGGCCAACCACAATAGCAGCCCGTGTATTTTCCTCATCCTAACTAGCAGCAGACTGCATATTATGGACAATATCCTCCACCTCCTCCTCCTCATTATCAGAATCCGTATGGGTACCAACGGCCTCCGTACTATCAGCCTCAGCGACATCCAGTGAATGAGCAACCTGAGGCCCCTTCAGTCAATCCAGCACTGGACCAACTTGCATTTCTCATAAAGAACATGAATGAACTGACTTATCGAATCAACAACCTAACCATCACCAAGACACTGATTCCAGCATAGGTCGAAGCCACCCCCAACAACTTCAGACGCAAAGAGCAGGTAGCCAATAGCCCACCCACCCTCGAGATAGGTATGTCCCATGATTTTACATGTTTATCTAATGTCATTCATCTCAGGAGTGGTAGGAGATTGCAATCGCCTACGCAGCAGTTGGGGTTGGGAGATTGATCCATTGAGAGAGAATCATCTTCTACATCTCTCCTTCACCAGCAGTCGAGAGGCCCAGTGTAGCAGCACCCGCGTCTGGAGTTTCACTGCCTTCACCACCAACTTCACTAGGCAGATGTAGATCACCATCAGCAAGGGAGAATATACCAGTCGCAGATTGTTTCGCTTCACCACCAGCAGCATCCCGTTCTGTTTTAGATTCTATTTTTCCTTCACCTAGTTTGGACAACACTGTACATACTGATTCTGGTTGTCCTCTTGTATATGAGGATTCTATTTGAATAATGGAAATGAACATTTGCATGTTTATTCTGATTATGTGCCATTTCCTTCTGCTCTCAAAGCTAAAAACATTCAAAAATTAAAAATAGCACTATCGGATCTTGGAGTTGTTGAGATCTTACAGAACATCTTTTTAAAGATGCCACTTCTTAAGGCCGTGGAATACATACCTACAGTAAAAAAGGGAATGAAATAGGCATGTACACAAAAGCGTCAACTAAGGAAGAACATACGAAAGGAAACAGAGAAATACATCTTGACCATGGCCACAGTTCATGCCATTAGTAACCTCCCTCCTAAAAAGAAAGACAAGGGCACACCTCACGTCCGTTGCCATATCTTTGATCAAGAATTTGATCATACTCTTCTCGATAGTGGTTCCTCCATTAATCTCATCCCTTCCTCTTTACTAACTGAATTTCAATTAGGGCCTCTTAAAATAACCAGAATGATCCTTCAGTTTGCTGATATATCAATTAAGAGGCCAAGAGGCATTTTAGAAGACGTTATAGTAACGGTGCAGGGAATGAAATTCCCTGTTGATTATGTTGTCATGGATACAGACACACCTGTACCGTTACTCCATACCCCGATCATACTAGGTCGACCGTTCCTCCGTACGATCGAAGCAACAGTTGATTATGGTATTGGAGAGATCATCTTTCACTCTCACAGTGACAAGGTAAAAATTGAGATGATCTCTGATCCTAGACCATCACCGCCACCAACAGACGATGATTTAGAGAAAGTTATATCAGATCCAGTTGATTGTGATTTTCTTGATGAATTCAAAGAGACATATCTTTTCGCTGATTTTATAGAAACCCAGGAGTTCCTTTCCCAAAAGGACTTTATGGAAAGCACATTCGACATGAGTTCCCTTGGTGGTCTAATTGAGATAGTTGTTGATGAACAGTTTGAGCTGATTTCTAAGGATCAATCTGAGTTTCTAGACGCATCTTCTGATATTCCGTTGACACACTTTTCTGATATTACTAATGATATGCCTCCTTTTGAGAGTTCAGAGGTTTGAATTTCCTAATTTGTGCACAGATGAGAGACATCTTTCTGAAATTGTTGCTGAGATATCTGAGCCGTTAATTGATAAGAATATTGAACACCTTGATGAGCCCCTCCTTTCTGAGAAGAGATCATTCATTGCAGATCTATCAGATATTCTATTTGTTGAGCCGTCAGTAGCCAAGGTGGATAGTCTACAGAGTACAGATCACATACCGTCTACTAGTACAGTAGCAAAGGTTATTGCAGAGTCGATTCGAACCCCACCCGAGCTCAAGGTTTTACCATCAATGTTGAAATATGCCTTCCTTGCGGGTCCCCCCAAATGTTTCTGGTCATCCTCAGCTCGCAGTTGACCGCTAAACAAGAATCTCACGTGCTAGAGGTTCTTGAGAGAAATCGCAAGGCCATAGGATGGAATATCTTGGATCTCCTGGGATTAATCCAGCATTGTGCTCGCATCATATCTACCTAGAGGATGACTGTAAACCCTCGCGTGAATGTCAGTGCTGTCTAAATCCAAATCTAAGGGAGATTGTCATAAAGGAGATCAGAAAATGGTGTGATGCTTGCTTTATATATCCCATTTCGGATTCCAAGTGGGTCAGCCCTTTACATGTGATCCTGAAGAAATCAGGGACTGTGATCATAAAGAATGACCATGGTGAGGAGATTCCAACCTGGGTACCTACTTCATGGTGTGTCTGTGTTGATTACCAACGCCTAGATTCAGATACCAAGAAGGATCACTTTCCACCACCCTTTATTGATCAGATTATTGAGAGGTTTGCAGAGAAAGAGTTCTTTTGCTTCTTGGATGGGTACTCGGGATACAACCAAGTTTCAATCGCTCCTGAGGATCAGGAGAAAACTAATTTCACTTGTCCGTTTGGCAAATACGCCTTTAGATGGATTCCCTTTGGATTGTGTAACGCCCCTGCTACATTTCAAAGGTGTATGTTGGCCGTTTTTGCCGACATGGTGGGTAATTTTCTTGATGTCTTCATGGATGATTTCTCGGTCTACGGGGATAGTTTTGACACATGTCTTGCTTATTTAGATCAAATTCTTCGACGTTGCTATGAGGTAAACCCAGTGCTCTCGTGGGAGAAGAGTCACTTTATGGTGACTAAGGGAATTGTATTGGGCCATGTCATCTCCAAACATGGTATGGAGGTTGACCCGACTAAGATTGATGTGATTTCAAAGTTAGAGCCACCACAAGATTTGAAGCAGTTGAGGTCATTTCTGGGACAGTAGGATTCTATAGATGATTCATAAAAGACTTCAGCAAGATCGCCAGACCTTTGACCGAGCTTCTGTGTAAGGAGAGTGATTTTGTTGTCGATGAGAAAGTCCTCCTTGCATTCAATCAGATGAAAGAAATGGTTACTAGTGCTCCCGTCTTACAGCCGCCAGATTGGTCTCTTCCTTTTGAGATTATGACGGACGCATCAGATTTCGTAGTTGGAGCTGTTTTAGGACAGAGAAGGGATGGAATACCATTTGTTATACACTATGCTAGCAAGACTCTGGATGAATCATAGCGGAATTATACAGTTACAGAGAAGGAGATGTTAGCAGTTATGTTTGGGTTAGAAAAGTTTAGATCTTACCTCATCTATTCACATGTTATTGTATACACAGATTACTTGCCATACAATACTTGCAAGCAAAGAAGGATGCCAAACCACGCCTTATCAGATGGATCCTTCTTCTCCAGGAATTTGATTTAGAGATTCAAGGTAAACCTGGAGTGAAAAATGTTGTGGCAGATCACCTTTCCCGTATCACAGATGTAGGGAACTCTGAATAGAACATGATCCCTATTTCCGAAACCTTTCCAGATGAGGCCATTTTGTCTGTGGACTCAATCCCATGGTATGCTGATATTGTGAACTATCTTGTCTCCAAGAAAGTTCCATCAGATTGGCCGAAATACAAGGTAGACAGATTTCTGTCAGAGATTCATTATTATCAATGGGAGGATTCGTACCTATTTTGCGAGGTGTGGATTGTATCTGGAGAAAGTGCATTCCTCAGGAGGAACACGCCAGTATACTTGAGCACTGTCACAAACTAGAATCCGGTGGGCATCATTAGGGGAAATGCACGACATCAAAGGTTTTACATAGTAACCTATGGTGTCCCACATTGTTTAAGGATGCTACAGAGTATGTTCGAGGTTGTACTGACTGTCAGAAAATGGGAGGAACTGTTGGTTCCAAAGATACCATGCCCCTAAGATATATACAGATTTCTGATGTTTTTGATGCTTGGGCCATAGACTTCATGGGCTCATTTCATGTCAGTCAAGTATTTCAGTACATCCTGCTTGCCGTGGATTATGTTAGTCGATGGGTGGAGGCTATCCCCACCCGAACCGCAGATAGTCGTACAGTGTGTTCCTTTCTCAAGGACCATATTATTGCATGGTTCGGTATTCCAAAATACTGATTTCAGATGTGGGAATCCATTTCATTAATAGAGAAGTAAAGAAGATTGTGAAGGAGTACGCCATTGAGCATAGAGTTGTGTCTCCTTACCACCCTCAGACTAATGGCTTGGCAGAAATTTCAAATAGGGAGATCAAGATGATATTGCAAAAACTTGTACGTCCAGATAGGAAGAACTGGTCCTAGATGCTTCATTCAGTTCTATGAGCTTATCGAACATCGTACAAGTCTCCTCTGAGTATGTCTCCCTACAGATTGGTGCATGGAAAGCCTTGCCACTTGCTAGTGGAATTAATTCACAAATCTTTATAGGCACTCCGTGTATGCAATCTAGATTATGAGAAGGCAGGGAAGAATATGAAGTTGGATTTGAATAAATTACTGGAATTTCGAGACATTGCATATGATAACTCACTCATGTATAAGGAGAAAGTCAAGCGATGGCATGACAAACACATTCAAAGAAATACTTTCTCCCATGATCAGAAAGTTTGATTATTTGATGCTAAGTTGAAGCTGTTTCCAGGAAAATTGAAAAGCAAGTGGTCAGGACCGTTCATCGTGAGAGCTGTGCGTGACAATGGGAGTATTGTCATATCTGGGTTGTCATCTGACGCACAACCATTTGTTGTGAATGACAGATGCCGAAGCCATATCTAGATCATGATACATTCCTGTCTGTCGTTGATTTTGTATCTGTGGTATCAGACGATGATCTTTTGATTCCATCTTGTGCATTTGATACATGAGCATCCACTCCTCTTGTAGATCCTTTTGTTTCACTCTTTCTTCTTCTGTTTTATCATTCACCCCTTTTCTGTGCATGTGTATATATATGCTATACTTAGGATGTGATTATCCTAAGTATAGGGGGTGAATGATTTGTGTTGTTCATATTTGTCCTGTTCATCACTCTTGTTGTTGCCTATACTTAGGGATACTCTACCCTAAGTATGGATGGTGATGTTGTTCATAACGTATCTTTTTATTTTTGAGTATGTACATTCTCCTCATCGATTTCCCCTTTTGTACACTCTACTATACATAGGATTACTTGATCCTAAGTATAGGGGGGATCACTGGCTTCTCTTCTTTTTATCTTTTCTTTGAGTCATTGTAGCATAGGAGTCTTTTCACTTTTCTATACTTAACACGAGTTATGTCTTCCTTTGTCGCTTTCTGATCACTATGAGGACATAGTTCGAGCTAAGTATAGGGGGTGTCGTATATATTGTATATATACTTTAAAAATAACTCGTACTTTTAATGTTTATTTGGGGGGGATATGTATATAAACTTGTAAAATCCATGTGTGTGTATATAGACTTTGATAACCTTGAAAAACAAAATAAAACAAAATAATAACAGAAAAAAACAACAAAAAAACAACAAAAACAAAAAATCAAGGCAAAAAAACAAAAATACCAAAAAACCCAAAAAATCTTGTATATACTTGTATATATTTTACTATTTTTTTCCTTTTTGAAAAAAAAACTACAAAACCAAAAATCTATAAAAAGTTGCATAAAAAACTCTTTTGCATGTGCATCATTTTTACTTTCCAAAAATCCATAAAAAGTTTAGAAAAGTATTTCAAAAAAATGTTCTTTTCACATGTGCATCATTTTCTTTCAAAAAATTGCTTTCTTTGCATTATACATAGTTTCTTGCATTTGCATGCGCATTTTTCAGGATAGTATTGACATTTAAACTATGTATGGAATGAATTTGAAGAAAGGAGCTTAGTTGGACCTTAATCCACTTAAATTCAGAGGAACCTTATAAGAAATGGAGTTAAGACTTTTCAGGTCCTAGCGACTTAATTCTTTGAGTCCATAAGACTATGTTCATATGTCATCTTGAGTAGTGTAAGTAGAATATTTAACAACACATGCATGATTCTTTCAGGCCGTGGCTTATCTTGGACAAGCACTCTACATGTAGCTCGTCATGGATGAGGTAGTGAGGAGGCAGAATGTTTTGGCTTGGGGTAGCATACGAGGGTAGAACATCTAGGCGGAACCTCTCGTCTTCCTCTAGGGAAGGAAGTGCGTCTCAACCTGGTCTAGCGATGTTGAGGTCTAAAGACAGGATGTTGTGGGGTTGCAATAATGCTTCAAAAGAGGGATAGTCTACTGGATCAAGAGGAAAAACTCCTTATGTACATGTTGCATCTTGTATATACTTTAAAAAAAGTATGAAAAAATGCACAATCTCCAAAAGTGGACAGGCTTGATTGAAAAGTAAAATGCCTGCCGGAGTGTATATACAAGGATAAAAAAATTTTATTATTACAATAAGAGCTTCAAAGATAATTTTTTTGTAAGCTTGCTGTGGATGACTTGGCTACATTGGTCATGCTTCCAAGGATAGGTAGCTACACTGGTTATCATCCATTCTTTTCTCCATCCCCTCTTCTTGAGCTGGTTGTACTTGAACTTAGAAGGGATATCTCCGCTCCTCGAGGAAAGAGTTGCAAGACCGGGGAACTAGAGTTACCTTGTTGAGGGAGGTTGTTTCTTTGCTACTTTTGAGATGGGGAGCTATATCTCACTTACACCGTACAAGTAAAGATTCATAGTCACAAGAATTGGTGTATGTAGACTTTTTCTGACCTGACAGTTGAGGAGACCTGAATAGGAGTCTTATGGAACTTAGAGGCTTTTAGGTTTTAAATCCATTTCCCATTAAGGTTCTGCCACACTAAAAATCCAAAGGTCCGACAGAGCTTCATATTACAATTTTACGAAGGTAAGTTTAATACTCAATATTATCTTAATTTCTTTATTTTCCCTTTCTTTTTTCTTTTTCTTCACTTATTCTTTCAAATAAGTGTTTGTTAAGGGACTAGCAAAGGTAAAATATAGGGGGATGATGAATCTGCATTTCATCATCTTTATTCATTTATTTTGGATTAAAATCCCTTATAAAATGCATGTATATTACACTAACTCCATATTCTTACTAACTTGCATTTGTGTGTAAGTATTGTACACTTCTTAGCATTTTAACCTAAAATAAATAAAGAAAGAAAGAAAGGAAAAATAAAGGAAAAAAGAAGATTGTATATATGTAATAGATACAGGCTGACCTGAACCCTGAGAGAAGGTCGAGACTTGACATGATCGACTAGGAATAAAGTAGGGGGATATAGGATCTTTATTCAGAAAATCCAAAAAAATTGTGTGTTGTGCATATTGTATACTTAACTATTTTATTTGTACATAACCTCAAATAAAATTATTTTCAAAACAAAAGTTGTAAATAAAAATGTTTTCTAATTAATAAAAATAATTGCACAATCAAATCATGTACAAAATAAAAGCAACCACACTTGGAAAAAGCCACTAAGCAATAATTGAAAGACCAATTCCGGCTCCATATGAACTCAAATTGAACCAAACTTACTTCCATTGTATTCTAAATTAATTTATCTTTAAAGTGGTTGTGATTTCATAATATTTGGAGTTACGAGTGAAAAGTTGGTTTTCTGGGATGGTTTGTGCAATTTCACCATTTATTTGTACATATTGTATTTTGTAAATATTTATAAATATTTTTACTAATTATCTAAAACAAAATAAAAAATAAAAAATTTTAAAATAAAAAATATTTCCCTATTTAACTATGTAAATAATGTACTATATGTATACAGTTTATGTATATAGTTAATTTTCTTAACTAACTGCTACAAAAAAATAAAAAAATTAACATTTATTTTGAAATAAATAAAGTGACGAAAATATGAAAAAATAGTTAATTTTTGTAAATAACTTTAGCACTTATCTTTTTAATTTATCTCATTTCAATTTTGTTTTCTCTTTTATCTCTTATCTTCATTCAAAATTTCAAAAATTCAAACTCCATTATCTTTCTATTTATATGGCTCCTTCTCCCTCATTCCAACTTGATCAATCTTTGGTGAGAGGATCCTGATCTCTGAGAGTCTTCTTTTCGCAAAAGGGTGCCTAGCCTCTGAGCCGTCCGGTGACAGCGAGTCGGCATTCATCGAGGTGATCAAGGTCTTTTCTGCTCCTAAGGTGAGAACCATTTTCACTTATTTTATCCTAGATTAATAGTAGTTTTATTTTCTCATATTTTTTCCTTCATTATCATTTTTTTTATCTAGATCTTAAAATCCATCACGGTTTGATCTGTCACCGACTCGATTTTTCATCTCACTTTCTCGATCTCTACACGTTCTTTTCTACCTCGCACGATCTGTCAACTCCGACCACGCACGATGGCTGGAGAGTCAGATCCATTCCTCATTTTTTACCGGATCCCCATTCATGTGTTCCATTTTGATTTTGCGGATCGAGTCATCATGCTTGCATCCTCATTTGTTTATAAATAAAAAACAAAAAAATATATTTGTTTTCTTTCTCTTTAACATTTGTTTTGCAGAATCATCTTAAAAAAATAAAAAACAAATAAAAAACAAATTTTCTATTTTTTGTTTTTAATTTATCTATTTTGGATTTACAAAAAAATAAAAAAGTTTTTTTTTCTGATTACTGTTTATAATTGAATATAAAAAATTAAAAAAAAGACTTCCAGCGACCGCTGCTGCCATCCCCGCGCCAACGTCTCCATCATCTGGGGAGAGCGCCCCCCGACCGATCGCCAGACCTCAGCGGAAGCCACATCCACCACGGGGACCTAGCACCACCACCTGCCACCATCCTCGCACCGCCACCAGCCCGCGTTGGTCCGCACTGCGGCTGCTTCTACGCGAACCCGCGAAGGCCTGGCCGAAGGCCCCCCAATCGCCTGCTCGTGAGCGCCACCCGTCCAGGCCGCCTCTCCCAACCGATCATGCCTCCCACACTGTCGCCAGTCCACGTGAGGCACACGCCGACACGTCTCCAGTCCGCGCGAGCCACTGTATCCGCGGCAGCGCCTCTTGTAGCATCGCCTCCCGCGCCGACCGATTCCTGATCTAAAGGGGCGGCTGCCTCCTCCAATCCCCTTTGGCTGCATGAAGACGAAAGGGACATAAACACTAGGTTTTTAATTAAATTTTGGGCAAATATCATAAAAGCCCCTAGATGTTCTACATATTGCAAAGAAGACCACCGGAGCATCACCTGCATTACCCCTTCTGCACTATATAAATTGCATATTTCTCCTGAAACTTTATTTATGTTTTGATGAATAAACATTGAATATTTGCAGTTTAATCCCTGACTTCCAGAACTTGACTTTGCTTGCTTTTCATATTGAAATAAATGTTTTCTTTGGTCAATAAATCTCCCAAAAATCATACTATGCTTCTGATGTACTTATGTTTTTAAATTTCTCATTGCATTTTAAATTCATTTATTATTATTAAAAAATAAAAAATAGTGTCTAAATTCATAAAAATTTGAATATTGCTATAAAAATTCCAAAAAATTAGATTAATTTCCTTTCGTTGTCTTTTAACTTCTACCCAAATTTCACGCATTAATTCTTTTCAAACCCAAAAAAAATGAAAAACATAAAAAATCTTATAAAAATAATAGAAAATTATACACGAATCCAAAAATCGTGATTCCATATCATGTTTGTAGATATTTGCATATATTTCATCATAAAAATAATTTCCAAGAGTTTTGGGCACTTAAAATATTTTAAAATTGCAAATTACTCCTGGTTGTGCATTGTTTCTCATTTTTGCCAATGTTTGATTTTTAGAAAAATACAAAAACATCTGAAAGTTCTACAAAAATTTCCAAAAATATTTCAAAGTCTTTAAAACCCAAAAATATTTTTTTTGATTTTTTCTGATCATTTTTTATATAATTGAAAAATACAAAAAGAGTTTGGTGTGCATACTTCTTATCTTGTGCATATTGTTCTTTATTTGAAATTAAAAAAAATTGCAAAATTAAAATCACTAAAAATTTGAAAAACAGAAAATAAAAAATTAAAAAAATTAAAAAATTAATAAGATAAAAATTTCACAAAAATCGAGGATAGTTTGCCTTTGAGATTCATGTTTTTTCTCTTAATTGTTTTTCGTTGATTAATTGATTAACCCTCGGGAATTGTAGCCTCCCTGAGTTCGATCCTGTCCGCTATACATGTAAATAAGTAGCAAAAATTTCTCTTGCTCTACATTATTTTCTGCAATTATTATGTAGCGAGAGAAGAAACAAATATAAAAAAAATTATTTGTTTATCGTGGGATTTTTTGGGGATAATAACGACGACTTGATATTCATTAATAATAACCGATCCTCGAAGATCCCACCTCAACAAGTACCCACTTCTTGGAGAGTCTGTGTGGACTACAAACGATTGAATTAGGCCACCAAGAAGGATCTTTTCCCACTACTATTTATTGATCAGATTATAGAGAGGTTAGCTGGGAAGAGTCATTACTGTTTTCTTGATGGGTACTCAGGGTACAATAAGGTGGCAATAACGCCTGGAAACCAGGAGAAAACGACGTTCACCTGTCCATTTGGAACATTTGCTTTTAGATGGATGCCCTTTGGTCAATGTAATGCCCTGGCTACATTCCAAAGATGCGTGCTTTCCATCTTCTCAGACATGGTAGGCGAATGTTTTGAGGTCTTCATGGATGACTTTTTGGTCTACGACGATGGGTTCGATGCTTGTCTTGCTTGCCTAGATCGAGTACTTAAGCGTTATATCGAGGTCAACCTTATCTTATCTTGGGAGAAGAGTCATTTCATGATGACTCAAGGGACGGTCCTTGGTCACATCATCTCCAACAAGGGTATGGTGGTTGATCCGGCTAAGGTGGATATCATCAAGAAGCTCACTCCAACGTCTAATTTGAGATAGTTGTGGTCTTTTCTGGAGCATGTCGGTTTCTACCAACAGTTCATACATGACTTTAGTTGAAATGCCCGACTGCTTACTGATCTGCTGACAAAATACACTGAGCTCCTTGTAGATGATAAGTGTCTTTCGTCGTTTAAGACTCTTAAGGGATTAGTTGTGCAGCCTCATGTCCTTCAGCCACCCGATTGGTCTCTCCCATTCGAGATCATGATGGATGCTTCTGATTTTTCCGTAGGGGCTGTGCTTGGATAGAGGAAGGATGGATTGCCATTTGCCATTCACTACGCTAGCCGGACTTTGGATGTCGCTCAACAGAACTATATAGTGATTGAGAAGGAGAAGCTATCCGTAGTTTTTTGCTCTGGATAAGTTTCGATCTTATATTATGGGATCTAGAGTGACTATCTATACCTATCACACCGCCATCCGATACCTCATGGCAAAGAAGGATGCCAAAGCTAGATTGACTAGGTGGATCCTTCTACTCTAGGAGTTTGATATAGAGATTAAGAATAAACATGGAGTTAAGAATGTGGTGGTGGATCACCTCTCCAGATTAGAGAACCTTGAGGATTCTGACGAGACCACACCTATTATAGAGACATTCCTAGACGAGGCGATTCTTGGTATCACCTCGCTTCCATGGTACGCTGACATTGTGAACTATCTTATTGCCAAGAAAGTTCCATAAGGTTGTCCCAAGAAGCCACTCGAGACCTTCCTCGCGAAGGCTAAGTCATTGGGAGGATCCCACCTTTACCACGAAGGGAGGGACATCATATGGCATTGGTGTATTCCTTAGGAGGAGCACCATAGCTTCCTCACCTATTGCTACAAGCTTGAGGCAGGAGACATCACTCTAGGAGACGGACATCGGAGAAAGTTCTCCAATCCAGCCTTTGGTGGCCTACCCTCTTCAAGGATTCAGACGAATTCATGAAGAGATATACTGATTGTCAGAGGATGGGCACTTATGGACAGAGAGATATGATGTCGATGCAACCCATTCACTTCTGTGAGGTTTTTGATGCATGCGGCATCGATTTCAAGGGTCCATTCCCTAAAAGTTAGGGATTTGAGTACATTCTTCTTGTTGTAGAGTATGTCAGTTGTTGGGTTGAGGCCATCCCCGCCCGAGCCACAGATGCAAAGGTTGTTTGCAAATTTTTGAGGAAGAATATCATTTCACAGTTCGGGGTACCGAGTGTCTTGATTTTGGACGGGGGGACTCATTTTATCAATGATAAGGTAAGGATCCTTGCTAACAAGTTCAACATTGACCATAGAGTTGCCACTCCATATCACTCATAGACTAATAGTCTTGCTGAGGTTTCAAATAGGGAGGTTAAGACTATTTTGCAGAAGGTTGTCCACCCAGATCGAAAGGATTGGTCACAGCTTTTGGACTCGATCTTGTGGGCCTATCAGACTTCCTTCAAGACACCTTTGGTCACATCTCCCTTTCGACTCGTTTATGGAAATCCATGCCACTTACCCGTAGAGATTAAGCATAAGTCACTTTGGGCAGTTACTAAGATACTATTGGATTCTGAGATTGTAGGAGACCAGAATTGGTAGCACTGGAGGAGTTGAGAGACAGAACCTTCTCAAGTAGCCTACAGTATAAGGACGGAGTGAAGACATGGCATGATTCTCACATCAGCCATAAATAGTTTGAGCCCTATAAGAGAGTATGGCTATTTGACGCTAGGTTGAGATTATTTCCAGGGAAATTACAGAGTAAATGGAAGGGACCATACTTGGTCAGGAAGATGCACGACAATGGCAGCATTGATATATCTAAATTGTCTTCTGATTCCACCTTTCGAGTCAGCGGTCAATGCCTGAAGTCATATCTTGATCATGATTCGCTAATCATCGACGTTGACCCTATTCATTTTGTATGAGATGTGATCTTTGACTCACATCACCTGTATCTCATACTTGATTCTCACTTCTTCCCCGCAGCTGCATAGATCCATATTGTCTATATCACTCATTCTTTTAGTTTAATACCCCGGATCCATCTTATGATTTTGCTATACTTAGTATGTACTTGATCCTAAGTATATAGGGATGTTAGACTTGTAATTTTCCATTTTCTCAATTACCTCTATTGTTGTTGCCTATACTCAGGGATATTTCACCCTAAGTATAGGGTAGGTAATATCAGTACATTCTATTCCTCGGTTTTCCTTTGTGTGTACAACCTTCTACACTTAGGATTAATTGATCCTAAGTATAGGGGGATCACCGACTTCTATTGATTTTAGTCTTTCATTCTATAGAGTCGTTGTAGTATAGCATTCTTTTCACTTCCCCATAGTCATCACGAGTTATGTCTTCCTCCATCGCTCGATGATCACTTTGAGGACATCGTTCAAGCTAAGTATAGGGGGGTGTCATATATATTGTATATATACTTTGGTCATAACTCGTACTTTGTGTGTTAATAACATGGCCAATATTTATAAAATAGGAATAAAAAAGCTTTGAAAACATTTTCAAAAATCTTTTCAAAAATTATTTTTGTACAAATTTTGTAAAAATGTTTGTAAACTTTTTTTGTTTTCAAAATTATTTTCTGTATAAAAAATTAGGTATAGTGTACAAAATTTTTGAAAACTATGTGAAAATAAAAGTTTGCAAAAACATGTTGTAAATTTAGTTTTGAAAAATATTGTGAAAACTATTTTGCAAAATTATTTTGCCACATAAATCTGGGGTATAAAAACTACTTGTATATATTAAAACCAGAATCTACCCCCTAAGTTCTTTGTATATAAGTATCGTGCAAAATAAATCCATTTTCTACATAAACCTGTAACATAAACTCTTTTGTAAATATATATGTATATATCTTAGTAAAAATCTTTCCTTATTTTTTCAAAATCTTTAAAAATTTGAAAATTCAAAATCTATAAAAATTTGCATAGCCTGAAAATTTTCCACCAAAAAGAGTTTTTGTAAATATTCGCATCATGGTTGACATTTAAACTAGTTTGGAATTAAATTGAAAAATGGAGCTTGGTTAAGACCTTAATCCACTTAACTTCAGAGGAACTTTATAGGACTTGGGGTTATGATTTTTCAGGTCCTTAGAAACTTAATTCTTTGAGTCCACTAGGCTATGTTCACATGTCATCTTGATGAACCTAAGTAGAACAATTAACAATGCATGCATAACTCTCAGAGACAATGGCTTCACTTGGACACGCACCTTATACATAGCTCAACATAGATGAGGTGGTGAGGAGGTAGAATCCTTGGGCTTGGAGTAGCATAGGAGGGTAGTACAGCTAGCCGGAACCTCCCATCCTCCTCTAGGGAGGGATGCGCACCTCAACTTGGTCTTGTAGCATTGAGGTCTAACGATAAGAGAGTGCAGGTTGCAATAATACTTCGAAAGAGGGATAATCTACTATCTCAAGAAGAAAAACTCCTTATGTATATGCTACACCTTGTAGATATGATGTATATATGCAAAAAAAGTGCAAAAATGCAAAAAATCCAAAAAGGGGGCATTCCTGATTGAAAATAAAATGCATACCGGAGTGTTATAGTGAATAAGCAAAGTTTATGAATCCCACTATCTCATCTCAAGGAAGCTTGCAGCTGGAGACTTAACTACACTGATTAAGCTCCAAGAGACACGTGGCTACACTGGTCACAGTCTATTCTCTTCTTTCCCCTCTTCTTGAGCTGGTTGTACTTGAACTTAGAAGGGAATACCCTGCTCCTCGAGGAAAGAGTTGTTAGACTAGGGGATTAGAGTTACCTTGTTGAGGGAGGCTATTTCTTTACCATTTTTGAGCTGGGGAGCTACACATCACGTATACAGTACAAGAAAAGATTCATAGTCATTAGAGTTTGCATATGTAGACTTGTTCTGACCTAGTTGTGGAACTTGAAGAATGTTGAGTTTTAACCCTACTTCCAATAAGGTTCTGTCAAACTAATATTCCAAAGGTCTGACTGAGCTCCATACTCTAATTTAATTAAGACAAGCTTAATAATCAAATTTGATGTTTTCTTTTTCTTTTCTTTCTATTTTCACTTCTTTTTCAAATAAGTGTTTGCTAAGGGACTAGCAAAGGTAAAGTATATGGGGACGATGAATCTATGATTCTCATTCTTTATTCTTTTATTTTAGCTTCATCTTTTAGCAAAAACATATATAAATAAGTGTAAATACAATAAATTAACATTGTATATGTTCTTGTTAATATCACATAATTAACACATATTTTCCAAAATTAAAAGAATAAAGAGAAAAGAAAAATAAGGAAGGATGTAATTATGAAATAAATACAGACTGACCCAAACCCTGAGAGAAGGTCAATAAATGACCTGATCGACAAGGAAGAAAGTAGAGGGAGATAAGGTCCTTGTATAGCCACTCATTACTTATACCTATAAATAATTATATTTAAGGTATACTTTGTATATATTATATTTTTAATATTTTTGTACATACCCTTAATAATAAAATAAAAATAAAAAAAAACACAAAATAAAACAAAAATAAAATCCAAAGCTCATTGTACAAAAGACACATGTAGGTATATTGTATAGAATATCTATTTAATTAATATATTTACTTACTCCATAAAAATCAAATAGAAATCATTTTATAACCCTTAATTTATTTTGTAAATAAATAAAATATAAAACAAACATATTTTTATAAAAACAATAAAACAAAAATACATGTAAATAATATATAAGTATATTATACTTATACATACTACATTATAATGTATATACCTATTTGTTATAAAAATGATAAAAAATTACTAGAAAAATAGTTTGGAAAATAATAAGAATTTTTATTTTATTTATTTTTATTTTGAAATCATTTGTTATTTTTTATTCAATTTTCTTTCATTTTGTAAATTCCTAATTTTTGATTCGTCCACGTAGGATTGTTGACCGCGGTCAACCTCCTACCTCAGCTGACCCGACCCGACTCCCCCTTCGTCGGACCTGATTTCTCGGAATTTTCCTGGTTGGGTCTGATCTCCATCCGTCATGATTCTTGTGCTCGATCACTCTCTTAGGATCCGTGATCCTGGCGGATCCCTAAGCGCAACCGAATCACCTTAGGGTTTCGAGCACCCCTCCGATCTTTCTAGAACCCTGAGCACCCCTATAAAGATTCTCATCGGCCTCTTGAGCTCGGTATCTTGTGCCTCGTGCCACCTTCCTCCTAGCCACCTCCAGGAGAGTGACATGCTTCTGCAGGACCCCTTCGGAGGTCGATTTGGTTATTGTTTGGCCGCAGCTCGCTCATGGTCGGAGCCCTCCGCTGCGATTAGCTTCTTCTGCCACCCACAACAGAATCGAGGCCATAACCCCGTTGTTCATCTCCGCCTTGTCTAGTTGATCACAGTAGCACACCCAGGTACTTCTCATTTCGCTCGCACATCCATTTCACTTCGATTTGGTTCATCACAACCGCCACAATTCCTCAGCTTCGGCCATCGGGACGGAGCCCCATTTCTCACTTTTTGCTGCATCGATTTGCACATGACTCCACCTCCCATCTTCCCTCGAGACCTGACCCCCTAGACTCGATAGATCGATCGAGATTAAGATCTAACCTCCATCCCCCATGTACGCTGGAAGTCCAACTCGTTCCACCATCATTTCTCTTCACTATTCCATGCAATAACCACACTGGAGCAACACCTCCGAGTCCGACTACTCTTTGCAGGTACATGTACGTGCAAGGGGACCTAACCGGACCTCCCACTGCTTAGGAGGAGTAGTTATAGGTAGGTGAGCACCATCACGCCCATCCGATCGTCCACCACCTCATCAGACTCTTCCAGTCGATGCAGAGCACCCTTCCGAATGTGTTGGGCCTTTTGGAGCATCGATCAGACCAACAGAGCGCCACCTA
The DNA here is from genome assembly GCA_037367405.1 of Ottelia alismoides. Classification (NCBI taxonomy): domain Eukaryota; kingdom Viridiplantae; phylum Streptophyta; class Magnoliopsida; order Alismatales; family Hydrocharitaceae; genus Ottelia; species Ottelia alismoides. Next base: position 173,797 of record JAZKJV010001365.1, on the reverse strand, counting down.
TCCCTAATCAAAGTCTCCCAGCCTTCGATTCTTACAGCATCCCCTATTACTGTCGGATTACCAATCCTCTACTAGATTTGACCCAAACAGTTATCTCATGCCCAACTAATAAAGGTTGGATCTAATCCTCACCACATCTGAGCCGCACACCATCAACATCATTGTCAACCATCAAATCCGTACTGGCGTAGCAGATCAGAGCTACACGTCCCCGACAGCACCAGAATAGTCAAATCCTATTCCAGGGGATTATCATAGCCGTTAGAGCCCCTATGCGTAACTCACATGCCATCATGGGTATATTCCCACTATACCCTGCATATCTTTTTATTTCACTTTAGTCCAGTAAATAAAATTTGTAGTTGAGAACTTTTGCAGTTAGACCCTTGTAGTTTTTATATTTGAACTTTAGTCTAATTGAGTTGTAGTCATGTGCGCCTGTAAGCGTTTCTTGGTGTTTTTGCAAGTTTTCTCCTAGACTTTTCATCTGTTACTGAATGAATATTATATTTTGAGAAATTGCATGTATACCCTTGTTAGCCTGGTTCGCGTGATGCTCACATTTTATATGGAAAAATTACATAACAGCCCCTTATAGCTTTTGATTTTGTTATTCTAGGGGCCCACAAACTGAAAGTAATTACAAATAGGTCCCTCTACACTATTTTTTATTACTTGTCTTTTATTTATTGCAATAATTATTAAATTGACTCCAAAAATTGGTTAAAAATTTCATGAAGTCCCTGATTATTTGTTTTATTTATGGTAATTTTTGCTTGTTGAATTTCATTTGTTTTCTATTATTAAAAATTCATAAATCCCTAAAAAGTGTCATGTTTGCCTTTGAAAAATCATAAAAATTTGAAAACAAATTGGAGTAGTTGTCTTTTATTACCTTTAAACTCCAGTATTATTTCTGTTCAAAAATACCTTAGAAAAACCTAAAAATGTGCAAAACACTTGAAAACTTATAAAAATTATATAAAATCATAAAAATCCAAAAATAGTGATTTTAGCCTCTATTTGTAGATATTTGCTTATATTTTCTCATAAAAATTACTTCTAGTAGTTTTGGGCACTTTATTTATTTTTAATTTGCAAATTACTCTTGGTTGTTCAGTGTTTGTCCATTTTATCACTGTTTGATTATTAGAAAATCATAAAAATATTTGAAATATATATAAAAATTACCAAAAATATTTTAAAACATATAAAATTCAAAATATTTTAGTTGCAATTTTCTGAGTATTTTTAACCCTTTTTAAAAATACAATTTGAGTGTTTGTGTGTGTGTTGTGCTTGTTTCTTTATTGAAAAACTAAAATATTAAAAACTAAAAACCACTAAAAATAAGAAAAATCTTTTGAAATAGATTACTTAGCTCTTAGTTGTGCTCCTTGTGTTCGACCATGGTCGCTATACTAGGTAAATAAAAGCAGCAAACTGCTCACATTCATTGTTTGATTTTTTAAGTAGTTTATTTTCTCGATTGGTTACCTGATTGATTAGGGTCACACCGACATTGATTAATTGATAAATTAACCCTAGTTGTTTGGGCAGTTGTTAGTGCCTGAAATATAATGAGGTAAAAAAGCTACTATCTTTAAAGGAACAATGAATCATGACTAGCCCTTCGGGGTCTAGACTAGGAATCCAATACTTTCTTATGCATGGCCCAATACTTTGGTGGAAAAGTTGATAATTTTGAGAATAATATATCAAAATTATTTTTTGCTATCGTTATATAGATGTAATTATGAATTTGATTTGTCTAGACTAAGTGTTAGGTGGCCAAATGGTTATATCGTTAGACCAACTTGATTGGAGGAGTCATCGCCTACCCAACCCAAACCCAGTGATGTCCCATTTGGTTCTTACTATCCTCAACCTAGAATCCTATTTTAAACAACTCTACTGCTAGGTTCCTCCCTCTATACCTTAGTACAACCAAACCATAGCATCTACTTTGGCATGTCATTCATTCATCAACAATAGGAGATGTATTAATGGTTTGAGGAAGATAGGAATTCAAGGAAAAGTTTTGAAGACCAAGTATCTTAAAATCTCTTTTCAACTAAGGAAACACAACGACTATTTCAACTTAAGTGGTACTCAAGCAGGATCTTTGAAGTAACATTATCCTGAAGACCCTCATTTCCTTATCTCGAAAGACCCATGATGCATGGTACCACTTTACGACTACCACCACTACTCCACTACCGATAAGTCTCCATATTATCACCTTTATTCTTTCATTTGGCCTTAAATCCCTAGCCAAATGCTTCTATATATAATTAATTTGTCAAAATAAACACTCAATAATTCATATTAAATACTATATAAATAACTGTATAATATATTGTATTTAATCCTAAAATAAAAGAATAAAAGAAGAAAAGAAAAAGGATGAAGTGTCAAAGACACTGAGTGACCCTAGTCCTCGAGACCCCGTCATCATGATGACTTGGTTGACAAGGAATAAAATAGGGGGAGATAGGGCGACCAATTATACCGACAATACAGCTCAAAAACCCTAATTCTATAGGCAATAATTACACTTTGGGAGCTATTTTATTTTATTAGTTTTAGACCTCAATCAATAAACCCTCATATAAATATTGTACATAAAAATATAAAGAAAAATATATAATTTATTTCGCTTAAAAATAACGCACAGTGTGACCGAGACACACAAAATAAAAAGCCACAAAGAAAACTATGAAGACTTGTATCTTTTCCATACAAACTCAAGATTCACGAAACTCACCTTTATTGTTCATAAAATAAAACTATCTATTTAATGAAGGTGGTTTCATTCAATTTGGAGTTAAGATGAAAAAGTTAGGTTTTGGGCCCTCATTGTGCAATATACTTGTATAAAATATTCATTACATTTATTACTTTTTTTTACTTTCTTATATTTTTATAAAATTGTAAATATTATTTAATATATATATACATAATAAAATTAAAATAAAACCACTAAATGTGTTAAAATAAATAATGTACTTAATATATAAGTAAACATACTTATAAAGTACCTATGTAATAATTATACGTAGGTATTTAAGTGCACAAATAAAGTCAAGAAAATAAAATATAAATACCTAAATATGTATTTAAATAAATCATAAATATACAAAGTATCTATATATATCATAATAAAATATAAAATACAAAATAAAATTAAAATACATAAAATACATGTATATTTACTTATATATACACATGTAAATATTAACATACAATAAATTAACCTGTAAAAATAAATAAAAATCATAATTAAATACTAGATAAAATTACAAGTATTTTTCATGTTTTGACAAAAAATTAATTAAATCATTTAATATTTATTTATTGATTTTATAAGAGATTTACAGATCCCATTTTTCTAGTTGGTCCACATGGACCAACTAGAGGCCTTCGTTTGTTGACTGGCATGTCAACTGTACAACTCCCCCACCTCCTTGTCTGATCACATGGATCCCCGACTTCTCCATTTTTCCATGACTGCTCCACGCCTCTATTTCTCTCGAGACTTCCCTTTTTTACAGTCCTATGACCTTTCACCCTCGCCCATGCCTTAGCCTCCACAAACCATTGTCCTTGATCTTCCAATCTTCTCCGCCTTTTTTCCCCTCGTTAGCCTATAAATAAACCAATCTAGTGACCTTTCCTATTTTGATCCCACTACCACCGTTGTAACCCCAGTTGGACATTCCCGTTGAGCTCTTGGGGAAAGCAGGAATAGCCCCAACACTTCTTGGTGTAGAGAAAGTGGTGGAGGGTGCGATCCAAGTTCACCGAAGTTTGTCTCCGACGAGCTTCTTTTGCTCCGAGCTCCAGGGCTCGTTGAGCTACTAGGTAACCATCTCTTTCTTGCATTTAGTTTCTTGTCTCAGTTTACGTATCAATTTAATCAATTAGTCGTAGATTTAGTGTAATTTGCAAAATCAAAATTGTCGGAGCCTTAAGCTCCGACCCAAAATACATCGTGCTCCATGCATATGTCGCCTTCCTTCTGCCCTCATTTTCTTACCCTTACATTGTTATGCATTTCTCCTATGTTTTACCCTTGGATCGTGCCTGGATCTGAGTCACCAAACTCCACCTCACCCACCCTCGTTGAAGTCCCACTGCCCCATCAGCCTCCTGCACTTTCAGCTTCAGTAGAGGGCCGACGAGATAGCCCTCAGCCCCATTAACATTTTGGTGCAGATCCGTGAACGAGAATGCTGGAGCACCATCCCAACATTAGAACAAGAGCTCGAGGGAAACATTTGACCGACCTTCTGGGTAAGGAGTCTGATTTTATGGTCCATTATCGGAACCTCCAATCCTTCAGTCTGTTGAATTAAATCGCACATTTTCCTGTCCTCCAGCCACCCGACTGGTCTCTACCCTCTGAAATCATGACGGATGCCTCAGATTTCGCAATTGGTGTTGTGCTTGGACCAAGATGAGATGGGTTGTCATTTGCAATTCATTATGCTAGAAGAACCTTAGAGAAGGCCCAGAAGGACTACACAATGACAGAGAAAGAGTTGCTAGCTGTAGAGTTTGCCTTAGATAAGTTCGTATCACACCTCATATACAAACCACTCTACCATCAAGTATCTACATAGCAACAAGTATGCCAAGCCTCGTCTAATTTGATGGATTCTCCTCCTTCAGGAATTTGACTTGGAAATCCGTGATAAACCTGACATCAAAAATGAAGTGGAAAATCATCTTTTCATAATCATCGAAGTTGAGACTCTTGACCATAATTCCATTCCTATTACCGAAACCTTTCCAGATGAGACAATTCTATATATCACCTCAATCCCCTGCTTTGTAGATATAGTCAACTACCTTGCCTCCAAGAAAAATCTATCATCAAGATTGATAAATTCTTGTCAGAAATCCATTTTTACCAGTGAGAGGATCCACATTTATTCTGTGAGGGAGAAGATTACATCTGTAGGAAGTGTATACCTCAGGAGGAGATCAAAGGTATCCTAGACCATTGTCACAATCTTGAAGTCGGTGGACACCATTCTGGAAAGGGAATGACAACGAAAGTACTCCAATGTGACCTATGGTGGCCAACTCTATTCAAGGTCGTTGCTGACTATGTAAAGAAATGTACAGACTGTCAGAGAATGGCCGGAAACATCAGTATGAGAGACATAATGTATCTGAAATACATTCAGATCTCAGATGTCTTCGACACATGGGGCATTGATTTTATGGGTCCATTCCGTAACAATTGGGTCTTTGAATACATCCTACTAGATGTCGACTATGTAAGCAGATGGGTGGAGGCAATCCCTGCTCGAACCGTAGATAGACGCATCGTCTATCGATTTTTGAAAGACAACATCATCTCATGGTTTGGGATTCCCAAGATTCTCATATCTGATGGGGGAACCATTTCATAAACATAGATGTCAGGAAGTTGACCAAAGAATACGACGTCGAACATCGTGTTGCTACACCGTACCACCCTCAATCCAATAGCTTAGCTGAATGCTCAAACAGGGAGAACAAGACAATACTGCAGGAGCTTTTACGACCAGACAGAAAGAATTGGCCACTGTTGCTTGATTCTGTTCTTTGGGCCTACCGTACATCATACAAGTCTCCTCTCGACATGTCTCCCTACCGCCTTGTTTATGGCAAGCCTTGTCACCTGCCCATGGAGTTAATTCATAAATCACTATGGGAATTGAATATGTGCAACTTGGATTCTGAGAAAGCGAGCAAGAACAAAAAGTTGATCTGAACCGTTTGCTAGAGTTCTGAGACTACACATATGACAATAACATGATGTATAAGGAGAAAGTCAAGAAATGGCATAATAAACACATCCGCGGAAAGAGTTTCGAGCCTGGACATAAGGTGTGGTTGTTCGATGTGAAGTTGAACATCTTTCCAGGAAAAGTGAAGAGCAAATGTACTGGGCCATTCATAATGAAAACTGTGCGTGACAACGCAAGCTTACTGATATTTAAATTGTCACTTGATGCACAACCATTTGTAGTCAACATACAGTTGATGAAGCTATATCTAGAGCACGATACATTCCAGTCCATTGTCATTTCGATTCAAGTTTTTTTTCAAGACGAGCTCACCGAGATAGAAGGATCAGATACTTGAGCTTAAAATCACGAAAAAATGATTTTATGTTCTTCTTTTCCTTTTTTTCCTAATTCTATCGAAAAGATATTCATTCCTTTCATCAATGCTATAATTAGGGCGTACTTTGTCCTTAGTATGGGAGGTGAGCACCTCGAGTTGTTCATTTCTTGATTCCTCACCTATCTTCTCAACTTTTGATATTTTGTTTACACTTAGGTATACTTTACCCTAAGTATAGGGGGAGGCAGGTCAAGCCAATGATTTTGTATATTCCCACATTGACCCTCCTCACTTAGTGTACAATCTGTTATACTTGGGATTATTTGGTCCTAAGTATCGAGGGGACACACAACTTCTCATTCTTTTATAATTTAGTCATTGTAGTATATGATCTTCTATACTTAGTACAAGTTTTGTATTCCTTTTTCTCTTTTATCTATGAGGACATAGCTCAAGCTAAGTATAGGGAGGTCGTATAGATACTGTATATACTTCAGCCATAACACATACTTGCATAATTTCAATAATATGGCTAATTAATAAAATACAGAATAATTATTTGAAAAAACTTATAATAATTGGGACAAAAATATTTTGTAAAATGATTTGAAAAATGGTTGGAAAAATATCTTGAAAAAACTTTTGAAAACTATTTGAAAACCTTTTGCAAAATATTTTCAAACCTTTGTAAAAATCTTTTCTTTGCAAAATTTTCTTTTATTTATTTGAATAAAATGTTTTAAAAATATGTTTGCAAATGATTTGAAAAATAGTTGCAAAAATATTTCGAAATATATATATATAATGTTTGAAAAATCTTTGCAAAATTATTTTCAAAATTTGTAAATGTTTGTAAAAATGTTTGTCAAATTATTTGCAAAAATAATTTTCCAAAATGTTTGTGAAAATGCTTTCAAATGTTTTGAGAACGTGATATAAATAGTTGCTCAAATAAAAGACTTTACAAAGTAGTATAAAATCTATACATAAGTCTTATAGACAACACTAACATTTAACTTGTAAATTCCTTGTGTAAAGTACACCCAATTTCTTGTAAATATAGTGGCACTCCTATGTAAATAGTTGTACATATTCCGTTCACTAACCTTTATTTCAAAAGACCTAAAAATTTCAAAATCCAAAATAAAAAAATTGCAAAATCTTTTCAAACACAAAACTTTTTCAAAAAACCCATAAAAAGTTCAAAATAGAAAATGGCTTCACAAAAATATTTTCTCTTGCATTGTACATAGCATTTGTATTTTTCGGAATGATCATGATAATTGAACAAGTCTGAAATGATGTTTGAAGATTGGAGCTTGGTATGGACCTTGATCCACTTAATTTCAAAGGAACCCATTAAGGACTGGAATTGGGATACTTCAGGTCACCTTGACATAATTCTTTAGGTTCCATAAAACTATGTTCGTGAGTCAATTCATTGTATCTAACTAGAACCCTTCATATCATGCATAAGACTCTTGAGATAGTGGCTTGACTAGAAACACCACACATAACACTTAGCTCAACTCAGATGGATTATTGAAAGATTCAAGAGTCTAAGTTGGGACGATGCTAGGCCATTTCATCAAGAGTGGCTCAGGAACCATTCTTGGGGATTGTTGGAGATAGATTGAGACAATGCTGCGAATGAGGAATGGTCTGTTGGCGCAACTTTTTCTAAGACCCCAAAACATGGGCTGACCAAATGACTCTATATCCGTCGGGGCAGAAACAAGAGTGCAGATGCAATGCAAAGTCAAAGAAAAATCCAAAGAAGAAGCCTACACCAAAAATTCCACAAAAACATAAGCTTCCAGAAAAGCCTGTTTCTTGGTGGAGACTCTGTTACGCTGACTGTGCTTCACAAGAGAGTGATGACTACAATGATCCATTCCCACTTCTTTTCCCATTCTTAGAGCTTCTCCCTATTTCGATTGTAAAGACCAGCAACATCTAACCTTAGAAGGAAATATCTGTCTTCACGAAGATGAGTTACCAGGGAGAAGACTCTTTTATAGTTCAACGATTTTGTTTGGAAAGAGCTGAAAAATTCACACACATAGATCTATCATTTCAAGGTAGCAAGAGTATGTAACTAAGAGGATGGCTCTGACCTGACTGTGAAGAGAACTGGATGATAGGATTATGGAACATAAAGGTTGTTATGTCACACTTCCTAACCTTGATGCGGTTCCCGAACAAACCAAGAATCCAAAGTCTTAACTAAGCTCCAAACTTTGATTTTAATAAGACAAGTTCAAGAGCCGAAAATCGTTCCAAGTTTTTCCTTTTTCTTTTCTTTTTTCATTTTTGCACTTATATGCATACTGAATCTCCATTTCATCACATTTATTCTTTCATTTTGGACATTAAACCCTAGGTATATGGCATTATTTTGCATAAAATAACATCATTATTTACACTGTGAATATTGAACTAAATTTAAATACAAAATAAAAAATAAAGAAAATAAGAAAAGAATGAATACCATAGGCATTGAATGACCCCAAACCCCGAGACCTAGGCATCATGTTTAAGTGTACAAATAACTTCAGAAAAATATAATAAAAATAAATTTATGTTTATCTAAAAAAGTTATAAATATATAAAAAATATATAAAAAAATCTAAAATAGAAAACAAAAATAAAAACCAATATCTATGTAAATATACTTATAAATGTATATACAAAAGTAACATATAATAAATTAACTCAAAAAAATAAAAATCACTATAAAAGACTATATAAAATAATAAATATTTTCCTTATTTTAAGAAAAAAATATTAAAATCATTTACTATTTAATTTATTTTTAGTTTCATTTATGGGTTGTCCTTTAGTGGCCTACGCTGCCCAATGGGGGACTAGCCTTGGGAGACATGTCGGTCAACTGGCCCCCTACACCCTAGCCTTGTCAAAAGCCACTGACCACCCTACTTCCTCTAATTTTCCCCATTAATCCTTGCATCCTTTCATCTTGATTCCTTCTTCAATTTTGTTCGTCGATTACTTATCTTTCACGCACCAATCTTTCCTTGGTCGATGGAACCTTGGTCATCGAGCTAATCCGAGTCAAAGCCTCCTTGTATATATGTTCCTCCTCCACCTCCCTTCGATTTTAGATCCCATTTGGCCCTCGAAATCCCCAATTTTCTTGGCTTCCAAGGTTGGTGGTGACAACAACAACCGTGCCCGAGATTTTGGTGCAGAGGAAGATGTGGTGTATAAGTGATTCGAGCTCACCGACCAAACCTGCCTGAGCTCCACCTAGGCTCCTTCTTCCTTAAGGTTGAGCCCTAGTTCTTAGCTGTTTTTCATTCCCATGGTTAATGGTAGCATTGATTAGCACTTTCATTCCTTTATTTTTGTCTTTTATTTCGTCAAAATACTAAATCGTAGTTCATCTGAGCTCTAGCTCTGGCCATCGTTCCCTTGTGTTTCAACAGTTTTCCGACTCGCCTAACACCTCTATCTCGTACCCCTTTCACTCTCTACGCCCCATGCATCTCCATACCCCTAAATCATCTCCAAATCGACGAATCACTTCTCCAACTCTGTCGCTCGCCGGAGAGCGCCACCCCGATTCCTTCTCGCTCATTTTCCAACCCATTTAACCCCCTAAACCTCTATTTTTGTATGCTTGAGCAAACCTTGCAGGTCTAGATGGTCAACGCCTCTGTTGAGGAGATTTTGACTACCAAGGAGGTCTTAGCTGCTCAAAATCCTCTTCAACCCCCTGAGCTCTATCGTAGAGCTCCGGTCCTTGCCTGAGCCTTTCAGCAGTTGCACGATGCCTCCAGGAAGCTTATGTACCTTTTTGTAGCACCCAAAACTGCTAGAGGAGGGAGCAGTAGCTGATCAAAGCTCGTCAGTGCAACTGTTCAGTAGCCGTCTGATCTACCTCTTGCTCTAGTTCGAATCTCGGCCGTTGGATCAGACTGTGCCCTCACCGTTGGATCCCCTCCTGAGATCTAATCCACGCCATTCAACCATGAAGCAGTATTGACCATTGAGGGGTCGACACATGTATAAGTGACAAAATCAAAGATGCCCTCCCGCTCGCTTTTAGGGGTAATTTTGCAACACATACCCATGATTTGTGTATTTTCTATTTAATCCAAGAAATTTTATCTACATTTGCAAAAGTTTTGTAAAATTTACATTTTGAACTCTAGGTTTCTACTAATTGCACTCAGGTCCCTCGTCACGTCTCCTCACGTACGCATATACGTAAGGGGGTAGGCATTTTGCAAGGGACCTCCTACGGGTTTTGTTAATATTTAGTCTAGAAACTTATTAAGTAAGTTAAAGCTTTATGGTTAATTTGCAAGTCAGCCCTGGACGTTTCTAGAAATTACATTTATGCCCCTATCAATTAATATTAAATATTCTTTGGATTTTTGCACAGAGGCCTTTTATTTTTAATGATGTTTTGGAATGCATGTTTATTTAATTTTAATTGCATTTGGTCCCTACAAGCATATAAATTTTTATTTCTCGTATTTTGCTCATTAGAAATAAAATTTTGCATCAAATATTTGCAGGAAATTATTTTAAATGCTGAGACCTTAATTAAATCAAATATATTTTTGGTAAGGTAATTAAAATTAATTTCCTATATTTAAAATGTAAAAACATTGCATTTATTCCCTGTTTGCATTGAAAAATAAAAAATAGAAAATATTTTGAAAAATTCTAAAAATTAGGTAATATTTCGTACTTTATTTTTGTACTCCAGACTGAAAATCATTAAAAATATCAAAAGAAATTAAAAATTGAAAAACACTAAAAACTTAAAAAAATATTAAAATAACCTAAAAACCCAAAAATATCATTTTCTACTTATGTAGCTTATTTATATTATTTATTAGCTATTAAAAATAGTTTTGGAAATTTTGAGCTATGTAGCTATTTTTAAATTCCAAGATAATTCGGCTTCTATTATTGATCATTGTTTTACCATTTTTATTCAATTAAAAATGCAAAAAATAGCAAAAATTATAAGAAAAATCCCAAAAATAGAGCAAAATATAAAAAGGCAAAAAATATTTCATTTACCTGTTTTGAGCTTACTAGCCTATATTCTTTATATATCTACATTTTCTTATATTATTATTAATACTATTATTATTGTTAAAATACCAAAAAAATATTTTAAAACCTTAAAAATAAAGAGGATTTCCCATTAGGGCATTTTTCTATTTTTATATATACTATATACACTTATATCAGATATAGCTATTATATTATATACATATACCCCTATATACTTATATATACATATCACTTATATATTAAAAATAAAACAAAAAATCAGAAACTATAAAAAGAAAACATAAATTATAAAATTTAAAATAAAACAAAAAATTCATAAATTAAAAATTAAAAGTTAAAAATTATTAAATATTAAAAACTCACAAAAAATAAAAAATCCCTAACATTAATTATTTTTTGCCAATTTGTGTGGTCTATCCCCATTGCTCCTTAGTGGTTCGATCCCTACGTTTGCATACTATATGTATCATTGCGTAGGGTATAATAAATATTAGCTCACTATTATTCATTGATTGAGCATTAATGTGGGTTAATTATTGATGCGTTGAAATTGAGGATATCTAAGAGCCGAGAGAGCGGTCGACACAACAATTTACGGACCCAACTTGTCGGGCACAACTGACCCTCCACCGGATTATAGGATCCCTCCTCAATTTTAGAATTCTTCAGATACCCATGATTTAGATCCTATTAGAGAGACTTTCCTTGACGGGTCAATTTGTGTTTTCGACTTACTCATGTGGTATGCCAACCTGGTAAACTTTCTTGCCTCCAAGAAAGTTCCCCAAGGTAGGACTAGGGGCAGTATTGACCGACTGAAGTTGGACTTGAGGATATATCATTGGAAGGATCCGTTCCTTTTCTTTGAAGGACCATATTGTATTTGGAGAAGGTGCATTCCTCGGGAGGAATACTAGAGTGTTCTTATCCACTGTCATACCCTGGATGTAGGAGCACACCACTCAGAAAAGAGAATCTCTTATAAGGTACTCCAATACAGATTCTTTTGGTCGACCTTTCATGATGCCATTAATTTTGTAAGGTCGTATCTGATTTGTCAAAGAATGGGAGGGACTGTTGAATATAGAGATGAGATGCCCATGCAACATATGATTGTCTGTGATGTATTTGATGCACCCATGATTGATTTTATGGTTCCCGATCCAAACAATAATGGACATGAGTGCATTTTGTTAGCGGTTGATTACTTATCTCGGTGGGCGGAGGCTATCTCAACTCGAATTACAGACAACAAGATTGTCTGTAAGTTTGTGAAAGATCACATTATTTCGAGGTTCGATGTTCCAGTCTTTATTTCAGAAAGGGGTTGCCACTTTGTGAATAGAGACATGAAAAATCTAGCTAAGGCTAATGTTATTTATCACCTTGTGACTAGTCCTTACCACCCACAATTAGCGACATGATAGAGTTGTCAAATCAAGAAGTACTGAGCATTTACAGAAGTTAGTACATCTAATAGGAAGAATTGATCCCAGTTGTTGGACCAAGTTCTGTGGGCCTACAGGACAACCTATAAGACACCGTTGGGCACTTCTTCTTTGATAATGATTTATGGTAAGCCATGACATTTTCCCACGGAATTGATTCACAAGTCTGAGTGGGAAAATAAGAAAATAAATTAGAGTTGTCACCTGGGAAAGTTGTGTAGAGATCTAAAACCTCAATGAGATGATAGAGATCCAAAATTGAACATATGACAACAATATGGTCTATAAGGATAAGGTTAGGAAGCAGCATGACAAGCACATTCGGAGTAAGAACTTTATCATGTGATAAAAGGCGTGGTTGTTCAATGTTAAGTTGAAGGTTTTCCATGGAAAGTTAAAGTCAAAATGGCTGGTTCCCTATTTAGTGAAAGGAATACACAACAATGGTAGGGTTGAGATATCTGATCTCCAAGATGGTGCACATTCTCTCCTAGCGAATGGGCGGTTGTTGAAACACTTTGTTGATATCAACGAATAATTGGTCCACGTTGAGCAGATTTCACTCATGTGAAGTACAAATGTTGATTTAGTTCCAGAGTACTCTACATGAAGTCGCAGCTTGAACATTCATATTCGTACAGATCCAGTAGCTAGCAGATTCACATTTTTTAACTTTTTTTCTCACTAACACATGATCTATTCTAATATTTTAGGGTTTAAATTCTTCCTTCTTTCGAGTACTACTCCTTACTTAGGCTATTTAAAGCCTAAGTACAGGGGAACCTACATCCTACTTGTGTGCATTCCTTTAGGATTCTTTAGTCATCTTCTTGGTCTTTTTCTTTTTATGTTTCTTTTTCACCGTAGACTATTTTCATCCTAAATATAGGGAGATTGAGTCCATGTTCTCTTCGTTGTCCTACTTCTATTCTTTCGTACCCAATATCTTAGTACTTCAATCCTACACCTAGGTTATTTGAATCCTAAGTATATGGGGGTCGTACCGGTTGGTGTACCGGTTCACCTCCTTGTAATGTTCTTCCTCTTTATTCTTAGTACGAGCTATGTCATTCATTTCATTTGGTGTCATGAGGACATAGAACAAGCTAAGTATAGGGTGGTATGCGTATATATTGCACATATACTTTAAGAGCTCGCATTTTCACATGTTTTATGTTATTATTATAGGCAGTGGGTATGTGGGGATTTGAAAATGATTTGTAGGAAATGATTTACAAAATGTTTGGAAAATTATTATATCTATTTGACATGGTTTGTACAAATATTTTACAAATAGTTTTAAAAAAAGCAAAAAAATTTTTGACACCCTATTTTGTATACACTTATAAAATTATTTAAATAAAAAAGGCTTTCAAAAATCAAACAAAAATATTAACTAATAAATTGTTTTATCCCTGACACTTTCACTTTCACATAAGATTTGTGTAGTTTATGATACATGGTTTAGAGTGACACTTGACTCAGAGTTTAACTATTCTTGGTCATTAGGGTTGTAAGACTTAATTATTTGAACTCCTTAGTTTGAAAGATGTACATGATATATTGTGTGTTTAATCTCGTCCTTAAAAGAATATGGCATACACTTCACATGCACAATTACATGAACAATGTGATGAGTTGGAAGTTTCACCTGAGAACCTAGGATGAGAGGTTTGAGTTTGGAAATGATTTTATGATGCTCAAGGATGTGATAAATTAATGAAGGCTTCACGAAACCTGAGTGTTAGCACCTTATCCAGTATGAGAACATGGTTCTTATATCATCTTGATATAAACCTTAGTGCCAGTGTACATAAAACCATTAAAATTATTGACAAGTGTGCGCCAACTTTGGTAAAAGCAGTGTAGCAAGACAAAAAGAAAAAAAAAAGAAAATTTCGTGAAAAGAAGCTCATATACTAGAAATGTTACATCTATAAGAGCTTACTCTTGTGGCGAGCACTCCCAACCTTTTAAGTGTTTACTTGGACCAAAATCTTATATTTTCATGAGTCGGGCTAGCACCATAAAATGGTTCTACATCGTATAGTGATACAAGTATAGGTGTCGAAGGTATAATGGATACTCAAAAGAGACACACCTTGATGCATGCTCAGAAAAACAAGTGCAAACGGCTCAACATTCTCTTGACGGACACACTGGTCAACACCAAAATTATATGTGCGTATTAATAACGCACTCGAGAGATTCCCCGTTCCTATGTGAGGAGATAAGAAATGACACAAATATATATCCTCCATAATTCACCTTTCCATCTATATATTTTGTGACATCCGGATCCAAATAAACTTGAACCCGACCCGATTAGGATCCATTTGATCCGATAAAATGATCGATCAATATTAAGTGATCTAAATCGAACAATAGATCGTAAATCAAAAGTCATTTGGAATCAATCGATCAAAAATCGATTGCATCGTAATGCATTCCATCGAAAAAGCCGCGACACAGAATCGGAAACCGCAAAACAAACCTAGACCACCTAAAAATCGGATTCAACTAAATAATACCAATGAAATCAACCGTTCATCGGTCGGAGGTCATTTGATATTTTAAAATCACAAAATTTAACCCCAAAACAAGACGGTATCTCGAGAATTTTGGGAAGTCATACTTGATCCAAAGTATATGTGTATTATACTCATTTCGATCAGCATTTGGAGATGATCGAAAAAAGATATTGAACATCAGAATCCGAGATTTGAGGTGTGATTACGAATGACTTTGGGAATTTTAAGAAGAATAAATTAAAAAGTTATATATAAAGTATTAATGAGACATCAACAAGATGACATCAGAAAGCAAGCTGATGCCATTTAAAAAAATATAAAAATATATTATTCCACTTATCGTCACCACCCTCTTTCCCCTCTTTTTCTCTACTTCTCTCCAGCGAAAGGGCTATTTTCCTCTATTCTTCTCTCCAGCCGAAGGGAGAAGCCCAACCATCTCTCTAATTGAAGCTTCGCAGTTAGGAGATTCCCCTGGTCAAGGTGCTATGGCACTGACACGGTGTCAAAGAGGCGATATGGGAAACTGAAGCAGATATGCGGGCATGATACCCGCAGCTCTTTTCAGGTAATTGATAAACAAGCATGTTTAATAATATATGTTGAAAGAATATGCCTTGTTCTTCCTTTGAGGTTTTTATAGGTTCAAAAACCCTTTGAGACTTTTATGGCCAGATGAAATCCAAATAAGTTACATAGTGACCTTGACTCGAGTCTCTAAGACAGACTCCCTTTGAGGTTTTTATATTTGTGACATTCATATCTGAATTAACCCGAACCCAACCCGATTAGGGTCCATTTGATTGGATAAAATTATCGATCAATAATAATTTATCCAAATCGATCAATAGGTCGTAAATCAAAAGTTGTTTGGAATCAACCGATAAAACATCGATTGCATCATAATGCATACCATCAAAAACACTGCGACACAAAATCGAAAAGCACAAAGCAAACTGAGACCACCCAAAAATCCGATTCAGTGGAATAAAACCAACGAAATCTAATGTTCATCGATCGGAGGTCATTTGATATTTTAAAATCACAAAATTTATCCGCAAACCAAGATCATATCTCGAGAATTTTGGGAAGTCATACTCGATCCAAAGTATATGAGTATTATACTCATTTCGATCAACATTTGGAGACGGTTGGAACAAGATATTGAACATCATAATCTGAGATTTGAGGTGCGAGTACGAATGAATTTGGGAATTTCAAGATGAATATATTAAAAAGTTATATATAAAGTATTAATGAGACATTAGCGAGCCGGCATCAGCAATTTGACATCAGCTTGCTGATATCATTTAAAAAAATAAAAATATATTGTTCCACTTGTCCTCACCACCCTCTTTCCCTTTTTTCTCTACTTCTCTCCAGCGAAAGGGCTATTTTTCCTCCATTCTTCTCTCCAGCCGAAGGGAGCATCCCAACCATGTCTCTAATTGAAGCCATTTCTTCAATTGGAGTTGCAGCCCAACAACTCTGGAAGAAAGTTGCTACAATCCTCCTGGCATCCACTGTTGGAGAAACCCCTACTAGAGCATGTTTCAAGTACTGGAACTGGTCTCTTGCTGCATAAAAAGTAGCCCAAGATGCTGACTAAGGTCTTGGAGCTTTCATTTCTTTGCAACAGCAAGCAGCCAGAGCTACTGATGTGCCTCCTTCTGCTATAGCTGCTCCTGCATGTTATTCATCTTCAAAAAGTTAGAGATTTTTCAAAGTACAATCCTTTTCCCTTCCTCCTTGCTGCCACACATGTACATTCTAATACCCTATTGGTGGCATAAATGATTGTCCATTCAATAATTCCTAGAAATTCAACTATATGACTTTCTTTTAGTGGAGTTTAGAGTTCTATAGACATTGGATGTTTGATTTTTTGTGGGGTCGGCTACATGAGTTTATTGCATCCCAATAAACCCATTCTGGTCACCCTAAATCATATCCATCTATAGATCTAAATTAAAATACCATGTTCATAATTCTTTGATTTTCTCAATCACTCCCATAACTTGCTCTAATTACCAGTCAATGCTTCTTTACAAAACAAGAATGCTTTCAATTCATAATACTTCTAGAGTAACCTTACTTATTCTCTATTAATGGTTTCTATATTATGCTATTTCTTAGCTGTTAGTATTGATATGAAGATGAGTGATTCATTTAGTATAAACTTATGTAGCATAAAAGCCACATTGGTGTCACTAATCAAGGAAAACACAACACCAAGTGAGTTATTTTCATGTTAGGCTTTAAGTAAAAGGAAGGTGGCTTTTCACAAGAATAATCAATTATTTGTATGGTTTAACAAAAGAGCTCTGCTTGAATGATTGTGCCATACTAGAAATGAAATATTAGCATTCCTGCAATGCCTCTTTCTTCAACTTATACTTATGAATTTATGAAGTTGAGCATGATACACTTGCAGCCATTTATAGCAAGTTATCCCAAATACTTATTTTTTCAATATCAGTTTGTTATAGAACTGAAGGATTTAGTTTGCATAGAATGATTAACCAAATGAATACAGTATTTTAAGACACGATTTTAAAAAATCTTTATGTTTATAACTGTTATTTTAAATAATGATATCCAACTATTGGGATGACCTGAAGTGAGATGAAAATTAGTAATAATAATGTTTTCTTGTGGTTAGCTGCTTAAATTGAGGTTGAGGTTGTGAGAGGATCATAAAATGCTTGATTTATTTAACCACTTGGAAGAAAGAACCATCTTCAAAGTACACAATTCGTAGTATCATTGAAGTAGGTGCATGATAATATTATTAGAACAAAGGAGATATTCTAAACGCAAATAATATGAAATTTGTTACCCTTCTTTTAGGATTCAGCAAATGAACTGAACCATAAAAAACCATCATTCAATAGCAAGCATTAGGGTATCAATATATAGGGGGTCACATACTCTTAAATAAATAATCCCAAGATAATTGAATCAATCTCTAACTTTCTGGGATCATTGAAATCTTCATCAATTAATCATTTAGGTACAGAGTTGTAACAAACTATCTAGATCTGTAAAAGATAGTCATGCAATATATTGAGAAAGGTTTGAGTAGTCAAGCAAGTAAAGAGTGATGGTGAATCAGTAAAGTCTGATGATTATTAGTGCCAGTCATGGTGATCCTTAAACCTAACTGCGTGAGGGTGTGGTGACCCTCAACTGGACGGGAAATAGGAAACTCAGTTAGGGCAGCGGTCGCCTAGTGCACGATTTTAGGATCCCATTCCTTTTTACGGTTTTATATGAGCTCGTAGTGTTTTTATGCCTCGTTGGGATCCCGACATTTGATCGGTTCCACTGACCCTCTATTTTAAGGTACCTAGGCTAGGGGTCCATCGATTTTAGTTTTTTCTTACGATCTCGTTTGTCCGTATCAATCGAGCCAGTTTTGGAGTGCCTCATCCGGAGAGTTTCTCCCACCCGTCTCAGGGGCATAGTTTGGGAGCAGGCCTAGCCTTCTACTGGAATACACTTCCATTTGGGGGGAAAGATAGAATAATCTCTTAGGAGGCTACCTCACCGCTTGAGTTTTGGTTACTGTTCCGCCAATAGATCTTGGCAAGGAGAGGGTTACAGTTGAGTTTGGTTGCAGTTGAGTTTGGCTAGAGTTGAGAGTTGGTTGCAGTTGAGTTGGCTACAGTTGAGCTTGGTATCAAATCATCAATCCTCAATCATAGACAATTCATCTGATCTTAGAACTACTACTAAGACAAGGTAATGGACATGTTGAGAACTTAGTTAGGATGCATTACACTCCACCACATGCTTACGGAAGCATCCCAACTCTAAGGTACTCTTCATGCCTTAGAGTCATTGTGTGAGGTCACATTCAGACCAAGCCCACATACTATCCACTAGAATTGAGAAATTAGATAGAATTAAGAATTAGACCAGAAACTCATTATTCTCACTATCAAGATCCATGCACATGATCTTTAAATAACAAAAGATAATAACATACACACAACTCATTGATTAATATATGAAGTGTATATATGAAAAAATTATGGGGTGTTTGGGTGATCTGGAAATTCATATACAACACAACTTGAAAACCATTTTAGGCCAAGTAGTTTGTTGAACTTAATTTTTCAATACCTATCTACTTGTTTTCTTTTGAAACCACTAAATTACCTGTTATTTTTATATATGATGGATTGTATGCAATAATTATTGACATTCTTTTGTTCCTATCATGCTTGACAGGTAAAGTGCTTGCGTCGCAGTAGCTGGCTGCTGATTCTGAGCATCCGATGTTATACTCGATGGTACATTTGTTGTTGTTGTTTTTGTTCAGATAATGTATAATGCTTTTCTACTCTTCTATATTTTGGGATACATGTATATGATGCAGTCTCTTTTATTACATGTAATATATATATATATATATGCAAATTAATGAAATGTGAATTGGTGATACTTGTTGTCGGCTCTGTGGTTGTTTACATTAAATGTGAATATTATTCTGAAACACGAAAATTTCCCTCAATTTCGGCAACCTAATACGATCTTTAATGAATCCAATGTTGTGAATAATATGTAAATGGGTAACCCGGATCCTGGGGCATCACACATTTTTAGTTTGACAACTAAAGAGACGTCGAATTAAAGCAAGACTAGATTTATTCTCTAATGTCGAGGATTAGGTCTTAAGGAAGATTTTTCAAATGGGTACCTTGAGCAAAACTTTAATTCTACACCGGTATATGTAGCCTACACGTAATGTCATACCTCTTATATTTATGTATATATAGAGAGTCTGAAAATTAGGAAAATTGAGTTCCTTTTGACCAATACTTGGTTCTAAATAGAGTGTAAGTGTCGAATTTAAAATTTGTATCCTAAATGTCAAGTCTTGTATCTCACATGCACAGTTAGGGATTCAACTACTTATTCAGTCTTTATTTGCTGGAGGGCGAGCACAGTTTAAATATAGAGGGGTGATAGATCTCTGATTTATCATCATTATTTTCATTTATTATCCCTCTAGCTTAAACAATTTAATTCAATTAAAATTTAATTAATTCAAATTAGCAACTAACCCTTTATAATTAATTAACCCTAATTATTGTACATAAATAATTTTATTATTGTGTCTATTAATTTATGTGTTTTATTATTATCAAAAATCAAATAAAAATTAGTAAAATAGTGTATATATTTAGTTTAATATTTTTGTAATAAACAATATCAATAAAAATAAAATAAAATAAGTGTTTTTAGTTTATTATAAATACTTGCAAAAATAATATTATGTATATATGATGGATTTAAATCTTGAGTTCTACATGAAAGTTATAGATCTAAAAAAGATATATAACTTTTTAAACACTTTTTTATTTTATATTTCTAACTATTTTATTTTCAATTAATAATATTTTCTTCTTTTTCTAATTTTCTGATTGAGCAACGTGGCTCAGTCTGGTGCTTCCATGTATCCGCTCCTTTATATTCTTCCACGCTCATTTAGGGTCGTCTGATCATTTAATCGGATGGTCGAGATTGCTTCATACCCGCATATGGTCGAGATTGCTTCATACCCACCCTTCTCATGGCCCTATGATCTCCTGATCAGAGTGATCATGTCCTTACACTCGTTCCCAAATCCCGATCGTCTGATGAAGATCATATAGTCTACCTGTTGTCTTCCACCTTCAACTGCCCAGGTCGAAGCGACTCATTGCTTCTCACCTCGCCCTCTTCTCCGATTTCTCTAGCCTTGGACACTTGTCCTCTCATAATGAATCATGCTCCGATCGATAGCCCCAACTCCTGGTATCTATGCCAGCCATCCAATCACCGATTATCCCTTAGCTTCGACGTGGAGCAATGGTTGAAACCACCGCACCACAGCCGTCGAACCACTGGTCCTCACCGTACAATACCCCTTCTCCACCACCGTAACCACCGATCCGCCACTTGTGAGAGTGCCTCCTAGCATGTAACCACAGATCCTCCACTTGCAAGAGTGTCTCCTAACCTCATCCTCCATCAGTGTCAAAGATTTAGAGAGAGAGAGAGACGATAGAGAGGTATCCCAGGCGAGATCCTTGGTGAATTCGCTAAGTTACAACACGTTTGCCTTTGCTACTCGAGCTCAGTTTCTTAGCCAGAAACTCAGAGCGAAGACTAGAGCTCTCAAAGCTCCATTCCAACCATGTGTTCTTCTCAGTTCTTCTCCATCTTCTTCCTTCCACTTCCAGGTAAAGTTTCCGGTCTTTCTTTTCTTCTTTTCTTCTTCGGTTCTCCTTATTTCTGCACACACCACAATCATCTATCCCATCAGCTAATTTGTACCCCACCTTCATCGTGGTTCACCGATCTTCATAAAACTACTGCTCCACTCCACCTACCCTTCGGTCATGGTCTCCACCTCGATTCATCTTCTTCCTCTGCAAGAGGAAGAACCTAAATAGGGATCCACTATTGTTTAGCCCTCTGACCATCTCATTCACTCTAGACCCCCTACCCACGCGTTTTGGCTTCATCAACTAACCCTACAGGTGTTGAAGATCGTCACTAATTGGAGAGATTCACTTAGCTCCGATCTCCTCCTTTTCGCTCTGTTTATCCTGTAGTTATTCAACAGTCCAGATCTCCTCAGAGCTTCCTCGACCAACACGTGTCTTCGTCGGGCCACCAACAACGTGCCTGGACCTGTAGCTACAACGTAGGAGCAAGGAGAAGCAAGAAGGGGCATCGCTGGAGATCCACCTCGCCACCACCGTGCATGGCAAAGCTCGGTCCTTGCGACACAGAATAATTACCACAGATCAATCTGATCCTACATGTCAGGCATCCTCCGAGCCTCTACTTCCTTCCCTCCAGCCTCGGGAGCATGAAGCCAGATCCTAAGTGCCAGAGCGAGCCACATAGATCTGCACCAGGTCCAAGCTTCCACCCCTTCTGAGCCTAAGCGCATGTGATTGCACTCAAGTTCCTTGGAGATTTTACGCTCTGCACCTTGCAGTTTACCTTATTTGTAAAAAATAGCCAAATGCAAGGGGTATCCTATAAAAGCTTAGAGTGATTTTTCTTAATTGCATTTCAATCCATGTAGGTACTCATTTGTAAAACATTAAGTATTTAAATTATATTTTCTTTGAAAAGTACCCCTGACTTGTTCCTTGAATAACTTGAATTATAAAGATCCAAATCTAATGAAATCAGTGTTGTTTTAAAGGTCTTGAGATGCTCTTTAATACGATGGCTTAATTCTTTGACTGACTCTATCTAGTTTACCTTGAAAATTCAGAGAACTTTATGACATTTCGGTTGTTGAGTTGAGCATCATTATATCTTTTTAAAACGATCACTTAAATGCCCTGTTTTGATTGGTATTTTAATGAATCGATAAAGTGATAGATTCTCTTATTAGATAATCATTTGTTTATAATAATCACCACTTGATTGAGCAATAAATTAAATTGTATCATTAAGTTAACGCATAAAATGAACCTTAGATTTTGATCGCTTTATAGCTCTAAATTAAGATCAAGATCTTTAATCTTAATTTGACTTGAACATTAATTGGATATTTAATTGATTAATCAAGATCATACTTGTGCATGATTGTATTGTATTGTGCATTCTAATTTGTGTGTGTTTTCATTATTCTGTCATCTTCATATAATTGCATATAAAATCAACTAAAAATACATGCTTGCATTTTGTTTTGCATTCTTGACTAGATAACAATAACATCTAAAATCAATTGAATTAAACACTTATATTAAATTAGTTAATTGCTTGTGTCCTTAAGTTTGACCTTGTACTTATCCAGGATAAATTAAATCGAATCATCCTCGTGGAGATCTTTCGACTCAATTCTGATAAATTATTTTAAGATCATATTACAACGAATGAATATTAAATTAGCCGTTTAGTGATTCATCAAGCACACATTAACTCAATCTCAATCTGATAATGCCATTGATTCATTTATGCAACTCGGACTTGGACTCAATAATTATTTGAGCCTAACTCACGAGTTCTTGTTGAGTGAATTCGAGTTTGAGCTCGAGATTTACTGACAACTCTAACCATCTAGCATGTAGAATGATTATCGAAGCTAACAATTAATGATTTAGATGGTATATCTGCTTAATTTGATTTTTGAAAGACTTATCTCCATATTTTGAAATACTAACACATATAAATCCCATCGCAACAGTTCTGTGCCCCCTTTTTTTTATTTTGATAAATCTAATAAAAATCAAACCTTATTGATTTAAAGTATATATATTGTTTTATATGTATGCTAAATTTCATGTTGGTCCGATGTCTATAGTTTATTTATCTTAAGAGATCAAGATTCAACTATTTCTTAAAATAGTTATAAAGTATAATTAAGGTTGATAACTTAATATGAATGAGCTAAAGACATCAAATCAACATGAAATTTGGTATACATACAGAACAAAATACATACTTTAAGGGCCCGTTCGGTAGAAGAATAAGCAGGAATAAGGATGGAGAATAAGAGGAATAAGGGTTTATTCTCCGTTCGGCTGGAGGATAGGAATAAGGAGAATAAGGTGAAATAAAGTAGGTAAGTGGGATAAAGATAGGAATAAGAGTGAAATAAGATGGAATAATGGAGAATAGTCGTACCACTGGGAACCGTGTTGAGAGGAGAATCGGCCCCTTATTCCGGGGCCTATTCTCCAACCAAACATGGCCTAAATCTATACGGTTGAATTTTTTATTGGATTTAGCAAAAGAAGAAAGAGAAAGCACAATCAATAAGCCACATCAGAGGATATGATCCGTCCCTTGAAAGAGTTGGTCCTCATAAGCAACTCTCACATTTGCAACTATGCGTACGAGATCAATCTTCGATGACCTCAAGCTTAAAATCAAGCAAAATGTGTGGTGATCTCTACAACTCTAGCATTTCTATGATTAACACATTTTTCTATAGCATTTTCTTACTTTATATGTTTATACAAACGCATACAAGGAGCTTATGAAGCACACTAGGATAGATAATTGTAGACATTCATATCACCATATATGTATTATTTCAAAGAGGAATTATAAATGAAACACTTGACACCTACTATACAAGAGTGTACCATGTTGTTCTTCACCCATTCATGTGACAAACATAAAGTAATTGGTGCCAGAATCTAGGAATCAATAGAGCATCATTCGTCAAAAGCATGTATACCAATAAAGTGTACAGTGCTTGTTCTTCTATTGAGATCTGAATGAGCCACACATCTTTACCTATTTTTTCCAGCCATATCCTTGATCCTATACCAGATCTAACAAACTCCAGCTGAAGGTTGTTGATATACCAATAACGCCATCCCATATTCATCTCCAACAACCCGTTCCTTCATTCCCTATGTATAGACCATGCCCCCATTCACAAACTATTCTCTCCAATTTCAGTTCCACTGAGATCCAGTCCACTCCATACCAACCCAACTCTAGAGATCTCCACCTTCTAACCCTTGGTGACAACAAAGACGAAGCATTACCGAGGAGCAGTATCAGGGAAGGAGGATCTGAGGTTCGCCTTAAATCGCATCAGTCATCGATGAGGCATTCAAGCTCCAGTTCTGCCAACTGTAGAGAGAAGACCTGAAGGATCTTACACGCTGCTTCATTCCCAAGTATTTCTTCATCCTTTTCCCTTTTTAAATCTTAGGTTTTTCTTTCCCAATTCCGTTTGTTCTTATTTAGATTCGATCATATTTTGATGCCAAGTTCATCCTCTTTCCTACCTTGTTCTGAACCAACTCATCCCTATTTTGCTGAACACTAATGTCTGATCCAGTTTTATAGAGGTGCCTGACTGAGTCAGATAGCAAGTAATCCAGAGGATGATTTTGTTCTGCGTAGATTCCTATATTAATCAATAGATTTTATTTCATCTGTATCTGTAGTTTTTTAGACTTATTCTTTAAGAATTGAATGGAGTCTTGATTCTGCAAAATCCTCTTTGAATTGGGTTGGTGTTTAACTGCATCACCTCCAACAAAGAACACTTGGACTCGCAATATATCCAGGCACCTGTAGATCATGAACATCACCTGGAACTAAACCTCCTGTTTAAGAACAGTCACAATCACATCGAGCACATCTGATATGATTCTATATCATTTGGAAAACCTACTTGTTGAAACAACCAGCTACCTCGATCAAACGAACTTCACCGACCTCAGCCATTCTCTGTTTTAGAGCATCATCAACCGAATGGAGCATCGCTGTCTCCATACCGCCTATCTTCCAAGCAACACTCGAGAACAACGAGCACCTTTGTCATCATCGACGAGCCACGAGCCGATCAAAATCTTCACCATCAACACCATCACATGTAGTGCAAGAAGAAGTTCAGTTTCCACCAAATGACGCCATCACCTATAATGCAAGAATCAGACTTCGAACCCCGACTGCCTGCAGCCACCAAATGACTGTGCCTTTAATTATTTCCGAGTCTTGAGGAGCAGGCCCGTAATCGTCTCAATCTCCACAACAGTTCCTGTCCAAGCATAGCATCTTCTTTCTGAGCATCGTCCATGATGCCTAAAGCCTTTACCCTCTTCATTGGGCCAATTGAGGAGGGAGGCGCCAGAGAAGAGGTTGCCATGGAAGTTGAGTGCGTGGAGGGAGGTGAGGTTGGATAGGTCAGGGGTGGCTTCGACGAGCCTGTTGCAGTGGAGGGAGAGGATCTGGAGAGAGGAGAGGGCGGAGAAGGGTATAGGAGGCGAGGTTGCTTGGTGAGGCCCATGACACAGGTGACGAAGGAGGTGCATCGGTAGGGGAAAATAGAATGAGAGGATGTGGAAGTCCACCATTGGATTTTCTTATGATTAGATTAACTCAAGATTAACCCAAATAATTAACTCAAATGAAATTGAAACTGACGATGGAGTTTGTGGTGTAAGGTGGAGTATGTTTGCGGGTTTAGGTGATAACTACAAAGAATACACGGTCGATAAGGTTATTTGCAATGTTTTTAGGGTTCATGACGTAAAATTCCCAAAAAAACAAATGTAGTTACACTGAAGACCATGCCAATCATAAATGGTCCAACAAGGGTGAGGGTGTAAATTTTGAAGTCTAACAAGGGTCATACTGTAAAATAAAAAAGACACTAGTATAATTGCGAAGTGTTGTAGGAGTGCAATTGGTAAAATCCCTTTTGGTCGTGACTTTCATGTGTCTCTCCATGATTACAATTTTGTTTGACGGGTAGCACGTGAAAGTCACTTGCATCAGGCACGCAACCCAGTTGACAGATTAAGAGGTCTAACCCATAAGTACACACAAGGAGGATGCCAATTAAGTATACCAAATTTGAAGTCTCTCTACTACCCAATTCAAAGGATCATTCCATCCTCTGGATGCTCATCAGTACAAACCATGATCATAATCTTTATCACCATAAAATTTTAATATTTTCCGACATAATTATTTTTGCTGGATATAAACGTCTGCAATTGGCTATACTAGACGTTCAGAGTCGAGCACATGGTGATATAATTCCCACTATACATATTACTATTCACAGCTTCTGGAAAATCTAACCTTGTCTTCTGGGATTTAATACTCAAGCTTGCCTTGAGGGATACACTAAATTTATCTCATAGCCCTAAAAAACCTATTTTTTCTCTTATCCTTCAACCCAAAATCAACCAAAGACCCATTCTGCATTTCCCTGCCAATCTGATCATTATTAGAGAGCTACTCAAGAATAAAAGCAGTCACAGCCTATTCAGACCCTTTTGGAAACAGGCAGATACTGAATGGGCTAATTGCTCTTTATATTTTGCGTGAGTGGATAAGATTATTCATTAAATGCTTTACAGGTATTATGGAATATGCATTATACACCAAATCATGCTCCGCGATCCTTAGGAACCAAGCTGCAAGATTTTGATGCATAATTGGATGGACGTAGCACAACGTATCCTCACACTTTGTCATCATGGAACCACCATCTAGTTTCCTTGGGGGACCTCCATTTCTACAATTCTTCACATAACGATCATTGTCCGTAGGGCGTTGCTGTAATGGTGTCCACGGTTTCAGATGGACATGTATCAAAATGCAATAAAGTTCCATGAAAAAGGAAACAAATGTGAACCTTGATTTTGCAACTCGACAACATGGAGAGGATGCTGATGCAGATGGAGCTTACTGTCATCGCTGGAGACCATGAATCATACAAAATGTCTGCAGAA
This sequence comes from Ottelia alismoides, assembly GCA_037367405.1. Classification (NCBI taxonomy): domain Eukaryota; kingdom Viridiplantae; phylum Streptophyta; class Magnoliopsida; order Alismatales; family Hydrocharitaceae; genus Ottelia; species Ottelia alismoides. The sequence goes on along the minus strand of JAZKJV010001365.1, from coordinate 146,410 downwards.
ACAGTGAAAAAAGAATAAAGCCATCAATCTGCAGCATAATCACAATTAATGCATATGGCATTTTGCAGTATGAGGAAAACTTATGGCTTGATTCACCGGGTTCTTCAAACTAGAGAGAACTTTCACAGAAGGGTATGATATACCTAAAGACAACTAAGGCAACAGATAGTGGATTAAAACATTGCCCATGACGTGATCCACGAACAGCTCCACTCAATATTTCTTGTAACGTCCCTAAAATAACTCCACATGGAATACTTACTAAATGTGGGGTGAGTTAGAAGATTGGGGTCACGCCACATCCCTCCCCCCCCCCCCCCCCCCCCCCACAGCCTCAGCCTCTAGTCTTGTTACCAGATGCTACAAAATGATATCAAAGCCAAGATCACTTTAACAATGGAAAGGGTTTATCTGAGAGAAGAGTAGTAGGCAAATGCTATATAAGAGCATGTGGTTACCACTGTTACTAGAAAAAATGAGTGCAATCGCAATGACCATTGAGAATATAAATGAGATTGTGATACCACAAACATACTCCCATGAAATACTCACGCAATGTGAGTGGGTGGTAACAGAGGAGATTAGTATTTAGCAACTTAGGCATAAGCAATGGCATCTATTTAATCATTGCTAAGACTTTGGCTAGGCGGCTTGCTCCCCTTCTTGGCTCTCTCATTTCTCCCGCCCAAGCCGCTTTTGTCCAAGGGAGGCAAATCTCGGATTGCTTCGCGCTTGCCTCCGCGATTATTGATGGATGGCACATAAATGGTACGAAGGGGATTCTATGGAAAATTGATTTTGCTAAGGCCTATGATTCCTTGGACTGGCGTTTCTTATGGTCGGTTTTGAAGTCTCGAGGCTTCCCCCCGTTGTGGATTTCATGGGTTAGACGATGTGTTACTACCGTCTCCTTCTCCTTATCTCTTAACGGCCGGCCGGCTGGGGGCCTTTTCCAGCCTCGCAGGGGGGTTCGTCAGGGCTGCCCCCTTGCCCCTCTTCTGTTCGTTTTGGCGGCCGACGTGATGCCTCGTATGATCCAGGGTGTGGCCAATGCTGGGCTTACTCGCGGATGTTCTATGGGTGATTTGCATATTCCCCTACTTCAATTTGCGGATGACACCCTTTGCTTTATTGAGGGGGATCGGACTCAGGCCTTGGGGATGGCCACTACGATTCAACTCTTTTGCGAGTTGTCGGGGCTCCGCATCAATGGGGCCAAATCGAAGTTTGTGCCTTTTGCTTTGTCTCCAATTGAGGCAGGGGTTTGTTCCTCTATCTTGGGGGCCTCCCTCAGGGATCTGCCGCTGGAGTATCTGGGATTACCGCTCTCGTTGGGCCGTGCACGCTTGCGTGATTATCAGAGGGTGGTGGAGAAGGTGGAGTCCAGGTTGGCAGGTTGGCGTGCGTCGCTCCTCTCCAAAGTGGTCGTTTGGTTCTTATTAAATCTGTCCTCTCGGCTATTCCCATCTACTTCTTATCGGCTCGCGGCTTGCCTAAGGGGATCCGGCAGCGCTTGGAGAAATGTATGAGGGGCTTTCTATGGGGTAAGAATGGAAATGGTAGAAGAGGGATACATTTGGTGGGATGGGATGACATTTCGCGTCCAAAACGCGACGGGTGTCTGGGCGTTCGGCGGTTGGAGGTGGTGCGTGAAGCTTTGCTTCTCAAATGAGCGATGAGGCTTTTAGGTCGGGATGAGAGTTTGATGGTGCAATGCCTTCGCGTGGCGGCTGGGAATGCCTTTGATTCCGTTTTTGGCGGTCAATCCCATGGAATCTTTCCCTCCTTTTGGCGCGATATCTTCTCGGTCTTCAACTGTAACCGATCCCTGTTTAGGCCAGCTCTCGGTGATGGGAACTCTTTTCGATTCTAGTCGGTGGATTGGTCTGGTAAGGGTATATTCATGAATCTCTTTCCTCGTCTTTTTGCGCTGGCCGGGGATAAACTTGCATCGGTGGCTTCGTGCTGGAGCAATGGCGTCTGGTGCCCTATTTTGATGGACAATCTTTCTGATCAGCGGCTGCTTGACTTCTCCGCTATGATGACTCTCCTTGTGGATGCTCCGACACCATCAAGGGGACGTGATCACTTTGAATGGAAGGAAGGGACCTTCAGCTCCCGGAAGGCATATTTCTCTATTCTTCCCATCGTCGTGCCTTCGGATGCGGCTTTTCTATGTCATTGCAGGCTCATTTGGGATCTCAAGCTACCAGAAAGGATTGGCATTTTTCTGTGGATTCTTAGACGTGGAAGACTGCTTACTCGCGATCGATGTGCCTCGATTTTCCTGAATGTCACAGCCTTATGTGGTCTGTGCGATTCCGATGTTGAGACGCCAAGTCATCTCTTCCTTCACTGCAACCTCGTGCGGCCCATTTGGGGTGACGTGGGTTGGGTGAATCGTTCCACGATTGAGGATTTCTGGGAGAGCTTATCTACGGCTGCTAATCATCCAAGGGAGGAAACACTTATTCCCATTGCGCGTATCTGGAGTATTTGGCTGGGAAGAAACAAATTGCTTTTTGCGGGGCAGAGATTTTATAAGGAAAATATTTGTATCGCTGCAAATCGTTTTTGTATTGATTGGTCATCCGTGTAGCGTCTTGTGGGAGGCGGATGGTATCCTTTGTGATATCATCTACCTTTACTTTTTGTTTTCTTTCACACTGTAAGTATTTTCTATCTTCTTCCTTAATAATATGGGGCGAACACCTATGAGAGTCTCCCCCTCTTTTGAGTGTCAAAAAAAACTTAGGCATAAGCCTTTGGTTGGTTGTCAAAGGGTGTAATTGGACCTGCTTATAACAAAATGAAATAGAAAAAGAGAATTTTCTTTAGGTCCCATAACACCTTATTTTCTGCATCACAATAATGCACGAGATGCAAAAACAGCATACTTGCCCATAAACGAATCAAGCATTTATTAAGTGCCAAAAATTACTCCTCATGCTTTCACAATACGATAAGTAGGGATGCAACCATAGACGAATATATCTGTATCCAACCGCCATCGTATCTATTTTTAAGAGGATATGGACATGTATTTTTTATTTTGGTGGATACTGATATCGATATGGGCTTTCCTTTTTTTGCGGAATACAAATATTATTACATTTTTTTCTAGCAGACATGGGTGTATGTGTGTACCATAGACATATTTATCAATGCATGTATAAGCAAACATCTAAATATATTATAGGGTTACACGAATATAATGCATTTTAGAGTCATTTCAACTTCGGGAAGAAAAAAATACAATAAATGACAAAAAAGGGCCCAACTATACCTCGATTCCAAGTAGGGCCTTATTTTGGAAACATAACTATAAGGGTTTCAATCTTATTTTTTTGTCTTAAATACATGTTTATAAGCTTCCGCAACCCTTCTTTGTCGATGTTAAAGCATAAAGTTGAAAATTTAGTATCCTTTTTATAGCATTTCAGAAATGAGGTCCCTATTCTTGATAATTTTTCTTTTTTTTTTATTGTATTTGTAGTTTGTGTAATTCTGACATTGAGTTTAAGTCTTAGGAAAATTTCATCATCTTCAGAATAACCCGTATCCATTTGTACATTATCCATATTCGAATTATGATTATCCATTTCCATATCTGCATATCCATATTTAAGGATATGGTTTGTAATTTTCGATATTCGCAAGATATCTGTATCCGTATCCATATTTTAAAAGGATAAGGATATGGTAACACCTATGTATCCGTCTGTTTGCATCCCTAATCAGAAGTCAAGATTAAACTTCAGTAGGAACGACAATAGATCCGTCTGAAGTAAAGATTAAACTTCAGTCAGATGTACAACAGATCTGTCTGAAGGCTACAGTAAAATCTGCAATAGATATGCCTGAATCATACTTGACATCAGAAGTGGCTTGGTTTTGGTCTAAGCTGACAAAATTCAGCTCATAAAAATTAGGGATTTTTATCCCACGAACCTTATAAACTTTGTAAATTACCTTCTCGACCTTTGAAACAACGTAATTCTCCCTCGACCTCAGAAACTTACTAACTCTTACTCCCATCCATTGGGCTGTTAAAACTAATTGGATTCCGTTAGTTTCTTATATATAATACAAATTTCGTTTTGCAAAAATTACGACTACCCTTCTCCCTTTCTCCCCCTCCCCACCTCCCTTTCCCCACCCAGAACCATCTCTCCTCTCGCTGCCTCCGCTGTCACTCCACCGCCATCTCCTCTATGACCCACCTTCACCTCGACGAATGCAGAACGATGTCAAGGCTGAAGCCTAACCCCTGCAGCAAGCGCAAGCGCTTCCTCGGCTACACCTGCCACCGCAAGCACGTCAAGGATGGGTAGCCTCGATCTTGACTCCTCCAAAGCTTCGATCTAAGACGCCATCCACAATGGAAGTCAGCGGTAAGACGCTCCTCCAGTACGAGCTTGGCCGCCACCTCGGCCATGACACCTTCGGCAAGGTCTACCTCAACCGCGACCTCCGCTCCAACCGCAACGTCTCCATGAATGCCATCATAAAGGAAAAGGTCATCAAGGTCGGCAAGATGGAGAAGGTTTGTCCCTCCCTGTTTCATCTTGCCCTAATATCCAAGCTTTTCTAAACCTAGATTTCTCACCCAGCCACTACTTTCCTCAGGTGAAGCGCAAGATCTCCGTGATAAAGATGGTGTCCCACTCGAACATTGTTGAGCTCCACGACCCTCGATCGAGATGATCGACCCACTCCCCTCTTAATCGAGACGATCAATCCACTCCCCTCAAGTGGTGCCCTCTCCTCCCCTTCTTCCTACAAGCTGCAGCTATCCACCACCACCACCTCCCCCAAGAGCTCCTCCTCCTCCATGGCCTCCTGGATCCAGTTTCGCCACTTCGAGGCCCTCGTCGTCGAGCCTGACAACTCCGAACCTCCCCACGAAGCTGCCCAAGGGTCCGCCACCCTCCCCCATGCCGCTCGAATACCGCCAATGCCCTTGGATCAAAGGTGAAAGGAAGAGGATGAAGGGGGAGAAAAAATGAGAGATGGAGAAATCCAACCATTGATTTATCGAGGTTTGATTAACTCATTTTTAACCCAAGAAAGTTAATCAAAATGTGTCAAATTAAGGGTAGGGTTTGTGGGGTAAGGCGGAGTAATTTTACAGGGTCGAGGGGGGGGGATTACATTGGTTTCAAAGGTCGAGAAGGTAATTTACAAAGTTTATATGGTTCATGGAGTACAAATCTCTAAAAATTGATAGCTCACCATGCATACATGTACACTATTCCTGTGTTCATCAACACAAAAAATAGCTTCTCATCCATGAGCCTTGGCAATATTATATAATACATCACAACTCAAAATTTATATCTGCCAACTTTAAGGCAACTTTAAGGACTCTTTCCTAAAGTAAAAATTAGTGATAATGACTTCAAGAAAGGTTACTATAAGCAAAGAAATAGAAGGCAGTGGATGTGTTAAGACCTTGAAAGATACTATAAGATTTTGCACCACCACCACTAGTCTTACTTATGCACCAATAAACTGTATGCACAAGATGCAAATAAAGAGGATATTACCCATTTTTTGTTGTAGTGGTTGGTTTAGTGGCAGAATAATATGGAAAGTTGCTAAGAGAATAATCTGCGGATTCCGAGAGCACATAACTATAAATGAGATTTTTAAATGATTAAAACAATGGAAGGTAGAATACAAAGATGATCCTGCTTCAATGTGATGTAGATTTCTACACCTCGTTCGCCTTTAATTATGCATTGCTGCCACCACCAAGCCTTTTTTCAACGTTACGGGCATCGTGGATATGTTCCACCCAATCTAGTTTGATTATTATCCAACCTTAGAAGTAATCTTATTCACCATTGGTGTTGTGCTTAAAAAAATTTTGTCAAATTTCAAACTCATATGGCCGAGGGAAACACACTTGAGATTTGATGGGGTCCCCCTTTATCAAGTACTGCGACAACCAGAGCCATTTGACTCATCTAGTTAGAGTATGTGTCATCTCATAGATGGGTAATTGGATCCCTCTAGGGTCCAATTTCCACATCCACTGGTTCAATCCCACATCTATTGTGAGTGGGACTCTATCATACTGGCAGGGCTATATAAGAATCCCCACACCCATTGTAACAGTTGAGAGAGAGCAATATAGAGTATCCGGCTTGTTGAACGACCTTCTCCCCCGGTTTCATCCCACTCCTTATGGAGTAGGGTTTCACGTTAAAATCCAAGTGTTCGTCCATTGTTCTTTATTATTTATCTCTGATACGCTTCCGCACTACGGTCTTCTACATGATATCATAGCGAGTTCAATTCTCGAGGATTTATTTTATGTTCATGATTTGTAGAGATTCGATTAACAGAGCAGATTTGATTCTTGTTTATTCTTGGAGATTATTCTGAAGATTATTCATGTTCATCTATTGTTCGGAGATATGTTCATGTTCGAGAGCGTTAAGGTCAAGTAAGTTCTGGGGTTTCTTCTAAATCCTAGTTATGCATATTCCGAAGATCGTCATCCTAAGTCTGAAGATTCAAGTTTTGAATATTCAAGTTCAAGAAGCTACAACAACACACAAATCCAGGCCTCAAGATTTGCAGATCAGGCACGAAGGCATCCACAAGTGAGGGAACCGATCCCCAATACCTTCAGTTTCAAGGCGACGAAACCCTAATAGCGTCGAGGCAACAAACAACGACAATGGTTCCTCTATTGCAATACTATATTCCTCCTATGCACACGCTACATGTCCCATCTTTCCAGTTCGCACTGCCTTCAACCATACAACATCAATCAGGAATTGGCGCAAGGCCTCTCCTCTCCAATGCCGCCTCAGCATAGAAGGTACCTCTGACGGTGCAACCTCAGTTTGAGGCACACATATGACATACAAAGAAACCCCTCATCTTCTACATTAATATCGCCAAGAGATCACCGATGGGATGAGCAACATCAACATCAGCGATTCGCACTGCAGTCACCGGGTTGCGATCAAATTCAGTTCTTATCTTCGCACGAAGTCCTCAAGTGCATCCCAGTCTAGTTATAACAAGGCAATACCCTTCTTCATATGACAATACCCTCCTTTAGGCGGCAATCCCAACCTCCTTTCCCAGTAGCGGCGAACATATCACTCCAGGTACGATGACCAACACGATCTGTGCTAGGGTCGAGTCCCACTTACGCACATACCATCCATGCCGCATGTGGTTCTCTCCAACCATCTCTCAAAGCAGCATTGAGACCCCCCCCCCAAGGCAGGCTCCCCATCGGCTCGCGATCAAGCCACGTCTCCTCGCAATATCCTTCTTCTCCAAGTGACACCAAAACTATAGCTCCAGACTGACTTCCATTGTGCGAGATCTCCCTGGCAGCAACGATCTCCAGTAAGCCCTATCATGGGTGGTGCCCTTCGTGAGAGGGATTCGCAATCGGGGAACCCTAAATAGAAGTCATTTCTTCTACATGGGCTTTATTCCAAAAAAGGGAAAAGAGGGAGAAAAAGGCCCAATTAGGATGCAACTTTAAAAAAGGAGAGGGAAGGACCAAGTCTCGACCGGAATTTTTTTGAGAGGGTTACTTATGTATTTAAAAAAAAGAGTGAGAAAATATATGACTCCATTGGGTCGCTGGATGAAAAAAGCCCAATTGAGCTTCACCTAGAAGAAAAAAAGGGGTTTCATTTATATTGGGCCCATATGGGCCGTGAATTTTTCTAAAAAAAGAAAGATACAAAAAATCGTACGAAAAAAGAAGGGAAAAGCCAAAAAAATGGAACGGCTTATTACAAAAAAATGGAGACGACTAAAAAAGAGGAAATAATCGAAAAATTCATTTGAGATTGATTTCCCCATATTATGTCTTCTTCGAACTTGGTCGATGCCATATATTCCAGATTTCAGACTCTGTCGTTTAATGTGCACATGTATGCGATCATTATTTGAGATGTCTCCATCTTTGATTTGGACTAAAGGTTTTCATGTGGATTCATAAGGACTCCAGAATAAATATCACAATCTCTGATCCAGAATGGGAGAGATCCAGTTCTCCGACGAGGAGACTTTCAGACTCCATTCTCCAGCGATCGTGGACTCCGACGAGGATGCTTCCACGGCCTTTTCCAGTTTGGCCCTTCAAAGAGATGGAGCAGTTGCGGGCCGGAGTTCTCCAGGTGAAGACTCATTTCAGTTTCAATGACTTGACAGACACATAATAGAGCATGTATTCTTCGACAAGGAGACCTGATTTAGTTCACACTCCAACCCATCAGTTCCTCCTCACCGGTACGACATGAAAAGCAACGTCCTTAGCATGCGACCAGTAGAGTATGCATTGAACTGATATTGTCTGTAGTGTCTTGCATTGTAAGTGAGTGATCTCTTTCTATTTGTCCAAGTTGAGTATTGCATGCTCCAACCTGAGGGGGAGAGTTAGAGTATGTGTCATCTCATAGATGGGTAACTAGATCCCTCCATGGTCCAATTACCACATCCACTGGTTTAGTCCCACATCTACTGTGAGTGGAACTCAGTCTTACTGGTAGGGCTATATAAGAAGCCCCACACCCATTGTAACAATCAAGAGAGAGCAATACATAGTATCCGGCCTGTTGAGAGGCCTTCTCTCGTGGTTTCATCTCACTCCTTATGGAGTAGGGTTCCACGTTAAAATTCCGATGTTCATCCACTGTTCTTTATTATTTATCTCCGATATGTTTACGCACTACCGTCTTCTACATACTCCATTAAGGAGGTAAAAGGATGATTACTTGAGATCAATGTCCATCCTAAAATTCAAAAAACTTGTTTATACAACAAACAGAGACCACATAAAACCTAATTCCATGCAGGGCCAAATCCTATCAAAACCTAAAGCTCGTGTAACAACATTTCCAAGATAATACTTCTCCTCTCTAATAACAATAACATTGTTTCATGCAATCACCAAGCCCCACATACTGGTAGGCAATAAGTGTATGTTCAGCATTTGCACAAAAAGATACACAACCTAATCTCCACTGGAACAAAGCCTCTAGAAATCTGTCCAGCTAACAAGCTCAACATATACCCACACATCTCTAGCTAAGTAACATCTGAAAACATTTGCTGCAGCCCTCAATTTCAAATAACATTAGCCTCCTCCACAGGATTCAATTGATATACCTTGCCAAGAAGCTTACCCCTCCCCCATGGATGAAACAATTTTCTCCATCCAGAATGATGGACCCCTGCAATCTATTCGTGATACTTGACATGTTCATGGAAGCCCTGGACCCCGAATAAACCATAAAAAATCCATTTTCATCCTTTTCAGTTTGGAAGACACACAAGAAAAAGAGAGGAGTTCGTCAATAAGTCAAGAAGGTTCTGGCCTATGCACCTATGCAGTATGTAGGTTTGCCTCCAACGGGAATCAGAGTTTGTGAGAGGTATAGAGAATACCAATAGATTTTCCTGAAGCTGTCCCTTTTAACATTTTCCTTCTACATTTTAATTGTTGAAGGCTTGGCCTGTGAACCATAGACATATGTAGAGAATGACATTAGCAGAAATAAAAATGCTAAAGTGGATGTGTGGACACACACACACGTAAAGATTGGATTCGGAATGATGCAATCAGAAATAAAGTTGGTGTAGCTCCGATCAAGGATAAATGCGAGAAAACCGCTTAAGATGGTTTGGTCATTTGCAAAGAAGGTCAACCGATGCACCAGTTAGGAGATGCGAGTTTTGGAATGTTGAGCTGGCTAAGAGAGGGTGAGGACGGCCCAAGAAGTGTTGGAATGAGACTATACGAAGGGATCTTAGTTTTTTGGATATAAACCCGGGATTGACCCAGGTCCCAAGATAGATCTGAATGGAGGCATAAAATCCATGTAGCTGACCCTACTTAATTGTGGGAAAAGGCTTTGGTGTTGTTGTATTTTAGTTGTTGAAGGTTGAGTAGGAAGCTTGATACATCAGGTAAGGGTTAGAGCATCCTACATTCTCAAAGATTTGTTGCCACCAAAGGGAGGGTGCCAATGGAGCTTGGTTACCGTGTTCTGTATAGGCCAATGGAGCTGCTTAAAATGTAGTCTTCTTTGTCCCTGAAAAACAGATGCTTAGGTGTGTGGTAATTGAGAGTTAAAGATCTCCTTGAAGCATAAGGCTTCACAAGCTGCAAATGGTTGATCATTGTTGCTAAATGATTGCAATCTTGCACCCAAAATAGATTCAAAGGTTCAGATTTTGGTTTGCATCCTAAAGGCAAAGTCTTGCACCCAAGTGATCTAAAACCCCATAGGTTCACTTAAAAAAATTGAAAATGATGAAAATTGACCGGGTGCATACAGTTAGATGCACCTTAGGGTGCCTACTCTCTCTCTCTCTCCACACATATACAACAACAACAAAGCCTTTCCCACATTAAGTAGGGCCAGTTACATGGATTCTTTGCCTCCATTTAGATCTATCTTGAGTCATTCTCGGGCTTAAATCAAAAAAACTAAGACCTCTTTGTATAGTCTCATTCCAACACTTCTTGGGCCTTCCTCTCACTCTCTTAGCTGACTCACCATCCCAAAACTCGCATCTCCTCACCGGTGCATTAGCTGACCTCCTTTGTAAATGGCCAAACAACCTCAAGTGATTCTCTCTCTACATATATATATAATTTGAATTCCAATTAATGTACTAAAATTTTAAAAGATTTAGCAAAAAGCTCAATATTCGTTTCAGATGGCAAGCATCTATCATCTTCACTTTGGTGCAAAAACTGGAGAAACTGGAGACCTCACTGGAGGTGGCTCAGGGGGCTTCGGTGGAAAAACTGGAGACCTCGCTGGAGGCGGCCGCAAGCCCAAAGTCGATGATGGTCACCTCACCTAATATCGGCTCCGCGAAGGGGAAAGTTCTGGAAGTGATTGTGGGCTGGGGGGCGATGTTGGGGGGCCGGGCACAGGAGGCGAAGCTGGGGGGCTCACGTGGCACTCAAATGAAGGGGTCCCCAGGTTCGGCGCTTCATATATGCGGAGAGGGTCACTTAGGTCAGAAATGATGAAGCGGAGCGTTGCGCTGAGTGCTTCCCAGTGGAATGCCGAAATTGCATAACCGCTTTGGAGTGCTTGACCGAAGCATCGTTGGAAGGATGGGTGTAATCCCTCCAAAGAAGTTAGGACAGGTTGTCCCTTAATGAAGATTCTCTCTTGGAATGTTAGGGGGTTGGGCCGCCCCGACAAACGGTTGGGGGTTAAGAACTTGTTGAAAGAGGCTGGTGTGGACATATTTTTGTTCTAGGAGACGAAGATGTCTAGGTGCGAGGACAAAGTCAGGCGGGAGCTGGGAGGAGGGGATCGTTTTGAGATGGCTGAGCTAGAGGCCCAGGGGCCGCGAGGTGTATCCTTACTGGCTGGTTGAGTGATAAGTTTGAATTGATGGGGGGTTTCAAAGTCCTCTTTTTGTTTGTCGGTGAATTTGAGAAGGAGGGCAGATGTTATCAGCTTCTTGGTCACGAATGTCTATGGGTCGACTGGATACGAGAAAGGTTCCCTAGCGTCGGAACTGGAAGATTTGGGCGCGGAGCCCGCGGCTGAGATTTGGATCATTGGTGGAGACCTGAATGTTATGCTGCTTCCTGAGGACAAACCGCATATGGGAGGTGGGAGGGATCCAGGCGTGGAGGCCTTCAGAGGTATGGTCCAATCTTTGGGCTTATCCATTATTGACGTGGCCGGTTGTGCATACACCTGGCGGAATGTGAGGTCGCGTTCCAGACTCGGCCGATTCTTGTTATCACCTGAGGGGGCGGAGGCATTTCCACTGGCCCGGGCCTGGGTTTTGCCACGAGCGTGCTCTGATCACACCCCTATCCTTTGGTCGTCCAGTGAGGAATGGAGAAGCAGGTTTGTCTTCCGTTTCGACCGGAGTTGGATCTTTGAAGTTGGTTTTAGGGAGCTGGTTACTGAACGATGGAGAATTTGGGCTCCGGTGGGCTCGGCGGTCTCACAGTTTGCATCTAAGTTGAAGTCACTCAGATCTTTCCTTAGGGCCTTTGGAAGGGAGGTTAGGGCTCGTCGTTGGGCCAGGAGACGTGAGGTCGAGGCAGGGGTGGTGAGGTTAGATGGTCTGGATGACGAGAGGGGTTTGATCAAGAGGAGATGGCAGAGAGATTGGGCCTGCTTGAGGAGCAGATGCTGGAGGACAGAAAAGAGGAGGTCGAGTGGAGACAAAGATCGAGGCAAAAGTGGTTGAAGGGGGGTGAAGCCAATACAAGTTTTTCCCCTCAATGGCGTCCGGTCGGAGGTGAAGGAATTTTTTGCATGAGATTGAGATTGGGGGGTGAGGGTGTCGGGGGAGGAGCAGATTGACGATGCTTTGCGAAGCCACTTCGTGGAGTCCTCGCGTAGGAAACTGGGGGATGGGGAAGGATGGGGGTGGCTGGGAGCGGGGTTGGAATCTTTGACTGTCGGACAGGCGAAGCTTTTGTTAGCTGCTTTCTCCGAGGAGGAAGTGAGAAGGGTTGTTTGGGGCCTGAATGCGGATGGGGCTCCAGGCCCTGATGGATTTCATGTGTTGTTCTACCGTGAGTTCTAGGAACTTCTGAAGACGGAAGTTCTGGAGGTGCTCAACAAAATTAAGGATGACAACAGAGGATTCGAGAAAATCAAGCGGGCGTTGATTTTCCTTCTTCCGAAGAAGGAGAATCCATTGAGGGTGGATGACTTCAGGCTGATATCGATTTCCAACGTACTCTATCTGGTAGTGGCAAAAGTACTGGCGAACATACTCAAGGTGGTTATGGACTCGATGGTGCTTCAGGGGCAGTCTGCTTTCATTCCGGGGTGTCAAATGGCGAATGGTCTTGTCGTGGCGTCGGAGATCTACCTTGAATGGAAGCGGTTGAAGAGGAAGGGGTCGCTGTGGAAGATTGACTATGCCAAAGCTTATGACTGTGTCGACTGGAAATTCTTGTGGACGTCTCTACGACGGAGGGGTTTCCCGAAGGTTTGGGTACAGTGGATGAAGAGATGTGTGACAACATCCTCCTGTTCGATTTTGGTGAATGGCAAGCCATAGAGAGATGTCTTCCAGCCCCAGCGGGGTGTCCGCCAGGGGTGCCCGCTGGCTCCTATGCTCTTTGTTCTGGTGGCAGATTGTTTGGCGGTCTTGTTCAGGCATGCGGTGGAGGCTGAATGGTGCAAGGGCTTCTGGCTGGGGGGTATATCTATCCCGTTGCTGCAGTATGCATATGATAAACTGATTTTTCTTGGGGGTTCGGACGAGCAGAACCGCAACGTAACGCTCCTGGTCGATATCTTTGGCAGCCTCTCTGGGATTCAGATCAACAGACAGAAATCGGTGGTGATTACCTTCGGGATGAACGACATGGAGTGTGGCAGCCAAGCAAAGTGGGTGGAGTGCCCCTGGGGGACCTCCCTATCTCCTACCCGGAACTGTCGCTGGTAGAGGGCAGACTAAGGAAGTCGGATTGGGACAGCGTTGTGCGCAGAATAAAGGAGAGGTTGGCTGGATGGAAGGCGGTCACTCTATCTAGGGGAGGGAAGTCGACCCTCCTCAAGCATGTTCTTGCTGCCATCCCGATCTTCTTCTATTCGACTCGATCGATGCCGGTTGGGATCAGAAAGAAGGTTGAGTCTTTGATGAGGACCTTCTTCTGGACGAACGGTAGACAACAAAGGTCTGGGTTGCATCTGGTGTGTTGACAGGATGTTACGAAGGGGCTTCGTGATGGAGGCCTTGGGGACCGTGATGTAGAACACATGAACAAAACTTGGTTGGCCAAGTGAGTGATTCAAATTTGAGGGTCTTCGACCTCACTGGCGGCCAGAGTCTTGAGGAGTATTTATGGTGTCAAGGGAGAGTTGGTGGCGGACAGAAAGAGATTCGAATCGCCGCTATGGGTCGGGATTCGTGCAGTCTTGCCGACTATAGCTCCAAATTTGCATCCTAGGATGGGGAATGGCCAGGTTTTTAGATTCTGGATTGACGACTGGATGGGGGAGGGCGCTCTCTTGGGCGGCGGTTCGCTAGACTGTTGGCTCTGGCGGCAGCAAAGGATGCCCTTCTTGCTCAGGTGGCGGATTCCGGCTCGTGGGCACCGCGGTTTGCCTCGGATCTGTCGGATCAACGAATGAAGGATTTTATGAGGCTGTTGGCGGAGATACCTCCTTCGGGGGAGTTGTCTCAGGAAGCGGACCATTTTGAATGGGAAGGGTGAGATTCTCAATTAAGAAAGCTTATGATGCGATGAGAAGGTCGGCAATGGTGTGGGATGAGGAGATGTGTCAGGACATGAAGGTAATTTGGGTGGCCAGGATCCCGTAGAGAGTGAAGATTTTCCTATGGTGTTTGAGAAAAAATCGCTTATGTGATAAGGCAAGGAGGGGGAGATTGTTTGGCTTGGTAGACACATGTTGTGACAGGTGTGAGAGCGCGGTGGAGGATGCATAGCACCTTTTCTTCGGTTGCGCAGCATCGGCGCAGGTCTAGAGGGAGATGGGGATCACATGGGTGGAGGTCAGCTGGTTAGAGTCGTTTTGGAGATCGGTTCGCACAGTGGGCATGGGCTCGTCGGATGATTGTTCCAAACCGTTTGTTGTGCTTTGGGCCATATGGACTAGACGGAATGAGCTTATCTTTAAAAACCAAAGGTTTTATTCAGAGAATATTATGTCACATTGTAATGCTCTTTACAATTTTTGGCTTCGCAATAATGTACTATATCGTTTATTAATGAAACGTTGCTGTGGTGACTCCCGCCTCGGGAGATCTCCCTCTTTTCCATTAAAAAACAAAAAAAATCTTCAGTTTGGTGCGGCCAGCAAGAGAGGGAGCGAGAGAGAGGCAACCAGTAAGGGTAAGACCACCATCGAGGATGAAGGGAGGGCCACCAAAAATGTGGCGAGTGAGGGTAGCATCTCTGGAGATGTGGAGATGGAGGAACTGGTCAGCGATGGACCATGGAGCCACCCCAAGGTGTGGGGGCGACCTTCGAAGTCTGCGAGCGGAAGATCAAAGTGGTGTTTCCAATGCGACGCGACCGACCATTTATCTTTTTCCTGTAAGGCGACGAAGCAGTTGCGCTTCCGGTGCGGAGGGTCGGGTCACCGGTGGAAGGATTGCATGGTGGGGGCTACTAGGTTAGGAAGGTCAGTCCGAGGAGTCGTGTCTCTGTTGCAGAGCATGTGACATCGGCAGAGCCAGAGGAGGTGGTGGAGGTTCTCTCCGCGGAAGGGCTCGCCTCGTTTTTAGGGCGGCACGTGAGCGGAGCAACCTCGGTGGACCCATTAGTGGGCCTTATGGTGGGGGGATGCAGAGGCCTTGAGGCAGACCAAGGAGGTCATTTGCGCAGCAATGGAGGAGACTGGTGTGGATGTCATTTGGTTACATGAAAGGCTATTGTGCATCAAGGGGCTCTCGTCAGAGGGGGTAAAGGAGGTCGTTGCTGGAGTGATGGAATCGTGCCTATCGTTGGAATCCAAAGGCATGATAAAGTGGCGGAGGCCAAAATTTTTGGACGGTAGTTCGGGGGGAGTAGGTGCGGAGTGGAGGCCGTCGGTGGCAGGAGTTCTATTGCGCTGCAAGCGATTGAAGATCCTGAGGGGAGCGTTGGAGGAGATAGGAGAAGTTGTGGGCATCTGTGCTTCGGGCCTCTAGTCGGGGAGGGCTCGGGGGTTGTCGTGTCGATGCGGGGAGTGAAGCCCTCCTCCCCTTTGTGCATGTGGATGCGAATCGGAAAGCGATCGGTGGCTATGTGGGTCTCAACGTTGGACGGTAAAGGCTCTCCGGTAGTGATTTCGACAAGCTTAGAGGAAGACTAGAGGATGCATTCATTGGCGGGAAGATCGGGAGGCGTTGTTTTTGGGGGAGGTGAAGCGTTTGCACCTCCTCCGCCAAACCCTAGCATTGCCTTTGGGCGGTCGAGCATGATCCCCTTTGATTCTTTCGGGTAAATATCAAATAGGGGTTTCGTCTTGAATCCAGACGGTAAGCGAGTTGTGGATCCGACTAGCGGTGCGAGCTCCAAGCCCGAGTAGAAGGTCATCGGGTTCCCCGATCGCTGGCATCCGGGTTCGATTTTCGGGATCACTTCACGACCGAAGAAGACAACTTGGCCGACCTCTTCCGGTTCAAGTCAACTTATTAGTGGAGATCGGAGTGGAAACCCCCTCTTGACTTACTGCAGTTGGTGGCGACTTGAACCAAGGAGGATCGCAAGATGCTCGCCCAGTCCGAAGGCTAATGGCATCGTCGTGACAGTACATGCTAGCCATTAAAGGGATGTCGATACCGTAGGTGAAGGCGGTGAGATAAGGGAGCTTCAAGGGCTACGATGGGGGGCGTTGATGGCTCTACGGGTACCTGTAGAGAAGGAGGTGGCGATGGGGGACCCATGGCCTTCGAACCATGGGACGGAGTGAGATTGTCGATGTGTGTAGTGATCCCTCCGCGCCATGTTAGGCCAGGGATTTGCTGGCGAACTTGGCATGTCAGGGAGGCTGTCGATTGGCCCAACACCGACTGAGATCATCCGCGGTGGTCCAAAAATCCTACTGTTATTCTCTTGAAAACGACAACGCTCGAACCCGTTGGATTGGGAAACAGGAGCTTTAGAATGCGAGCGTGAAGATGGATCACAGAGATGTACTCTGCGGGGGAAGAGGCGATGGCTTCGGGCAGAGACCTAGGTGAAGTTTCTGCAGTTATCGAGATAGCTATTGATTGTTTGGTTGTGGCAACAGACAACGATGTGAAGGAGGTTGAATCTACCACAGAACCTTTAGCCATGAATGCAGTGAGGACTACATCAGCTCATGATTTTGAAGAGGTGATAGCTGCGAGAGTGGGGGTGTTCATTGTCGGGGTCAACCCCTTGGTTAACAAATGAAGCTTCTATCTTGGAACGTGCAATACATGGGTCAAACTGAGAAGCGGTTGGTGGTAGGCCCCATGATGGCTACATGGTCGATCGACGTGGCTTGCATGGAAGGACATATCGATATCGGTATCGATATCGGTACCATGTCGATACCGATATATCGCCGACATCGGGATTCGGTTTGCCTTTTTTGCCTGTCGATACTCGATATCGGACATATCGGCTATATATCGGTGACCTGTCGATACCGATATATCGCCGATATATCGGGATACGGCCTTCCATAGTGGCTTGTTTGCAGGAAACCAAGATCGAGTCTTGGGCATTTATCAAATGGAGCTCCACATCGGTCCTCATCTTACAGAATTTAGAGCTTGTCTGGCAATTGGGAGCTCAAGCGGGGCATTGCCCGGAATGGGGACAAGTTTGACGTTTTGGACGAGTTGATCTTGGTCCACTCGGTATTAGTCTGTTTGGTGAACACGGTAGATCATTCCCATTTTGTGGTTACTTTTGTTAATGGTGTGGCAGGGTCCTCCCCAAATGTGGAGTTCTAGGAGTAGTTTCTAGGAGTTAAGAAGAGGTTTTCGGAGTTGGTCTGGTTGGTGGGAGCGGATTTCAATGTGACGCTTTACTCGAACGATAGGCCGGGTAGGAGAGGTGCGCAGGACCTAGGGTCTATCTTGTTCTTCGAGGTTGTGGAGGATTTGACATTGGAGGGTGTTGGATGCGACTAACGATTGCTATACGTGGAGGAGTGCCTTGTCCTGGTCAAGCATTGATCGATTTTTGTTGTCCATTGAGGCATTGAAGATGTGCAACCTGGTTTCTGGCACTTGTTGTCCACATCTTGCTCGGATTACACTCTGTTATGCTTGGATTCTTGCAGTGCCAGAGGCTCATCATCTTACTTTAAGTTTGAGCGGTGTTGGTTGCCGGAGGATGGTTTTCATGATATGGTGAGCTTGTTCGGGTCGGCTTTGGAGGTGGAGGGGTCGACTACGGTCAGACTTGCTTTGAAGTTGGCAGTATTGCAGCACAGGCTAGCAGGTTTCAATAGACTCTTGCAAGGAACGTGAGCTGAGGAGAAGCTAGACGTAAGAGGAGCTAGTGAGATTGGACCTGGTGGAGGATGCCAGGGATCTGGTCGAAGAGGAGTTGGCGAGTCGTGGGGTTATTCAGAAGATCTTGGAGGAGGAGGATAGAAAATGAGAATGCGAGTAAAGGTAGCAGTCGCGGTAGAAGTGGTTGAAGGAGGGTGGTGCTAACACGAGATTTTTTCACTCAGTGGCTAACGACAGGAGGAGGAGAAACAAGATTCATTCAATGGAGGTTGGAGGAAAGGAGTTTTGCGAGGAGGAAGAGATAGCACGGGTCGTGATGAACTATTTCAAGGGAATGACTGTGTAGTGGCTTGTATTGGTTGGGGGTAGGGGTGAGTCTTATCTCTGGGCAAAATGCGGTGGGGCTGACAAGGCCTTTTGATGCGTTGGAGGTTCGCGAGGCGGTGTTCGAACTGAATGCAGATGGTTGCCCGAGGCCGGATGGTTTCCCGACCCTATTTTTCAGGGAGTTCTGGGATCTCCTTGTTGAGGAGATAATGGAGGTAGTAATGGAATTTGCTGATGAGAACTATGGTTTCAAAATACTCAACCAGTTGTTTATCCTTCTGCTTCCCAAGAAGGATACTGCAACGAAAATTGAGAATTATAGGCCAGTTGCATTGTCTAATGCTATCTATTTGATTTTGGCTAAGGTTTTAACCAACCAGCTTAGGGAGGTGCCAGACAAGCTAATCTCCCTACTCAGAGTGCATTTTTGCATGGGATACAACTCATGGATAGTGTTATGACAACTTTTGAGATTGTGGTGGAGTGGCATCGAAGAAAGCAAAGGGTTTCTTTGGAAGGTGGATTTCTCGAAGGCTTACGAATGCATCGATTGGCGTTTTCTTTGAGCATCCTTGAACAGACAAGGCTTTCCTGATAGATGGATTTTCGTGGATGAAGAGGTGCGTCACGACCGCTTCCTACGCAGTCCTGGTGAGTGGGCAACCGAAGGGGGGTACTTACAGCTCAGCGTGAGGTCCGTTAGGGTGGCCCACTTGCACCCCTTCTTTTTGTGCTCGTCGTCGACTCCCTGACTGTCATAGTTGACCGCGTTGTTTCGGGGGGCTTCTGCCATGGATATTTGAGGGAGGACCTCTCCATTTCCATTCTCTAATATGCGGATGACATGATAATTTTTGTGAAGGGTGGCACAGATAGTTGCAGGTGTTTGTTTGTGGTTTTGGACATCTTCGAAATTGTTTTCGATCTAAGACTGAACAGGAAAAATCTGATTGTGTACCCCTTGGGTTGGTAGATGCGGAAAGTGGTTTGTGTACGGACTAGTTGCAATTGCCTCGTAGGAGTCTACCTTTGTGTTACCTCGGTGCGCCATTGGTGGCTGGTAGGATGTGCATTGCTGAGTGGTTGTCTGTTATTGAGAAGTTGGAGCAGAGGCTGGCTGGGTGGAAGTTTGTTTGACTTTCAGGGGGCAGACTAGTGCTATTGTGTTATGTCCTTTCAGATGTTCCGATATTCTTCCTGTTATCCAGATTGCTGCATGTGGGGGTGGGAAAGAGATTTAAATCCATCATGAGACAATTTTTCTGGTCATTGTCAGATCAGGCACATGGGCTCCCTGTAGTGGATTGGAAGACGATGTCTTGTTAGGAGGAGGATGGATGAATTGGTGTTCGGTGTTTGAAGAAACGTATTCGGTGTTTGAAGAAACGAATATGACACTAATGAGAAAATGGGTCACCCGCATCATAGGTGACTGCGACAACCTGGTTGTGGTTTGATCTGGAGGGTGTACGAGCCTGGAATAACTTTCCAGGGTCCCGAGGAGCGTGGTCTGTCACCTTTCTATTTCTAGAGAGGGGTTTGCAGTGTGGCATAGGAGATTCGATTGGTCTTAAGAACGGTGTTGGGAGATGGCACTGGTTTTTGATTTTGGGTGGATGAGTGAAGCGAGGGCGGAACTCTGCAAGAGAGATTTCTACGGTTGAAGGCATTGGCAGCAAATCTGAATGGATCAGTAGCGGAGGCATGGGATGGGATATCTTTCTTTTCGCGGTTGAGATCGGAGCTTTCTGATCCTCGCATGGAGGAGCTCTGGGTCTTGCTTAAAGAGCCGGAGAGCGTGGCTGGGCTCACTGGTGGTCACGATTGTCGGACCTCGTGTGATGGTTCTTTCTCAGTGGGAAATGTGTACAGAGCCATGAAGGGGCCTTTGACTTTCGATCCAGGAGGATGTGTAGCAGACTGCATGCGTATATGGAAGTGGAAGATTCTGGGCTCATGTGAAGGTGCTTCTTTGGCTCCTCGGGAGGGGAAGACTTCTGACCAAGGATAGATTCTCATTATTCATTCCGACGACAAACCCGACGTGCCCTCATTGCCTAGGGAATGTTAAGGATATAGGCCACCCATTTTTCGAGTGTGGGAGTTCCATGGCGACCTAGAACATCTTTGGCTGCAGGGGATTCATTCCTGGCAATGCGTCGGTTTTCTGGAAGACTGGAACTACATTGGGGTGGGTTGGTCTAGCACGGAGAACGAGAGATCAGGGTATTTGGCTTTGCTTTGAACCTTGTGGTTGGCCAGGAATGGGGTGATTTTTGGCCAGGAGCATTTCTACACGGACAATGTGGTGGCACCGTGGCACATGCGAGGCCGATGAATGAGAGCTGGAACTTGTAAAACAAAATTATAATAGTACATTTATTGTACATCCTTAGAGTTGTAATAATTTTTTTGGTGATAAATGGTGAAGTTTTTTGGGCAAACACCTAAACAGTGGATGCCCTTTTCCCTTTAAAAAATTTCCAGTTGGGTGCTCCCCTAACTGGCGCTCAAGGCAAAATGCCCTGTGCTGAGAAGATACGCGGCATTAAGACCTTGCATTGCCACAATGCATAGGTGAGCACCTTAGGCGCTCTTGACAATTCATGATCTTTCATTTTCCATTAACCTATGCATAGTCCTACTGCAAATGGTTGCATTTCAATCAGTAATTTCTGAAGTTCTTTATTGAAGACATTGCTAACTTCAAATGCTATTATTTGTCCGATTGATTCATTTTATTGACATTTTAGTACGGGTAGTTGTTAGTGTTTATGTAAATAAGAAACTGCCCAAGAATTGCCATGGGAAAATTTGCATAAAAATAAAGCGAGGTGGATTGCAAAGGTATGCAAGAGTGAGTTCTTTATGTAGTAGCTCAAGGTGGTTGGTGGAGTTCATATTTCTAGAGGTGTTTAAAGAGGAATGGGAACTCGTTCCGCGGCCGCGCGATAAACGAAGGGTCATGGGGATAATGAGAGTGAATTGAATGGCAAAAACAAAGGCTGTGGAGAATAAGATAGCTATCTTAATTTGCAACAATGTACCAAGCATCTTAATTTGGTTTTGATTTTGTAATATCATATTTGATTACCTTTCCAATATAACCATCTTAAAAAATATATCCTACAATACCACCATCTTCCTTTTATAAATAAACTAAAAATCCAATCATCCTTGTTCAAAAAATATAAGTTACATAACTAATTCCCACCAATCTTAACTATAACCAAGAAAGGTAAATTTCCCATTTTCCAACTGAGTCCTCCCTTTAACCCCTCTTTCCGGGGGAAGGAAAACTATTAATTACACAGTTTACACCTCCATGTAACCTACAATTTTTATCAAACATGAAAACAATAAATCCCTCACTATCACCAATTCACCCTTCAAATCCACACCTCTGATCAAACTAGCCTTAAATGTAAACTCAAGTATTTCCCACCCTCCACCCCCCTCAAAAAGAAGAGCAAAGATGACGTTCACCCTAACGAGAATTCCACATATGCAAGCAAATGGAAAGATAAAGCATCAAAGATGCCCCAACCAAGAAGCGAAGAGGGAAACCCTTCCTTCAGTGGAACGCATAGACCAACGACCTCCCTCTTGATCAAGAGTTTGTAATGATATTGGCCTAATGAAGGCAAAGGAAGCAAGCTTATTTAGCGCCGCATGCACATGTTCTGAGAATGCATAGATGATGAGCATAACCTTCCCTTATTTGAATAACTTAAGAAGCTACCTGCTAATCCCTAGTAGTCATTCCTAGTTTTTAGAATTGAAAAGGCCCCTTTAGTCATTAGAATAATAACAAGGATCTCCATTGTTTCTAGTGATCAAATGAAAAGCAACTCACCTAAACAAATATGCCCATTGCTGTAAATATGCGGATGCAAAGGCGCTGGATGAGAGAAGATCACCTGTCCCACAACCCAGACCATCAAATTCATAAAATAAACACGGGAGAACCCCCAAAAATCAACCTTTTTCAATACTCACACCTCCACAAATCACACAAATACAACAAACTCCACCTGAGGCGCCTCCATCGGATAATGCTCGGGGAAATCCACCTGAAGTTGATACGTCTCCCCCGCGTAGATTGTCCCGGGGGCCCCGCTCACATCGATCACCCACCTGAATTCCAAAACCCAAGAAAGATCGCAACTTTACCAGAAAAGAAAGCATTCTGAGAGATTCTTATTTATGGGTTCGCGATAAGAGCACTGAAAGCGAGGAAAAACCCCTGACCTCTGGAGGTTGTCGGTGACCTTGTGCTTGAACCCGGTGGGGGGGTTGACCTGCCACTCTGCGAGCTCCTTCTGGAGCCGATTGCTCGCGATCTTGCTGAGCGCCTGCAGGTGGGAATGATCGATCACAGAAATTAAGCGAGAATCCGATGCGAGAAATCGCAAAAGAAGAAGAAGAAGAAGATGTGTTTGCATGGGGAGCAGAAAGGGGGGACCTTTCGAGCATGATTGGAGGAGCTCGTCATCGCCTCTCTAGCCCCGACGTTCGTGTGGAGAGCAGCAGTGAGAGATGGTGAGGGCCTTTGGAAGAGGTTTGGGCGTTGTGCACGGGGCGAATGTGGCTGTGCAATCGTATATATAGGAGACCGTGGAGGGGAGGGGAGATCGAGAAGACGCCAAGAAGAATCGAAGAAAGGAGAGGATACATACAAGGGGAGCATTGGGAAAAAAGATTGTGGTTACAGGATGTTGCGTAATTTGTTCTTCTAGAGGTGGGCCAGTCTCTTGTATCAAACATGATGAATACCATTCCTTTTATAATAATACCCAAACATGATTCATTTCTTGCAAAGTAAAGTTGAGATCTTTTGAGCTAGGCCTTTAGTAAGTTAAAGATGGATTTTTTGATCTAAAATGGTATTATTCTTCTTCACATTCTTTGGCGTTTTATTTTGTAGTACTTATACATAGAGGATGATAAAAATCTAAGAAAATTCCGATCATATATGATTTGTTGAAAGTTCGATTGAGAAGAGCATCCTTGGCTTGGACTTTTATCTGAGCTTTTACTTAAGGTTCTAATATGAATTGGAGTGTTTGGTAGAAGTTGACAATGTTTGTACAGATTTTCGATGATACCTCGTAACTGCTCCAATCTCAATAGGTACACCTATAATCAACTCTAACATATTTGTGTGGAAAAGTTGATTAGATCCAGCCTGATTTACTACTCAAACGACCTTGATCTGACATGATCGAGATCTGATCATCAAAAGGTACCAAAGCTCATTTGAATTAGTATAGCATGGACCAAATCAAGACGAAATCGATATGAGAAAAATTGCAAGGTCAAACTAGATCTGAATGTGAATTAAGGTATCAAGTTTGACCCAGAAAAAGATGATTAAATCCTATCAACAAGTTATAAGAAGCACTATGATTAACTTGGATTTAAACGTGAAGGAATATATGATATGAAGTTTTTGCAAGAGTTGAAAACGATCATTATCGAATGTTTATTAGTTATGAAAGGGGAACATGAACACGTTGAATGGTGGAACGTCGAGATTAGGAAATTTTGAGCAATTTGAAAATTAAATCAATTAAATACTTAAAATTAAAAATAGATGTTAGATGGTCGGCATACCCTTTATGCTCTCGTCATCAAAAGAGGTAGAAGGGGGTGCTAATCCATTGCATTTGCACTTCACCAAAGATGAAAAATTTCAGATGCTTTAGGATTGCCTACATATGCAATTTGCATATTCCTAACTCTTATTAGAACCCTCAATCTCAATTCCTGGATTAGTCTCTCTTAATCTAGGATCGATTCAAGCTCTATAACCACATGAATTGATCATCGGAAAGTAGTCACAGTTAGAGAGGAAAATCTGACTACAATCCCTAGAAACCAAGATCCATTGACCTTGATTGTAAGCGAAAGACATCGAATTCTAGGAGGCAAGGTGCTCTGAGATCACTCTCGATGATCGAAAATGGAGTGTGAATGTAATAACAAAGTGATTAGTTGGAGGATGTTTATATCTTTTATAAATGCATGGACCATGAAGCTTGTTGGGTTATTAGGGGACTATAGTCAATCTAGACATTGTAAGGAGGTCGGCTGTAGAAGGAAAAGGGGAGAGAATTGTGAAGGTCTGATGGGGAAGGGGGTATTTATCGTTTAAAGGTAAAAGAAGACTCCAAGGTTGTAGGATTCAAACTTAAGTGAAGATCTAAGGTTCTAGGTCATGCTACAAAGCAATACCCTCTTTTTTGTTGTTTTATTTTAGAAATGCCTATCAGGTGAAACATGTCCATTTGTTTAAGTGTGTGAAATATGAATCAAGAGATGGAATCAAATCTTCAAACTTTATAAATCTATAAAATGGACATAAAATATGAAAGTAAATTGAAATTATAGAGAAAATGGTGAAGAAACAGAAAAAATTGAGCTTTGAGATCTCTCAACTCAATGCATTAAAACATGAGAGATTGAACCTTACTGAAAAGTTTACAAGTATAGATATCATCTTTAGCTTCATAATATGTTGTTAAAGATAGGGAAATTCAACAAAAATGGAAAAAAAAACATGAAAGAAAATGGACGCTGAAATTCTAAAACTTTTCTCTAATGCATTTTTTGGTTTAACGATTTACTGAGCAATAAATCATAAAATGGACAATGAAAATCTAAAACTGTTCTCTAATACACAATTTTTATGTTTTAGCGATGTATTATGTGAAGCAATAAATCATAAGTACCTATACATACATTTTTTTAAGCAATCAATGAATATATGAAACCAAAAGCAACAAAAAGGTTCTACAACAATATCATCGTTGCAATATTCTACCTAATATACAGAGAGAGGAGTTCATCCTTGAATCGACGAACAGACTTAGACAGACAAAAATCAAAGCAGATCATATCAAATGAGGGAGTAGGGAGTCAATAACGACTCATCATTGGATTGAACAAGAGATCTCCAAAAAAGTGATAGAAGTCCTGACAAGGCTAAAACCTCAAACTAGTCCGAATTTCCATCTAAGGGTCATGGTGGTACAAGATCATTTCCCTCATGGACGAAGATTCATGGATCTCATCTTCAATTAGAGGCATGCGCTACAACAAGAAACAAAGTTATCAGCTTTCATTAGCCCTTAGGTTAAGTGTAAAAAAATAAATGTATGACTTAGGACTTCTCTTCCTAACATCCTCAATATCTTTCAAGCCATAAAATTGCTAGAGAGCACAATGTGCATAATTGACCAATTGGTTTGATGCATGTCATAGGAGGAGTAATGCCTTTGGCGATGCTAAAGATGTGCTTTTAACCATCTATTTGTTTCATGAAGTACAAGATTTATCATATTTGTAGAGTAGATATACTTCAATAAAAAGTGGTCAATCATTTCTTCCTTGTTGCAACATAGTAACAAATCAAGACAAGTTCAAAACCTCTTTTTTCACGACTTTTTGAGTTATAATTTTGTTATGAAAGAAGATCCAGTAGAAAAAACATACATGAGGTGGGTTATGATTGCACCAAATAGAGGATCATTGAGTCCCCCATTGGTAGACTCTGATAGCAGGTCGTGGTCTCAAAATAAATGCAATCCCAAAAAATGGAATGCATAGTAGTTATCATTTAATTATTTTTACAAAATTGAAGAAGAATTTAGCTCCGGAAGATGGTGATATGTAGCCTATCTTATTTCGAAGGGCATTAGCCAACACCATGTTGTGTTAAAGGGCATCTATAAAATTTACACATTTATTTTTTTTGTAGATTTGCTAAAGGACGGATGATTTGCATCGTGATCCAGCCATCATTGAGTAGATATCAAGCATTTAAGAAACTTTTAAGGAAGGGGGAGCTTTGCTTAAAATAGAGGCTCGACCCAAGCCATTCTTGTTTGGATCTGATCAAGGGCACCCATCGTGGGTCCATATTCTTGCCAAAATCAAGAATACACCATAATGTTTTTTTGTAAGGGAGGCAACATTAAAGTCTCTAATGTTTAGAATGCCCCTCCTCCAAATATTTTCGGTCTGCAGATGGTATTCCAAGATGCTAGATGTGGTTTGTGCATTTTGGAGTTCACATTCAGTTGAAATTAGCCCTAAGTGCATCATTTTTTCTAATGACCTATATTGGGATAAGTGAAAGTGTGCAAGTATGAGTACTCAATGGAGTCAACGTCGCATTAACCAAGACGCATTTGGAGGAGATAGGTAGATGCAGTTTCTAAATAAGTTCTCTTTCGGATGCCTTATCAATGATCTTAAACAAAAATTCCTAAGGAATGTTTGAAGTATGAAGTCTAAGTCTTATATATTGTAGAGGGCAATCTTGGCGAATTAGCTTAATAGCACCAAGGGCCTCATTTGGGAGGAGCCCATTTTAGATAGCAGATAGAAGGATTTGATGAAATTCACCTCTGTGCTAGAGAGATTGGAAAAAAAATACCCAAAATTCTTAGCAATTTTCAATTCATGTCCCCTCGTTTTCACAAAAAATATGGATATCATATGCATATTGTATTGTAGAAATTACTATTTCACCCAACCCCACGGGGAGAGCACCTGACCTAACTTCCCATGATCCAGATACTCAGCGATAACCGTATTTATACATCGTGATTAACATTCGGAATATAAAGCATGCAAAGTAAAGAATAAAATGCTCCAACAATATTTATATATTCAAGATTTCCAACATTTACAAATTTGTAATCGAGTCCACAAAATATTTTTGCATGACTAACAAGTTAAATTGTAGAAGATACAAAAGTATAACAACAACTAGTGCAACTCTATAAGTAAAATTGTACCACGAAGTCTGGTACAAACTGCGGAAGCTCAAGTCACTATTGCTGCTCAACAACCTGCAAACCCTGGATGTGTTTCCAAAGAAGTACATATAAGAAAAAATCTCAGTACATCTAAAAAAACTAATAATACTAAACTTCTTGTAATTGTTCTTCACTATTCCTACCATCTGTAAAATAATTATTATAAGTTGCATATATTCTACTACTTGTACTCTACAAGTGCCAATATTTCCATCAATAATGTACTCATCCATTTTACGTTTATTAAACGAATCGTTGGGATTGATCAAACGTATGTACATTGGTCTATTATTTACTATAATAACAATGCTTTAATGCATGAGCACATTTTTAAAGAGTGATAAACAAAATGAGTCCAAATGTTGACAAGTGTCAAACTTTAATGATGTAATAAGGGTTCGCCTGAGTTAGCCTACACAGGATTTTGGGATATGATAAATGATGAATCCACATTTCATCATCTTTGTTCTATCATTTTGGCATCAAAAACCCTAGCAAATGCATGTAAATACCCTTAAAAGCATCATCTTAGCATTCATGCATGTGCATCTATTTAGTGTATAAAATACTGTAATTAAAGCCAAAATTATAGAATAAATAAAGAAAAGAAAAAGAATAAAATATTGTAAATATTTTATGACCTGAAACCCCGAGACCTAGGCATCCTGATGAATAGGTCGACAAGGAATAAAGTAGGGGGAGATAAGGTCAGAAATACAGACAAAATACCTATACCTTTTATTCATTCTTTATTCATTTTTGGGATCTATTTTTGGTTCCACTTTTTATACATCAAACAAAGAAACTTTGTACATGAAAGTTGTAGTAATATTACAAGGAAAAATACAAAATTGATTTCACAGAAAAAGAATATACAGATAAAAAGTTATGGTCTGAATAAGAATCCAAAATCCCAACTTCCCAGACCCGTATCTCACAACTGACAACTCCAAATGTAGCAAACTCACCTTTAATTGTATATAGAATAAAATAATCTATCCAATGGTGGTGGTTTCGCATTTGGCGGAGCTACGGTTTGAAAGTTGAGTTTTGGACCCACCTCGTATAAGTGTACTGATTAAAATATTCAATTTATTATTTATTCATTATTTTTATATTTTTATATTTTTATAATTCTGTAAATATTACTTATAATAAATATGTATATTAAAATTAGAATAAAAATTCAAAGAAAATACAAAATAAAAATACTTGTTTATAGAATACACAGGTATCCTACCTATATGTATACATATACTTTTTATACTTATATTTTATTTAATATACAAAACCTATCAGAAAAATTAAATAAAAATATACTTATGTAGATAAAAGTATCTTATAATTTTAGAAATTAAGAAACAAAAATAATAAAATTAAAATACACAAAATAAGAATAAAATATTAAAATACATAGGTAATATACCTATATAAGGCTAAAAAGGGAACTTATAAAAATATACCTCATAAAATTAATTAAAAATCATAATAAAATACTACATAAAATAACGAATATTTTTTATTTTATAATCATTATTAATTCGCCCTTTTTCTATTTTTAATTGAATTTTCAAAATAATCATCAGGGTTTTTCCTGGTTGGTCCGCGTGGACCAACCAGGAGGCGTCAACAGTTGACTTCGGTCAACTGGACGCCCTACCCTCTGTAGCCCTTGTCAGGCCTGGTTTTGACCGCTTTTGGCGGATTTTTCTAGGCCGAGACTTGCACCATTTTGCCTCGATTCCTTCTGCATTTCTCTTCCTTGTTCATCCACCTAGCCCGTCGTGTGATTACCTCGGGCCATGGATCAGTGTAGTGCTCCAGGCACCTTGATCTTTGGAGCACCTTGGTCAGGGGTCAACCCAGATATAACCTTCCCCCATTTTTCGATTCGAATTTGGACTGCCTTCGGACCACCCCTCTCCACCTTCTTGCGCTCCAGAGCTACCTGGAGGTGACAGCTCCAGCTCAAGGCCTTCAGCCGAGGTGATCGAGGTCGGAGGAGCTCCCTACACCTCCCGCAAGACCGGCGGTCGAGGTATGCCATTTCCTTTGGCTCCGGCCATCGAGGACCACCCCCCTTGCATTTCTTTGCATCTTTAGGTTCCTGTTAGTCTTAGGATCGAAAACCAACAAAAAAATCTAAGTTTCGTAGATCGTTTCGCCAAATCACCCATCTTGGCCGGAGCGCACCTCCGGCCATTCGTCGCCTCGTCGTTCCACGCATTCCCCCGACCATTCAAGGGTCCAGGCAGTTTGCCCTGGACCCTTTGACTCTTTTTGCAGGTCAACGCGATCTTGAAGGCACATGGAAGTCGAGTTTTGAGCTCGCCGGAGCTAACGAAGCCCTCCCAGTTCCGCCAGCCCCCAACGAGCACCACGGCCACTGCCGTGGCTTTTGGACGGCTCCAGGAGGTAGACGACGACCTCAGGATGCTCCTTGTCCATTTTGAAGCCCAGACGTCGCCGGAGCCGGACGGAGGAGCTCGAGGAACTTCGACCAGTCAGAGCTCCGCCGTGTTCCTCCACCTGCCTCCCCAGCCGTTGGATCTTGGAGCGTGCCCAGATCACACAGCAGCCGTTGGATCTTCCCATGCCTCAACCGTCGATCATCCTTAGAGATCTGATCTCAGCCGCACATCCGCGAAGCGTCATCGGCCGTCCATCGTTCGCCACGTGTTTAAGTGGCTCCCCATCAGCCGTTGGATCGCGCGCCAAGGGTATTTTTCACATTAACCCTCGCGCATTTTGTATTTACTCTTTAGTATTTAAACTTTCATCTGTTTACCATGGCTAAACCAAATGGCGCCGTTACCGGGGAGCAACAACGAGTAGCTCATATTTTGTTTGCTTGTGTTTGTTGTTTACAATAGCTTCATTTCATCTCTCTTACACTTTTGATATATCTATTGATTGAGCTATCTGACCATCTTTTCTTGTCTTCTTACGAGGGACCGCGGAGCAAGGTGGATCGTCTAGGTGACCCGAAGCAACCTTGGGAAGCGGAGCCGGCCTTCTTAAGTCAAGCTGGCAGGAGAGAGCAGGAGGAGTGAGAGAGAGTGGTAGTTTAGCTTGCATTTTATTTTGTTAGAGAGAGTGACCTTATTAATTTGTAATAATATAGGTACATTAGACTCTTGGACACTTAGACTATCGGGCCTAATTTCCGGGTGTTTGTTCACCCGGGGGCTCACCGTGGTTTTATCGCGTTTTCTCGCTTGTCATTTTCCGGTTTTGTTTTCCTTTTCATTTCTTTTGTGGATTGAGCCCTTAGTAGTAGGTCCTGCTTGATTCGATTAGAATAGGTCCAAACACACTAATTATCTTTGCATGCTCCTATAGTTCGTTGTTGGACTTAGACTAATTAAGTAGTTGATCATTGGCTTTCGATCCGCGCGCCGCGAGCTCACTCCACACAAGCGCTTTCTCCTAACTCAAATGTGTTGAGCAGAGGAGGAATGAGCCTAGACCGGACACTAGGATTGAGAGTTAGTGGTTAACTCGTGGTTCTTCACGCTAGCAGTTGCCTATTCTAGGATGATTTCCGCTTTGCATATCGCCATGTAGTTTAGGTTTACAAATTCTGCTTTACATCCCGCATGGAGAGAGCTGGGATTCGTTGTAAGTCTTCTCACTTTGCATGCATCATTTAGGCACAAAGGTGAGATTTCCACCTTAGTGTCGACTTGCACGGCTTTTTCCGACTCTATTCTCCCTCTGTTTTTGAAACAAAGTAGGATAAAGAAAATACAAAAACCGTTAGGCGCTTGTTTGAATTCACTCAAAAGAAGCGATAACACCAAAAAAAATTAAAAAAAGGGATTGCTAAGAAAACCTGACCAAAAATAAAATCCGTAATTGGATTCATTGCTTGGGGAGAGTAACACCCTCACTTGTATTCAGGTTGCATGGGAAGGTCTCCTTCCAAGTGAGATGAGCGCTTCATAAGGATTAGAGCCAAAAACCCAACTTGTGGCTGCCTTGTGTATCGCCTGGATTTCCGAAGTATTGGCGCTACTATCGTACGTAGTTGAGTAGGGCTTGGTCTCCATTGGTGACTCACTATTGTGTGAGCGTCGACCTTGTCCGAAGTACTGAGCTTAGGCCACGCCTTCACGGGTGTGTCTGTCTCACCGGCTGCGTGCGATTAGGACCTTGTACGCTCACGGGTGATTCCGTTGCGAGCGAGGTCTGAAGTATCGGTTTCGCCTATCGGCTTCCTCCCTCTATTTCTTTGGCTGAGTAGGGATCCAGGAAGGGTTACAAGGACCTTAAAAAGCGCAAGATACAGGTTACACAGGAGGAGGACAAGTACGGGGACACTTTCCCGGCAGTACTCTCTCTCCTTTAGGCGTAGCGCTCTAAGAACTCGTGACAAGATTAATTCCTGAAAACAAGCTAAAACTGACAAGATAAAAGCCGAACCTTCACGGCTTCATGTGTTGAGTTGGTGAACTTACCCCTGCTTTGTGTTTGATTGCTAGATTTATTTTAGGTCAAGATCAAAAATACCGCACAATTGTGCGCAATTTTGTTGCATCTCATTTCACTCTTCTTCTTCACCTGCATCCCCTCTGATCTTCCCAATAATCAAGATGATGGGACGGAGATCTCTTAGGCCGACCTTGTCGGCACCGCTATCCATCACTCCTCCTTATTCATCTAGGAATACCTCGGAGAGTCCGCTCTCCGAGCCCGAGTTTACATCCACCCTGTTCCCCCTCGACCACCCTTCCCATTCTCCTTCTCTCAGTCCAATTGTTTCAGAATTCAGTGCATCACAGAGTTCAGCTCATTCGACAGCACCTGAGATGGCCTCTTTTGCTTTTCCAGAAAATCCAGTGATGGCAGACAGAGGCGAGCACCCAGATGACCATGATCACCCTCCATTCATAATTGATCAGGTGGCCATTAACAACTCCTTGTTAGCGTCCCTGGAGACCATGCAGAGACAGATTCGTGACCAGGGTACCTTCATGGGTGATCTGATGAGAGAGATAGTGCAGATGAGAGAAAACCGACCTGGGAGCGGTGGCGGTGGAGGTGGAGGAGGAGGAGGACCAGATGCAGGAGGAGGTGATCCAGACGCTGAGCGACCGCCACAGACCATCATGAGGGAGTTGCACAACCCAGCTGCATCCCTCACTCATCGTTGGATCCGACTCCCGCCCATTCACGGAGATTTCGAGCTTCGGCCCCACACAATCCAGCTTCTACCCAAGTTCCATGGGTTGCCGACCAAAGAGCCGCACCTCCACCTCCAGGAATTCGAGATGATATGCAGCACCATCCACGATCGGTTGATGACCGAGGACACAATCAAGATGATCGCCTTCCCATTCTCATTGGTTGACAGAGCCGCATATTGGCTCAAACACCTGGGACGATTCATCGACACTTGGGCAGATCTCCGGACCACGTACCTGAAGAAGTACTACCCTCTCGGCCGGACCAACGCAGCTAGAGCCATGATCAGTAACTTCATCATGATCCCAAATGAACAATTCCATGAAGCCTGGGATCGATTCAGAGAGCTCATCGACCGGTGTCCACATCACGATATCTCCAAGCCCAATCTCGTGCAGAGTTTCTTCTGTGGGCTGACACCGGAGCTGCAGGGGCTAGTGAACGCCTCTTGCGGTGGGTCCTATTTCTCCAAGGGTGAAGATGACGTCTGGGCCATCTACAAAGGCATGGCAGAAAACTCCACAGTGATGGCCCAGGCCCGTGTCTACACACACCAGAAGCCCCCTGCAAGGATCGGGATCATTCCAGAGGATCACCCGCATCGATGCCGGTCCCAATACAGTGTCAGCTGCCGCAGCCCAAGCTGAATCAGCCGCAGCCGATATGGGCATCATTAGTGAGAAGCTGGACCGTCTCGAGATCCTCGAGAAGAAGCAGATGCAAGGCATGGCCCAGATGGACCAAATTGCCAAGACCATGAGTGATCTGAAGACGTAGATCTTGTGCGTCCAGGAGGCCCAAACCCAGTCCCAACAGCCTCCCAGATCACGTGCTGATCCGAGCAGCAGCAATGCCAACCATCCCTCTACCTCGTATCGTCAAGTCAACCATATTCAGGCAGAGCCGGTTCCCTTGCTGCAGTACTACCCAACGCAGCTGCCATCTTCGGACACGCAGATGGTGGTGTATCAGCCGGAGCAGCCACTGGCAGTTCTTCCTCCACCCTCCTTCGAGCAGGACCCGTTGATGGAAGTCAATGGGATTTGGTACGACAGGTATCCTCAGCCCGGGATTCGTCGGGATCACCCCGGATTCCGTTGGGGCAATGGTGGCTCCTCATCCCAACAGCAGAACCCTGCCCAAGGACAGTAGAACATCCAGTCACAACAGCAACACCAACATCCCCAGTATGCCCATCAACAACAATATCAGAATGGTCCTCGTCCTACCTATCAGGGACAGTCGTGGAGGCAGCGACAACAGCCTCAGCAATCTTATGCCCAGCCAACCCAGAACTATCCATACCAGCAACACCAGCAGCATCAGCAACCCCATTTCCAGCAGGGACAACCATCCGGTTCTCAGGGTCCCACCTTTGAGAACCCAGCTCTCGATGATCTTGCTCGCTTGCTATCTGAACAGCGAGCATCTTTCAGGCAAGAAATGGATGAATTCCGGCAGGAGATGAGGGACATAATAAAAGGCAAGGCCGCCATACCCGCTCAGATTGAACCTAACCCGAACAATCTGAAAAGGAAGTCTGAGCAGGTAGAGTTTACAGAGGATACTTCTCCTAGTGACGATTTGAATGATATGTCTTATTCTTTGAATGATGCTGATTTTGTGACTACTAGGAGCGGTAGGATGCCAGCCGGCGGCGCCTCTTTTGAGCGACAACCACCAGCTGAACCAGGAGCGCCAGAGGAGCGGAGTAGCGGTGCTGACGCCGCTAATGAGGATACTGAAGACGGTGGTGCTGATGCCACCAATGATGGAGATCCAGACGACGGTGCTAATGCCATCGTGAGACCAGATGCATACGGTGGTGCTGATGCCACCATTTTGGATGCTGAACCAGAGCGCGGTGCTGATGCTGCAGAGACATGTGCTAGTGGTGGTGCTGAGGCCACCACATCCACTTTTGTTGAGCCCCCATCTGTGATGTTCCCACATTTTGTACCTATGGACTGTGGAAACAAAAAGGAAAACAAAAATATGAATAAAGGAAAGGTTTCTGTTCACATTGCGGATCCATATGTGGTGAATGATGATTATTGTATGGATTCTCCTTCTTCACAGGCACAGGGACCGATTCCTAGTCCTCCATCTGAGGAAGCCCCTACCATCCCCTTCCCTGAGGCACTCCATCGAGCGAAGGAGAATAAAAGAGAAAATCCCAAAAAAGAGCAACAGGTAGAGTTCGGCAATCAGATGATAGACAGATTCCACATTCAGCTGACTCTACAAGAAGCACTTGAGCACATCCCCCTCTTCAAGAAGAACCTGAGAGAGAAGACTACCGTCCGCAGGAAGAGGAGGAACCACAGAGATCAAATCCATGTGCTCACTCATTTCACTTGCTGTACCATCCAGAACAAGCTGCCAGCCAAGCGACCAGACGCAGGAGCTCCCTATGTCAGATGCGAGATTCAGGAGCAGCAATTTGATCGTACTCTATTAGACAGCGACTCTTCAATTAACCTCCTTCCGGCAGCCTTACTCGACCGATTCGAGTTTGGTCCTCTTCTTCGAAGCAGGACGGTCCTTCAGTTTGCTGACAGGTCGACTAAGAGGCCGAAGGGGTTATTGAAAGACGTGGTCATTACCATTCAGGGCTTGAAATTCCCCGTGGACTTCGTTGTGTTGGACATGGAGATCCCTGAGTCGGTAACCGATGCCCCCATCATTCTCGGACGTCCATTCTTGGCCACAGCCAAGGCGGTGAGTGATCATGATAGCGGGAAGGTATGCTTTCGCGTAGAGGGCGAAACCATACAAATAGAGACGATCGAAGAAACCAAAGCCAGAGAGTTAGAATGCTCGGAGCAGTCCAGTGAAGCAGCGCAGATGACAGAGGAAGAGCTAGACATCCACCAGGTTTGTGATTTTGTGATGACTGGTGATGAATCCAATTGGGTAGATCCTATAGCACCGACTCTCGCCTTGCCTACAGATTCACTATATCTCAAGCTCATGGCAGTCGAGAGCCGGGATAGCACATCCCTAGATGAGGATACACCTGAAGCTGACAGTGTTGTGATGAGTGGTGCTGATGAGTTTCAATCATGTTCATCTTCTTCTGATCCCTCGGATTCAGACATTGACTGGGATGATTTTGATGATTATTTGCCTTGTCTGATTCCTTCTGAGCCGACAACCATGACTGAGTACGAGCCAATGCAGTTTATCAATGAATCAGCAGGCCGCCCTTTGTCAGAAATTCATGCAGAGCGAGAGTTCTCCCATGCAGACCTGGTCGCCTTCACACAGACATATCATAAGCCAGATCTGCCGCCTCCCAGTTGTCCCGAAGTGAAACCTCTGCCGCAGTCGTTGAAGTACAGATTCCTTGCGGGTGAGCCAGAAATGCACCCAGTCATTATCTCAGCAGGTTTGACTGGAGAACAAGAATCTCGTCTGATGGAGGTTCTTGAAAGAAACCGCAAGGCCATAGGTTGGAGTATAGCTGATCTCCAGGGGATAAGTCCGGCTCTGTGCTCGCACCACATCTATCTTGAGGATGACGCTAGGCCGTCGCGTGAGTTCCAACGACGGCTGAACCCGAATCTTCGAGACGTAGTCATGAAAGAAATTTCAAAGTGGTGGAGCGCCGATTTTATCTACCCCATCTCCGACTCCAAATGGGTCAGTCCGCTACATGTGGTACCCAAGAAGACGGGTATCACTACAGTTGTCAATGAGTCTGGAGAGGAGATCGCTACCAGAGTACCAACTTCTTGGAGGGTCTGTGTGGACTACATACGATTGAATGAGGCCACCAAGAAGGATCACTTCCCGCTACCCTTCATTGATCAGATTATCGAGCGGCTAGCCGGAAAGAGTCATTATTGTTTTCTTGATGGGTACTCTGGATACAATCAAGTGGCCATTACGCCCGAAGACCAAGAGAAAACGACATTCACCTGTCCGTTTGGGACCTATGCTTTCAGACGGATGCCCTTTGGTCTATGTAACGCTCTGGCGACATTCCAAAGGTGCATGTTGTCCATCTTTTCGGACATGGTGGGTGACTGTTTAGAGGTCTTCATAGATGACTTCTCGGTCTATGGCGACGGGTTTGATGCTTGTCTTGACTGCCTAGACCGTGTGCTTCAGCGCTGCATAGAGGTCAACCTTGTTTTATCTTGGGAGAAGAGCCACTTTATGGTGACTCAAGGAATAGTCCTTGGTCATATCGTCTCCAACAGGGGCATGGAGGTCAATCCGGCCAAGGTGGACATCATCAGAAAACTCAATCCACCGTCCAATTTGCGTCAGTTGCGGTCTTTTCTGGGGCATGTCGGTTTCTACCGACGGTTCATTCAGGACTTCAGTCGTATTGCCCGACCGCTTACTGACTTGCTGACAAAAGACACCGAGTTTATTGTCAATGATAAGTGTCTTGCGTCGGTCGAGACTCTCAAAGAGATGGTTGTTTCAGCTCCTGTCCTTCAGCCACCCGATTGGTCTCTTCCATTCGAGATCATGACGGATGCTTCAGATTTTGCCGTTGGGGCTGTGCTCGGACAGAGGAGGGATGGATTACCTTTTGTCATTCACTACGCCAGCCGGACTTTGGATGCCGCTCAGCAGAATTACACTGTGACTGAGAAAGAGATGCTGGCCGTAGTCTTTGCTCTTGATAAGTATCGATCTTACATTCCCAGATCTAGAGTAACCATCTACACTGATCATACCGCCATCCGGTACTTAATGGCTAAGAAGGATGCCAAAGCACGTCTCACCAGATGGATCCTTCTACTCCAGGAATTTGATATTGAGATTAAGTATAAACCTGGAGTCAAGAATGTGGTGGCGGATCATCTCTCCAGATTGGAGAATCTTGAGGAATCTGAGCCCAGCGCACCTATCTCAGAGAGATTTCCAGATGAGGCGATCTTGGCTATCACCTCGCTCCCGTGGTACGCTGACATTGTGAACTATCTTGTCGCCAAGACAGTTCCACAAGGTTGGCCCAGGCAGAAACTCGAGACCTTCCTGGCGAAGGCCAAGTTTTATCATTGGGAGGATCCCATCCTTTATCATGAAGGAGGGGACAGTATCTGGAGGAGGTGCATTCCTCAAGAAGAGCATCATAGCGTCCTCACATACTGCCACAAGCTTGAGGCAGGAGGACATCATTCTGGAAAAAGAACAACACAGAAGGTGCTTCAATCCGACCTATGGTGGCCTACTCTCTTCAAGGATTCTGATGAGTTCATGAAGAGATGTACTGACTGTCAGAAAATGGGAACCTGCGGACAGAGAGACATGATGCCCATGCAACCCATTCACTTTTGTGAGGTTTTTGATGCATGGGGGATTGATTTCATGGGCCCATTTCCTAAGAGTCAGGGATTCGAGCATATTTTGCTCGCTGTGGATTATATCAGTCGATGGGTTGAAGCCATCCCCGCCCGAGCCGCAGATGCTAAAACCGTGTGCAAATTCTTGAGGAAAAATATCATTTCACGGTTCGGGGTACCTAGAGTCTTGATTTCAGACGGGGGGTCTCACTTCATCAATGACAAGGTTATGGCCCTTGCAGACGAGTTCGGCATTGACCATCGGGTTGCCACTCCATATCACCCTCAGACTAATGGTCTTGTCGAAGTATCGAATCGGGAGATAAAGACTATCTTGCAGAAAGTTGTCCGCCCAGACCGAAAGGATTGGTCACAGCTTTTGGACTCGGTCTTGTGGGCTTATCGGACTTCTTTCAAAAATCCATTGGGGACATCTCCCTTTCGTCTCGTCTATGGCAAGCCGTGCCATTTGCCAATGGAGATCAAGCACAAATCTTTTTGGGCAGTCACTGAGTTGCTTTTAGATCCAGAGAGTATAGGAGACCAGAGAAGAGCAGAATTGGCAGCCCTGGAAGAACTGAGAGATACAGCCTTTTCCAACAGCCTACAGTACAAGGAGAAAGTGAAGACATGGCACGATTCGCATATCAGCCATAAACAATTTGAGCCAGATCAGAGAGTATGGTTGTTTGATTCCAGGCTGAAATTATTCCCAGGGAAGTTGTAGAGCAAGTGGAAAGGTCCGTATGTGGTCAGGAAGGTACATGACAATGGCATCATCGACATATCCGAACCGTCGTCTTCCTCTACCTTCCGCGTCAATGGTCAACGCCTGAAGCTATATCTAGATCATGATCCGCCGACCATTGACGTTGCCCCCATTCTTCTGGTATGAGATGTGTCCTTTGACTCTCATCATCTACATCTCATACATGGTGATCAATTCCATCTTCCGCTGTACAGATCCATCTGTTCATATCACTATTTCATCTGTTGATTTATTTCCTTCTTTTCTTCTTTTCTTCTTTTCCTTTTCTATCTTCTTCATCTATCAAAAAGGTGCCGCCCTTGTAGACAGTTTTCCATACTTAGGACGTACTTTGTCCTAAGTATAGGGGGGTGTGCACCCCGAGTTTTCTATTCTTTTCGATCCTCTCCATTGTCTCCTCTTCTTGTCTATACTTAGGGATATCTTACCCTAAGTATAGGGGGAGACAATCTGAGTACGATCTGTTGATTCCCACCCTTGACCCTCCCTGCGTTGTGTACAGTCTGCTATACTTAGGATTATTTGATCCTAAGTATAGGGGGGACGGTCAGCTTCTCATTCATTGATTCATTCATTCTTTAGACTTGCCTATACTTTGTACGAGTTATGTCTTCTCTTTTCTTCCGATCTATGAGGACATAGCTCAAGCTAAGTATAGGGGGGTCGTATATACTGTGTATATACTTTAGCCATAACTCGTACTTTCATATTTTCCTAATAAATATGGCTAAAAATTCTTTAAAATTCATTAAAAAAATCTTAATAAAAAGATGTGGTTATTCCTCAGATTCTTTTTGTATTTACTGATTAATAAGTCAGGTGAAAATGTTTTTTGCAAAATATTTGAAAAATAGTTTGAAAATCTTTGTGAACATTTATTGAAAACTATTTTGAAAATATTTTGTTACATGTTTTCAACTTTTGTAAAAATATGTGGATTGTAAAATTTATTTTCTTTGTGTGAAATAAAAATGTTTGAAAAATGATTTGCAAATGGTTTGAAAAATGGTTGCAAAAATATTTGAAAAACCTATATATATTGTTTTGAAAGCCTTTGAAAAATGATTTTCAAATGTGTGTACATGTTTGCAAAAATGTTTGTAAAAATTATTTTGGACTATAGTTTTCAAAAATTGTGTAAAAAGCTTGTGTCAAATAAGTTTGAGGAATATATACATCAAACCAAAATCCACTATATATAGGCTTATAAAATTGACCACTTACCCTTGTAAATTCTTAAAATCCACTTCTTGTAGATGTAAGAAGCACTCCCGTGCACATAGTTTTAACCTAGATTTTAGCCAAAATCTTTTTGTTTTCAAAAATCCTAAAAACATTTGCAAAATTAAAATCCAAAAACATTTGAAAAATCTTTTTGAAAAAGACAAAAAAAATGCATATGCATCATCATCATCTTTTCAAAAATCCATAAAAAGTTCAAAATCTTTGAAAATTGCATCACAAAAATATTTTCTGCATTGCATTACATAGCATTCGCATTTTTCGGATTGAGTTTAATAGTTGAACAAGTCTAAGTAAAATCCGAAGATTGGAGTTTGATTGGACCTTATAATCTACCTAATAACAGGAACCTTATAGGAACTGGGTTTGAGGTACTTCAGGTCTAGTTGACTTAATTCTTTGAGGATCACGGGACTTGGTTCAATGGATTCTTGACTGCCTAAGTAGAGTATTTCGAAGCACACGCACGACTCTTGTTGATAATGACCTAACTTGGACACCTGCACCTTTCACATGGCTCAACTCAGTTGGAGTGGTGAAGGGATTGGATTTGCCGGTATGAGACGCACACAAGTGGAAACATTTGTCCTCCTATAGGGAGGGAAGTGCACCCCAACCCGTCCAGTGATTAGGAAGTCTAAAGACAGGAGGCTGTGGGTTGCGATAAAGCTTCAAAAGAGGGATAGTCTACTGGCTCAAGAGGAAAAACTCCTTATGTAAATGCTGCTGTGAATAGTATTTCAAAAAAAAAAGTTCAGGCATGTACAAAAATAAAAAGCCTGCAAGGTATGTGAATATGTTGTACAAAGTCAATAAGCAAGCTTGAGTTCCAAAGTTATATCATGTGAGCCTGTAGCAGGATGACTTGACTACACTGGTCTTGCATCCCAGGGTAGGTAGCTACACTGGCTACCGTCCATTCTTCTCTTCACCCCCTCCTCTTGTGCTGGTTGTCACTTGAACTTAGAAGGGAATACCCCGCTCCTCGAGGATGGAGTTATTGGATTGGGGAATCATTGGGTTGTCGTACTGGAGAAGTCAGTTTCTTTGTCATTCTAGTTGGGGAGAGCCACCATCACTTACACTGTACGAGTCAGATTCATAGTCGTAAGAGTTTGCGTATGAATTGAAGTATTTCTGATCTGGCTATTGAGGAGACTTGGACAGAGTTTTGGGATTCTCAGGGACTGTTGGATTTCAAATACGGTTCTCACTAAGGTTCCGCCCGCACTAAAATTCCAAAGGTCCGACTTAAGCTCCAAACTTTGATTTTGCGAAGACAAGTTTGATAATCAAATAAAATCCAAGTTCTTCTTTTTCTTTTCTTTCTTTTCTTTTTTGCACTTATTGCATAAGTGTTTGCTAGGGACTAGCAAAGGTAAAGTATAGGGGGATGATGAATCCACATTTCATCATCTTTATTCTATCATTTTGGCATCAAAAACCCTAGCAAATGCCTGTAAATACCCTTAAAAGCATCATCTTAGCATTCATGCATGTGCATCTATTTAGTGTATAAAATACTGTAATTAAAGCCAAAATTATAGAATAAATAAAGAAAAGAAAAAGAATAAAATATTGTAAATATTTTATGACCTAAAACCCGAGACCTAGGCATCCTGATGAATAGGTCGACAAGGAATAAAGTAGGGGGAGATAAGGTCAGAAATACAGACAAAATACCTATACCTTTTATTCATTCTTTATTCATTTTTGGGACCTATTTTTGGTTCCACATTTTAAACATCAAACAAAGAAACTTTGTACATGAAAGTTGTAGATAATATTACAAGGAAAAATACAAAATTGATTTCACAGAAAAAGAATGTACAGATAAAAAGTTATGGTCTGAATAAGAATCCAAAATCCCAACTTCCCAGACCCGTATCTCACAACTGACAACTCCAAATGTAGCAAACTCACCTTTAATTGTATATAGAATAAAATAATCTATCCAATGGTGGTGGTTTCGCATTTGGCGGAGCTACGGTTTGAAAGTTGAGTTTTGGACCCACCTTGTATAAGTGTACTGATTAAAATATTCAATTTATTATTTATTCATTATTTTTATATTTTTATATTTTTATAATTCTGTAAATATTACTTATAATAAATATGTATATTAAAATTAGAATAAAAATGCAAAGAAAATACAAAATAAAAATACTTGTTTATAGAATACATAGGTACCCTACCTATATGTATACCTATACTTTTTATACTTATATTTTATTTAATATACAAAACCTATCAAAAAAATTAAATAAAAATATACTTGTGTAGATAAAAGTATCTTATAATTTTAGAAATTAAGAAACAAAAATAATAAAATTAAAATACACAAAATAAAAATAAAATATTAAAATACATAGGTAATATACCTATATAAGGCTAAAAAGGGAACTTATAAAAATATACCTCATAAAATTAATTAAAAATCATAATAAAATACTACATAAAATAACGAATATTTTTTATTTTATAATCATTAATTAATTCGCCCCTTTTCTATTTTTAATTGAATTTTCAAAATAATTATCAGGGTTTTTCCTGGTTGGTCCGCGTGGACCAACCAGGAGGCGTCAACAGTTGACTTCGGTCAACTGGACGCCCTACCCTCTGTAGCCCTTGTCAGGCCTGGTTTTGACCGCTTTTGGCGGATTTTCTAGTCCGATACTTGCACCATTTTGCCTCGATTCCTTCTGCATTTCTCTTCCTTGTTCATCCACCTAGCCCGCTGTGTGATTACCTCGGGCCATGGATCAGTGTAGTGCTCCAGGCACCTTGATCTTTGGAGCACCTTGGTCAGGGTCAACCCAGATATAACTTTCCCCCATTTTTCGATTCGAATTTGGACTGCCTTCGGACCACCCCTCTCCACCTTCTTGCGCTCCAGAGCTACCTGGAGGTGACAGCTCCAGCTCAAGGCCTTCAGCCGAGGTGATCGAGGTCGGAGGAGCTCCCTACACCTCCCGCAAGACCGGCGGTCGAGGTATGCCATTTTCTCTGGCTCCGGCCATCGAGGACCATCCCCCTTGCATTTCTTTGCGTCTTTAGGTTCCTGTTATTCTTAGGATCGAAAACCAATAAAAAAATCTAAGTTTCGTAGATCGTTTCGCCAAATCACCCATCTTGGCCGGAGCGCACCTCCGACCATTCGTCGCCTCGTCGTTCCACGCATTCCCCCGACCATCCATGGGTCCAGGCAGTTTGCCCTGGACCCTTTGACTCTTTTTGCAGGTCAACACGATCTTGAAGGCACGTGGAAGTCGAGTTTTGAGCTCGCCGGAGCTAACGAAGCCCTCCCAGCTCCGCCAGCCCCCAGCGAGCACGACGGCCACCGCCGTGGCTTTTGGACGGCTCCAGGAGGTAGACGACAACCTCAGGACGCTCCTTGTCCATTTTGAAGCCCAGACTTCGCCGGAGCCGGACGGAGTTGCTCGAGGAACTTCGCCCAGTCGGAGCTCCGCCGTGTTCTTCCACCTGCCTCCCCAGCTGTTGGATCTTGGAGCGTGCCCAGATCACACAACAGCCGTTGGATCTTCCCACGCCTCAACCGTCGATCATCCTTGGATATCTGATCTCAGCCGCACATCCGCGAAGCGCCATCGGCCGTCCATCGTTCGCCACGTGTTTAAGTGGCTCCCCATCAGTCGTTGGATCACGCGCCAAGGGTATTTTGCACATTAACCCTTGCGCATTTTGTATTTACTCTTTAGTATTTAAACTTTCATCTGTAGTAGAAAAACTTTGGGTTATTTGCATGTAAGCCCCTACACTTATTTTTATTTACATTTAGGTCCTTCGCCACGTCACCTCACGTGACCTGTACATGTGAGGGGGTGGGCTTTTTGCAAGGACCCCCCTGGGGTTTAGTTATTTCAGTTTAGTCCCAAAATTTTGTAACACAATGTAAAACTTTGGGGTATTTTGCATCCAACCCCCGGAGAGTTTCGAATATTGCACTTAGGTCCCTGCCAGGCGCGTGTCTCGCACGTGTTTGGCTTGGGAATTTTGTACTAAGGCCCCTCCGGGTTTCGTAATTTGCTTTTAGTCCAGTAAATTCAAGTTTCAGTTTAAAAAGTTGTGGAAATTTTGCATGTGCCCCCTGGATGTTTTGGAAATTGCATATATATACCCCTGCCAGGCCTGTTAATTGTTTGGATGCTTGTTGTAATTATTTAAATTATCATTTCAAGTCCAAAATTTCCACAAAAATAGGGTTAAGCTCCTGGGTACTCGTATTTTGACGCCCTAATTTCAGTTTTTGATTTTATTCTATTTCTATATTTATTAAAAATCAAAAACATGCTTTTTATTCACTGTCTAGCTTAGAAAATGCCAAAAAAATAGTAACATACCTTTAAAAATTCCAAAAAAAATCCCTAGTGTCTATTTTACTATATTCTAGTGTCAATCCAAAATTCACTAAAAATCTCAAAAGAAAAACATTAAAAATTTAAAAACACTCAAAAACTTCCAAAAAATCTATAAAATTCTAGAAAACTCCAAAAATACCAAACTTAAGCTCTGTAGGTTACTTCTTTTATTCTCTTTATTGGAAAAATAGTTTGAAAATATTTTGTGGCTGTTATCTATTTTTAATTCCAGTTTTATCTCCAGCCAGTAGCTTGCCCACTGTTTTGCTTTATTTCAGTATTTAAAAATACCAAAAACAGTTTGAAAAATACCAAAAAATCACAAAAACAGTAGAAAACCCTAAAAATATCAAAAACATTTTATTTCTGAATTTTTGGTTATTTTTGCACATCTTTATAAATACTTTACCTTGTCTTTTATTATATAGCCTTTATTTTCCAATATTGAAAAAGAAATTAATATATAA
This sequence comes from Ottelia alismoides, assembly GCA_037367405.1. Lineage (NCBI taxonomy): Eukaryota > Viridiplantae > Streptophyta > Magnoliopsida > Alismatales > Hydrocharitaceae > Ottelia > Ottelia alismoides. The sequence goes on along the minus strand of JAZKJV010001365.1, from coordinate 101,971 downwards.
AATATAAAATTATAAAAATCAGAAAATCAAAAAATCAAAATACAAAATTAAAAATTAAATTAAAAAAATTAAAAAATTAAAAACCCACAAAAATTCCTTTGATTGCTTGCTTAGTGTAGACATCACACACACTCACTTGTGCACACTTGTTTGAATTACCATGTTTGCTCCCTGTGTTCGAACTCTCTGCATACTTGCCCTTTACATCATTTGTACAGAGTTAAAAATAAATTTTAACTCCACATTTATTTCTAATTTATTGATCTTTAGTGTGGGTTAATTGTTGACTTTAGTCCAGAGTTAGTGTGGTCAATACACCGACTGAGTTCACGATTTGTGTGGAACTTAAGACCACCTGATTTTTGGCTAAATCAATAAACAACAATTTATTAAAAAAAGAGGCACAAAATAGTATGATTTCATCCATTTTAATATTGTTAGCACTGAAGGTGATAACTTTGATCCTTTATAAAAAATTTTATCAATAAAGTTGATAGATATGATCCTTTTGAGATAGTTATCGTCGATCACGATGATAAAGGTCCTATTAAGATTGTTAGAACTCTTGTGATAAATGGAGTATGGATGTAGGTGCATCTCTTGAAGAAATAGGAAGCACTCTTTTAAGGTTATTATCGCCTCTGAGATAAGAAAGGTGCATTTAAGATTTTTATTATAAAAAATGATAGCCATAATTTTGTAGAATGTCTATTACAGACCAAAATAGACACATGTTATACATAAATAATATCTCTAGATGATATAATGGATATTTGGTATAATATCAAGGATGCGTATAACATATGGTATGAATAGACGGCATCTGCCACCCATACCACTCCATGAATTTTTGAGGATGAGGCTTGTTTTAAGATGGTCGTGATGTATTTTTCCCCAGATTTTTACTATGAATCTGATTAGGTTGGTAATGATCAAATTATTGTAGACCATTAGAAAATTCATGAAAAATCACTCTGATTACATCATAGAATAGCTTTTTTGCGTGCATATTGTCATTAGGAATCCATCGCATTTGAAATTTTGTAAATTGACCATCAAATGAGGGAGATATGATTATTTTAATGAAGATGGGTAATTCTGAATTGGTAGTACAATATTTAAGCGAGATCCGTTCAAGGATCTGCCCAAGTCCATTTAAGAGGTGTCTAAAACCTCCTTGCTACTTTCCAAAGGGTGTGACACTGATCAAAGTACGACCATTATCTCCTTATTAAGCATACTTATGAAATAATTTTACCTCAATGGGAATGAACCCACATGCTACTTATCTACAATACAACTTAATAAAAATCAACAATATAAAAGAACATGGTTAGATTATAATTGAATTATAACTCAAGTTAAAATATTGAAAAAATTCCCTCGGAATGCAAAGTGAATAGCATAGAAATTGGAAGCAACTCCAATTTCTATCAAGCTTAAGTGAATATTGAAGATCTAATTAGAGCTTAAGTGATCGTACTTGCATTTTACATATATGTATTTTAAAATAACTTCCACTTGGTACAAATACTTTAGTTTTTGCCAACTTAAAAATATGGATAATGAGTTCACGATTCTCCCTCTCTAGGGTCCAATTCCTTAAGTATATATGCAATCAAATGATTCATAGGTGGCAAAAGTTACAATTATCCATGTAAAATCCCTTGTATTAATAGGGTTAACATGTAGACTTGCTAGATTGTTCAAGCTACCAATCTTTATTTTTGACAAGAGTCTTGATGGCGCAAAGTTTTCAACCTAAAAATTTTGATGTAGTTAAGTAAAAATAATCCGAATGGCCTAAATTGAATCGAATCCTAAAAAATCCTAAATATAAATAAAAGCAGATTCCTCAACATCGAATTTACAACTCGAAGGTCTCAGTAGCTGCTTAGGAAAAAGTTCAAGGATGGATATGTAAAAGCAAAAGGATATACAAAAATGAGGAAAGTGAAAATATGTTTTGTTTTTGAAACTATGAGATTTTTTATTTTTTTATATGGACTTTTAGTTGTAAAAGAATGTGTAAAAATTGTAGGCTTGAGACTATTGAAAAGTTGTTCTCTACTTCTCTTAAGGATAGGTTGTTATTGTTATAAGTGATAAAAAGCAGCTCTTCAAAAACCATATAGTGAATCTGATTTATGCATGTGGTATTTTTCTTATTTTTCTTTGTAAAAAACCAAGGTTGATCATAGGTAGGTAAAAATGTGGGCTAGGTCAAATCACACAACAAGCCAATCAAGGTTCACAATAATGATGCTTTTCAGTGATTTTGCATATTAAATGCAATGTTAAGATGAAATATGCCATGCATGTGAAGAGACTTTTGAAATTTTTGGATTATAAAAGGATTTTTGCAAATTAATTTGAAGGCTTAAAACACATCATAAAAGAGGAACAAAAATATTTTTGATCTTATAGTAAAATAAATTATATAAGGATTAATTTTAACTTGAACTTGACCGGGATAAAAATAAGATAACCAAACCAAAGATTATTGATACAACATTTGAATACCTAGATACCTAAGAAATACAAAGAGTGTAAATTTAGTCCAAATTGTACTATTTCTACATAGAGGATATTTAATATTACATGAAATTTATTTTTAGGTATTTTATTAAATTGATATGCAACAATGAAAAATAAGATGAAAATTTTGGATTTCGATACAAAATTTGATGCAAAGAGTAATAAATGTTAATGAGTTTTGGCAGGAAATGTAATTACATGAAACACACTTACCATTTTTGATAATTCTTGGATGCAAACGATTTTTTTAGCGAGTTCTTTTATTGAAAAGCCTAATTTGAATTAATTAACTCCTAATAAATATCAATCTTCAATATTCTTACAATTCAAAATATTCTAATATGTAGAACTCAATGGAGCATACAATGCATTTTGAAAATTTGCAAAATATTAAAGCTGCAAGGATGATGACATAGAGAGTTGTGTTGGGGATGGCACAGGGGTTGAGGACGGAGTAGGAGGAGAGAAAGAAGTGTAGATTGGCATTAGAGCTGAAGGAGGATGATGCGGATTTGAGTAAGGACTCCTCATCAGTAGACGGGGGGACCCTCTGGGAGGAGGAGGGGATCGGAGGAGGTGGGGACTGGTGGAGGAGGGCTTAAAAAATTACGTATCTACACTAGGTATTTTTTCTATCTATCCCTGTGTTCATAAGTTAATGTTCGTTTGAGATGTGGATGAACAACAACATAGGGTACTATTGATAAAACTACAAGAAGGTAGGGGTTCAACTGGTATTCAAAAAAAGGAGTGGCATAACTGATATTGCAGAAGTTAAGATGGGTACAAATGTAAAAACTCGTAATTTTATCATACTGCAAGATCGAAACATGCACAATTTTCCTCTCTTTTTCTTCCAATGGATAACCTTCTAAAAATCTCTTGATTGCAAGTTCTATGAGGTACTTTCGAGGCCGATCAATGCTGGAGTGCATCAAAGATGGTCGTTTGTGTTGTTATATCATAGGAGCGGATCACCTGAAATAAGATACCAGTAAAGTGGGGGTGATGTCTTCTTGAAGGAAAATCCTTCAGGATGCTTCAATGATATCTGAACTTAATCCCCTTTCCGCCTTTTTCCTGATGTCATTTTGGATTTTTCCTAATAGTAAATCGCATGTTAAAATCACAATTCTCGTATTACCAAATCATTGCATGCGATCAAATGTGGATTTATATATGATTGATTATTGTTGCAATAATCCGTGACACCGTCAAATTGAATCTTGTCAACCTAGAACATCGTTGTTTAATTTTATCGGATTTAATACAGGAAACGATAACATCTCGACGAGCCATGGAAGGCAACCGCCGAGATTTGCAGGTCATTTCTATGATCGAAAAGATAGGTTTCCCTACTCCAATACAAAGCGGATAATAAGATGAACAAGAGAGCATCCTTGTTCAGTATCTTTTTCCCAGAGCCTTCTGCAACCCAAGACACTGTAGGTGCGAAAGAAGAGGAGAAGCAAAGAAAGACAATAATATGAAGAATAAGTAACCCAATACTTAGCATGCAGCTTGACCATTTATGATGTGTTGAAAAGGAAAAGACTTTTCTAAAAGAAATTGGGCAATCATTGGATGAGGAAATAAGTGGTCTTAGTAAAGAAAAGTGGACTTTTCTTCAATAATCGCAAATGAGGTCAACGACTGTATGCGTTTGCATTATATTAATTAAATACTCTCGCTATAATTGGATCACATGTATGCGTTTGAATAGAAGATTAGAAGCTCGATGCTCAATAGGAAGCTCATGCTTTCGCAATTACTCATTTGTCTTGAGATTTGAAACTGCATGTGTTTCCAAGGCACACACCATATTCCCTCCTTTCGCGACAAATCAACGGTTGTTGCTAATATGATCAAGTTCAAATCGTGATGTCCGGGGCTAAGTTTGCGATGTTACATAGGAAAGCTGACATTAACAATTTGTTAAATTCCGGTCAAGTTGATCCATTAGAATCCATCCAAACTGTTTAAACATAAATTATCACGTAGTAATTACCACCACTTATAATACCGAATCACAGTTTCTATCATGGATAGACCTACCATGTTAGGCATGTGCTCTTCCCCACATCATCCTCACTCAATTCTAACCCCTTCAGTCAGTAGTCACCCTTCAGGCAAGGGGCACGAGCTGGGAGAAGAAGGCACGGGCGAGCACGACGATGGCGACTCTTTCACCGCCTCTTCGTGGGCATGGATGAGGGAGCGATGCACACTTTCATGTGTCCTACCATTGCTATATCTAACCAAGTTCATGTATTAGTGAATGTATGTACCTTTGCTTCTTTCATGACTTCCTGATCTCGCTCCTCACCACTAATCGTGGTATTTCTTATTTTTCAATTATTTTTGATGTAGTGAGGTTGTTATGTATTTTCTAGTTACTTTTGTGGGATGTACATTCAGATTATTGTGATATATTTAATATTTTGAACATTATTGTACAAGATAGGATTCCTTGTGCTCACGAACCTTAATCTTACTTAAAGATAAACTCACATCATCCTTAAAAGGATTTTGTTTAAAAGTTGTGCCCCTCTCAGATTCTGTAATATCTGCATAGTAGTTGTGCCCCTACCTTCTTGGACAATTAACAGTTGTGCCCCTCTGGTTACATCAATTCCCTTCACAAACGGACGTTAACTCATGGGTACAAGCGTAAATGAAAAGAAAAAAGATGGATATAAGTGTAATTTTTTGAAAATTTTAAGGTCACAAATGTAAGAAAATTTTTACTATTAGTTTGCATAAAACAACAGTTTGATTGATCTCATTAGCGACAAAGCTAACCCGAGTGACACAACTATTAGCTGCCTAAAAAAATTCAGATCACAATTGATATTGCAAAAAAAGAGAGGGACATAACTAATATTGTAGACACAACTAATAAAAAACCTTCCTAAAATAGAAGTGGAATATTTTGATTGGAGGGGAATAACCAATAATGTGCACTTTTTCTCCTTTTTGTGCAATATTTTTCGCAATAATAGGCAGTAACAATGATAGGTATGGTCATATATTCCATCTTATCCGAATAAATGATGTCATTAAATACACTATTATTTGTGAGAAAAGTGGAACAGATTCTATTGGGATGAATAGGAATCTGCATGACTAGACTGCATCCCTTTGGAATCGAGACAATGACGTGGAAATAGGAATTAGATTCTTTGAAACCCCATAGGATTCTCGGATAAATTTTAATAATATCATAGTGGGCAAGCTCATTCTATTCCCTTAGCTTTGAAGCCAAAAAAATGTAGAGTCTACATGAAAAAGTGCATATGCCTTCTGGTTGTACATTAACAGTATAGGGCTTGCCAGGTACTAAAGACATGAGACGATCCTCACTGCGGAAAGTACACAGACCCCGATCCGAACAATAGAAACTCGAAGAGTTGAGATCAATCTAAGATTTTGATAATGACATTGCCAACCATTAAACGAGAGTTTTGGTCGTAGGTAAGCCCACCATGAAAGTCAAGCATACATAAGATACATACGGTATTTTTTCAAGAAAGGCAGCTGCTAGGGGTTGTCCCTCTCAATCTTGATGACTTTTGAGGAAAACATACACACATGGCTGGAGAAGAGAAATCTCTAGTTAGCTGGGACATCTCCTCTTGCTTAGAGCTTTGGAAGCGAGCAAGCAATCTGACAGGCTTCCCATGCAATTATGCAGCAAATACAATCCTAATATATGATACAAGCGAGGCACACCACCCCCACCCCACTTCTTCCATGCTCCCTTGGTGCATGCCTACCACGTTTCGCGATGCTTGTGAGTCATGTTATGCATTGATGAGAGAAGTAGTTCGATCAATGTCACCACTGGTGAGGAAGGAGTATAAGAAAGGTAGACGTGTACAACATCTCACCACTTGCTCAGCAAGGTATCTACGCGGCTGCAACATCCTCGTGTTCTTCCTTCCGTAGCTTCCTTTCAAATGAGGTATGTCTTTTGGGACCGGAGCTAGTCCAAGCTTGTGCAAAGAAGGTTGGCCAGATCAAGAATGTCGCGAATCACGAAAGTGGAGCATGCACAACCGAAATCAATCACGCATGCATGTGGAGGTACGGATTTACAATGTTCACCAGTAACTGGGCTACGTCCTTGAGCGGCAACGATGAGTTTTCACTATGTGGAGAAAGAAGAAATATAGAGGATGCAAAGAGCCTTAACCCTAGGGGAGTTTAGATACTAATCCCATCATATGGATCCTTGATACAAACATATCCATATACCCGAATACAAATAAAATTGCTCATAAAAATTTTCACCGAGGGTGCTAACCCCACGGGAGGGGGTGGGTTGGGGGGGGGGGGGGGGGGGTGGAGGGGGCACTTACTCCCCCCTAGACCCCGCCCTCCCAGGTTCTTCAACCTGAGGATAGTTAGGATTCAAAACATATCAGCAATGAATATATAACTGACAACTCAGAGTAGCAGAAGTCGTATGCAAATCATTGGATTCGAGACTTGACTTTTGCAGTTGGTGATCATTTCTTCTTGAAATTCGTGTCCCCTTAAATAAGAACTTTAAGAATCAATCTCAACTATATAACAAATCAGAATAGTAGCGACGAATTGTGGTAAAAAATTTTTTGCCTACATATCATTTCTTTTGGAATGAACGTTTGGTAAGAGATATTTTAGCTACATATCCATTAAGCATCACATGCAACAAATTGAACGTATTATTGCCTACAATTCTTTGACTACCATACTTTTAACTGCATATCCTGTAAGACAGTTAAACTGTCACAAATTAAATTTTTTGTCGCCACAATTATTGAATCCGATGACATAAATTGTCGCTACAACATATTTTTGAAAAATACCGTATAATTTCACATTTAATTATATCATGTTTGCATTAATTATTCGTTATTAATATTATAATAGATGAGCGTATTTATACTATATATTTTAAGCTAATTCAATTTATTTGAAAAAAAGAAAATTTTTATTGTCGCAAAATTGAAAGAAAATTTGTTGTGGTAAGATAGGCAATTCATAGCATGTACATGGTTATGGTTATTTCATAGTGTTATAAGATATTGGAATAATGGCATAATCTTTATATACGTTTATTATTACTAATACTTTATCATGATGATATAGTTATTCGCTCCATTATATTTCTTTTTTTAAGTATCCTGGATATTTCACATAAATCACAACCAAACAGATATCAACGAATAGGTTGAGATTATCCCTCCCTTATCTTATCCTATATGAAAAAAGGAAACTTCTATGCTAATTACAGTATATTCTTTAAATTTATCTATCGTTCCTTGTCATCCTCCATATCAAACTAAGGATATCCGATATCTTGCAGCTAGACATATACCGCATTTGAGTATTTTTTTGGGATAGGGTGAATAAATAACATTCCTTCCTCCAACTTATTCTCAAGCTGCACTTAATTTTCTTCAACTTAATTTTCTACTAAAAAGATCAAATTTCATTTCATTCATCTAAGATAAGAAAAATTTCTACTCCACACAAGAAAGGAAAACACCAGAATAACTCAACATGCATGATTTTATGAAAATACGAGTGACGAGTCCATCCGAGCAAACAAATGTAACAACTAAAGAAGAACACCTAAACCACTGCATACCCAACATAGTGAAGATATATTTGATAAATGAACATGTGCAGATCATATGATCCCGATTGTTTCGTTGTTTTTACATAGGTGGTCATATGCTTTCATATTTGTTGTGTAATACAAGCGAAAAGGAAAAGGATACTCGAGGGTGAAAGTGCCTTCGCCAAAATTTATTGTGAAAAATACGAGAGTTTATCCCCATGTTGAAGTATATTACATAACTATTTGTTGCGGTTTTTAGGCGTTCATTTCTCGCCTTAGATGGAAGATTTGTGATATCTTCACCTTATCTTAGAGAAAAAAAACTTTAGTTATTCCACTTGGTTTCAAAGTCTAAGAAAGACTCATTTTTTTAGAGATGGCATGTTTCCATGTGTCTTTTTATCTTTTACAAAGGGTCAGAGCTCAATGAATTTACCCTTAAGATAAGTCTCATTGTTTATATAATCAATCCAAATAGAGTTTTCCCCTTATCTCATGATTTTATGTACTCATCAAAAAAATTTTGATACTTTCTTGAGAGAGCCAAAATATTATAATCCCGTTATTGTATGATATTGTAGTATGTATTTATCTCTAAAATAGGAGGTTTTGATTATCTCACTAGGCAAACTCTTCTCTTTCTTTTCCTAAATTGAAGCTACTCTATGCTAAAACTGATGAATCCATGATTCATTAACTTGATTTTCTTCTGCATTTTATCTTAAAACCCTTAACAAATGTATGTAAATATACATTAATTCTCATATCTTATAAAAATAGCACTCATGAATAAAAATACATTTTATGCATTAAAAGCATGTAAATAAATAAGTGAATAAAAAGGAAAGAAAAATAAAAAGAGGCAGACTGTAAATATATATATATATATATGTGTACCGTATGACTGAAATAAATGTAAATATAGCTGAATGATGTATTTATATGACCTAACTCCCTGGATCAAGTCAATATGGATTGATCGACAAACAATAACGTAGGGGGAATAAAGAAGAAAATCATAAAAAGAATTAATTATATACACATAACATTATTCATTATTTATCAAAACTTCATTGATTTTTAATTAATTCTTTTGTATATACTTTCACAAACTCTTCTTCTATATATTCCTAAAAATGTATATAAAAATCCTAAAAAAATCTTAACTTGTATATATGCTAAGAAATATAACTTTCAAATGGTCAATTTCTCAACTTCTGAACATCACAATTTCTTCATATGAGCTTCAATTTCACACTATTGTATTTTATCTATAAATATTTCAAAATTTTTAGCCCTTATTTAATATTTTAAATAAATCAAAAAACCCTAATATATTGATGAAATTGAATTGCGTGAATTATAAACTTGGATTTCACTTTTTTCTTTTATCTGTGCTAATCCACTTTGAAAAGAGGATATTACCCATGATTAATTTTGATGATGGATGTAGCAAACTACTAAAGCAAAGTCTTATTTTCTAACAAAAGACACCAAGTAGGAGAGAGATAGAAAAATTAGAGAGAAAATGAAGAAATATTGGACTCTCTCTCTCTCTCTCCTAAAATTGGTGTTTCACTATTTTTTCTATGCAAGTGTTCTTGGATCGAACTCAAGGAGGCAAAAAATCGTGTTCGTTTTTTTCTGAGTGGAGAAAATATTTTTGTGATTTTTTATCTCTTTCTTTTCTTCTTATGCGAGAAAACTTTTTTAGATAATTTTAGTTTTTATATTTTATTCAATTTTTATTTTTTTTTCAAAAGGGATATTTTCAGATAACAATGTGTGAAAATATTAAAGAAACCTGTGATACTATATAGTATATGAATTGCTCGAGCAACAGGCTTGAGAAAGAAATAAAAAAGAAACAAGACACATCAAAAAACAAAGAAGAAACTCCAAATATAAATGGAATGAAAATCCTCAAAATAAGAAGCAAAATAAAATGAAGAAGAATAATGTGCAAAGAAAAATGGTCCAAAATGTCTACAATAGTTCAAAATCTAAGTAACAACGTGTAGAAGTATGTAGAAAAAATTACAATAAAAGAAACTACTCTTCTTTCAATTAGGCCCCTAGTTAGGGACCTAATTACAAGAAAAGTTACAAGAATCCTTACACTCAGGTCCCTGGTCAGGGACCTAAATGTATTAAAGAAAAGTGCTGGAGGCACGTTTAGTTTCCTAAAACTGTGGCTTTCTTTTGAAAAATTTCCACCACTTTGGGCTTTTACGGCTGGGATTAAATGATGGTGCGTGATCTCGACCGTCGAAGTATGCCACATGTCGGTAGCATGCAAAACGGCTGCTCTTGAGAAATTCTTCCCCAAATCATGATGAACAGTGGCTTCTTTCTCCGTCTCCGACGATCTACGGTAGTGCAGGCGTCGTGGCTCCTCCAACAGGGCTAGGAGGGGATCGCCTATCCCCTTCAAGCTCGCCTACAATGGGGAAGAGTCGAGGAAGATGGTAGTGACACGTCGAGGTTCAACTACAATTTCAAGACATGGACAAAGCTCTACAATTGATCGATGCAATCGACGAGGTTGTGATGAACTCTAGATGGTTGATTGTGAAGGCGACACTCCAGATGCTTATGAGTATCTGCAATAGAATGATTTGTTGCCCAATTATCAAAGAATCAACCAAGGGTTTAAAATGTTCTTGCAGGTTTACGATGGTTTCCAGAAATGATGAATACATATGAAATTGAGTATGATTATGGTTGATTTGAGATGGGATTTGATATGTGAATTGAAGAACGCGATTCTTCTGGAGCTGGAGAGTTGGGTCTAACTGTGTGAAGTTTAGGTCCATAAATAGACTAATCAAGAGGGGTTCAGAATAAATCCAATGGCGGGCGTCGATCCTAGTACCTAGGAGAAGGATTTAGAGGGTTAAGATCAGATATTAGTTGTGAAGATCGACGGGAATAATTAAGTGAGCTAAGACTTGTAGAACAGAGGCTCCAACTGCTTCTTGATGAGGAAGATGGCCTCAGGTGTTGATACGTGTCAGCACCCTGTAGGCTAGAAAATAAATAACTTATAAATTAAGTATTGAATAACAAATGACATTATTTCAGAAAGTTATAAAAATAAAATTATAGATAATTAAATTAACTAATTTATTGTATAATTTATTTTGATAAATAATAAATATTTTATGGATTATAAATATAATATTAATAAATATGTATATATTATACTAAATAAATTGGATTTTTATTTTTAATTTAATAATGTATTACATAACATATTGTTTTTATATTTTATTACTTATTAGGATAATAAATAGGAAATGTATGATTTTTTTAGATTTTTTAAATTAATTTAGGCATATTAGCAAATACAGGTATATCTTATGCAATTCAATTTCATATATAATTTAGTGGTTTGATTTATTTAAATATTAAATAAGGGGTAAAAATTTATGAAATAATTTATAGATTAAATACAAGATCAATAATATATTTAAAAATTGTAAAATCAATGATACTATAAATAGTATGTTCAGAATCAAATAAATAGTCCAAAAATGCAGTTGTCATTAGGTGCCAAACGGACTCTGATTTTAGTGGGCACCTTCATCAATTAGAGAATATAATTTTATGAACTTCAAAGGTTAGTAGAGTGAAATTGGAGTTTGTATGTAGAAGTTGTGGAGTTTGGAATTTGAGAAATTAATAATTTGAAACTTGGATTTCTTGACATATTTACATGTTAGGATTTTTTAAGGTCTTTATATTTTTATATTTTTAGGAATATATAGAAGAAGAATTTGGTGAAAAATATATATAAATGAATTAATTAAAAATCAATGAAGTTTTGATAAATAATGAATAAATAATGAACAATGTTCTATATAGATAATTAATTCTTTTTATAATTTTCTTCCTTATCTCTCCCTACTTTATTATTTTTCGACCAATCCATGATGACTTAGTCTTAGGGGTTAAGTTATATAAATATATCTTTTAGCTATATTTATATTTGTTTCAATTATACTGTGTATATATATATTTACAGTCTGCCTCTTTTTATTTTCTTTCTTTTTTATTCACTTATTTATATACATATTTTTAATGCATAAAATATTTTTTATTCGTGAGTGCTATTTTTATAAGATGTGAGAATTAATGGATATTTACATGCATTTGTTAAGGATTTTAAGATAAAATACATAAGAAAAGTTAATGAATCATGGTTTCATTAAAGACCTATGAGCAAAGAAAGAGAGCCCAAATGCTGACTTCGATTTTATCTTAATTAACTTTGATATACACCTAGATGATCATGGATGACTATGCCCTGAGGTCTCGATAGAAATCTTTTTTTAATAACATCGAGTTGTTAAAATTTTTTACATTCACAATGTCTCAATCATTATTTTCCCTAGATCGATAAATTTTCTTCTAGGTCACTAGATTTCATTTTTTTGAAGATGACATTTCCATTCCACAAGAAATATTCCTTCTAATTTTATCCATATATATATATATATATATATATAATATATATATATATATGAGGACGGGGAAGCTGCTCCATGGAGCAACTAAGCTGGCTGCTCCACGGGGCAGTTTCCCCTCTTTTTTTATTTTTTTTGAATTTTTTATGTATATTAATCTATATGTCCCTCCTACATGTCATTCAAATTTTGTGAGAAATGAAGACTCCTATACCCTTCATCTAGATCACGTACTTTACAACAAATTGTTAAAAATTACCTGTTCTAGATGAAGGGCATAGAAGTCTCCGTTTCTCACGAAATTTGAATGACATGTAGGTGGGATATATAGATGAATATACATAAAAAATTTCAAAAAAATAAAAAAGTGGGGAAACTTCCCCGTGGAGCAGCCAGCTTAGGTGCTCCATGGAGCAGCTTCCCTTCTCTCTCTCTCTCCCTCTCTCTCTATACACACACACACACACACATACATACACATGCATTTCAAGAGCTTGAGTGGATAGAAGGCTGTAAGTGAGCGGGCTAAAGTCAGAGTTCAATAATGTGACTCATGTGAGAAGACAAAGTATGCTTTCTTTACATCCACTGAGCTTACTAGAAAATTTGTCAGTCAGACGTTTCCATCTACCTAGCCGAGCATCTTTTGGGAAAGAGGAAATCCCAAATAGTTTATAGGAAAATCTCCTAGGGGTTAACTGAGGTGGGATGTGAGGAGTAATTTTTCGTCTTGTAACATCTTTAAACAATGTATTTATGACTCTTCAATGTTTATTTTTAGGCTCGAGATGAGTAAGAAGATAAGGTGATTGCCGGGTTTTTAAAAGATTTGTCGTCATGACGAAGAAAGATGAGTAAATCATTAGCAAATTAGACATTTGTAATTCCCATCTCTAGGTCTAGAATAAATAATCTATATATTTGTTCACGAATATTAAGTGTGTTTATAAAGAGGAGTGCGGAGATTGGATCTCCTTGTCAAATTCCCTTTCTTTTTGTTAAAAAAAAGGCAAGCTGAGGTACCGGTTTCTTTCAAAGAGATTTCTGTTATTTGAGATCTCATTTTAACGCATCAAAAGCTTTTCTGAAGTCAATTTTCAGAACTAACGACTTTTTGGTTATTGTGATCCCAATGTCTAGGAATCTTAAATATTACAAGTAAAAATACTAAGTAGATCTATTATTAAGAAATGCATATTTGTTGGTGGTACGAAGTTTAGTAATTTGTGCTCATCGGATCTGTCATTTTTTAAAATAATAATTTTACAGGCTATATTTATGAGACTAATCAACATAAAATTTATGATTTTTTCTTTATTCCGTGATTTGTATATCAAGGATGATACAATGGTGTAATCCATGTGTCTGGTGTTTTCCAGATTTGTGTCATCCATTTGCATGTTATTTAGCATGGCAAGAAAGTCCCCTTTTACAATTGGCCAAAAACACACAAAGAATTCCATTATCGCACCATCAGGACCCGATGCTCTGTGTGCCTTAAAATCTTTGATAACCCCTTCTACCTCCTTTGGAGTAAAAGGTGCAATCAATTCATAAGGATCCTCTAATAGGTCAATCAGGTTTATCCAATAGTGTTCATGAGTAGAGTTGTCACCTCCAGATCATCCTACAGGGTTTGGTCAAAGTTTAAGGCAAACCTAGGTATTTCGTCCGGGTCCAAGCATGATTGTTAGCAATATTGTTTTAGCATTAAATTGTATTAGTCGTTCTAGTAACGGCTATAGGAAAAGTCTCCATCTTCCATTCTTTCACCTTTCATTTTTTCATGTCTTCTATTTATATATAACCCATGTATTCAACCTCATCAGATCAATAGTAACTTATAGAGGAACATTATCCCCTCCTCTATGAGTTCTCCATGGTATCAAAACATCATCACTCTCCCCATCCCTGTCACCCTCACTATCACATGCCTCTCTTCAACAATGCCTCGTCCTTTGATGATGTTGTGCTCCCCCATCTCCACTAGACATTAGCCACCTAATATCCAGGCGCGATGTTGCCTTCTCTTGCAGCAAGCGCCTCCTTCTTAGACCTTCTGCAAAATTTCCACTATCACATGCCTCTCTTCAACAATGCCTCGTCGCCATCGAGGTTGCACCACAGGCACCTCCTCTGCAGAAGAATCGCTTCCTCCACATCATCGTGTCCGTCGTCTTGTTCACGCAAATGCCACTGCCTCCTCCAGCAGCCAGTCTGGCATCACATCTCTTGCAAGCGCAACTCGTAGTCCTTACTACTATACTCTGTCACAACATCTATACGGTTCCAGCCCTCGCCACTGCCCTCCTCTATTGTCGCCTTGAAATATTGCCCACCCTCTTGGAAACCCTTCCGTAAGTTTTTTCGTCTTCTTTGAAGCTTCTTTCATTTTATTTATTTCCATTTTTTCTCCCCTGATGAAGTCCGCTTTATCTTCTCGTACTTATCTTTGCACTTTTTTAAAAAATAATCTTTTCACTCCCGTACTCAGGAGTCTGGATTTCTCTTACCATATTTATTTATTTTCTCTTTCATCTGTCCTACCTTTTCTCAACATAAAGAAAATATCAATTGCATCCACATTCCCATTGTTTTAGATGGGAAAAATTACCATAGTGGGACACACGATTTGGAAGTTTTTTGAAAGGACGGAAATTATGGTGCTATGTGATAGTTGATATCCAGGCTACAATAAAAAGTGCAGGTGAAAGTGACGAAAAGTTCTTTGAAAGATTGGAGGATTGGGAAAGCAAGAACATCAATTTCTGACATGGTTTCATAACACTTCTACATCTACTATTCATGAACAATTTGTTCCTTATGAAACCACTAACTAGGTATCGGAGTTTCTAAAGAACATATATGACAATGAGAACTTGGCTCAACAATAGAAAATTTGGTGTACTCTTCATAGGCTCAAACAAAGTCCAAGCCAAAGCATCAATGACTTTCTCTCAAAGATGCAGTTACTATGGGATCAAGTTGTTGTTGCAGACCCTACCTTTGATTCTCCAATCGATGCAGCTAAATTCATTGCCCATTCTCCAATTAATGCCGCTACGTCTTATTTAATTCTTGACGGGTCTTAAAAATGAGTTCGAACCAACTCGAGCATCTCTCCTTCATCGTAGTCCTTTGCCGACTCTTGATCAAGCTGTATCTGAGCTTCTCTCTGAAGAGACTCATCTTGTCCTTCAAAATACTTCACATGAAGATGTTGCTCTTATCGTTAAATGCAGGAAAAAATATTGCAAGAATTGACAATACACAAGTCATATCGTGTCTGAATGTCGAAATATTGAATGTCATAGTTTTTTTTAACCAGAAAAGGGGGGAAACACGTGAAGGTGTCCGTCCTAATAACATTAAAAAGCATAATTGAAACAAACAAGACTCGAGAAGAGTCTGAACATGGTGGACAACATTCTCAACATGAAACCTCTCCGAGCGGAACATTACACCATTCCTGGCAAGACATAATGACCATAAACCTGCGACATGTCAATGAAATCCTCTTTCAAGTATCATTACTGCAAGCAAAAGAGACATGCCATTGAAAATTATCCCATTATGATACCAATACATCCAAAGTATAATCGTACACACCAAATACCAAGTTTGTCTACTGCTCCTAAAAAAGCATAACGAATATAGCCATTGGCCCATCCCAATTTGGGTCCTTGAACAATTGGCAAGTGGTTGGGTTGCTCAGCTGCCACCTTTTCCCTCGACGAACCAAACTAACGGTACCTATAAATATACCATACGACATTCCAACACCACCCCCACCTCAACAATCCAGCACAAACGTTTCCCCTAAAGAAACATCACAGAAATGGCCTCTCGGTCCAGCATCCTCGCCACCACATTACTCTCGGCAATTCTCTTCATCGGTGTGGCTTACGCACAGACCGGCAACGACTGCTCCGGGGCCATCCTCAGCCTCTCCTCGTGCCTCGACTTCACCACTGGTAACGCGAAGCAGCCATCCCCCTTGTGCTGCTCGAGCCTCGCCGGCGTGGTCAAATCGGAGCCGCAGTGCCTGTGCACGGTCATCAGTGGCAGCGGCTCCTCACAGGCGGCGTTCGGCGTCAACCAGACCCTGGCATTGCAGCTCCCCGCGGCCTGCAACATCCAGACTCCTCCTGCCAGCCAATGCGGATGTAAGGGCCAAGCTTTTATAATAACCAAACCAAACTGACTCGGTTGCAGTGATATAATTGATTATGCTGTCTTGAGATCCTGTCCGTCGTATTTTGCAGCTGCCGTCGGAGGGTCAGTCGCGTCTCCGAATGCTACATCAAAGTCGAGCGCACCCCTAGGTCTGATTTATTCATTGCCATGTTTGCTTCATGGATGAGCAACTGTTATTGTTTAATCGTCTAATATTGGGGATCTACTCATGGAAAACCTGTAGGTGAGTCCAAATCCGCACCTCCTCCAGACGACTCGAAAGCAGACAGCGGAGTCCGAAAGCCATTGTTGTTGTTCACAGCCATCGTTTGGTCTTCGATGCTCTCTATCTAATAAGCTTCTATTAAAAGCTCAGCTTATGCTTTCCCTGTTGTCAGAATTTTCGCATTCTTTCCAGTGTAATATTATGTACGTTTTGTTACGCTGCATGTATTTGGTCCATTGTTGACAATAAGTTGAGGACGATTTTATTATCACTCATCCGTTCTGTTGAATGAACATTTATTCTTTGTTAAATGAACATTTGTTAGGATTTTTACGATGAATCATGAATGCATGATTTACTAAAGTTAAAATACTGGAAATTATCATATTTTCCCTATTTCTCTTATTTAATTCATAGTTATCATGCATTTGTTGAAAAATTCTTAATAAATCAGTGTTTATGCCCTCATGATGTTCTACAATATATCTAAAATTAAAAAAAATGCTTCATGTGCCTTAAAAAAATTATTAAATGATTTTTATATTTAAATTATATTAATTCATTTTTTTATAATTTGTGAAATAAAAATGCTATCATATGACTAATTGAATCACTACGTGTAGAAACTTTAATTTTAAAAATTATTATCATTTGTTATTTTTATGAACAAATATCATAAAATAACTTTTGATGGTCATAAATTCATTATAACATCATACTTTGTCGAAAGATTCTAAAAAAGTTATATTAGTGTATTTGTTGGTTTAGTATCCAAATTTCATTGGGTTCTATGAGAAAACCCCATCATTTGTCTCGCCTGAAATCAACCAATAGAATAAAAGTGACAAAAGACGACGGTTATCTAACAACGATTTATTATGTTTGTTGTTTGACTTAAATATAACCACGACTGTAGATATTTGTTGCTAACTTTATTTAAAATAATAACGGTTTTTTTAATCGTTGCTAATATGTCATAGCAATGAATATATTGGTTGTCTTTTTTTTATAGCAATGAAATAATATTCGTTACCTTTTTCCCCATAACAATGGAAAAAAATTCCGTTGTCTTTTTTGCCCATGAAAATGAAAATGTTATTCGTTGCCTTCCCTACCATAACAATGAAAATAATATTCGTTGCCTTTCCCTCTATAAAAAGGAAAATAATATTTGTTGCCTTCCCTACCATAACAACGAAAATAATATCTGTTGCCTTTTCTCTACCATAACAACGAAAACAATATTCGTTGCCTTTCCCTACCATATCAACGAAAAAATTATTCTTCCCTCAATAACAACGAAAATATTATTCGTTGCCTTTTTCTCATAACAACAAAAAAGTATTCATTGTCTATCTTTCCCATAGCAATGAAAGTAAGATTCATTGTTATCTTTTCTTTGTATCAACAAATATATTTCATGCATATTTTAGCATGTGATTTCTGAATATATATATATAAATAATCTTAAAATCATATAAATCTTTATTTATTTTAGGAGTCAATACAAAAAATTAAATTAACATCAAAAGAATGTACGTAGTTTTGATATGCAATATTCAATATCGAGCTTCCATCTTTATCCAACGTACGTGTCACCATGTGAAATTCCTATTAGCACCCCACATGCTCAATTTGGCATCGAATTCCACTCAACCGTGATCCTTTCCCTTTCCTCCCTCGCTGCACTCTCCGCTACCTCTCGCCCTCTCCTCCCTCGCCAACTCGCTTGTCGCAGATTTGTTCCTGCCATAGTCGCACGATGCCCTAGGGTTGTCACACAAATAAACCTCGCCGATGGTGGAGTTTCTGCATTTCTTGATTTCCTGCAACTTTTAGTCCTCATCTCCAACCCTCAGTCCTTGTTTCCAACCCTAGATCATCTACAACTTCGGTCCTGATATTTCGAAATCGTGATCTCCGCCCTCCTCGCTCCGAAGCTAGAGAGGAACCCCCTATATCGAATTGAACATTAGGTATGACTGGTATTAACTCCTTATTGTTGATACGAATTACAAATTGCACAATTTTTCATCAATTTCAGTGGTTTTTTTTGAGTAACGTGATCTAATTTATTTCGAATTTGTGCATATATTGAGTGATCCGTGCTGTTAATGTCTTAATTCTTGTAGGGTTTGAATGGTAATCTCGAATCCATATATTCAAAATTTCATGACGAATATGTATTTTAGTATTCCAAAATTGTTGTTGTTTCCTAAGAGTCATCAGGCAAATAGTTGAATCCTAGAAGTCATTATGTTAGAGAGAAGTTATTGTGGAGGGGTTTCCAGATTAATCTATCCTAAGAGTCATCAAGCAAATAGTTGAATCCTAAGAGTCATTATGTTAGAGAGACATTATTACGGAGGAGTTTACAGATTAATCTATCCTAAGAGTCATCAAGCAAATAATTGAATCTTAAGAGTCATTACGTTAGAGAGAAGTTATTATGCAGAAGTTTCTACTGTATTTTTGATGAATTCACGATTCATCGTCTCAATATATTGATCTTAGCAAAATCCTTGAGTAAAATCTCAAATAAATATTCTTAAAATCAATAAATTAATAAAATGACTCTTTTAAATAAAATACACTAATTTTTGAATATTATATTGTACAAAATAACTTAACAATAAAAGGCCGCAAAATAATGGAGTTTTTCACCTGTAAATAGCTTAAAACTTCATGTATTTTTAATAATTTCATTTCAACTACTTTTTAGTTAATTCTTTCTTTGACTTGTTCATAAAAATGTATATAAAAATACAAAAATACAAAATAAATTCAAACTCAAATAAATACTCATAAATCCCAAAGATAAAAAGTCGTAAAGTCCAGCTTCTCAGCCAAATTCTGCTCCGTATGAACTCCAAATTCACCAAACTCACTTTTAAGTTCAAGTTAGAAAATTATCTATCCAATGAAAGTAGTTTCATTAAAATCAGAGCTCATTTGCAAAATATAGATTTTGGGACCTACGTGTCCATTGTATATATTGTACATATTTTTTGTTTTTCTCATTTTTATTTTACTTTTCTTAATTATTAAAAATTCAAAAAAAATATTTTTGTGTTTTTCTTTATTTCTTGTATTTTATTTTTAATTTGTAAATATCTTTTATTAAAAATACAAAAAAAGTTAAAATTAAAAAGTAAAAAATGTGTACATATGGTTTTTTTTGTGGTTTTACTTTTATAAATTCTCCATTATCTTTTCTCTTTAATTTATTGTATTTTAGTAACATATTTTATTTATTTCTTTTTCCTTTATTTATTTTCCATTCTCTACACTAACTTCCCTCTTCTTTTCATTCTACCACCAACTCCCATTCCACCCCTTCATCTAGCCTCCATTAAACTCCACCAATAATCTAACTCCCATTCCACTCCACCTCCATTCTAACCTCCATTTTTTCCATCTCTTATTATACATCTCATTCTCCTCATTTTTAACTTTGATCCATCTTTATTTGAGGAGAGCCTAGTTCCCATAGTTGAATCGGTGACAGCAACGCAACCACGGTCGAGCGATGATAACCCTCTCTCCATTGAGACCGTTGGCTTCTTGGCCAACATCACAACCACATCCGCACGCTGCTCGAGCTCATCACTCATCGGCGATTCGAACAAAGATCGTGCTTCTCGTGAGCACACCATATGCGACAGCTTCCACCGTAGGTAATTTTTCCTTTCATTTTGTTATCGTTGTTATTTTTTGTAATTTGTTTATCACACCATCACCGCTACATCTTCATCTGCCTACCCCATCATTTACTACCTCCATATTTTCATTTACATCCATTGTTTATTCTGGTTAAAGAAAACCAAAAAAATTAAAAAAATTAAAAAATATCAAATCAACACAACAAAAAAAACAAAAAAACAAAAAAAGGGTTGCGGGTGGCCGTCCCCCGCCGTCCTTCCAGCTCCAGACACCCGCGGCGGAGTCGCTTCCCTCAACCATCGCTCCGGCCACCGCCACTGCAGCCCTGCTCCTTAGCCACAGTAGGTCGGCCATCGCCGCCCGCCATCATTGCGCGGCCACCGCCGCTCCCTCCTCCCTTCCGAGCAGCGACCCCACCCTCCTGAAGTTGTCCCTGCCTCCAACCTTCACCCGCGATCGCGCCACTGCGACCATGCCGCCCCCAGCGGCCCCTCTTGCCAGCGACCCTCTCGCCAGCAGCCAGCCCACGCGCGACCGCGCGCGGCCCGCGCGCCACGACTCCTCCCTGCGCCCTAACCTTCGAAGAAGAAGGTCCTTCTTTGTTATTTTTTTATTGGAGAAATTGCATTTTTAGTTTTGTTAAGTTTATGTAATTACCAACAAGTCCCTATGCATGTTTTGTTCTGTTCAAGTTTAATTCTGTTTTGCATGGATACTCCTATGTTTGCATATTGATTTGGACCTCAATTTTGTATCGTTTATTATAATGAAAAGTATCCTTATGTTGACCAACTAATTGTCTACCATTTGGATATTTATTTGGATTTTTGTAATCTTTGGGTAATTAATAAAAGTATTTTATTGACAAATTG
Organism: Ottelia alismoides; assembly: GCA_037367405.1. NCBI lineage: Eukaryota > Viridiplantae > Streptophyta > Magnoliopsida > Alismatales > Hydrocharitaceae > Ottelia > Ottelia alismoides. Next base: position 80,416 of record JAZKJV010001365.1, on the reverse strand, counting down.
CATATTTTACCTAATTTGAGCTCCTAAATTCATATTTCACTCATAGTTGTTCCAAAATTCCACAAAATTCATAAATGATGCTTAATTTGGAATGTACTTTAGTTAGTATCCAAATTTCATTTAAATTAGAGTTATCATGTGCCTTAAATAAATTATAGAGTGATTTTCGTAATTGATTTTTAATTAAATCTACACAGTATATTTTTGCAAAATTTCAACTCTTCTGAATTTCATGTTAAAATATCTTTGTGAGATAATTCGCTCTCTGGCTAATTTGAGATTGTAGATTTATTAGGAATTAATTACTAACTAGCACTCTATTTTCATTAAAAAATTCATAAAAAAGTCATATTTTGTCAGAAAATGCAAGAAAAATTAATTAGTCTCATTACATTACGTTTATATTGTAGTAAAATTTTCATAATTTTTGCATTCTTTTTGTGTGAAAAATTGTGTAAAAATCTATAAAAAAATTTCATTTTTTCTTATTGCATGTTAATCCATAAAATTCCAAAAAATCTATGTTGCATTCATCTCTGGATTAAGTTTCTAGAAAAAATATAATTTGGTTAAATTAGACTGATTACCTATTAAAATTAATTTGGCTAAGTTATATGCTTTCTTCTTACCTTAATTCAACCGTATTTGCATTAGCATTTATTTTTTGCATAAAAAAATAAAAAAATCGCATTGGAAACCTAGATCTAAATTTTCCAAATTAATCCGAAGTTGTTTCTTTGCCTCCCTGTGTTCAACCCCGTACTTGCCCGGGATAGAAATTAAAGCCGAGACATTCTTCATGGAGATTCTTTTCTCGGTTCTGACTGATTCGCTAAGTATCCGTATTACAACGAGTATAAATTACACCACGTGCTCAACGATTGTTCAGATGGTGTCATTGCTGAGGAGGAAAACAACTTAGAGATTAATTTAAAAAAATATTTAGGTTTTCTCTCGGGTAGTCTGGTCCCCGAGCCATCTTGTAATTAATCATTTTTCTCTCTCTCTTTTCTCTTAATTATTTTTCTTCTCATTTTTGTATATATTTTATTATTGATCTCTCTAACATAAATTTTATTTTCCTTACGAGGGTCCAGTGGACTTGGAGAGCATCGGAGGTCGACGGACGTGACGCGCGCCGACTGCTGAAGAGTAAGAAAATTTAATTTATTTTTTAGAGTAATTTTCATTTTTGTAAAATTTTGTAATTATTGTGTTGTAATAATTTAGGTAATTTTCTCATTTACAACGGCTCTTGTTTGAGAGCTCGTACGTGTAAAAAAACTTGGGCATTATTTTGTGGTGTGTCGAGACCTGTTTCACTCTCCAGTGAGAGTGGGCCTCTACTTGAGTAGCGAAATTAAGGGTAGGCACACGGTAGTGTAGTATCAAATTTGTTTGTGTCTATCGTAATTTAGGCAACACATATCTTAGAAGATCACATATATGATAAGATTCATAATGAGATACACATAGACACGTACTACTTAGCTCAAATTAACTCAGTTCTTCGACGCTAATAGTATATTGTTTAGGTCTGGTTTTCTCGATCTGCATGCATTTAGTGTAAAATTTAAAAAATTAGTTTTGCATAACGCATGGAGAGTGTTGGGAGTCACTATAAGTATACCTTCTTCTGAGTATGCATCATTGTTTCACGTTTGCATTCTGATTTCCGACTCCTTTCTTATTTTATAACATAGGATTTCAAAGGAAATTGAGACTGAATAATAGATGTTTTTGTGTGTTCAGATTAAATTTCAAGTGATAACCTAACTCTAAAATTGGGACTGAATTGAGCAGGTCGATTTAAAAATATGGAATAAAAGAACCTTCTTCACGGGTGCATAAAGCCCTCATTATTTGATTTACTTGCAAGTGAGAGAGAGACGACACTAGGATAGAGCCAAGGCAGGATTTCTTACATACTACTAGTTATTTCTTTTTAGGCGATTAGCTACTTCTCAGTGAGGATCTCCGGATTTCCTTAGCAGAGTGGGAGGTTTTGAGGAAACCTTAGTCCTCAAGGAACAGGTAGCCATATTTATACGGTCCGTACTTACTCCTATACTGGCTGAAAGTAGGTCCAACTAGTCGTAAGAACCGGGCCAGTCTGTAGGAAAATACAGACACCTAACAACTCATTAATATTTCCAAGATTGCAGTTATAACCAACTAAAAATTGACCAGATAACTCGGCCGAATCTTTACGGCCATCACATGTTGAGTTGGTGAAATTGAGGGTTGAATTGAGTTTATATTGTGTGAGTTTTCTCCGTACATTCACGTGCACCGTAGAACTAGCACCTCATTGAATTTTGTGTTCTAATCGGTTCTTTTGACATCGAAGATGACTGATTGGGGGATATTTATTCGGACTTTGTGAATCTCCCGCTGAAACCTACAAGAAGTACGTCTTCAAAGGTCCAAGCGCAACTTAGGCCAACCTGGACTCATGACCCTCTTGAGTCCAGGATCACTCATTCTCGGAATGGTTACTCTCAAATCATTCCCTTTCTCTCCTCCAACCTCACCGAGGAGGACTTTCGCCTTGGTGAGAATATCTTGATGCCTAAATCCTCTTGTAATCAAGACCACATTGATGATTTAGTCTCTAAAGAAGATTCAAGTAAAGTGCCTCCAAAGAAAAGAGAAGAGGAAGAAGAACACCCTAAGGACCCGATGAGAATTGTACTAGCCAGATTGGTTGCATCTGAGCAGCAACACGCATTACTTAGAGCTCAGTTACGATAACTCATTGTTGGGGTCGAACCACCAATGGATGCGATGCAGAACCCTGGGTAGTACATAATTCGGAACTACTTGAGTCCGGCTGAACCCACAGTTGATTTTGAGTTGAAGCCTAATTTCTGAGCTTGCTGCCACACTTTGATGGGAATGCTTCTGAGGAACCATATGCATTCCTAAGGGACTTCGAGCTCGTCTGCGCTAACGTTAGACATCCTAATGTTAGTCAGGATTATATTAGGCTCACAACCCTTTCATTTGCCTTGGGTGGAAAAGCCGACTACTGGGTAAAAAATCTTGGAGTTACAGTCACCACTTATGCCCAGTGCAAGGACATGTTTCTGAAGAACTTCTACCCTCTGAGTAGGACTAACATGATGAGGACGCGCATTACGAGTTTTTCCCAATTACCCTAAGAAGCCTTCTGTGATGCTTGGGAAAGATTCAAGGACATCCTGCAGAAGTGTCCCTGTCATGGACTAGATGAAAATATCTTGGTCCAGTCATTCTTCACTGATCTCAACCCTGAGATGCAGGGTTTAGTGAGCGTTGCCTATGGAGGCAGCTATACATCACGAGGATCGGATACCGTCTGGAAGGTATTCGAGCAGATGGCTGAAACCAACTGCTCATGGATGGCCAGCATGGCCTATACATCGTCCCCCACTTCACTCTCATTTGGAGAGAGAAAATCAGTTGTAGTCGATCTCTCTTAAGATGTGATCCCTAGCATGGGACTCCTTGCAGACAAGCTTACTGTAGTTGAGAGGATTGATAGAAGGATTGATGAATTGGACCGGAGCGTCTCCAAAATTCCAAAACAAATGGAGGAGTTGACTGATAGGGTATGTAAGATAAAGATACCTATCACGAATGCACCCTCTGCCCCTGTATATCGAGTTCACCATGTTCAGGAGCAGTTGGTGCCAGGACAGCCCTAGCCATGGGAGCAGGACCAGTCCTACGCCCACTCTTTCCAGCAGCCACCTCCATTAGCAGAGACAGTTCAGGATGAGCCTCCATCGGTTCGGGAGGTGAATGGAGTATGGTATACTCAGGACCCTGCCAGGAAGGGAAGTACGGGGAACTGACAGTCCTACCAGCATCCCCTCACCTTTCACAATACCGCATTCACCTCCGCACCACCTCCTTCACAGTAGAGCCATGGATTACAACCACCCAGCAGCAATGACAACATTATCAACAGTATGACCGACAGGTCCATTACCAGGCGGGCCAATAGGGCCCACAATTTCAACAGACACCCCAGCATCAGCAGCAGCAGAGGCAGTACTCTGGCCAGCAGGGCCAATCTTTCTGTTCTTCTTCCCAGTCTTATCCCTTTCCTTCTTCATCCGGTCCCGTGGATATACAGCAGCAGATACTCAATGAGCTCCATTCCTACAGGAACGAAATTCACGACTTACGGGTGGATGTCAACTGCCTGACCAGATGGCGAGATAAGCAGACTGCACCCTTTACCTCGATCCCAGCCCAACTTCATGCTAACCCCAATAGCCTGTACCGATCTAGTTCTCAGCAATACTTTGGTCAGGTATACTATTCAGCATCTCCTAGATCTGAACATGAGATTCTTTCATGTGATGAGGCTAACCACATGTCACTCAGGAGCGGAAGGACCATGACCGTACCTAACCGGCGAGGGACACAAGGAGGGGCATCTCTGGAGCTCTACCCGAGGAGTCTTCGGAGGACGAGGAGGAGAGGCAGCATATTCCGAAGCCCTGTCAGCATCATTTGAGGATTTCTACTCAAGGAGTCGAGAGGAGAAGGAGAGCACGTATGCAGCATCAACATCATGGATATACTTCTGAGTCTATGGAGGACTTGCATCTCCGATTATGGCGGATACCACTCCAGCATCTATTGCACAACCTATAGGCAAAAGCATCACATGGGTGGAAACGAGAAATCTTTTCTCTTACCATCAGGAGTGAGTGCAGAAGTGAAGAGTGGGAGGAGTAGAGCAGGCACCATTGTTGCTACTGCTACTACGGTTGTTTGCTTGCTCCATCTTGCTGCAAAACCCATCTTTGCTCGCTCGATCTCTCTCTCTCTCTCTCTCATGGATGGCTTCTGGTTTCACTATGAAATGTGTCTGTCTGAGCAGCACCAGTCCTCCCTCAAAAGGAGGAAGGAAGGAAAATAATTCCAAATTGAAAAGTAGGTATTTTACGCTTGGGCCCCTCTAAACCTTATGAAAAATACTTTACCACTGCCTATTTTATAATTGCACGATGACCTATAAAATATTTCTTAACAATTGTGTCCATGTCAATTAACTTTGTTTGTGTTAGAGATAGTGGTAAAAGATAAAATTAAAATAAGTATCCACAAGGAAAAATACAATATCTACTAGATTTATTTTTGTTTCTCATTTTATTCATCCCCCACCCCTCATCCATCCATTTGCTTTCATCCCTTCTTCCTGCTACATTTTGATTCCATGTTGCATCAAAAAAGATTCTTGTATGAAGAACTTTATTTCCGTTAATGCCAAGAATTATTTTTCAGTTCATGATTCAGATTCTTCATCTTTCAGTTCATGATTCAGATTCAGTTCATGATCTTTCCGTTAGTCCCTTTCCCCCGTGCTCTTACAGCAGGAAAGCGCATCAAAAAGATTCATAAAGATGACCCCGATGTGACACGGTTTTGTAAAGAAAATATCACTGTAAAGGTGTCATTTGATGAGTATGTGGTTAACCATCTGCATTATAGAAATACCTTAAGGTGAGATGCACACCTACTAGGGTTAGCAGGAAGAAAGAGAATTAGCAGGAAGAAGGAGAACCAATATGTGAAGACATACATCTTGTCAGTAGCCACAATATATTGTCTCAAGAATCAAACATTGTCAAAGAAAAAGCGAGACATGGGTGCTCACTATGTGAACAGTCGTATTGATGACATCGTGTTTGCACGCACACTCTTGGATAATGGTTCTTCCATCAACTTACTTCCCTTAGTCTTATATCAGAAATTGTAGTTGAGACCACTTCGCAAATCCAGAGCTTTACTCCAATTTGCAGATCGTTCAATGAAGAGACCTAAGGGAGAAGTGAAGAACGTCGTTATCTCGATTGAGGGGCAGAACTATCAGGTTGACTTCATAGTCTTGGACATGGAGACCCCCAATCATTAGAGAGAATCTCAGATCATTCTCGGATGACCCTTCCTTAAGACCGCATGCGCAGCTTTTGACTATGGTACGGGAATGTTGAAGTTCCATTCTCCAGGTGGAGAAGTGAACCTTGAGATGAAGCAAAATTCTTAATAAATCAGTGCTTATGCCCTTCATTATGTTCTACAACATATCTAAAATTCAAAAAAAATGCTTCATGCCTTAAATAAATTATTGAGTGATTTTTATATTTAAATTATATAAATTCATTTTTTATATTTTGTGAAATTAAAAATACCATCATATGTTAATTGAATTACTACATGTAGAAATATTAATTTTCAAAATTGTTATTGTTTGTTATTTTTATGAACAAAGATCCTAAAATAACTTGTCAGTAATAAATTCATTATACCAACCCCCTCGTTTGCCCAAAATCAACCAACAAACAAGCAACCATGGTCCACGATGCACAAGAAATTTGCTTGGAAATTCCCACCAGACAAAGAGGAGACTGACAATTCCCACCAAACGAAGACAAGACAAACGACATGCGAAAGAGTGCTTTTAGTATACAAAAGAGAATCAAACTACAAAACTTAGTCTGGAACCCAGAAAGTATTAAATATAAATACGAAGGCTAAACATGTGCTCATTGGGAGTCAAACTAAATCTATGAGCTAGGAACAACTCATCCTTCAAACAAATACTAGCCCATACGTAGAGTTTAAAGAAGACTTGGCTAACACCAACCTCTTCCTCAATGGCCAATAACTAAAAACTCCCTTTGTTATTTCTTGAAGCAAAGAAAGAGGAGGTTCCCAAGATTGTGCTCACCCCGAGTATATTAATCTCACGGAATCGGTGGGTTATGTTATCAACATAAAACCTCTCCTCCCTAAAAATATATCATTTTGGGAGTCAAGTGGCCTACAAGACTACAATAGAAATCGATCTTTCCCTCATAAGTTTGAAGTAAGAATGCCCTAGCGAACCCCAAAATCACTCAATATTGAGATATACCACCTAGGCAATCACAACAATCCCTGTGTTTTTTTCCATTGAAGGTGGCAGAGAGGAACCTACAGGTGTGGCTATAGTTCTTGAGATCTTTGAGGAACTTTCTGGGTTAGTTCTTAATCGTAGTAAATCTATTGCTATTACTTTTGGTCTATCTGAAGAGCTGGATATTGAGAAATTCCGTATATTCGTCCTAAATTTTGGAGTATTTTTGGCATCCAAAAAAATTTGTGACCACTTCATTTCGTAGAGCTCGTCGAGATCTTTCCAAAGAGCCAAAGAATATCGAATTCTGAACTTTCTAGCCTAATATATTGATGTTTTAAATTGAATGATTGAGACCGATATATGGACTCAAACCAGATCCAAATTGGATCTAAATTTGGATCCAAATTCACATCTTCTTCTATAAATAGGATATGGTAGATTGCCCTCTCAAAAACCTAACCACCACCATCTTTCTCCTTCATTGAAGCACCACTACCTTGGCCGGATTAGTCACCGAAGGGCCACCATCGATGTCAGAGAAGGTACTCCGATCGAAGATCCGTGATCGCCATCTCATAGGAGAGCACGTTCGCACTACGATCGAGTGGTGACACACTATTTTTGAGTGAGAGGAGATAATGATGGAACCTCATCGGAGGTAATAAAGTTTTATCCCTCCTTGCTTTTGGTTTCACATGACTTTCGATCATATGTTTGGAACATTTTTAGAGCCTTAGATATCCTTATACCATGGATGTTAAATTGTAACGATATTCCCTCCTCATTGTTTGGTTTCACATTCTTATGATGGATCTCTCAAACAAACCGGTAAATGAGTATCGAATTTCATTGAGTTGTTTAATCTTGATATTGACCCATGAATGATTGACGTCTATGAAAATTTCCCCAATTCTTCACCACGAAAGAAGTTCGTCTCAAATATATATTTTATATCTCTACTTGATAATAATTGAATATTGTGGGGGTGATCCGCGATATTTTTTATTCCTTGTTATACTTATAATTCTTGAATAAGATTAGTGTTAACATATAGATGTCGTATCTAAACCGTCATGGAAATTATGGTAACATTTATGTTCATGTATTTCAAAACAATGGAAGTTAAAACTAATTATTCTTACATTGTGGACAGTTACTAGAGAATGTCAAAACTATTTCAGTGTAATTGATGAAATGGTAACCGATGTGATTGTCTACCATGTACATATAGATTCTATTATCAAGATACTATAGGAATGATGAATCGTCAATTGGCTAAAATAACGTGCTCTCATTATAGCATGGGACAATCAACAATCACTCGGAACCTAGAGAAGATCTCCATGAAGAGTTCTCGGCTTAAATTAATATCTGAACAAATCCAAGGTCAAACGCAGGGAGACGAGCAATTGTCTAAGTAAATTTAGAAGTCAACTATTTAATTAATAAATTTATAGGCTCTCTAGGTCAAGCAGGATGCAAAGGAGACAATGCATGTATTTTTTAGAGATTTTTATGTAATTATTTTACATGATAAATAATGATGCAATGCTATCACAAACTAGACACCCAACCCACGAATAAGCTCATGATTAAATAGAATAATTACTTGTGAAACAATTGATTAATTACTAATCAATTAATTTCAAAAAGAGAACGAATCAACCTTAATCAAAATATATTTTTTAATTAATAAGAAGGCTTCATATTAAAAAATAACACTAAAAAATGAATGCATGAATTTATAGATCAAATTAGTGATTTAATTGCACTAAATTGAAGAGCACAAAAATAACTTTACAATGACACCAATTTTATTAAATTCTGATAAGTAGTTCATAAGTTATTAAAAGAATAAGGCGGGAATATACATGCAATAAAACATGAATTATATAATTACAAAGAGGTCCAAATTGCAATTATAGAAAATCGTTAGGGTATAAATGCAATTTTTCCATAGGACAGAACTTATCCACAATTTTGAATCTTTCTTGAGCTAGTCTACAATTTACCCAGACTCACGTGCATGATACACATGACGGGACTAGGCTCGGGTAGTGCGGCTCGAGTCATGCATCGACTCCTCATGCTTTGAAGCAGGTTCGACCGCTTCGGTCCTTGGGAATGAAATGATGCCTTGGATATTGGCTCGGAGTTGATCACATCCGTTGGATCAAACCATAGAAATTTGATCAAAAGTCAACTGTATCTCCAGTTCTTCCCTCTCCTCCGCATGTGATGGAGAAAGAGCGGAGCTCTGGTGAAGATGTGCTTGCTCCTCCTGGTTGTTCCGTGCTCTCCAGAAGTAGTGGAAGCCTCTTGGAGATATGGCAAAGAAGAAAGGAGTCCTCATAAAGACTGAGCTGTCACTACAAACCTCTATCGGTGAAGTTTTTCATGCTTCGAAAATGGAGATCGGAACTCCATTGAATTTCCCGAACATTGATGCTCCAAGGACCTGGAAGATGAATGAAAAGAAAACCAAGCACTCGCAAATCTATTGGGATATGAAAAGGAGTGAAATGGAGGGCTTTTAGAGGATGAGGGAAAAGAGCCCTAGTGGATTCTCAGACTTTGCAAGCCTGAGAAGGTGGTCGAGATGATATGATCATGGAGAGCTCGAGTGGAAAAACTGGAACTTACATGTGGATCGTGGGATTGAGACGAAGGTGTCCTTCACCTTAGAAGTTCGAAAGAGCGTGTGAGTAGTTGTAGAGAAAATGAAGAACAAGTAGAAATAATAAGATCAGAGTCTTACTTGGAAGATGAAGAAGATCGATGGAGATGAACAAGGACTGATGAAATAGACATAAAGATTGGAGCCACTGATGCTCTGATCTTCGCTTATGGAGCCTGCGGCTAAAAGACCATAGTTCTAACAACTGAGTAGTTGTATTTCGTCGGAGAAGATGAAGATCTCATTGGAAGAAAAATCTCCTTCTTCGTTATCAATCACACCCAACCACTATCATTGATTATTATATAATGCTCGGAGGTTCCTCCAAAGAATGGCGGATGGAGATTACAATGGTCGGAGAAGGAGTTTTGATGGAGGGAGTTTGGTGGTTCCAGGTGGTTAACAAGGTTGTTTCAACCACCTGTAACCGACGAGGGAGTTATTAATAGATATAGACGAGAGGTTGGCATGAAAGAGGAACGTCAGGTGAAGCGTTTTGTGAAGGAAGTTGGACGAGAGGTTGTCCGTGGTGGTTGGAAGAATGGGTTGAAGTGCAGAGGGTTCGAAGGGTCACGACTTTTCAGAAAGGGGAAGTTGGAGGGAGGAGATGACCCCCTCCAGCTATTGGATCTGACAATCCAATGGCTCAGGAAGTGGCGGAAAGTAAAGAAGAGGCGGGGCCACGTTGTGCAACCTGAAGACGCACAAGGCCCAATCAGAAATTCAAGAAATCTATTATATAGAATAAAATGCAAAAGAAATAGAAAAAAATTTAATCTAAAAAGGTTGACAACATGAAAGTCGTCAACATGAAACTTTCATGTAGAACTCAAAGAGAAATAAAATCATATATATATATATACATAAAATATTTTTGCAAGCAATTTATAACATTAAATTACATATTTGTATTCGTTTTCTTATTTTTTAGAAATTTTATTTTATGAATTATGTTAAATTAATTATGTATAATATTAAATTATTTTATTGGATTTTCAATAAATAATAAACACATAAAATAATAGCACAATTATAGGGATATTAATACACAATAATTATATCTAATTATTTATAATACATTGTTAATTAATTAGTGTTAGTTGTTAGTGTTTTTTATTGATTTTCTTAAGCAAGAGATATAATATAAAGAAATAATGTAGATGAATCTGGGATTCGTCAAGGAATTAAAACCAAATCATGGCCTTAGTTGTTGATGCAAATGCATTAAAAATTGTGTACGTTTGCAAAGGGAAGGAAGTTATAATATTCTCCTTGATATTATACAATGTTGGTACTTGTACTTTAATTTGTAATGAAGATTATGTTTTGGGTATTGATCAGACTTTTATTCTTAATAATTCTAGATGGACATTAATGGGTATTAAAAATACTCTTGCTTGGTTACTCAATGAAGATCACAACAATTCCAAAAGGAAATTCTTTTTTAAATGGATATCATTACATTATGTGTCGGTAGCTTTTGCATCTTGGATTGGCCATATTTATTAGCTAATTGATTAATCTCTGTTTCATCACCTTTATTCTTTCATTTAGGCCTTTAAACCCTAGATAAATGTTTGTAAATAGCATTAATTTATACAAAATAACATTCATTATTTACTATAAATATTGTATATAATAATGTATTTAATACCAAAATAAAGGAATAAAGGAACAAAAGGAAAAGAAATGAAACACCAAAGGTATTGAATGATCCTAAACCTCGAGTCTAAGTCAAGAGACTTGATCTATAAGGAATAGAGTAGGGGGAGATAAGGGTAAAAATGCAATAAAACCCTAATCCGTAAACCCCAATAAGTCAATTTTGGGACATATTTTATTTTTTATTATTTATACATCAAAAAACTTTGTACATGAAGTTGTAGATAAAAATACATAGAAAAATAAATTTGATTTCACATAAAAATAATACATATTATATCTTCTACACTCAAAATAAATTCCAAAATCCCAACTTCACAGACATGTATCTTCTCCATATGAACTCAAAATTGATCAAATTCACCTTTAATGTATACAACTTTTTATTAGCTATTTAATGAAGGTGGTTTCATTTAATTTGGTGTTAAGATACAAAAGTCAGTTTTTGGACCCCTATTGTATACTATGCTTGGATAAAATATTCATTTTTTATTCTTTATAATTTTTATGATTTTGTATTTTTATAATTTTATAAATATTATTTAGTATATTTACATAATTAAAATAAAATAAAACCATAAAAAATACAATGAAATAAAATAGCATACTAAGATACATAGATGAAAAGCCTATACATATAAATATTTAATAAATACATATATTTATTTAAGTATATAAATGACTTCAGAAAAATATAATAAAAATATATTTATGTGTATTTAAATAAGATATAAATATATAAAGTAAATATATACAATAATAAAATCAAAATATAAAATAAAATATACAATATATAGGTAATTATACCTATAAATATACTTGTAAAACTAAACCCCTAATAAATCAACTCATAAAAATAAATAAAAAGCACCAGAAAATACTACATAAAATAATAAATATTTTTTGTATTTTGACTATAAATAAATAAAATCATTTAATAATATAAATTGAATTAATAATGGATTTTCCATGTTTTTGTCATATAGCCTACCTACGTGGACCAATGGGATGGTGGTCTGAGTTGACCTTGGTCAGCTCCCCGCTCCCCCTAGTTCTACCCTCGGTAGGCCTACATCCCCGACTTCCTTGATTATTTCCCATTGATTCTTTCATTGTTCTTGCTCGATTCCTTCATTGACTTTCTTCCTCGATCAACGATCTTTCACACTAACACCTCGCATCAATCGAAGGGCCTCTGAATCGATCACATTCTCCCACCTCGTCCTCGCATGTACATAAGCCACCACCAAGCTTCGATTTGATTTTGATCCCCTTTCTCCTGTTGTACCCCTCAGATGTCTACTCCAGCATGTCGAGGAAGGAGACAACATCCACCACGTCCGATCTGCAGCGAGCTGTAGGTGTGAATTAGGCGATCCACTGCTGTCAGAGCTCCGTCCTGGAATGGTCCCTGAGCTCCTTGCTTCCGCATGTTCGAGCTCCCTTTTTACTGCTTCCTAGGTAGCTTTTCGTTCAAGCTTTTTAATCATGCAATTAATTTAGGTTTTATTATACTGCAGTAGCGTAGATTTGTAGGACCCATAGTTCACCGAAGCTCAGCTCTGGCCATTGTTCCACTGTCATGCAATCCCTGTTCCAACCTCATTTCACCGCCACCTCTTTCCCTAGACATTGCTCCATCTCCCTGACCACCCATCCCCCTTTGCTCCTCCTTGGATCGAAGGATTGAGGTCCTTCCTCTGCCGCTCGCCGGACCTCTCTGCTCCACCCTCATTCGCGCACCGATCGTCGCCCAAGAAAATCCAGGAACCTTCGCTTTCTTCTCGAAATGATTTTTGTGTGCCTTTGCAGGGCATGAAAACCCCTTCTGGGGAGCATCTGCATCAAGAACAGATCTCCAGGTGCCTCGACGCTCCAGGGTTCCATCGATGAGCCCAGACTCTTTTGAAGACTTCATCTGCTGCGGAAGTACACCATGAACATAAAGAGCACATCAACAGCGAAGGAGGAGGACAAAGCAACGAGATTTTGCGGATCGAAGGAGCTCCAATGTGGTGTTCTTCATTGTTCTTTCGGGCATCTTGTGAGCCGTTAGATGCACGCCTCGCTCCATTTTTAATCATAACCGTCTAATCGAGCAAACCATCGACCGTCAGATCGATCGAGAGATCAAATCGGAGCGGTCATTGATGAACCGTCATCGCGCAACCGACGACCGACATGTGGATAACTGGATGATAAGCGTCGTCTGATTGCCTTAGTGGGGTATTTTGCACACTTCACCTTGCTCCCTTTTGTAATTTATCTTTAATTTATAAACTTTCATTTGCAGTTCAAAATATATGTAATATTTATACTTTAGACCCTAAACTTTCTGTTATTTGCTCTTTAGTTCCTCGCTACATCACTCACGTGCATGTGTACATGAGGGGTAGGCTTTTTGCAGAAGGGCCCTTGTATGTTCTTGTATTTCTATTTAGTCCATAAAAGTTTAATTCTAATGTAATTTTATTTTGTATAAATTGCACAAAGGACCTCACACTTTTTGGATATTATATTTATGCCCCTACTAGCATGTATGATCTAAATATTTTGGGATTTTTGCATGTTTAGCCCTATAGTTCTTCATGGGGTTCTAGAATCAAATTATATTTTTTGATAATTGCATTTAGGTCCCTATCTGGCAATTTTTTTATTTCTCTTATTTTCATTATTATAAATATTAAATTGCACCTAAAAATTATAGGATAATTATCATAAATGTCTCTCATTATTATAAGTCACATATATTTTTCATGGCATATTTAATTTAATTTTTCTATTTTGAAAAATAAAAAATCTTGCATTTTATTCCTATTTACAGTAAATAAAACATAAAAATTATAAAATCATTTTAAAAAAAAATCCAAAAAAGTATTTTCTTTATTACCCTATTGTGTAACTACAAATAAAAAATCCCTAAAAATAACATAATAAAATCACTAAAAAATAAAGATCCCCAAAATCCTAATAAAAATTATAAAAATGTTATAAAAATCCAAAAACATTTGTTTTTGTTTTTAATTTTGTTTATTATATTTTCTATATATTAATTCATTTTTTTGATATTTTAATTCATTTGAAATTCCAAAAAAACAACTAAATTGATAGGAAAAATAATAAAAAACAGATAAAAAACTAAAAAAGATAAAAATATTTTATTTGCTGATTTTTAAGTACTGATAGCTATATCTAAAAATATAAAATCTATATTCAATATATAACTATAATTACTTGTACTATTATCTATAACTATTATAATTATCAAGAAATACAAAAAAATAATTTCTAAAGCCTTAAAAAATAAGAAGGACTGTACCTTAGGGTATTTTCCTAATCATTCTATCTTTTATATATTATCTTTATATATATTATACCTACCTATGTTATAATTAATTTAAAAATAAGAAAAATAAAAAATCTAAAAATAAAATAAAAAATTATAAAATTAAAACAAAAATATAAAAATAAAAATCCAGAAAATTAAATAATTAAAACCTACACAAAAATACCGTAAAAAGAGACTATGAGGACATTTTGTAATAAATTTTCCCAATCTATACATATTTTTTGTAGAACTATAATAACTTTTTACTCCGCATCTTTGCTTCACATTGCTTGATTTATTTTGTGGGTTAATTATTGTTTGAATTCGGGGTTCATGAGCGGTCGCCTCAACGACAATTTATTCTCGCACTTCGTGAGGATATTTTTGACCCTCGTAAATCCCATTTCAACACTAAACATCATTTAAAATCAACGTTGAGAATACAACCAATTTTCATAAACATATTTTACTTAGTTCACACGGTTATCATCATTATGATGTCATTTTATCTATGTTAATACTCACATAATTGTCAAGTTAGGAATAGAGCTGCCTTGATGTAATTACTTTCATTGTGATACTGCTTCAAGAAAATCATTATAAATATTTGTTAATGATTTCAAAAGGAAAAAATCTTTTAAGAGATGCACTAGAAATTACAGTGGAAATTATATGATTAAATTGGCAAACATTAGTATGGAGACCATTATGGCATGGTTATGGTTGAGTCATTATTAACTTAGAATGATTATTAGTTCAACTAAATTAGAATTTTCCAACATGTTGCTAGAGTTGCTTTTGATCAAAGTAGTTGTCATCCAGTGAGTGCGATTCAACAGTGAGAGGTAGATGAAGTTATGTGCCTCAAAGGATTGGGCATGCATACTTGGGCCCCAAGTAGATGTCTTGAAGGTAGCAACCCTAACGGATGAGTTGGGTGATGCGTTGCACCTAGCAGCCCGGTTGCTCTGGAGTTGCTCAACAGAGTAGGCAGGTGGTACAATTGACGTTCTTGGCTTCACACTTATACATGATATTAGGACTCGGAGTAGAATTAGGTGTGGCCGCATCAAATCCTATTTCGAGTACTAGTATTGTGAGAGATGTTCTGAGATGTGGTTTGAAGTTGAAGATTTGGGTTGTGATCCTTTTCCGTTCTAGTTGAACAAAGGTCCTTGAGGTATACTCAAGATGACTCCAAGTTCTCGCATAGCAGAGGCCTACGAGTCACATACTTGCGTGTACTAAATTAATACAATAAATAATTCATGATTAGATACAAGAATTATAATTGTATACCATTGTAAACTCTAACCAACAAGTGTAAATATTAAGATCAATGTGATAGTCATCAAATGATGATTAAATTAATACATAACGTGAACATGTGATTTCTTATAAATTAGACTAACTTGTTAATTCAGTCTTCATCGTATACGCATGCCACTAGATAGAGTTGAGTATGCATACCTTGCTTACATCTACATTAGTTATTATAGTGTTTATCTCATTACTGGACAATTGCTCATAAAGTTACTCTCATGTGAACCCAACAGGTGTAGCTGAGCAGCAACTACAACAGCAGCGGCTTTTGAGGAGATCGGACTTTTTATCGTCACACTTGCACCAACAGGGTGAATAATACATAGAGTAATTTATTTGCTTTTGTCTTATTTTCAGTTCTAATTGAGAGACAATGTAATGAGATATTTAGAGAGCTTCTACTACACACTTTATGGCTTTATGTTGTTTCTCATTTTGTGGACACGGATTTGTTGGGAATTATTAATGAGAATGAATTGATATTGCATTTAAATTCATTTTATGTTATTCTCCCGATGTTGTGTGTGTGTCAAATGTTAATTTAATGTGCACTAGTCTGTTTGCTGAGTATCAAAGATCATGGGCATATTTGGACTATATGTCCGATACTCTCATCCCGTCAGTTTTTGTAGCTGGGGGGACATGGCATCATAGATGGTATAGAGCCCGTTACTCCATTCCTTCTTTTGTATGTTAGATTATCAATAGAGATTTGAAATATAAATATAGCAATAAAGTTTTCGAACTTTGTCATTAGTTCAAGGAGAATAACTCAAGTCATGTTTAATGTATCTATTCTCTCTTTAAGCATGGAAATAATTTCTAATATAATGATTTTCGCAGGAAATCATTCTTCCTCTTGTTGACACTGAAGTTACTCCTTCACTAGTATAGGTTGTGGAAAGTAAACAACAGTGTCAAGAGGTATTGGAGTAGAGGCTCCTTTGAGGAACATGATAATGTTCATCCTTCAATGTCTCTAGACCCGGAAGGATCAGAGGATTGATGAATCTGTGATTCATCACTCTTGAAGTTGAAAATAGAGCTTTGTCCTCGGGAATTTAGCATCATATTTCCCTTTATCTTGCATAAATAGCATTCATGCATCAATCCACAAGATATGCATCTTAGCATTCATATTTGCATTTAAATAAGAAGCCAATCCATGTGTAAAATCCACTTGTAAAATATCCACCTATTTATTTGTATTTTATCCCCTCCAAAACAAAATAACACCTTTCTTATAATGTGTACACCATTAGTTAATAATATAAGGAAGAAGGCCAGAGTTCCTATCTTGTAAAATACCCAATAAAGCCCCAAACCCCTTGGACCTTAGAATGCCAATATCTCTCTCCTACAAATTTCGAATTAGGTCTACTCACTTCCAGATGAATACACATCCAGATATCTTTAAAATGAGACTAATTTCATTCAATTCGGAGCTCGTAGGCAAAACTTAGGTTTTTGGGCCTCCTTGTATACTATACATATGTACATTTGTATTCTTGTATTTTTTGTATCACATTTGACCTCATCCCTATTTTTGGTCAACATAAAAGTTGTACATCTCGATATCTCATCGAGATCTACAACTTTCATGTTTTGAGTTTTTCCAAATTCAGCCTCCTTCTCCCTCTAATCTTATTTTTTATTTTTAGCCACTCTGAGCTGGCCACGTGGCACCTTCTGATTGCGCCACACGGCACGCTCCCTTTGACCGGTCCGCCCGCATCCCTGACCGTTGGATCTCAATCTAGATCCAACGGCCCAGCGACTTCCACATACGCCCTTGGTTTTCCACCGTTTGATCATCCCCAGCTCTCATCCGTGCCATCCGCTAGCGCCTCGCCCACAAGCCACCACGTGGCGCTCTGTGCGCCATCCGATCTTGCTCTGGGAGCCTTGATCTTCACCGTTCATCACCGCAATTATTTCCAACCGCCAGATCAAAACCCAGATCTCATCAAGACCGCCGTTAGCACCTCGCCTTGCGTCCACCACATGGCGCGTCCTGTACCCTCTGATGTCGTGCCCTAGATCTAATCCCAAGTGTCGATCCGCGCCTTCGTCTGGACCGTTGGATCTCCTGATCCAATGGCCAAGGGATCGTCGTCTACCTCCGCACACCCCGCGCCCACGTTCTCCACCGTGCTCAAGGGGCATCCCCCTTTCTATTTTGGGCTCCACGCCGACCATCATCTCCGACCCATAGCACCACCACGACATAGCCCACTCGTCCCTCATCTTTGCCAGCCCCCTCGATCTCCATGACGACCCTCAACCTCGCTCCACGACACCCACGAACACCACCTCCTCGCCATCCATGCCGTCACCTTCATCATATAAATAAGTCACCTCCGACCACTTTCACCCCCATCTGCCACCACGGAGAGTATCTCCGAGCTCCCACCTTCAGATTGGTGACAACAATTTTACCTGAGGATGAGCGAAGACCGAGAACCACCTCCGATGAGATCCACAACCCTTCACCATCGTGTCGCAGCTCCTCCAAGGTGCTGAACGAGCTCAGGTCCCCTACCGGCCTTCGAGCGACGACCTGGAAGCTCCCTCCGAGCTTCTGATCCCAGGTAAATCCCTCCATCTCTTCCCCGATCTTCTTCTTACTTTTCTCCCTCCTTCTCCGATTTTATTCGTCGTCCAGGAGCCTCATCCCGCTCCTCCAATCATTCTCCGAGCTCTGCAAGTTAGCTCTGATCTTCGCGAGCCCTTTAGTTTCATCCGACGACGAACTTCACCCCTCACCGACGCCAGCTCTGCCACCTTGGCGGAGCTCGATCACCGGACACCATCACTGCTTCACAGGCCTATCATTTCATTCCCGACCACTCCACAAACATTTTGCATGCTTCGGCTATCTTCTAACCTCCTGCAAGTATTATCTCCTTGATTGGACGGAAGCTTCACTGGCGCATCTCCGAGCTTCATCGCAGTGGCCTCCAGGTCACCCCAGCCTCAGCCAACATCACTGGACACTCCGCCGCCCCTCCACGAACCTTCCGAGCTACGCAAGACCCTCCAGCATCCTTCACCGACGACTGGAGGATGAGGCGGAGCTAGGTCAGCTTTGTCGGAGCCCAGTCATCTCCATCGCAGGAGGTGGAGGACCGTTGGGGACGACAGTCAGCAGCCGTTCGATCCCCGTGATCGAACGGTCAGAAACCACCCACGTCATGTATGCCCCACAACCGTAGGATCAGGCGGATCCTAAGCGTCTAGATCGCGCCACGTCATCGCCCTTGCCCGCTCCAAGTGTCGTTGGATCAATCTAGCTCCAACGGTCACTAATTGACCACGTCATCGTCTCAAGAGCAACCCATCATCGTTGGATCGATCATGATCTAACGGACCTGGACACGCCACACGTCAGCAGTTCCTTACCGTTGGATCATCACTTGATCCACGGTCCAGATCAGGCCACGTCGCCTTATTTGAGCCTCTTCCCCGACCACTTGGCTCGGATCTCTGTAGCTATTCCGAGCCAAATCCGAACCTCCAGAGCCGTCCGAGCCTCTGAAGACCACCGAGCCTGGGACCCCCACGTGATCCGCACGTGCGTTCTGGGTTATTTGCATCGAGGCCCCTGAAGGTTTCCAGAATCACATTTCAGTCCCTGCCAGGAGACCCCACGTGAGGAGCACGTGTTCTGTGGAAAAATTGCATCACCCCCTCAACATTATAGGTAATTGCATATTGGTCCCTGTTAGTACGTTTTATTTTTTATCAATTTTAATTCTTGTAATTGCATTTATACCCCTGTCTTTGCACGCATATTTAGGCATTCATTTTAATTCATTTTTCAATTTGAAAAATTGCATTGTGTAGCTGACATTGTCCTCTTCCATATGTGACACTTGGCATATTTTGTAATATTAGTGGTTTTTTCTATCAATTAATTGGTTCAATTTTGCTATATTTGCCCATTTATACCTTTAATTGATAGTAATTGCTCCGTGACTCCAAAAATCCCCAAAAAATCGCATTAGATCTAAGATAATTAGATTTACAACGCATAAAAATTTCATCTCAATTGCACGCATCCCGAGGCCTAAATAAATCATTTAGTGATTTTCTTAATTAACTTTTAATAGGTCCATTTCACATAGAAATTTAGGTTTAATAATTTTCCTGGATTCCTCACCTTCAGATCTATCTAGGATAATTTTTATTTCTAAAAATATTGTGATTTGATATTTATTAAAATTAATTTAGTCAAAATCACCTTGCATTCATTTTTAATTCATAGAAAATTCATTTAGTGTCAGAAAATTCTAAAAAAATTAGTTACCTTAATTTCATCGCATTTCATCATCTGGCCAAGTTTCGTAATTTTTGGACTTGATTTGATCACTTATCTGTATTAACTTTTAAACTGGCCTGATTGTGCATGGGTCTTGCATAAAAAACTGAAAAAGACCAAAAAAATTATCCCCTGAAAATCAAACCTTGGACGTTGCTAAAAATCTACCTAAGGAGACAGATGCCTCCCTGAGTTCGACCTTGGGCTTGCCCAAGTAAAAAAAATTACTGCTCGAGATTAACTTGCTTTAATTAAAAGTGGTTTTTGATCTACTCTTATTATCCGGCTGTAACGAACATTAGTAATTAATTTGACCATTAATTTGATCGAATTAACAAGGGTAGTGGGAGCCATTTCAAAATGGTGCCGTTGCCGGGGAGGCACAACTTAGGTTAATTTGCAGTAATTTCTGAGTGTTTGACTTTCTATCCCCAGGTAGTCTGACCCCCGATTTTCTTGTGAATAATTTTCTATCTTTTATTTTTTGTATTTTTGAGTTTTTCTTTATCTGACCTCAAGTTATTTCTGTGCGAGGAACGCGAGGAGTCGAAGACGCTTCGAGGAATCTTCATTGTAATTCTTTGAGTGATTTGAGAGGACTTGTACTTTATTTTTTTTCTTTCATTTTGCATTATTTCTGGCGGTTCCCATTTGGGTTCTCGTGTGTGTAAAGATAGTGGAACCGTGTCCCCGTGTGTTGTGTGGATTGAATTGTAGATTAAGCTTGCACTAGCGGCTCCTCGAGCTACTCTAGGATTTGCTTGTGCTCATAAATTTTTAGGAACACAATACACTTAGAAGACGCACTTAGACCGCAGATCTAGTCAAAATAACATGTGCTTCACTCGCTAATAGAATTGCTTGTCTAGGAGCGGATTTTGTCGTCTGCATTTGCATTTAGTGTAAAAAAAGATTTCAATTCTGTTTTGCATCATGCATAAAGCGAAGGGATCACTGTAAGTATTCTTCACTCAGCATACACATCATTGTTTTTCGTGCATCGGATTCCCCCTCTATTTTTCAAACTTAAATTTAAACGGAAATTGAGACTGGACGATAGGCGTGCTGTGTGGTTGGACTAACAAGTGATAACTTAACTTAAAACCGGGACTGCTAACATTATTGACCGAAAAAATCAATAAAACTGGAAAATCTGTTTGCGGGAGACTAATCCCCGACCTTGTTTTCAGGCTGAGTGAGGGTACTTGAGTGTGTGTGAACACCTTAAGGCAAAGCCCAAATCCCCGCCTTCCATATCACGTTCTGACTAATCCTAGCAAATATCACAAGTTGAATTTATTAATGTTCACTGACTAGTACCAAGTAGCATCCGCATGTCTCAGGTTGATAGGGGCGAAATTGCAGTACTTCGTGCCAAGTTGCTAGTAAACCCTCGGGGTGAAGTTACGGCCTTATCAGCCTCCGCCTGCTTGCAGGTAGATAGGGGTAGGTCTTTGAATCCATCAACTTGGGATAGGAGCGAAGAAAGGAAGGACCGGCGGTATCTTAGGCGACAGGTTAAACATGGAAGACGCATCCGGCTCTGAGCCGACTTCCCTATAAGCCGCATAAATCCTTGCTATCTTGCTTGAAAAATCACACTTAAAATTAACAAGATTAATTGGACTCGATTTCGGGTCCTTCACTATGTTGAGTGTGAAACCACGGTCTTGGATTGAATTGTTTGCTTCAGGTAGGAGTCAAATCCTATCTTCACTTAGAACTCCCGATTCTTCTCGCCAAATCAAGATGAGTAACTGGGAGGATATCGACTCATTATTTACCAATCTCTCTTTGAGCCCCCCACGAAACTCCTCTTCACCGGCCCAAGCGCAACTTGGACCACCAGGATTCATGACCCTCTTGAGTTCTAATTCCCTCACACCCAAGGTGGTTACTCTAAAACCAACCCTTTCCTCTCCTTTGAGCTTATCGAGGAAGACCATCGTCTTGGTAAGAATTCTTTCCTTGATTTGTCCTCTAACACAGACCATGTTTCATACCCAGGACTAGAGGACAAGATACCACCTAAGCAGCCACCGGATGAGGACCCGTTGCGACAAATTCTTAATCGCCTCGCCATAGCCAAACAGCAAAATGCAGATCTCACAACTAGAATGGGACAGATCATTGCAGCAGAAGGAATCGACTAACCAATGGTTGATGCCTACAACCCAACAGAGAACGAGATGCACAGTTGGTTGGCACCAGCGGTTCCCCCCAAAGCATTCGAGCTCAAGCCCCACTTCCTTAGCCTGCCACCGAAGTTCAATGGAAATGCCCATGAAGAACCATATTCCTTCCTCAAAGACTTCGAGCTGGTTTGCAACAACCTTAGTCATCCTAGGGTTCGGTAGGATTACATTCGATTGAAGGCCATCCCATTTGCCTTAGGAGATAAGGCAGCACATTGGCTGAAGAACCTAGGGGTGATATGTACAACCTGGATGCAGTTCAAGGACCTATTCCTGAAGAAGTTTTACCCTCTCAGTAGGACTAATCAAATGAGAACAAAGATCGCTAGTTTCTACCAGGGACCCAATGAACCATTCCATGAAGCCTGGAATAGGTTTAATGACCTAATTCAGAAATGTCCCTGCCATGGCATTTCTAAGGCGATCTTAGTCCAGACCTTGTTCTGTGGCATGACCTCGGAGATGCAGGGGTTAGTCAGTGACGCCTGTGGAGGAAGCTATCTGAACAAGAATGAGAATGCTGTATGGAAGATACTAGAGCAGATGGTGGAAACAGACATGTCGCAGGCCACCAGGGCCTATCAGTTGTCTCCCTCATTCCTATCCAACGAGACAACTAGGAGGACTGTAGCGGATCTAACAGAGGACCTCATCCCCAACATGGGGATGATAGCTGACAAGTTAACTATGGTCAAAAATCCACAAGAGGGTCACTGACCTTGAGTCTCTCTCGTGTTTGCTGAAGCAAGTGGAGGAACTTACTGAGAAGGTAGCTAAGATGAAGCTACCTGCCCCTTCTGCACCACCTGTACCTGTAAACTGAGTCCATCTTGTACAGGAACATGCACCGGGGCCACAGAGTGGCTGGGTAGAGAATCAGACTTACACCCAGCAGGACCAACATGCACCCCCACAAGTAGAAACCAGATATGAGGAGCCTCCGCAGGTGTTCGAGATCAACGGGCTGTGGTACAACCGTGACCCCGTCAGCAGACAGTCGGGGATGGGGAACGGTCAGCCTCACCGACCTTCCCCAGCAAACCAGGAAAACAGCTCCATCCTCGCACCGTGTTTTGTTCAGTCCAGACCCGAACGAGGGTACCAGCCTCAGCAGCACCAGCAGCAGCAGCGCACATTCCACTCGGTCCAGCAGGGCCTGTCACCGTCCCATCAACAACAACAGTATCGGCATGGCCAACAGGGCCAGTATAGAACCTCATCCACAAGTCAGCATCAGCCAGCCCAGCCCACCGAATTGGAGTCCCTCACCTTGGCGATCCAGACCCTATCTGATAGGGTCCAACAAATCCAGAATGACTATCTGGATATGAGAATCGATCTGAATCGTGTCTCTCATACCCAGGATCAACAAATGGCACCAAAGACCCCAATTCCTGCCCAGGTTTAGGCCAACCCGAACAGCTTAACTCAAGGGCAGAACCGACCTCGTGATCAGGTATACTATTCAGATAACTCTTTATCTGAACATGAGACCCTTTTGTATGATAATGTGAACAATATGTCCCTCAGGAGCGGAAGGACCGTGATCATACCTGATCGGGCACGGGCACCGGAGGAAGGAGCCGCCAAGTCTCTACCTGAGGAGAACTTGGAGACAGAAGAGGAGCAGCACCACCATCACCACCACTAGCAGAAGAAGAGGACTTCTATGTC
Source organism: Ottelia alismoides (assembly GCA_037367405.1). NCBI lineage: Eukaryota > Viridiplantae > Streptophyta > Magnoliopsida > Alismatales > Hydrocharitaceae > Ottelia > Ottelia alismoides. Next base: position 56,335 of record JAZKJV010001365.1, on the reverse strand, counting down.
CTCGAAGCAGCAACGAACCCGCACTAGCAGAGAGTCCGCCGAAACCGACGAAGAGCCCGCATCTCCTTCTGAGGAGGACCGTCCATAAGTTACGGAAGATGCATCACCGATTTCGCCACAGCATTTTCCTTTTAGTCAGAGTCAGATTCTGAGTCTGTTTCAGAGTCTGAGTCTTGTACAGAACTCAGTTCCAGCTTTCAATGAAAACATTTCAGTTTCAAAACCTGAGTTAGAGTCAATAATCCCTTCCCCCGAGCTCTTAAGGGTGGAAAGAAGAAAACTAAAAAATCTAAAAAGATGACCCTGAGATGGCAGGGTTCTGCAACAAATATATCAAGGTCACAATCCCCTTTGACAAGTACGTGGAAATGACTCCTGCATTTCAGAAGTACCTGAAGGTGAGATGCACACCTACTAGGGTTAGCAGGAAGACTAAAAGCCATGTTGAGAAACACGTTCTGTCAGTAGCCACGACTTGTGCAATAAAGAACTCATTTCCAAGGAAACAAAGAGACATGGGTTCACATTATATGGTGAGTCGTGTCGATGACATTACGTTTGCACGCACTCTCCTAGACAACGGATCCTCAATTAACTTAATGCTTATAGCCCTCTATGAGCGGCTTAATCTCGGACCTCTTAGAAAATCTAGAGCCCTCCTGCAGTTCGCTGATAAATCAACCAAGAGGTCCCAAGGAGAATTGAGGAATGATGCCATCAAAGTCGAGGGTCAGGAATACATGGTGGACTTCACTGTCCTGGATATGGAAACCCCTCGTAATTGGAGAGATTCTCAGATCATCTTAGGCATGCCCTTCCTCAGTACAGCGGGGGCCTTGTTTGATTACAAGATCAGGAAGATCCAGTTCCAAACTCCAGGCGGAGATGAGGAACTTAAGATGAAGTAAACCAGATGGCAAAGATCGGATTCCGAATCCAGCATCGAGTACTCTTCAACCAAAGTAGACTGCGACCATGTAGACACAGTTGGGCCATGGAGACAGAACCCAGCCAGCACCAATGAGTCCCTCCCCTCCGGAGATGATCTTATGCATGAGTCAATTTGCGAGGTCCTCAGAAACGAGTACAACTCAGAACCTGCATCCCCCTACATCTTCGATGACTTAGAGGCCCAGCTGGGCATGTCAGTCCTTACCTCTTTAGGACAATCGGAAGATGAGGATGACGAGTCGGATGTGGCTTTTGCCGATTGCATGGAGAACTTTGACGATTCGACTCCTGAGCTGAATAACTTGGTGGCAGCAATTATAGAGACATGTCCAGCCACTTTCAACACTGAACCAGATTCGATTGAGCCAGATCTCCTAGATGATCATACCATACCTGAGCTCAAACCTTTACCCACAATACTAAAATACACCTTCCTTGCGGGTCAAGAGAAGAAATATCCAGTCATCATCAGTTCGCGATTGACCGAGGAGTAGGAATCTCGCTTGCAGTAGATCCTGGAGAAAAACCGCAAGGCGATAGGCTGGAGCATTTCCGATATCCACGGGATAAATCCCGCTTTGTGTTCGTACCATATCTACTTGAAGAATGAAGCCAAACTCTCTCATGAATTCCAACGTCGTTTGAATCCAAATTTACGAGAGGTAGTGTTGAAGGAGATAGAGAAATGGTGCAACGCGGGTTTCATTTATCCCATCTCTGACTCTAAATGGGTGGCCCCGATCCATGTGGTCCCGAAAAAGTCGGGAATTCAGACGACCACCAACGAAGACGGAGAGGAGATCGTGATGCGAGTGCCCACGTCGTGGCGCGTCTGTATGGATTACAGACGCCTGAATGCTGCGACGAAGAAGGATCATTTCCCCCTACTGTTCATTGATCAGATCCTAGAGAAATTAGCGGGGAAAGAGTTCTTCTGTTTCTTGGATGGGTTCTCAGGCTATAATCAAGTAGCCATAGCTACGGAGGACCAGGAAAAGACCACGTTTACATGCCCCTTTGGTACCTCTGCTTTCAGGCGCATGACATTTGGGTTATGCAATGCTCCAGGTACTTTTCAAAGGTGCATGATTGCTATATTCGCCGAAATGGTCGACGAATTACTGGAAGTCTTCATCGACGACTTTTCAGTCCATGGCAATTCCTTCAATTCCTGTCTTAGGAATCTGGACCGAGTCCTCAAATGCTGTTGTGAGGTTAATCTGGTGCTCTCCTGGGAGAAAAGTCACTTCATGGTGACAAAGGGCATAGTGTTGGGGCACGTCATCTCCAAGAGAGGCATGGAGGTTGACCCTGCCAAGGTGGATGTGATCAGACGACTCCAGCCAACAACGAACGTCAAGCAGTTGCGGTCGTTCCTCGGGCATGTCGGATTCTATCGGAGATTCATCAAGGATTTTTCTAAGATTGCCGACCGCTAACTGAGCTTTTAAGCAAAGACATGGAATTTATTGTCGATCACAAATGTCTGGAGGCCTTTAAGCTATTACAGGGAATGATCATGGACGCCCCGATCCTACAAGCCCCAGATTGGTCTCTACCTTTGAGATCATGACGGATGCCTCAGATTTTGCTGTTGGGGCTGCGTTAGTACAAAGAAGGGATGGAGTCCCGTTCGCAATCCACTACGCAAGCAAAGTGCTTGATACCGCTCAGTGTAACTATACAGTTACGGAAAAGGAGATGCTTGCGGTAGTGTTTGCCTTGGACAAGTTCAGATCTCACTTATATGGATCCAAGGTAATTGTGTTCACTGACCACACAGCGCTACGATACTTGATGGAGAAGAAGGACGCGAAGGTGCGTCTTCTTCAGTGGATTTTGCTTATCCAGGAGTTTTATTTACACATTCGTGATAAACTTGGAAAGAAGAACGTAGTAGCCGATCACCTCTCTCATCTCAAAGATATCAATACTTCCGAGGATTCACCAATTCGAGACTCCTTCCCTGATGAGTCGATTTTTGTTGTCGACTCACTCCCATGGTATGCCAACATTGAGAACTACCTGGTCTCCAAGAAGGTTCCCGAAGGTTGGCCCAAGAGCCACATCGACCGACTGCAGTCGGATGCTAGACACTACCATTGGGAAGATCCGATCCTTTTCTTTGAAGGATCGAATTGTGTCTGGAGACGGTGTATTCCTCATGAGGAATACCAGAGTGTCCTTTCTTTATGCCACAGCTTGGAGGAAGGAGGACACCACTCCGGGAAGAGGACCACATGGAAAGTACTTCAGTGTGGTTTTTACTGGTCGACTCTGTTTCGCGATGCCATCACCTTTGCAAAGTCGTGCCCAGTATGCCAGAGAATGGGAAGAACCGTTGGTTCCAAGGATGAGATGTCGATGCAGCCTGTCATCATTTGTGATGTCTTTGACGCCTGGGGCATCGATTTCATGGGCCCATTCCTTGTTATCCATGGATTCGAATGCATCCTTCTTGCGGTAGACTACCAATCTAGGTGGGTGGAGGCTATCCCGACTCGAGCCGCAGACAGCATGACTGTCTGTAAATTCATCAGAGAGCATATCATCTCTAGGTTCAGGATCCCCAAAATTATGATATCAGATGGGGGTAGCCACTTTGTAAACCGAGAGGTGAAGAAACTCTTGAAGGACTACGGTATCGAACACCGTGTCGCTAGTCCTTACCACCCACGGACTAATGGTATGGCTGAGGTGTCAAATAGGGAGGTAAAGACTATATTGCAAAAGCTTGTCCGCCAAGACAGGAAGGACTGGTCTCAGATCTTGGATCAAGTCCTATGGGCTTATATGACAGCTTACAAGACACCATTAGGAACCTCCCCATTCCGAATGGTATTCAGAAAGCCGTGCCATTTGCCCGCAGAACTAGTGCATAAATCAGAATAGGCAATCAAGAAGGTCAATTGGAACACACACCTTGGGCAGAAGCAGAGAGAAATGGATCTGAATGAGCTTGTGGAAGTCAGAAACCGTGCATATGACAACAGTTTGGTGTACAAGGACAAGGTTAAGTGCTGGCACGATAGATATATCAGACGAAAGACCTTTGTTCCTAGACAGAAGGTATGGTTGTTTAATGCTAGGCTGAAGATCTTCCAAGGCAAGTTGAAGTCCGAGTGGACAGGCCCATTTGTTGTCCGTGCAGTGCATGGTAGTGGATGTGTTGAGATCTCAGATCTCGCAGATGACACACCGACATTCCTAGTGAATGGACAACTGTTGAAGCACTTCGTCGAATCCAATGAGCAGTTAGTCCATTTTGAGGAGATTGTATTCATGTGTGAGACAGATTCATCGGATACACATCGAGCTGCACATGAGACCTTGCAGCAGTGAGCTCTAGCCATCAGCAGCATCTTGAAAGATTCAGACCGGCACCCTTGTATATACCAGTGTTTTTGAAACTGGACCGGACCGGCCGGTTCGACCGATCCGACCGGTGAACCGGGCCTGGACCGGTCCGGTTAACCGGTTTAGGCCGGTTCGGTTCGATAATTCCAATTTTAAGTTAACACGTCCGGTTCAACCTATTTTTTTGACCCGGTTTAATCAGGTTCAACCGAAGTTGAACCGCATTTAATTTTTAAACTATTTAAAAATTTTGTTGGTAGTGGGAATTGAACCCATGACCTTTGGTAACCTATTTGACACTTCTAACCAACTACACTAACACAACTTCTTGCATGTATTGGGTTTTAAATATAAGTAAACTATTATCATGTTATACAGCATTTAGTTCAAATAATATATATATATATATGATATGTATGACATTTGATGCTGTATAAGAAAAAAAAACTTTATGTATATTGTGAAATATATACAATATCTATGTATTTTATATATATTTCAAGTATATTTAAGTGTATATTATATTATATATTATTTTATTTCGGTTTGATTAGCCGGTTCAACCACTTTTTTTCATCGGTCTGGTTTAATCCGGTTTTAAATAATGATGACGTCATCATCTGGTTGAACCGGTTTGATTACATGGTTCAACCCGATCCGACCATTTCAGCAAGGTTTCCGGTTCGGTGTCCGGTTCGGTTTCAAAAACCTTGGTATATACCCATCATTCCTGTACATTCTATCCTTTCTCCCCCGCGACTCTAGTAACTCATCCCAACTTCATTGATCACCATCTTGGAGTATACTTAGGATGACCAGATCCTAAGTATAGGGGGAATGAGCCATCTGAGTCTGTTCTCTGTATATCCTCCAGATCACATTGGTCCTCATACTCACTTCCGTCCTATACTTAGGCTGACCTGAGCCTAAGTATAGGGGGGACCGATGCCTGCATTGTATATTCATCCATTTCTCCTCTTGACCTCGTCCGCCCCATTTTGTCCTCCTTCTACACTTAGGCTGCCAGAGCCTAAGTATAGGGGGGCAGGACGACTTCTTTACATTTTTCGTTCTCTTTGGCTCTCTTACGCTTAGCACGAGCTATGTCTTTTTCCTCGCTTTTCATGCTCTGAGGACATAGCACATGCTAAGTATAGGGGGCGTGTATATATTACATATATACTTTACCCATAGCTCGTGCTTTCACATATTCTTGTATATATTTCGCAATAATTACGGGCTGGGTAAAATTTGGAGAAATGTTTTTTGTAAAATACACTTGTATAATCTGTATAATACTCTTGTAAATTGTTGTAACATAGGAGGTATGCCAAATAATTGAAAAAAAATATTCAAAGGCTTCTTAGTTACTCTTGTATATCATCTCTACATCAGAAAAGAAAGAAAAAGAGTCTTGCATTTCATAGCATGTCATCTGCATCTCATCCGCATATCTTGCATATGCATGGTGAAAAGCTAGTGGGTTCTGAACCAAGTTATGAGTAGATATTGAGGATGGACTTGATTTGACCTTAATCCACCTAATCTCATAGGAACCTTATAGGATTTAACATAGGTGAAAAGCTAGTGGAGTTAAGATTTCTCAGGTCAAGTGACTTAATTCTTTGAGTCCGCAGGTCTATGTTCACATGTCATCTTGATTAGTCTAAGTAGAATATCTCGTACACACATGATTCTTTTAGATAATGACCTAACTTGGACAAACACAATGCACGTAGCTCTTCATTGATGAGGTGGTGAGGAGGTAGAATCCTTTAGCTTGGAGTAGCATACGAGTGGAAACATCCGTCCTCCTCAAGGGAGGGTAGTGCATCTCAACCCAGTCTGGTGGTGTTGACATCTAAGGACGGGATGTTGTGGGTTGCAATAATGCTTCAAAAGAGGGATAGTCTATTGGCTCAAGAGGAAAAACTTCTAATGTACATGCTGCACCTTGTATATAGTTCAAAAAAAAAATGCAAAAACTCCAAAAAAATCAGACAGGTCCAAGTGAAAATAAAATACCTATCGGAGTTTATATTAGCAAAGAAATGCAGCTGGATGACTTGGCTACACTGGTCAGGCATCTCGGGATAGGTAGCTACACTGGCTACCGTCCATTCTTTTCTCTACCCCCTCCTCTTGAGTTGATCGCACTTGAACTTAGAAGGGAATACCCCGCTCCTCGAGGAAAGAGTTACTGGACCAGGTTATTTGAGTTACCTTGTTAGAGGAGGCTGGTTCGAGCCATTTCTGATGTGGAGAGTTACATTTCACTTACACAGTACAAGTAAGAATCATAATCATCAGAAATTTACGTTTGAGGATTTGTTCTGACCTGACTATTGAGGAGTCTTGAATAGAAGACTTGTGGAACTTGAAGTCTTTTAGGTCTTAAGTTCATATCCCATTGAGGTTCCGCCACACAATTAATCCAAAGGTTGAGTCAAGCTCCATTTTCAACTTTTGTTCATGACCTTGGTATGAAACCCAAAATCATTTCACTCTTGTATTTCATCTTAGTTGCTTGGGGACGAGCAAGGTTTAAGTATAGGGGGTTGATGAATTTGTGATTCATCACTCTTAAAGTTGAAAATAGAGCTTTGTCCCTTGGTATTTAGCATCATATTTCCCTTTATCTTGCATAAATAACATTCATGCATCAGTCCACAAGATATGCATCTTAGCATTCATATTTGCATTTAAAAGAAGCCAATCCATGTGTAAAATCCACTTGTAAAATATCCACCTATTTATTTGTATTTTATCCCCTCCAAAATAAAATCACACCTTCCTTATAATGTGTACACCTTTAGTTAATAATATAAGGAAGAAGGCCAGAGTTCCTATCTTGTAAAATACCCAATAAAGCCCCAAACCCCCTGGACCTTAGAATGCTAATATCTCTCTCCTACAAATTCCAATTAGGTCTACTCACCTCCAGATGAATACACATCCAGAGACCTTTAAAATGAGACTAATTTCATTCAATTCGGAGCCCGTAGGCAAAACTTGGATTTTTGGGACTCCTTGTATACTATACATATGTATATTTGTATTCTTGTATTTTTTGTATCACATTTGACCTCATCCTCATGTTTGGTCAACATAAAACTTGTAGATCTCATCGAGATCTACAACTTTCATGTTTTGAGTTTTTCCAAATTCGGCCTCCTTCTCCCTCTAATCTTATTTTTTCTTTTCAGCCCCTCAGAGATGGCCACGTGGCGCCTTCTGATTGCACCACGTGGCACGCTCCCTTTGACCGGTCCGCCCGCATCCCTGACTGTTGGATCTCAATCTAGATCCAACAGCCTAGTGACTTCCACGTACGCCCTTGGTTTTCCACGTTTGATCATCCCCAGCTCTCATCCGCGCCGTCCGCTAGCGCCTCGCCCACAAGCCTCCACGTGGTGCTTTGTGTGCCATCCGATCTCGCTCTGGGAGCCTTGATCTTCACCGTTCATCACCGTAATTATTTCCAGCCGCCCGATCAAAACCCAGACCTCATCAAGACCGTTGTTAGCGCCTCGCCTTGCGTCCACCATGTGGCGCGTCCTGTACCCTCCGATGTCGCGCCCTAGATCTAATCCCAAGCGTCGATCCGCGCCTTCGTCTGGACTGTTGGATCGCATGATCCAACAGCCAAGGGATCGTCGTCTACCTCCACACACCCTGCGCCCATGTCCTCCACCGTGCGTAAGGGGCCACCCCCTTTCTATTTTGGGCTCCACGCCGACCATCATCTCCGACCCCTAGCACCACCATGTCATAGCCCACTCATCCCTCATCTTCGCCAGCCCCCTCGATCTCCATGACGACCCTCAACCTCGCTCCATGACACCCACGAACACCACCTCCTCACCATCTATGTCGTCACCTTCATCCTATAAATAAGTTGCCTCCGACCACTTTCACCCCCATCTGCCACCACGGAGAGTATCTCCGAGCTCCCACCTTCAGATTGGTGACAACAATTTGACCTGAGGTCGAGCGAAGACCGAGAACCACCTCTGGCGAGATCCACGACCCTTCACCGCCGTGTCGCAGCTCCTACAAGGCGCTGCACGAGCTCAGATCCCCTACCGGCCTTCGAGCGACGACCTGGAAGCTCCCTCTGAGCTTCTGATCCCAGGTAGATCCCTCCATCTCTTCCCCGATCTTCTTCTTACTTTTCTCCCTCCTTCTCCGATTTTATTCACCGTCCAAAAGCCTCATCCCGCTCCGCCAATCATTCTCCGAGCTTTGAAAGTGAGCTCTGATCTTCGCGACCCCTTTAGTTTCATCTGACAATGTACTTCACCCCGCACCGACGCCAGCTCCGCCACCTTGGCGGAGCTCGATCACCGGACACCATCACCGCTTCACAGGCCTCACATTTCATTCCCGACCACTGATGTAACCAAATTTCGGTGATCTTAAGTTCCACACAAGGCGGGAACTCAGTCGCCGAACCGACCACTCAGAAATCCGGACTATAATCAACAATCAACCCATAATGTGTATCAATCAATAAATGGAAAGCAAATATGGAGTCAAAATTTATTATAACTCTACAAAAATGTGTATAGTGTGCAAGTGTGTAGAGGTCGAACACAAGGAGCAAGCAAGATAGATCAAGTCAATGATGAACAAAACTGAATGTGATAATGTGTCTACCGATGCAAATTTTTGTGGGTTTTTAATTTTTTTTAATTTTTATTTGATTTTTAATTTTATATTTTTATATTTTGATTTTTAATTTTCTGATTTTATATTTTCTTTTTATATTTTATATTTTTTATATTTTCTTTTTTTTAATAGAGATATAATATATATAAGGAATATATATACACTAGAGATAAGAGAGAGATAAAAATAAGGAAAATACTCAAAATACAGGAAATAAGGTGTTTTTGTGATTTTTATAATTTTCTAATGTTTTTGTGATTTTTCTAGATTTTTTTTATTTTTTTTGGTATTTTAAAGGTCAAAATACTAGAAAAAATTGGACTAGGTTGCTGGCCGAAATTAAAATGAAGAGGAAAAATAACAAAACATGTCCAAAATACCTCAAATTAATTTTAATTGAAAGATAATAAATTAGGGAAAATACAAAAACTGAGATTGCATTTTTAGGATTTTTGTAGAATTTTAAGTTTTTTATGAAGTCTTTAGGGGTTTTCTAATTTTTAGAAGTTTTACTTTGAATTTTTTGGTGATTTTTGGATAGAAGTCAAAACACACGAAAATACACAAAAGGTAATTTTTTTGGAATTTTAAGGGTTTTTTTAATTTTTAGGTATTTTCTAATGTAAATAGTACTGAAAATGCCTCTTTTTAAATTTTTATAAATATGAAAATGCAAGAAAAATGCAAAACAAAAATATGGAGAGAAAGAGCAATCAAACAGGAACCTATGGTAATTTTTTGGTGATTTTTGGAGTTTTATAGATGCATGGAATAAATAGAAACAATAAAAAGAAATTACACTACTAGCAATGGCAGATATGTAAATAACCAAACATCCAGGGGCCAACGTGCAATTATTCCAGAAATATTCAATTGATTAACAAAAAGTCTGGACCAAATGCAAATAGCCAAAAGCGAAGGGATATGCCCGCAAAAACGCCAAACCCACATGCGTACGCACGCGCTCCTCGTGGGGACCAGATTGTAATACTCAAAAAGTTCAGGGGTTTGATTTGCAAATAATCCAAAATTATTACACTTTAGATGAAAGTTCGGTATTAAAACACAATAAAGAAACCCTCGGGGGTGCTTCACAAAATGTCCACGCTCCCATGTGCGCAGGTCACGTACGGTGACGTGGACAAGGACCGATCTGCAATTAATGATAGTATGGGGGCCTACTTATAATTATTACAAAATATTTATGCACTGCAGATGAAAGCCTGAGTACTTTATAATAAATAACAAAATACTTCAGGTCAAAGAGCAAAATACCCAAAGTGGCGCAATCGGACGGCGTGCAGATCTTCACTTAAACACGTGTCAGGACAGGAGAGCGCGATGACGGTTCAGATCAAACGGCAAGGATTAGATTATCTCCAGGTGATGAACGGCCCCTCTGCATCTGATCCAACGGCGGCTGCTAAATCTGGTGCTCCTCTTGGATCGGACGACGGAGACCGCCCCTGCAAGAACAGGGATGAACTCCGCCCCTCACGAACTTCGATTGGCGCAAAGGCATTGCTCCAGCCACCGTTTTTGTTGCAGAAGCCCTCCAAAGACGCTTGGAAGTATCCTCTGTCCGCCAACGAAGCCAAAATGGCTTGACAAGCCCTGGTGCTCCGTGACGGAGTCGAAGACGGCGATGGGGGCCAGATACCTCCTTCTCCCAAAATCGACCCTCCCAAAGGGGTATGCTGGCTCCTGCGACCTGCAAAAAGGTTAGGGGGGTCGCGGGCAAAGTGTCGCGACCCTCTGATGGCAATAGAAGGCAAAACACAGTGAGGGAGAAACTCACCGGAGCGATCTCCGACGAGGTGGTGGCTGAGGCGAAAAGTGGGGCAATGATCGAAGGTGACGATGGCAAATGGTTCCTACAGCTACTGGAAATAAAAACAAGCAAGAAAAGATGAATAAAAAGCAAACCTCAAGGGTTAAAAACCCAAGGTGACCCTCGACGGCCAGGTGGCCGGAGATGGCTGGAATCCGATCCCGGAGGTCTGACCTATCAACGGATTCGCACCTCAACGGGGGGTGTGGGGAGTCTCCCCTATCAACGGAGTCTCACCCTACCCGCTCCCGGAGGTATGATGCACCCAAAGATGGTTCGAAACGAGAAGGAAGTAGACGGGTAGTTTTTAAAGGAGATGGCTCTGGCGGCTCCAAGAACGAGGCTTCTGGAGCATCGCAGTGACGCGTGGCCCAAGGAGAGCTGCTGCGTGCATCCTCGATCAATGGTGAACAAAAATCAAGAAGGGATCTACCCAAGATAGTGAAAGATGAAGCCTCGAAAAATCCGCAAAGTAGAGCCAAAATTGAGTTCTGACACACACAGGCAGTGGGTCAGAGAGTTGACCTGAGGTCAACTCTCCAGCCCTCCCGGTTGGTCCACGTAGACCAACCAGGAAAAAGCTTGGAAAAACCTTTATACATTCATTTAAAATAGTAAATGATTTATTTAATTTTAATAAAAAAATGTTTATTATTTTAAATAGTATTTTATAGTGATTTTTAATTATTTTTATGAGTATAAAATTATAAGTTACCTTTTATAGGCTATATAGGTATATTTATCTATATATTTTAATGTTTTATTTTTATTTTGTATATTTAATTTTATTTATTTTGTTTATTATTTTATATATTTATAAAATATTTTTATACACTTAAATATATTTTTATTTTATTTTTCTGATGTATTTTGTACACTTAATAAAATAAAAGTATGAATAATATATGTTCGTGTATTGGTATTATACCTAGGTATGCTATTTACACAAGTATTTTATTTTGTGTCTTATTTAGGTTTTTATTCTGATTTTAATATACATGTATATTATAAATAATATTTATAAATTTATAAAAATATAAAATTATGAAAATAATGAATAAATAATAAAATGAATATTTTAATCTGTACAAGTATACAATAGGGGTCCAAAACTCAACTTTCAAACCGTAGCTCCACCAAATGCGAAACCACCTTCATTAAATAGCTTATTTAATATTATATACAATTAAAGGTGAGTTTGATGCATTTGGAGTTTTTATTTGAGAGATATAGGTCTGGAAAGTTGGAATTCTGGAATCTTATTCATATCATAACTTTTTATCTGTATATTATTTTTGAGTGAAATCAATTTTGTATTCTTCTTTATTTAATTATCTACATCTTTCATGTACAAAGTTTCTTTATTTGAAGTATAAAAAGTGGAACCACAAATAGGTCCCAAAATGAATAAAGAATGAAAGAATTCTTTATTGTATTTTAGCCCTTATCTCCCCCTACTTATTCCTTGTCGACCTATTCATCGAGATGCCTAGGTCTCAGGGTTTCGGGTCATAAAATATTTACAATATTTTATTCTTTTTCTTTTCTTTTATTTATTATATAATTTTGGTGTTAAAAAACATATTTTTTTACACTATTTACATGCATATGCTTGAATGCTAAGATGCGGGAATTTAGGGTATTTACATGCATTTGCCAGGGTTTTTGAGGCCAAAATGATAGAATAAAGATGATGAAATGTGGATTCATCATCCCCTTGTACTTTTCCTTTGTTGGTCCCTAGCAAAGACTTATGCAATAAGTGCAAAAAAGAAAACAAAGAAAAGAAAAAGAAGAAAGATGGATGAAGGTTAACTATCAAACTTGTCTTCACAAAATCAAAGTTTAGAGCTTAAGTCGGATCTTTGAAATTTTAGTGCGGGACAGAACCTTAATGGGAATCAGATTTGAAATCCAACAACCTTCGAGAATCACAAAACTCTGCTCAAGTATCCTTAAAAGCTAGGTCAGAAGTATCTCAACTCATACGTAAACCCTTACGACTATGAATCTGACTCGTACAGTGTAAGTGATAGTGGCTCTCCCCAACTAGAATGACAAAGAGATTGACTTCTGCACCATGACAACCCAATGATTCCCCAATCCAATAACTCATTCCTCAAGGAGCAAGGTATTCCCTTCTAAGTTCAAGTGGCAACCAGCTCAAGAGGAGGAGGTGAAGAGAAGAATGGACGGTAGCCAGTGTAGCTGCCTATCCTAGGATGCAATACCAGTGTAGTCAAGTCATCCAGCTGTAGGCTCACATGATTTGACTTTGACGCTCAAGCTTTCTTATTTGACTATACACATATGTACACTCCGGCAGGCATTTTTATTTTTGTATAGGCCTGTCCACTTTTTTGGAGTTTTTGATTTTTGCATTTTTTTAATACTATATACAACAACATTTACATAAGGAGTTTTCCTCTTGAGCCAGTAGACTATCTCTCTTTTGAAGCTTTATCGCAACCCACAGTCTCTTGTCCTCGAAACTCATCATCACCGGATGGGTTGGGATGCACTTCCCTCCCGAGAGGAGGACAAGTGTTTCCACTTGTGTGTGTCTCATAATGGCAAATCCAATCCCCTCACCACTCTAACTGAGTTGAGCCATGTGAAAGGTGCAGGTGTCCAAGTTAGGTCATTATCAACAAGAGTCGTGCGTGTGTTCCGAAGTACTCTACTTAGGCAGTCAAGAATCCATTGAACTAAGTCCCGTGATCCTCAAAGAATTAAGTCAACTAGACCTGAAATACCTCAAACCCAGTTCCTATAAGGTTCCTATTATTAGGTAGATTTTAAGGTCCAACCAAGCTCCAATCTACGGATTTTACTTAGACTTTTTCAACCATCAAACTTAATCCGAAAAATGCTCATGCTATGCAAATGATATGCAGAATGCAGAAAATATTTTTGTGATGCAATTTTCAAGATTTTGAACTTTTTGTGGATTTTTGAAAAGATGATGCATGTGCATATTTTTGTATTTTTCCAAAATGATTTTTCAAATGTTTTTGGTATTTTAATTTTGCAAATGTTTTTTAGATTTTTGAAAACAAAGATTTTTGGCTAAAAACCAGGTACAAATATCTACACGGGAGTGCATCTTATTTATACAAGAAGTGGATTTTAAGAATTTACAAGGGTAAGTGATCAATTTTATAGATATATATAGTGAATTTTGGGTGTGATTTATGTATTCCTCAAACTTATTTGAAAAAGGTTTTTCAAACAATTTTGAAAAACTATAGTCCAAAATAATTTTGACACACAACCTTTTTTACAAACATGTACACACATTTGAAAATCATTTTGCAAAGGTTTTTCAAACAGTATAGATAGATTTTTCAAATATTTTTGCAACCATTTTTCAAACCATTGGCAAATCATTTTTCAAACATTTTATTTCACACAAAGAAACTAAAATTTTCAAAACAAATAATTATTACAAAGGTTGAAAACATGTAACAAAATATTTTCAAAATAGTTTTCAAAAGATTTTTCACAAAGATTTTCAAACTATTTTTCAAACATTTTGCAAAAAAAACATTTTCACCTGATTTATTAACCAGTATATACAAAAAAATTGAGGAATAATCAACATCTTTTTATTAGGGTTTTTATGAATTTTAATGACTTATTAACCATATTAATAAGAAATAAGAAAGTACGAGTTATGGCTAAAGTATATATGCAGTATATACGACCCCCTTATACTTAGCTTGAGCTATGTCCTCATAGATCAGAGAGAAAAAGAGAAGCCATAACTCGTACTGAGTATAGGAAAATCTAAAGAATAAACGAATGAATGAATGAGAAGTTGACCGTCCCCCCTATACTTAGGATTAAATAATCCTAAGTATAGCAGACTGTACACAAAGCAGGCAGGGTCAAGGGTGGGAATGAACAGATCGTACTCAGATTGTCTCCCCCTATACTTAGGGTAAGATATCCCTAAGTATAGACAAGAACAGGAGACAATGGAGAGGATCGAGAAGAATGAAAACTCGGGGTGCACCCCCCCTATACTTATGACAAAGTACGTCCTAAGTACAGAAAACTGTCAACAAGGGGCTACACCTTTTTGATGCAAAAAGAAGATAGAAAAGGAAAAGAAGAAAAGAAGAAAAGAAGAAAAGAGATGAAAATGTAAGAAGAGATCGTGAGAATGTACACACCACTCCCCCTATACTTAGGGTAAAAGAAGCCCTAAGTATAGGCAACAACAAGAGTGATGAAATGGAACGACGAATGAACACTCAGCTCATCCACCCCCCTATACTTAGGACAAAGTACGTCCTAAGCAAGGCAAACACGAGAATGGGTGGACGATCAATACTGGAGATAGACAGAGATACACGAGAGAGAATATACAACAAAGATGGATGCACACAGGATCAAGAAGGTAGAAAGCGAACCTTCTTGCAGGACCGCTGAGGGATAGATCTGGTGTGGTGCAAGTCGACATCGGAGTCCACAATGGACGGAAGCTGATCAGGGTCGGCAGGGTGAAGGCCCTCAGTGGAGTCAAATCGAAAAGGCACGAACTGGTCAATGGAAGTAGTATGGTTAGATTCGCCCTTGGTGGTCCTATGGTGTGAAGGCGCAGACGGGTGAGTGGAAGAAGTACATCTAGGTCTGGCCTTGGGGGTCTTGTTGATATCAAAGTGGAATGGGACAAACTCATCATCATCGGAAGTGTAGTCGGAGTCGTCCTGCGAGGTCTCATCCAGGTCAAAACCAAAAGGAACGAAATCATCAGTGGAAGTATTCGAACTCTGTTCGTCCTCAATAATCTCACTCGTACCATCTTTTTCATCAAAAGGCCCGAATTTCTGAAAATAATCGTTAAAATCATAATCGGCCTCAATCATAACCACTTTTGAGTGACCAGGAGCGGACTTATCAGTGGAAGTAGTCAAACCAGGCATGTCCTGTCTAATCTTGGTGTATGCCCTCTGCTCTATGGTATCAATCACGTAAATCCCGCGGATTTCATCAGCACATCGCCACACACCAGAAGAAGGAACCTCGAGGTCTATGCTTTCTGAGCCTTCCCACTTTCGGAGGACTTCTCGGGTCTCGTCAGTGGTTAGTAAGCAAACATCACTAATATCATCAGATCGGTCACATGCCTCGGAGTCAACTAGAATAGGTGAAGGTGCATCCGGTGCAGGTCTCTGGTCAACTGTGGGTGTGGTGATCAACACTTCGCTCTCGTCAGCAGGACGAAAGCGAATCTCTCATGATCCATAATCAATAATGACCCTCGCAGAGGCGAGCAATGGTCATCCCAGGATGTTTGGAGAGGGCTCTCCTGTGGAGGTCTCCATGGGCAACACGACAAAGTCAACATGGTAGCTCGTGCCCTGAATCGAGATGACGACATTTTCAAGGATACCCTTCGGCCTCTTTATAGATCCATCAGCAAACTGAATGATCATCCTGGTTTTCTTGAGAAGCCCTAAGTGAAGAGTTTGTACCAATGAGAAGGGTAGAATGCTAATCGAAGCACTGCTTTCTAGGAGAGTGTGATCACAAGTGTGGTCAGAGAGGGTGCATGTGATGAATGGTGTAGCTGTGTTCCTCTTCTGAGGAGTGGAACGGTGTGTGAAGGCATGGGCAGTGGCCATGGTCATAATGTGACACTAAAATCTGCTCCTCCGCTTTCTCTTCTTGGGAAGAGGAGCAGATAAATCAGTCAAGGCCTGCTGGAGTGGGGCACGAATGACCTCATGAATGGTGGCCACCACTTCTGGTTCAGTCAACATTTTTTTGAATTTTTGGACCTCCTCCATACACGAGAGGAAGTCGGAATCAGCATATACACGAGGCATGCCAAGAGCAGTCTGTACAACGGCATCCTCGGGGTCAAAGGTGGGACAGTGTGTGACTGAATGTGTGGGTGAATGATCTGGCAAATGGACCCTCTCCTCACGGTATGAATCAACCAAGTGTCTCCCGAACTCTTTTTGTGTTTTTAAATTTTTCTCATTTTTTGTATTTTGGGTAATTGCAAGTTCCCATGATCACCCACGAGGAAATCTGTATCCTCGACGAATGGAGCATTAATATGATTTTTCCTCAAGATAGCAAGATCATCATTCATCGAATTAATGTGCCCTATCATCCGGTTCAAGACAACACTCATGGAGATCGCAGGAGGTGACTCCAACAGGTCAGACTCGGGTGGATGTGAAAGTGGAGGTGGATAATATACTGGTGGAGGTGGATGTGGATAGAAGTCCGAGGTTTGATACTGTGGCTGAGGCGGGTATGTACAAAAATCAGAAAAAATAGGAGGAGGATCCTCCTGATAAAAGGGAGGTGGACTGACTGGAGTGAATGAGGGATCCGCGAAGTCTGGATAAAATGCGCTCCAGGGGTCCATCTCAAAAGCAAAAGGAAATGATTCGGGGGAGCAAGAAGGTTAAGGCAAGAGAGTGAAGAAGAATGCGCAAATGCGCAGAGGTGATCTAGGATGCACATAAACAATCACAAACAAAACTCGCACAATACAAACCCTCTCAATTCACCTACTCAACTCGGTAGAGATCGAAAAGTCGATCTTTTTATCTTGTCTGTTTTTAGAGTTAGGTGAGAAGTCAAAAGGTTGTGCAAACACTTAGGGGCTGAATGGGATTTGGGCACTAGCCTTAGTGTATGCGCGGGCAATGTAAAACGAAGATAATGAGGGGATTACTCACCCCAAGACAATTTTTCTTTTTAATCTTTTTTAGGGTCAAGTAATGTCATCACTCCCAGTTTTATTTATTATCACTTTTTTTGGATTTTTAATGAGAATGCACGATCCTATCGGGGATTCAATTCTTTTAAGCACCTAGGTTGGTAAAATTAGAGGGAGAGTCGGAAAAGCAATGCAAGCGGCAAACAATGATGGATGCTAAAGCGTAAATGCTTACCTTGCTTCCAGCACTCTACATGCAAATGCTTAGCAGAATTTAAACCTATCTATATGCTAATGCAAATCCGATGAAATCGCCCTAAGGTGAAAGCTGCTATTAGCGTGAAGCACGTTTTTCAAAATTTGACTAAGTCCAAAGTGAGATTATAGGTAGAGGAAAATATATTAGGTGTTTGGCCTTAAGACTACGTCAAGCAACTCCACAGCTAAGGGCTCAATCACACAAAATAAATAAAATAAATTGGAAAGCAAATAAAAAGAAGTGATGACAACCGATGAAACCGCGGTGAGCCCCTAAGTGTACAAACACTTGGAAATTAGGCCCGAATGTCCAAGTCCTGAGTACCTGTATTATTACAATAAATAGAGTCTCTCTCTCACTTAAATTACAAAAATAAATACAGAAGGTAAATGCTACAACTAAAGGTGGAGCTCGGTCTTCAAAATTCTCTCCTCGTCTCCTCGGTGCTAGGCTAGCTAGAGCTGGCTTCACATGGGTGCACAGGCGCCTAGGGTGGAGCGCCTCCCTTGATATGTGGTTCCTCGCACAAAGTCAACAAGAGAGGGGGGTTAGACAACTCAACAGATATATCAAGAATAAGGAGAATAAAATAAGCAAAAAGATAAGACGTAAAATAGACAAACAATCACAATCACAAACAAAAAGCCGACCTATGCGATGTTGCTCCCCGGCAACGACGCCATTTGATGTAACCAAATTTCGGTGATCTTAAGTTCCACACAAGGTGGGAACTCAGTCGCTGAACCGACCACTCAGAAATCCGAACTACAATCAACAATCAACCTACAATGTGTATCAATCAATAAATGGAAAGCAAATGTGGAGTCAAAATTTATTATAACTGTACAAAAATGTGTATAGTGTGCAAGTGTGTAGAGGTCGAACACAGGGAGAAAGCAAGATAGATCAAGTCAATGATGAACAAAAGTGAATGTGATAATGTGTCTGCCAATGCAAATTTTTGTGGGTTTTTAATTATTTAAAATTTTTATTTGATTTTTAATTTTATACTTTTGTATTTTGATTTTTAATTTTCTGATTTTATATTTTTCTTTTATATTTTATATTTTTTTTATATTTTCTTTTTCTTTTAATAGAGATATAATATATAAGGAATATATATACACTAGAGATGAGAGAGAGAGATACAAATAAGGAAAAATAATCAAAATACACGAAATAAGGTGTTTTTTAGATTTTTATAATTTTCTAATGTTTTTTGTGATTTTTCTAGATTTTTTTTCAATTTTTTGGTATTTTTAAAGGTCAAAATACTAGAAAACAGTGGACTAGGTTGCTGGCCGAAATTAAAATGAAGAGGAAAAATATCAAACAGTGTCCAAAATACTCAAATAAATTTTAATTCAAAGATAATAAATTAGGGGAAATAAGAAACTGAGATTGCATTTTTAGGATTTTGTAGAATTTTTAAGATTTTTATGAAGTTTTTAGGGGTTTTCTAATTTTTAGATGTTTTACTTTGAATTTTTTAGTGATTTTTGGATAGAAGTCAAAACACACGAAAATACACAAAAGGTAATTTTTTTGGAATTTTTAAAGGAGTTTTTTATAATTTTTAGGTTTTTTCTAATGTAAATAGACTGAAAATGCCTCTTTTTAAACTTTTATAAATATGAAAATGCAAGAAAAATGCAAAACAAAAATATCATGAGAAAGAGCAAGCAAACATGAACCTGTGGTGATTTTTTTGGTGATTTTTGGAGTTTTATAGATGCATGGAATAAATAGAAACAACAAAAAGAAATTACACTACTAGCAAGGGCAGATATGTAAATAACCAAACATCCTGGGGCCAACGTGCAATTATTCCAGAAATATTCAATTGATTAACAAAAAGTCTGGACCAAATGCAAATAGCCAAAAGCGAAGGGATATGCCCGCAAAAATGCCAAACCCACGTGCGTACGCATGCACCCCTGGTGGGGACCAGATTGTAATATTCAAAAAGTTCGGGGGTTTGATTTGCAAATAATCCAAATCTATTACACTTTAGACGAAAGTTCGGGATTAAAATGTAATAAAGAAACCCTAAGGGGCCCTTCACAAAATGTCCACGCAGCCACGTGTGCAGGACACATGCGGTGACGTGGACAAGGACCCATCTGCAATTAACGATAGTCTGGGGGCCTACTTATAATTATTACAAAATATTTATGCACTGCAGATGAAAGCTTGAGTACTTTATAATAAATACAAAAATACTTCGGGTCAAAGAGGAAAATACCCAAAGTGGCGCAATCGAACGGCGTGCAGCTCTTCACTTAAACACATGTCAAGACAGGAGAGCGCGATGACGGTTCAGATCATACGGTGGGGATTAGATTATCTCCAGGTGATGAACAACCCCTGTGCATCTGATCCAATGGCGGCTGCTAAATCTGGTGCTCCTCTTGGATCGGACGGCGGAGACCGCCCCTGCAAGAACAGGGATGAACTCCCCCTCACGAACTTCGATCGGCGCAAAGGCATTGCCCCGGCCACCGTTCTCATCGCAGAAGCCCTCCAAAGATGCCAGGAAGTATCCTTTGTCCGCCAATGAATCCAAAATGGCTCGACAAGCCCTGGTGCTCCGCGGCGGAGTCGAAGACGGTGATGGGGGCCAGGTACCTCCTTCTCCCAAAATCGACCCTCCCAAAGGGGTCTGCTGGCTCCTACGACCTGCAAAAAGGTTAGGGGGTCATGGGAAAAGTGCCACGACCCTCCGATGGCAGTAGAAGGTGACACGCGACGAGGGAGAAACTCACCGGAGCGAGCTCCAGCGAGGTGGTGGCTGAGGCAAAAAGTGGGGCAATGATCGAAGGGGACGATGGCGAATGGTTCCTACAGCTACTGGAAATAAAAACAAGCAAGAAAAGATGAATAAAAAGCAAACCTCAAGGGTTAAAAACCCAAGGTGAACCTCGACGGCCAGGTGGCCGGAGCTGGCTGGAATCCGATCTTCTAGCCTCGCCACACCTCAATGGGGGGTGTGGGAAGTCTCCCCTATCACCGGAGTCTCACCCTACCCGCTCCCGGAGGTCTGAGGCACCCAAAGATGGTTCGAAAAGAGAAGGAAGTGGACGGGTAGGTTTTGAAGGAGATGGCTCTGGCGGCTCCAAGAACGAGGCTTCTGGAGCATCGCAGTGACGCGTGGATCAAGGAGAGCTGCCGGCGTGCATCCTTGATCAATGGTGAACAAAAGTCAAGAAGGGATCTATCCGAGATAGTGAAAGATGAAGCCTCGAAAAATCCACAAAGTAGAGCCAAAATCGAGTTATGACACACGCAGGCAGTGTGTCAGAGAGTTGACCCGAGGTCAACTCTCCAGCCCTCCTGGTTGGTCCACGTGGACCAACCAGGAAAAAGCTTGGAAACACCTTTATAAATTCGTTTAAAAATAGTAAATGGTTTATTTAATTTTAGGTTATTTAATAAAAAATGTTTATGATTTTATAAAGTATTTTATAGTGATTTTTAGTTATTTTTATGAGGTATAAAATTACAAGTTACCTTTTATTGGCTATATAGGTGTATTTATCCATATATTTTAATGTTTTATTTTTATTTTGTATATTTAATTTTGTTTATTTTGTTTATTATATTATAAATTTATAAAATATTTTTATACACTTAAATATATTTTTATTTTCTTTTTCTGATGTATTTTGTACACTTAATAAAATAAAAGTATGAATAATATATGTATGTGTATAGGTATTATACCTAGGTATGCTATTTATACAAGTATTTTATTTTGTGTTTTCTTTTGGTTTTTATTTTGATTTTAATATACACATATATTATAAATAATATTTATAAAATTATAAAATTATAAAATTATGAAAATAATGAATAAATAATAAAATGAATATTTTAATCTGTACAAGTTTACAATAGGGGTCCAAACTCAACTTTCAAACCGTAGCTCCGCCAAACGTGAAACCACCTTCATTAATAGCTTATTTAAAATTATATACAATTAAAGGTGAGTTTGATGCATTTGGAGTTTAATTTGAGAGATATAGGTCTAGAAAGTTGGGATTTTGGAATCTTATTCAAATCATAACTTTTTATCTGTATATTATTTTTGAGTGAAATCAATTTTGTATTCTTCTTTATTTAATTATCTACATCTTTCATGTACAAAGTTTCTTTTTTTGAAGTATAAAAAGTGGAACCACAAATAGGTCCCAAAATGAATAAAGAATGAAATAAATCTTTATTGTATTTCGGCCCTTATCTCCCCCTACTTATTCCTTGTCGACCTATTCATCGAGATGCCTAGGTCTCGGGGTTTCAGGTCATAAAATATTTACAATATTTTATTCTTTTTCTTTTCTTTTATTTATTCTATAATTTTGGTGTTAAAAACCATATTTTTATACGCTATTTACATGCATATGCCCGAATGCTAAGATGCAGGAATTAAGGGTATTTACATGCATTTGCCAGGGTTTTTGAGGCCAAAATGATAGAATAAAGATGATGAAATGTGAATTCATCAGCCACTCCATAAACATTTCACATACTTCAGCTATCTTCTAACCCCCTGCAAGTACTATCTCCTTGATTGGCTGGAAGCTTCACCGGCGCATCTCCGAGCTTCATCGCCAGTGGCCTCCAGGTCACCCCAGCCTCAGCCAACATCATCGGACACTCAGCCGCCCCTCCACGAACCTTCCGAGCTACGCCAGACCCTCCAGCATCCTTCACCGATGACGGGAGGATGAGGCGGAGCTAGGTCAACTTCGTTGGAGCCCAGTCCTCTCCGTCACAGGAGGCGGAGGACCGTTGGGGACGACAGCCAGCAGCCGTTCGATCCCCTTTATCGAAGGTTCAGGAACCACCCACATCACGCACGCCCCACAGCCGTAGTATCAGGCAGATCCTAAGCGTCCAGATCATGCCACGTCATCGCCCTTGCCCGCTCCAGGTGTCGTTGGATCAATCTAGATCCAACGGTCACTGATCGACCACGTCTTCTTCTCAGGAGCGACCCATCACCGTTGGATCGATCCAGATCTAACAGATCCAGACACACCACGCGCCAACAGTTCCTTACCTTTGGATCGTCACTTGATCCACGGTCCAGATCAGGCCATGTCGCCCAATCCGAGCCTCTTCCCAGACCACTAGGCTCGGATCTCCGAAGCTATTCCGAGCTAGATCCGAACCTCCAAAGCCACCCGAGCCTTGCTCCGAGCCTCCGAAGACCACCGAGCATGGGACCCCCACGTGATCTGCACGTGTGTCCTGGTTTATTTGCATCGAGGCCCCTGAAGGATTCCAGAATTGCATTTCAGTCCCTGCCAAGAGACCTCACGTGAGGAGCACGTGTTCTGTGGAAAAATTGCATCCACCCCCTCAGCATTATAGGTAATTGCATATTGGTCCATGTCAGCACGTTTTATTTTTATCAATTTTAATTCCTGTACTTGCATTTATTCCCCTGTCTTTGCACGCATATTTAGGCATTCCTTTTAATTCATTTTCAAATTAAAAAATTGCATTGTGTAGCTGACATTGCCCTCTTCCATATGTGACACTAGGCATGTTTTTGTAATATCAGTGGATTTTTCTATTAATTAATTGGTTCAATTTTGCTATATTTCAACCATTTATACCTCTTAATTGATAGTAATTGCTTTGTGACTCCAAAAATCCCCCAAAAAATCGCATTAGATCTAGGATAAATAGGTTTACAATGTACAAAAATTTCATCTCAATTGCACGCATCTCGAGGCCTAAATAAATCATTTAGTGATTTTCTTAATTAATTTTTAATAAGTTCATTTCACGTAGAAATTTAGGTTTAATAATTTTCCTGGATTCCTCACCTTCAGATCTATCTAGGATAATTTTAATTTCTAAAAATATTGTGATTTGATATTTATTAAAATTAATTTAGTCAAAATCACCTTGCATTCATTTTTAATTCACAGAAAATTCATTTAGTATCAGAAAATTCTTAAAAAATTAGTGTACCTTAATTTCATTGCATTTCATTATCTGGCTAAGTTTCGTAATTTTTGGACTTGATTTGATCACTTATCTGAATTAACTTTTAAAATGACCTGATTGTGCATGTGTCTTGCATCAAAAATCGAAAAAGACCAAAAAAATTATCCCCTGAAAATCAAACCTTGGACTTTGCTAAAAATCTACCTAAGGAGACAGCTGCCTCCTTGAGTTCGACCTTGGGCTTGCCCAAGTAAAAAAATTTGCCGCTCGAGATTAACTTGCTTTAATTAAAAGTGGGTTTTGATCTGCTCTTATTATCCGGCTTCAACGAACATTAGTAATTAATTTGACCATTAAGTTGATCGAATTAACAAGGGTAGTTGGAGCCGTTTCAAGGATCTACATGCATTACAAAAATACCAGACGACCTATGTCGCATATCAGAGGTTTAAGGTGTCACAATTCTTCGACACGTGCACGCCATATGAGGGTGAGTTGTGGATGGATCACATATCAAAAGTATTGAGGATGATCCATGCACCTTAAGAGTCTTGATTTACATTTGTTGAGCTTTCACTAGCAGGATACGATGAGCACTGGTGGTACGCTACCATGGAACATTTAGAGGATCCCATCACGTAGGACACATTTCATAATGAGTTTAGCAACCAATTCTATCATGATCACTGGGTAGAAGATCAAATGAGGTTGGTTGTTGAGCTGAAACAAGGGTCAATGACGGCCCAAGAATACCTTATTCGCTACATTGAACTCTCTTGTCACTCACTAACGACTACTACTTTCTCTGAGGAGAATGTTTTTGAAGTTTATCAGTGTTTTGTGGATGATGTGCAACACCCATTGTCCACATTGGATTTCACTTCCATCAAGGAGGTAGCTGCTAAGGCCACTAAGATGGAGGCAACTCAGAGTCAGCTTTAGGGAGCCAATCACAGTTCTAGCCACAATAGTCATTGAGATCCACTCACTAAAATTTTTAACACTTCTGTAGAGAGCGGCGTTTCCACCCAATACCAACAACTCCCACAGTTAGCAGATTTTCCCCCACACCTACTTTGGGGCAAGGCCTGGTAAGTCATGGTACTATTTCTTTCCAGTCTCCTACAGACTCCCAAAACTGCAAGTTAGGAGGTGCTAGCCTTGTCTATGGAGGCTCCTTTTCTAAGTCAGGATATCGTATGTGCTTCTATTTCTAGCAGTCAGGTCATTTCAAGGAAGTGTCTATTATTTGCCAGCAACTCAGGCGGACCTCAACCGGGTGTTCGATCGACTTTCTCATTTGGGCACTCATATGGATCATCTTCTTGTCGTCGAGGTCAAAGTTTTCAGCATCCTCCACCACGACTGACCGTCAACACTGCAGGTTCTAGCGCTCCACTACAGCCTCAGGGACAGTTGAATGCAATCATACAGGAGCAAGCCCATGCCTCATGAGCCGTAGTGCGAGGTATGATTTCAATGCATGGTATATCTTTACATACCTTATTTGATTCAGGAGCTAATGAATTGAATCTATCTTATTTATCTACATTATCTCTCTAGCTTAAGAATATCACTAACATTCATTAATAAATCGCACTAACTAATTTATATTTTGTTGTAAATAACTAATCCTGATTATTGTATATTAATAACCATATTATTGTGCCTATAGTTCATGTGTTTATTATTTAATAAAAATTAAATAAAATTAATAATATTGTAAGTAATTAATTCAACATTAAATATAAATTAAAAATCCCAAAAATAATACAAGAAATAAATATAAGGAATTTTAATACCTTAAAATTACTTGTGAAAATACTTTCTTTATATAAATGACTTTTTCTCTCTTTAATTTCTACATAAAAGTTGTAGATCTAGATGAGACTACAACTTTCATGTTGATGACTTTTTCTAAATTTGCATCTAACTATTTTATTTATATTTGATTTCGATTTATTCATTTCCATTGTTCTCGATTGGGCCACGTGGACCAATCTTTAACTTCCACCTCACCTGCCTGATGCATATTTTCTAGGTCGTCTGATCTTTAGAGCAGGTGATCTTGATTCCTTCCAGGTCACCTTATCCAGAGCCATCTGATCACTTTGATCAGATGGATCCTGGACGCTCACCCACGCCCAAACGTGGGTCGTTGGTTGTCAAGATCCAATGACCTTAGTTCTTGAACCTTTGGCCCTCTTCACTTCCAGCAAAACCACCGGACTTTGAACCATTTCTCCAACCACCTCCGATAGACTCCCACTTCAATTCAACCACCATCCTCTTTGTCTAACTCTAATGATCCACGCCTTCATCTTAACTTCCCTAAACCCTAACATCTATAACTTATTCCACTCGTAAACCTTTGGCCCTTTATGGATCGCATCCAAAACTCCAACCTGGCTTTGATACCACATGAAGGATATGGGAAAATCCTCAAGCGCATCACGGAAGCGTGTGGATCACATCGAATGCGATCGGGAGTGACTAGTCGCACTAGTTGCTCCAGGCAGCAGAATTTTAAAAATTTTAAAGTGATGAAACCACATGATCCAAGAACACTTCTTAGATCGTTTCATATAAACCATAAATAGGTATAAGATTTACCTCTTGAATAGCGATTGCGATGGAGTCTCTAAACGAAGAGACCTTCTGTCTCAAGTCCAATCCAACGGAGGAGACACTTGTGAGTGCGTTGACGAGATGCGTGCTCCTCGCAATCCATGTTGATGATCTAAGCGATGAATCTCCTGATCTCGTCACATGAGATCCGACGTCTTCTTCATGAGCGAGGAGCACCGAAGGAGACGGAGATCCACGAGCAAATACTTTGACAGCATAGCGACAATGTTGCGGCGATGGCGACTCTCTCAAGGGCTTCATGGTGGACGGTCACAAGAGAGAGGGAGAGAGCATTTGGCGTGTAGAGAGAGAGGGGGGAGAGCACGTATTATCATTTTTTTCGAAGAGCAATGGGTGCCTCTTCTTACATAGGGTTTTGGGAGTCCATGGATCTCAATCCATGGACAACACACAATCAATGGTTGAGATTGATTTGTGTTTCTTTCAATGGTCATGATGTTGTTGTAAAAACACAACAATTAATTTAATTTAAATTAATATATATTGATAAATCAATATAAATCAATTCAAAATTAAATCACTTTGACCTTGGAGATAAAGAGGAGATGGACCTCGTCCCCTGATTTAGCAGGAGTTCGGTGGTATTAAGTTCCACACAAGGCGGGAACTCAGTCGATGCATCGACCACGCAGAAATCCAAACTAAAGTCAACAATGAACCCACAACAATACTAATCAAGCTATGAAAAACGAATATGGAGTCAAATTTATTTTAACTCTACAAGAAATGTGTATAGTGCAAGTATGTAGAGTGTCGAACACAGGGAGCACACAGGATAGATCAAGCAAAGTGCCAAAAATGTGATTGTGATCAAGTGTCTACCATTATGCAATTTTTGTGGGTTTTTAATTTTTAATTTTTTTAATTTTTTATTTTATAATTTTGTATTTTGGTTTTTAATTTTCTGATATTATATTTTCTTTTTATAATAATAGAATATATAAAGTATAAGATAAGGGGGAATAAAGTATTTATAAAAATAAGGAAAATTGCTCAAAAATTAGGAAATAAGATATTTTTGGTCTTTTATATTTTTATAATGTTTTTGTAATTTTTGGGAATTTTTGTGAATATTTTTTGTATTTTTAAAAGTCAAAAGACAAGAAAACATTGAATAAAAGGGCTAGCCAAAATAAAATGAGAATTAAAATACTAACAGTACCCAAAATTCCTCAAATTAATTTTAAAATAAAGGCAATAAAATAAGGAAACTATATAACTTGAAATTTGCATTTTTATGATTTTTCTAGAATTTTTTAGGTTTTTATGAAGTTTTTAGGGGTTTTCTAATTTTTAAGGTTTTGTTTTGAAATTTTTAATGATTTTTGGACAATAATTAAAAGACACTAAAATAGACCTTAGGTTTTTTTTTGGAATTTTTCAAAAAGATTTGATATTTTTTTGGTATTTTCTAATGCAAACAGTAGCTAAAATGCATGTTTTTTATTTTCAATAAATATTAAAGTGCAATAAAAATGCAATACAAAAAATGGCGTGAATGAGCAATGCAACAGGAGCCTATGGTATTTTTTTGGGAATTTTTCGAGTTAAAATGATGCACAAAATTAATTCAAACAACCAATAAAAATCACATAGCTAGCAGGGGTATAAGTGCAAATATCAGGAAATACAGGGGCCAAAGTGCAATTTTCACAACAGTTTACAACTAATAAATGAAGTTCCTAAATGAATTACAAATATCCAAACCTGGAAGTGGTTCACTACAAAATTACCAAGCCCACGTGTATAAACATGTGACCTGGCAGGGGTATAAATGCAATATTACAAAACTCCAGAGTGTACATGCAATTTGTCCAAAAATATAACACGTGATGTTAAAGTTCCTGGTCTAAAGCTAAATAGAGAAACCCGCGAGGGGGTCCTTGTAAAATACCCCGCACCTCACGTGTACTGGTCACGTGAGGTGATGTGGCTGAGGACCGTTTTGCAATAATGGAAAGTGCGGGGGTTGACTATAAATATTACAAAAATATTTAAACTGTGACTGAAAGTTTATGGACTAGATAAAAATTACAACAATGGTGGGGGAAAATGTGCAAAATACCCATGTCTAAATGCCTCGTGCGCGATCCGACGATTGAGGATGCTTCACTTGACGCGTGGCAGACAATGGACGACGGATGATGCTTCGTGTTGGACGGCGATGATTAGATCTTTGGCTGTAGATCTTACGGTGGCGGCTTGGTGCGATCCAACGGCTGCTGTTCAATCTGGAGGCGCGGCCTGATCCAACGGTGGGCGAACGCGAAAGAAAAATGCCGGCGAGGCGAACTTCCCCGAGCCCAATCTCCGTGCTCAGGCGATCTGGAAGGCTCAAAATGGGCCGGGGGACTCCTGCGGTCTTCCTCTATCTCCTGGGTGCTCCAAAAAGCCTCGACGACGGCCGAGGCTCGCGAGGGAGGGCGGCGGAGCTGGAGAGCTCCACAGAGCTCCGGCGAGGCGCAAAAATGCTCCCTGGCTCGAGTCAACGAGCTTTGACCTGCAAAAAGACGTGAGAGGGTCCAGGGCAAATTGCTTGGATCCCGCGGAGGAGGAATGGTGCGTGAACGGTGGTGTACGGTGGTCGGTCGGAGGAGCACTCCGGCTAGGTGAGCGTGAGGGTGATTTGATCGATGAAGCGCGAGATTAACGATGGGAAATGGATCCTAAGACTAAGGCAAAGAAAATGCAAAAGAAATAAAGGGAAAAGATGACTGCCTCGATGGTCAGAGACCAGAGGGTGGTGTACCTCAACGCCGGCAAAGGGGGAGGTGGTGGAGCCGCCTCAGTGCTTGCTCGACCCGCTTGAAGGGCGTCGGAGGAAGCTGTCACCTTCCTGGGGCTTTTGGGCACGATTAGGGGAGCGACACTTGTGGAAGAGGGGTTCAAATTCGAAAGATAAGAAGGGGCTGCATTTTATGGGGTTTGATCCGATGGTGAAGAGGCTCAAAGAACGACGAGGCAGGCGTGCCACAGTGATCCAATCCTCGAGGCAATCACTGGGCGAGGATGAGAGATGGTCGAAGAACAAGTTAGCAGAAGGGAGCATCACGAATGGGTGAAAGATATGCCCTCGAAAAATCCGCAAAAGCGGGTCAAAAACGAGGTCTGTCAAAGGCTACAAGAGCAGGTCAGACAGTTGACCTTGGGTCAACTATCAGAGCCACCTGGTTGGTCCACGTGGACCAACTAGGAAAATCCTGGAAAAAAAGATTTCTAAATTCGTTTAAAAATAGTAAAAGATTTATTTAATTTTAGGTTATTTAATAAAAAAGTGTTTATTATTTTATAAGGTATTTTATTATGATTTTTAATTATTTTTATGAGGTATAAAAATACAAGTTACTATTTTCGGCTATATGGGTATATACATCTATATATTTTATTAATTTATTTTTTTATTTTGTTATTTTAATTTATTTATTTTTGTTTATTATTTTATAAATTTGTAAAGTATTTTTATACACTTAAAAAATATTTTTATTTTATTTTTCTGTGTGTTTTGTACATTTAATAAAATATAAGTATGTATTATACATGTATAAGTACAGGTAATACACCTATGTATTATATACAAGTATTTTTATTTTATGTTTTATTTGAGTTTTTATTCTTATTTTAATACACATGTTTATTATAAATAATATTTAAACAATTATAAAAATATAAAATTATAAAAATTATGAATAAATAATAAAATGAATATTTTAATCTGTACAAGTATACAATAGGGGTCCAAAACTCAACTTTCAAACCTAGCTCCGCCAAATGTGAAACCACCGCCATTAAGTAGCTTATTTAAATTATATACAATTAAAGGTGAGTTTTATGCATTTGGAGTTTTCATTTGGGAGATACAGGTCTGGGAAGTTGGGATTTTGGATTTTTATTTAGACCATAACTTTTTATCTGTATATTATTTTTGAATGAAATCAATTTTGTATTTTTCTATATGAAATTATCTACAGCTTCATGTACAAAGTTTCTTTATTTGAGGTATAAAAAGTGGAACCAAAAATAGGTCCCAAAATGAATAAAGAATGAACAAAAACAAAAGGGAATTTATTGTATTCTGGCCCTTATCACCCCTACTTTATTCCTTATCGACCTATTCATCCAGATGCATAGGTCTCGGGGTTTCGGGTCATAAAATATTTACAATATTTTATTCTTTTTCTTTTCTTTTATTTATTCTATTATTTTGGCATTAAATACAGTATTTTATACACTATTTACATGCACATGCATGAATGCTAAGATGCTGAAATTAATGGTATTTACACGCATTTACTAGGGTTTTTGAGGCCAAAATGATAGAATAAAGATGATGAAATGTGGATTCATCATCCCCCTATACTTTACCTTTGCTAGTCCCCAGAGAACACTTATGCAATAAGTGCAAAAAAAGAAAAATAAAGAAAAGAAATAGAAGAAAGATGGATGAAGTTTAATTATCAAACTTGTCTTCACAAAATCAAAGTTTGGAGCTTAAGTCGGACCTTTGGAATTTTAGTGCGGGCGGAACCTTAATGGGAACCAGATTTGGAATCCAATAGTCCCTGAGAATCCCGAAACTCTGCCCAAGTCTCCTCATTATCCAGGTCAGAAATATCTCAACTCAAAGGTAAACTCTTACGACTACGAAGCTGACTCGTACAGTGTAAGTGATAGTGGCTCTCCCCAACTAGAATGACAAAGAGACTGGCTTCTCCAGCATGACAACCCAATGATTCCCCAATCCAATAACTCCTTCCTCGAGGAGCGGGGTATTCCCTTCTAAGTTCAAGTGACAACCAACTCAAGAGGAGGGGTGAAGAGAAGAATGGACGGTAGCCAGTGTAGCTACCTATCCTAGGATGCAAGACCAATGTAGTCAAGTCATCCAGCTGCAGGCTCACATATTTGACTTTGGAACTCAAGCTTGCTTATTGACTTTACAACATATGTACATACTTTGCAGGCATTTTATTTTTGCACAGGCCTGTCCATTTTTTTTTGAAATACTATTCACAGCAGCATTTACATAAGGAGTTTTTCCTCTTGAGCCAGTAGACTATCCCTCTTTTGAAGCTTTATTGCAACCCACACTCTCCTGTCTTTAGAATTCCTCATCACTGGACAGGTTGGGATGCAATTCCCTCCTTAGAGGACAAGTGTTTCCGCTTGTGTGTGTCTCATACCGGCAAATCCAACCCCCTCACAACTCCAACTGAGTTGAGCCATGTGAAAGGTGCAGGTGTCCAAGTTAGGTCATTATCAACAAGAGTCGTGGTGTGCTCCGAAATACTCTACTTAGGCAGTCAAGAATCCATTGAACCAAGTCTCGTGATCCTCAAAGAATTAAGTCAACTAGAACTAAAGTACCGCAAACCCAATTCCTATAAGGTTCCTGTTATTAGGTAGATTTTAAGGTCCAATCAAGCTCCAATCTCCGGATTTTATTTAGACTCGTCAACTATCAAACTCAATCCGAAAACTGCTCATGCTATGCAAATGATATGCAGAAAATATTTTGTGATGCAATTTTCAAAGATTTTGAACTTTTTATGGATTTTTCAAAAAGATGATGCATATGCATTTTTTGTATTTTTAAAAAAGATTTTACAAATGTTTTTGGATTTTAATTTTGCAAATGTTTTTGGGATTTTTTAAAACAAAAAGTTTTGGCTAAAAACTAGATACAAAATATTTATACGGGAGTGCTTCTTATATCTACAAGAAGTGGATTTTAAGAGTTTACAGGGGTAAGTGGTCAATTTTATACATATGTATATAATGGATTTTGGTGTGATGTATATATTCCTCAAGCTTATTTGAAAAAGGTTTTTCAAACAATTTTGAAAACTATAGTCCAAAATAATTTTTACAAACAATTTTACAAACATGTACACACATTTGACAATTATTTTGCAAAGGTTTTCAAATAGTATAGATAGATTTTTCAAAATATTTTTGCAACCATTTTTCGAACCATTTGCAAATCATTTTTCAAACATTTTTTTTCACACAAAGAAAATAAATTTTTACAAACAACACATTTTTACAAAGGTTGAAAACATGTAACAAAACATTTTCAAATTAGTTTTCAAAAGAATTTTCATAAAGATTTTCAAACTATTTTTCAAACATTTTGCAAAAAACATTTTCACCTGATTTATTAATCAGTAAATACAAAAAGAATTTGAGGAATAATAACATCTTTTTATTAAGGTTTTTAATGAATTTTAAAGAATTATTAGCCATATTATTAAGAAAATACGAAAGTACGAGTTGTGGCTAAAGTATATACGTAGTATATACGACCCCCCTATACTTAGTGTGAGCTATGTCCTCATAGATCGGAGTAAAAAGAGAAGACATAACTCGTACTAAGTGTAGGCAAGGCTAAAGAATCAATAAATGAATGAACGGATGAGAAGTTGACCGTCCCCCCTATACTTAGGATCAAGTAATCCTAAGTATAGAAGACTCTACACAACGGAGGGAGGGTCAAGGGTGGGAATGAACAGATCGTACTCAGATTGTCTCCCTCTATACTTAGGGTAAGATATCCCTAAGTATAGACAAGAAGAGGAGACAATGGAGAGGATCAAAGAATCGAGAAACTCGGGGTGCACACCCCCCTATACTTAGGATAAAGTACGTCCTAAGTACAGAAAACTGTCTACAAGGGGCGACACCTTTTTAATACAAAAAGAAGATAGAAAAGGGAAAGAAGAAAAGAAGAAAAGAAATCAACAGATGAAAGACTGATATGGACAGATGGATCTATACAGCGGAAGATGGAAACGATCACCATGTATGAGATGCAGATGATATGAGTCAAAGAACACATCTCATACCAGAAGAATGGGGGCGACATCAACGGTCGGCGGATCATGATCTAGATATAGCTTCAGGCGTTGACCGTTAACACGGAATGTAGAGGAATCTGACGGTTCGGATATGTCAATACTGCCATTGTCATGTACCTTCCTGACCACATAAGGACCTTTCCACTTGCTTTGTAATTTCCCTGGAAATAATTTTAGCCTGGAATCAAACAACCATACGCGTTGATCTGACTCAAACTGTTTATGGTTGATATGGGAATCGTGCCATGTTTTCACTTTTTCCTTATACTGTAGGCTGCTAGAAAAGGTTGTATCTCTCAACTCCTCCAGGGCTGCTAACTCTGCTCTCCTCTGTTCTCCTATACTCTTGGGATCCAATAATAGCTCAGTGACTGCCCAGAGTGACTTGTGTTTGATTTCCACTGGCAGATGGCACGGCTTGCCATAGACGAGACGAAAGGGATGTCCCTAGTGGATTTTTGAAAGAAGTCCGATAGGCCCACAAGACCGAGTCCAAAAGCTGTAACCAATCTTTTCGGTCTGGGCGGACAACCTTCTGTAAGATAGTTTTGATCTCCATATTCAATACTTCAGCAAGACCATTAGTCTGAGGGTGATACGGTGTGGCCACACAATGGTCAATGCCGAACTCGTCTGTAAGGACCCTAACCTTGTCATTGATAAAGTGAGACCCCCCGTCTGAAATCAAGACTCTAGGTACCCCAAACCGTGAAATGATATTTTCCTCAAAAATCGACACACGGTCTTAGCATCTGTAGCTCGGGCAGGGATGGCCTCAACCCATCGACTGACATAATATACAGCGAGCAAAATGTGTTCAAACCCCTGACTCTTAGGAAATGGGCCCATGAAATCGATACCCCATGCGTCAAAAACCTCACAAAAGTGAATGGGCTGCATGGGCATCATATATCTCTGTCTGCAAGTACCCATCTTCTGACAGTCAGTACATCTCTTCACGAACTCATCTGAATCCTTGAAGAGAGTAGGCCACCAAAGGCCGGATTGAAGCACCTTATGCGCAGTTCGTCTCCCAGAATGATGTCCTCCTGCCTCAAGCTTATGGCAGTATGTGAGGACGCTATGCTGCTCTTCTTGAGGAATGCACCTTCTCTAGATGCTATCCCCTCCTTCATGATAAAGGACGGGATCCTCTCAATGGTAAAACTTGGCCTTCGCCAGGAAGGTCTCGAGTTTCTGCCTGGGCCAACCTTGTGGGATCGTCTTGGCAACAAGATAGTTCACAATGTCAGCGTACCATGGGAGCGAGGTGATCGCCAAGATCGCCTCATCTGGAAAAGTCTCAGTGATAGGTGCGCTGGGCTCAGATTCCTCAAGGTGCTCTAAGCGGGAGAGGTGATCCGCCACCACATTCTTAACTACAGGTTTATCCTTAATCTCAATATCAAATTCCTGGAGTAGAAGGATCCATCTGGTAAGGCATTCTTTGGCATCCTTCTTAGCCATTAAGTACCGGATGGCGGTGTGATCGGTAAAGATAGTCACTCTAGATCCGAGAATATATGATCTATACTTATGCAAAGCAAAGACTACGACCAGCATCTTCTTTTCTGTCACAGTATAATTTCGCTGAGCGACATCCAAAGTCCGGTTGGCATAGTGAATGGCAAACGACAATCCATCCCTCCTCTGTCCAAGCACAGCCCCAACGGCAAAATCAGAAGCATCCGTCATGATCTCGAATGGGAGAGACCAATCGAGTGGCTGAAGGACAGGAGCCGTGACAACCATACTCTTGAGAGTCTTAAAAGACGCAAGACACTTATCATCTACAATAAACTCGGTGTCCTTTGTCAACAAATCAGTAAGCGATCGGGCAATACGACTGAAGTCCTGAATGAACCGTCGGTAGAAATCGACATGCCCTAAAAAAGACCGCAATTGACGCAGATTAGATGGTGGATTGAGTTTCCTAATGATATCCACCTTGGCCGGATCGATATCCATGCCCCTGTTGGAGATGATATGACCAAGGACCGTCCCTTGAGTCACCATGAAGTGACTCTTCTCCCAAGACAAGACAAGATTGACCTCAATGCAGCGCTGGAGCGCACGGTCTAGGCAGTCAAGACAAGCATCAAACCCATCGCCATAGACCGAGAAGTCATCCATGAAGACCTCTAAACAGTCACCCACCATGTCCGAGAAAATGGACAACATGCACCTTTGGAATGTCGCGGGGGTGTTACATAGACCAAAGGGCATACGTCTGAAAGCATAAGTCCCAAACGGACAGGTGAATATCGTTTTCTCCTAGTATTCAAGCGCAATGGCCACTTGATTGTAACCGGAGTACCCGTCAAGAAAACAATAGTGACTCTTCCCAGCTAGCCTCTCGATAATCTGATCAATGAATGGTAGCGGGAAATGATCCTTCTTGGTGGCCTGATTCAATCATCGGTAGTCCACACAAACCCTCCAAGAAGTGGGTACTCGGTTAGCGATCTCCTCTCCATACTCACTCACAACTGTAGTGATACCCGTCTTCTTGGGTACCACATGTAATGGACTAACCCACTTGGAGTCGGAGATTAGGTAGATAAAATCGGTGCTCCACCACTTTGATATTTCTTTCATGACCACATCTTGAAGATTCGGGTTCAGCCTTAGCTGGAACTCACGCGACGACCTAGCATCCTCCTCAAGATAGATGTGGTGGGAGCACAGAGCTGGACTAATCCCGTGGAGATCAGCTATACTCCATCCTATCGCCTTGCGGTTTCGTTCAAGAACCTCCATTAGACGAGATTCTTGCTCTCCAGTCAAACCTGCTGAGATAATGACTGGGTGCATATCTGGCTCACCCGTAAGGAATCTATATTTCAACGACTGTGGCAAGGGTTTCAGTTCTGGACAACTGGGAGGTGGCAGATCTGGCTTCTAATATGTCTGTGTAAAAGCTACCAGGTTTGCATGAGAGAACTCTAGCTGTGAGAGAGAATCTGACGAAGTGAACCCTGCTGGATCATCTATAAACTGTACTGGCTCGCACTCAGTCCTAGCTGTCGGCTCAGAAGGAATCAGACACGGCAAATAGTCATCAAAATCATCCCAATCAATGTCTGAATCCGAAAGATCTGAACTAGATGAACAAGAATGAAAATCATCACCACTCGTCCCACAACTGTCAGCCTCAAAGGTATCCTCGTACAGGAGTGTGCTCTCCAGGCTCTCAACTGCCATAAGCTGTAATTATGGTGAATCTGTAGGCAAGGTAAAGGCATGTGCTATGGGATCTGTCCAAATGGATTCATCATCTGTCATCACAAAATCACACTCCTGGTGGATGTCTAGCTCGGCCTCTGTCATCTGCTCAATATCACTGGACTGCTCTGAGCATGCTAATTCTCTCGCTCTGGTCTCCTCGATCGTCTCTATTTGTATGGTTTCTCCCTCTACGCGAAAACATACCTTCCCACTGTCATGATCAGTCACCGCCTTGGCTGTGGCCAAGAATGGGCGTCCAAGTATGATGGGGGCATCAGTTACCGACTCAGGGATCTCCATGTCCAGTACAACAAAGTCCACAGGGAATTTCAGGCCCTGAATGGTAACGACCACGTCTCTCAGCAACCCCTTCAGCCTCTTAGTCGACCTATCAGCAAACTGAAGGACTGTCCTGCTCCTAAGAAGAGGACCAAACTCGAATCGGTCGAGTAAGGATGCCGGAAGAAGGTTAATAGAAGAGCCGCTGTCTAACAGATATGATCAAACTGTTGCTCCTGAATCTCGCATCGGACATAGGGAGCTCCTGCATCGGGTCTCTGACGAGTCCGAAAACGCCGGGTTAAGAATGTGTTTTTAATTTCGTGTGTTAAAACAATCAAAGTCTCGTGCGTTGTAGGCGGCGATCGGAAACGGTCAAGAAATAACCACAAATTATTATTCAATTTAAATCAAGTGGTTTTTATGTTTATTTTACTTGGGCAAGTCCCAAGGTCGATCACAAGGAGGCAAAGGAACAACCTAGAGTTGTGTCTATCCAATTTTGAGTTCGGTTTTCAAGGCGGTTTTTTTTGGAATTTTTCAATGCAATATGAGATGCAAAATGCAAGTTCGGCCTATTTTAGGGACTAAAATGTAAATTTCAATCAAACGATGTCCGAAAAATACGAAACTTGGCCACAATGTAAATGATGATGAAATGAGTGCACTGTAATTTTTTTGGAATTTTTAGATGCAATATGAATTTTTTATGAATTTTTAAATGCAAACAAATTAATTTTCAATATTTAATTTTAATAAATATTAAACCTACTTATTTTCGAGAACTAAAATTATCTAAGATCTATCACTAGGTAATGGATCTTAGAAAAATCCTAGTCCTCAAAAATGTGGGATTTAATACCTATTAAAAATAAAATAGTGAAATATGCAAAATGATTTTTACAGAGCAAAGTATGCATGCAAATGCAAAGATTTTTTGGCACAATGTTAATCAAAATAATCTCTACAATATGTGATTTTTCGGGGATTTTTAAAGCAACGGTTAGTTAACTATGAATTTCAGAGCATAAGACGGGCAAAGTACGCAATTTTCCATAAAATAAATATTTATTAATGAACCGTCAATCACAAAAATGTCCACAGTAGCTCACAATGTAGAGAATTAAGAGATGAACAAAGTGCTATTTTTAAATAAATAAAATAATGTCAACTAGAGATCTAAAATGCACGAGGAATGCAGGGGTACAGATGTAAATAAAACAAACAAAATATGAAAAAGAATAAACTGCGGGGGGGTTTAATTGCTATTACCTATGAAACTGGGGGTCCCTATGCAAATTCACCAGATGGTCACGTGCGCTGCACGTGCCTCTGGCTGGAGGGGCTCTGGCGCAAATATGGAATCCTTCAGGGGTGCCTTTGCAATTTGCCCAAGGGCACGTGCATAGCGCGTGACCCCTGGGCTGGCGTGCCGATGAAGTTTCCCACGCACGTGCGGAGCACGTGCGGGGGACCTCGGGCCTGGAGCCCGGCCTGGCGTGGCTGTTGACGCGGCGGAGAAGGCCCGGGGGCGTGGGCGAGGGCCGCTCCGGGCGGAGGAGGTGCTGATGGCTTGTCGGAGAAGGCGACGTCGAGGCGGAGCCCTGGTGGCGAGGGCGGCAGTTGCTGTTGCCGGTGGGATCACGGAGGAGAGGCGCGTAGGTGGTGGTGCGAAGCTTCCTGGGCACTGGCGATGTTGTCGGTGTTGGCCGGTCCAAGGAGCTCCAGACGGAGGATGTTGATGAAGATGATGGCGATGGAAGCTTCGTCGTTGGCCGACACACGGCCGGCGGAGCTCGAGTCGAGGGCGGCGTAGCAGTTGGCCGAGGAAGATGACGGCGGTTTGGTGGTGTTGTCGAAGGCGAAGTTGAAGCAGCGTTGTGGAGCGAGGCTGGCGAGGGGGGGGGGGGGTGCTCCTGGCTGCTGACGACGGAGTCGGGGCGAGGTTGATGGGCGGAGGAGAGCGGCGAGGCGTTGTCGGTGGATGGAGGTGAAGTGGAGCAGTGGCGGCGAGGTTGAAGAAGGCGAAGGATGGTGGAGTTGCGACGAGGCATGCCCGGCGAAGGAGAAGGCGGAGAGAGAGAGATAGAGAGAGAGAGATTACCGGGAGAGAAGAAGGCTCGACGGCGATGCCGGAGCAAGAGCAGCGGCGGAGGAGTCGCTGCGGCGAGGAGCGGGGCTTCTCGGATCACGCCGGCGATGGAGTAGCTCGCGGGCTGTCAACACCGGAGAAGGAGGACTCAACGAGGGCTCGACAGATGACGAGAAAAGGGGGGCGACAGGGGTTTTAAATAGGGCTGCGAGGATAACGGAGGTTTTGGCCGTTGGCGGAGGAGGTTGGCGAGAATATCGGGGCGGCCGTTGCGAGATGGGAGGAGCGGCGGCGGCGGTTCCGAAGATTGGGGGCGGGCGGTCAAAGGAGGCGCAGGGGAAGAAGACGGGTCTCCTGCCGTTCGATCGACCGAGATCGAACGGCTGGAGCCGTGCCACGTGGCGATTAAGTGGGGAGGAGCGAGGCACGTGCGACGCACGTGCGTCCGCTAATTTATTTATTTATTTTATTATTTTTATTATTTTTTTATTAAAACGTATAAAAAAATGCGAAAAAAGGCTGACACGTGGCGGCCTCTGGGGATGCCACGTGTCAGCACCAGAAAATTCGAAGGAAAATCATTTTGTAAAATCAAAAAGAAATAGCAAATGACCTCGGATCGAAAAAGTTCCTTCACGAAAAATGCTCGTCTCGACGAGATCTACAACTTTCATGAAGACACCAAAGCCAAATTCGGTCAAATGTAAAAAGTGAATTTTTGGGGTATCCCATGTACATATAATACCTTGATTTTTGGGTTTTCTCATTTTTTTTCATTTTTAAAACAAGATAAAAATCCGGAAAAATGTGGAAAATTCAAAGATAAATAAAAGAGACCTTAATCTATTTTTTTTGGAATTTTATCAATGAAGAAAATAAGTACATAAAATATAGGTCAGAAAACCGCGAAAAAAATACAATGTACACAAGAGGCCCAAAACCCAACTTTCGCATACGAGCTCCGATTCACTTGAACTTGGTCTTGTTTTGAAGGTAATTGAATGTGTATTAGTTCAAAAGTGAGTAGGATCAAATCGGACACTGGATGGGGAAGATATGGGGCTTTTAGTCCGAAAATCCTGAAACTAGGGTTTGGGTTTTTGGTCCACTTACCAGGGTTAATTATTTTGTATTTTTTATTTATTCTTGTTAGTGATGTGTACACAGTGGAGGTGGTTTTGAGTTATGCGGTGCTAGCATGGAGGGGTTAAAAACAGGGGAAGTTAGGCTATTTATAGGTTATTTTTGGCTTGGATTTTTGGCTTCTTATTTTATGCAGAAATTAATGCTAAAATGCAATTCTTATGAAATCATGCCTGAATGCTAATTATACAGAATAAATGCAGAAATATTGT
Organism: Ottelia alismoides; assembly: GCA_037367405.1. Lineage (NCBI taxonomy): Eukaryota > Viridiplantae > Streptophyta > Magnoliopsida > Alismatales > Hydrocharitaceae > Ottelia > Ottelia alismoides. The sequence continues at coordinate 16,160 of JAZKJV010001365.1, read as the reverse complement.
TGATTTTGAGGGACTTGAGCTTAATTAATGAGACTTAGAGTGATGAATCCGAGATTCATCATCCCCCTATACTTAAACCATGCTCGTCCCTGAGCATCAAAAAGAAATGCCATGAAGTGAAATGAGACTGGGTTCCATACCAAGACCATGAGCTGAAGGTGAAAGTGAAACTAAACTCGACCTTTGGATTAATAATGTGTCAGAACTTCTGTGAGACTTAGAATTTTAAAATCAACAGCCCTCAAGTTCTACACAACATTGTCACAGTTTCGGCTCAGAAGTCATCTTAGATCAATCCTCTTCCCAAAGTATACCCTATGAACATTGAATAACCGACTCATGTGTGTGAAGGGTTTTAGCTCTTCCCATCCAGAATGACAGACTACCATGCTCCTCTCCTCTACAGTAACTCGTCCTCGGGGAGTCAGGTATTTCCTTCTAAGGTCTGTCGCGCTGTGTTCACAATCGAATGAGGGAGAAGATAGAAGAAAGAGAAAAGAACTGGAGGGTGGCCAGTGTAGTCACCTCTCCTTGTGAAGATGGCCAGTGTAGCCGAGTCTCCACCAAGATCTGCAGGTTCTTGAAGCTTGGACCTTTTTGGTCGGATTTTTATTTGGTAGAATGCTTCTTTGTATTTGGAATTTTTTGGTGGTTCTGCTTGGATCTTGTTGTGCCCCTACGGATATAGAATCTTTTTGTTCCGTACATTTTTTGGGGTCTTAGAAAAAATTGTGCCCAGCCGTCCATCCCTTTTCCGAAGCTTTATTTCAACCCGTAATCCGGTCTTTAGATTTCCACGCTACCAGAAAAGAGACTCACACAGTCTTCCAACATTCCGTCTGAGTTGAGCTAAGTGCATAGTACGAGAGTGCGAATTATATCCCTATTCCAGAGTTGTACCCAGAATGAAGAGACCAGGTTAGACACTAAGAGTCAAACGCTGCACATTGTCATGTGGAACTTAAGGAATTAAGTCTAAAAGACCTGAAGCTCTTAAAATCATATTTCTCGGTGAAGTTCCTCTGAAAATTAGGTGGATTAAGGTCAAGTGCAGACCACTCTCGATTCTACTCATAATTCGGTTCAGAACCAAATGACTTTTCACAGATGCAAATGTATGCGGTGTTGGATGAAGTGCAGGTGTGAAATGCTGACATACATTTCTTTTTGAATTTTTTTTGTTTTTTTCCTTTTCTTTCTTTTTTTTTTGACATTTTATGCAAGGGAGTTTTTTTTATGCAGAAAATGGAATAAGAATCCTTCTTCTTCTTTTTTTTCTCTCTTTTTTTTCAAAAATTTTGGGCATGGTTAGTGTTAGTAGAAAAACTCTTTTTTTTTCTAGTTAGTACCCACCCCGTAAATACATAAAGACTTACGCGAAAGTACGAGATATGGGTAAAATATATACAAAGTATATATACAGACCCCCTATACTTAGCGAGTGATGTGTCCTCAGGGCACAAGAAGCGTAAAGAAGACATAGCTCGGGCTAAGCGTAAGGGAGTGAAAAAAAAGAAAAATGAAGCGGTCTGGATATGTGAATGAAGAGAGTATATACAGGTGGATGTTGGTTCCCCCTATACTTAGGCTCTTGACAGCCTAAGTATGGAAGAAGGATGGAAATGGAACGATTAGGAGTCAGGAGAAGAATGATATATACAGATGGCATCGGTCCCCCCCTATACTTAGGCCTTGGCCTAAGTAAAGGAAGAAGCTGTACAAGGAGGCCGATGTGGTCGGGAGGGAGGGTGGGAATGATCAGATAGATTTTCAATGTCCTCGCTCCGTGTGAAATAGATGACCTCGACTTGAACTGTCTGTTCTTTGGGTGATTCAATATATGGCTTCAGCATTTGTCCATTTACTGAGAACGGTTGTGCATTATCTTTGAGGTCGGCAATATCTACGCTTCCATTGGTATGCACATCGATGACAATGTAGGGACCCGTCCATTTTGATTTGAGTTTCCCATGAAAAATCTTCAACCGAGCATTAAACAACCACACTTTCTCTCCAGGGACAAGGGTCTTCTCTCGAATGTGTCTATCATGCCATCTCTTGACCTTGTCCTTATAAATCACACTGTTGTCATATGCCCGATTTTGGATTTCAATTAGCTCATTCAGATTTAAGTCTCGACATAGTTTCCCAAGGTGACAACTCCAATTCATCTTTTTGATCGCCCATTCAGATTTGTGAATCAATTCTGCAGGAAGATGACATGGCTTGCCATAGATCATCCTAAAAGGTGAAGTACCGAGTGGAGTCTTATAGGCTGTCCTATAGGCCCATAGAACTTGGTCCAACAGTTTCGACCAATTCTTCCTATCGGGACGAACCAACTTCTGGAGAATGCTCTTCATCTCTCTATTAGAAACCCGTGCCATGCCATTAGATTGTGGATGATATGGGTTGGCTATTCTATGCTCAAATTTGTACTCCTTAGCCAAAGATCTCATCTCCCTGTTCACGAAGTGGCTACCTCCATCAGAAATCAATACTTTTGGTATCCCGAACCTCGCAATGATGTTATCTTTGATAAACTTACAGACGACTTTGCTATCTGCGGTTCGGGTTGGAATAGCCTCTACCCATCTTGATAAATAATCCACCGCTAACAAGATGTACTCAAATCCATTGCTGTTGGGAAAGGGACCCATAAAATCAATCCCCCATGCATCAAAAACATCACAGAAAATCATTGGTTGCATGGGCATTTCATCTCTATATCCCATAGTCCCTCCCATTCTTTGACAAATTGGGCATGACCGTACAAATTCATTAGCATCATGAAATAAGGTCCGCCAGTAAAATCCACATTGGAGTACCTTGTGCTCGGTTATCTTTCCCGAATGGTGTCCTTCAGCCTCGAGAGAATGACAGTGTGTGAGGACACTCTGATATTCCTCCTGAGGAATACATCTTCTCCAGACACAATCCGGTCCTTCATAGAAAAGGAAAGGATCGTCCCAATGGTATTTTCTCGAATCTGACTTTAATCGATCAATCATTTTTTTGGTCCCACCATAGGGAACCTTCTTGGAGACAAGATAGTTCACTATGTTGGAATACCATGGGGTTGAATCAATGACGCAAACTGATTCGTCTGGAAAAGTCTCCTTGATTGGTCCGATCTCAGGATGATCGTTTTGCTCGATTCGGGAAAGGTGATCAGCAACAACATTCTTTATTCAAGGTTTATCCTTAATCTCCAAATTAAACTCCTGGATTAATAAGATCCATCTTAAAAGTCGTGCCTTGGCATCCTTCTTATCCATGAGATATCTGATTGCTGTGTGATCTGTGAAAATTATCACCTTGGAGCCCAATATGTATGATCTGAATTTTTCCAGGGCCCAAACAACCGCGAGCATTTCCTTTTCAGTCACTGTATAATTTATCTGTGCAGGATCCAACACTTTGCTCGCGTAGTGAATCGCATAAGGAATTCCATCTCTTCTTTGTCCGAGTACCGCTCCGACAGCAAAATCCGATGCATCAGTCATGATCTCGAAGGGAAGAGACCAGTCGGGAGCTTGTAATATCGGCTATTCACATATTTTCTTTTTTAGGAGCTCGAAGGCCTCTAGACATCTGTGATTCACAATAAACTCAGTGTCTTTTCCTAAGAGCTCAGTCAGTGGGCGGGCGATCTTTGAAAACTCCGGAATGAACCGTCGATAAAATCCAACATGCCCTAAGAACGACCTCACTGACTTGACGTTGGTTGGTGGCTCAAGTTTCTTGATCACATCCACCTTGGCAGAGTCCACCTCCATTTCCTTTCTGGAGATGACGTGCCCCAACACGATATCCTCAGTCACCATAAAGTGACTCTTCTCCCAGGAGAGTACCAAATTAACCTCCTTGCATCTCTGAAGGACTCGGTCCAAGTGTGCTAAGCATGTATCAAATGAATCACCATGAACTGAGAAGTCATCCATGAAGACTTCCAGGAAATCACCAACCATTTCGGCAAATACGGCAATCATGCACCGCTGAAATGTGCCTGGGGCATTGCAAAGCCCGAATGGCATGCGCTTGAATGCATAAGTACCGAAGGGACATGTGAATGTGGTCTTTTCCTCGTCCTCGGGAGCGATAGCTACTTGATTGTAGCCGGAGTACCCATCAAGAAAACAGAAGAATGCATTCCCTGCAAGTCTCTCCAATATTTGATCAATGAATGGTAGTGGAAAGTAGTCTTTCTTGGTCGCAGCATTCAGGCGCTGGTAATCGACACAGACGCGCCACGACGTGGGTACTCGGGTCGCGATCTCTACCCCCTCCTCGTTGGTAACCATCTGGATTCCCGACTTCTTCGGGACGACATGAAGGGGAGCTACCCACTTGGAGTCAGAAATGGGGTAAACAAATCCTGCTTTGCACCATTTCTCTATTTCTTTCTTCACCACTTCCCGAAGATTGGGGTTTAATCTTCTCTGAAATTCACGGGAAGGCCTTGCATTATCCTCAACATAAATTTGGTGCGAGCAGAGAGCGGGGTTTATTCCTACGAGATCCGACACAGTCCAACCTATGGCTTTTCGATTTCTCTCAAGGACTTCGATCAGTCTGGATTCTTGGTCCACGGTTAATGATGAGCTAATGATCACAGGGAATTTTTCTTTGGGTCCATTGAGGAATGCATACTTCAGTGTGGGAGGAAGTGGCTTCAGCTCTGGCAATTCTGAATCGTCGATCAAGTCTGGCTGAATGACTTTTGCTTTTGGCTCAGTATCGGTTGGCGGTGAATCACTGTGTGAGATGTTGGCTACCAATTCCGAAGAAAAGTGAGTCGGATCGCTAGAGTAGAATGGTAATTCGGCCAGAGCCGCGTCCGACTCATCATCGCTTGACTGTCCCAAAGGTGATGGGATTGACAAATCCAAGAGGGTTTTCTGTGTTGTCAAGTGTATGATAATCTGGGGGTCTAGAAATCTCAGAGACTGCATTGTGTATTATTTCTTCTTCTGAGGATGTGCTTTCTATCTGTATGTCTGGCAGTTGGTCCCATGGCCCAGTGGTTCTGAGGAGATTGCATTATGATGTTTCGGCATCTTCAGTTGTGGATTCGGAGTCTGGCCTTTGCCACTTTGTTTGTTTCATCTCCAAGTCCACTTCTCCACCTGGAGAACGGAATTTCATCATGCCAGTTCCGTAGTCGAATACAGCCTTAGCGGTTCTTAAGAAAGGTCTTCCGAGAATGATTTGCGATTCCTTCCAATGGTTCGGGGTCTCCATGTCCAGGACAGTGAAGTCTACTTTGTATTCTGTACCCTCGATAATGATGATGACATTCTTCACTTCTCCCTTAGGTCTTTTAGTGGATTTATCAGCAAATTGGAGTAAAGATGATGATTTCTTTAGAGGGCCCAACTCCAATCGATAATATAAGGCTAAGGGTAGAAGATTTATGGAAGATCCATTGTCGAGAAGTGTGCGTGTGAATGCTATGCCGCCAATGCGACTCTCCACATAATGGGCGCCCAGATCCCTTTTCTTTCTTGGCAGATGCTGGTTTCTGACGCATTTGGTGGTGGCAACTGTCAAGATATGAGTCTCCACAAATTGACTTGTTCTCTTTGTACGAGTCCTGGTGGGAGTGCATTTTACCTTTAAGTATTTCTGAAAGGCTGGATTACCTACCACGTAATGATCAAAGGGTACTTTGACTGTGATATTTTGTTGGCAGAATTTTTCCATGACTGGGTCATCTTTGATGTTTTTCTTTTGTTTTCCTTTCTTTAGGGCATGGGGGAAAGGAATGGAAGCATTTGAGACAGGAGATAGAGGGCCAGAATCATAAATAAGAGCATCTTTATTCAACTTGGAGTTTTTATTACAATCATAATAATCAAAATCAGGTTGCTGAAAAGGTGACAAAGGTATTTTTGCAGCAACTAGAGGTTCAAGGTCCTCTGCAGACTCCATAGATGCTTTCCCTTTATCTACTGCTGGGATCTTCGAGCGTCCTTCATCTTCCTCCTCGGAAACATCCTCCGGTTGATCTTCCGAGTCTTCATGGTCCGATTCCCTTGCTCGGTCAGGTACGACCACGGTCCTTACACTCCTGAGTGACATGGCATTGATTTTGTCAAACGAAAGGATCTCATGTTCAGATGTGGAAAAGTCTGGATAGTATACATGGTTATTGTGTTGAGATGAGTGGAATTTGTTCAAGCTATTGGGGTTAGCTTGAACCTGGGCGGGAATGGTTGTGGCTGGAGCTGTCTGCTCATCCTTCCAACGGGACAAGCGGTTGACATCAACCCGTAGATCTTGCAGCTCATCTCGAAAGTGGCGAAACTCTTCAAGTATTTGTCTCTGGATGTCGATCGGTTCTTCTGGAGGTTTGGATGACTGAGCTGATTGTCTGGGGGCTTGAGATTACTGATGGTATTGCTGAGGTTGGTTCTGGCGATTGTAGGGTTGTTGCTACTTCGGCTGCTGGAAAGGTGTAGTGTGCTGTGGAGGAAATGTGGCATTATAGAAGGTGAGTGGACGCTGATAAGTCTGACGGTCTCCCATATTACCCTGTCGGGTAGTGTCCTAGGTGTACTAGATGCCATTCACTTCAAATGTCAGAGGCGGGGCTTCCTTGACTGTCTCAGTTGGTGGGGGCGGCTGTTGGGAAAAGTGGGCATAGGATTGATCCGGAGCCCATGTTTGATGTTGCTCTGCTCCTGGCTGCTCCTGAACATGATGCACATGATAGATCAGGACAGTAGGTCCACTAGGCATCCCCATCTTGGACACCTTCTCAGTGAGTTCCTCCATCTGCTTTGGGAATTGGGAAATCCTACTGTCGATATCGTTCATTCTCTTGTCCACAATTGTCAATTTATTAGAAATAAAGTGCATGCTTGGAATCAAGTACTCAGCTATTTCTGCAACCGTCTGCTTCCCGCCTTTGGCTTGAAGGGTGTTCAGGGAATCAGTGTATGCTCTACTGGCAATTTGAGATCGGCTTGTGTTCTGCCATCTGCTCCAGTATTTTCCAGACGGTCTCAGCTCCACGTGATGTGTAATTCCCTCCGCAGGCAGCACTAACTAACCCTTGAGTCTCGTGGTTGAGGCCAGAGTAGAGTGATTGGACTAGGATGTTGTTGTCTAGATCATGGCAGGGACATTTTTGTAGCAGGTCCTTAAACCTATCCCATGCCTCACAGAGTGGTTCATTGGGCATCTGAGAGAAACTGGTGATGCGGGTCCTCATTTGATTGGTCCGGCTCAAGGGGTAGAATTTCTTCAGAAAGAAGTTTTTGAACCTCTCATAAGTCGTCACAGTCACCCCCAAGTTTTTCACCCAGTAGTCTGCTTTCCCTTTCAAGGCGAAAGGTAGTGCAGTGAGACGAACGTAGTCTTGGCTGACTTGTGGGTGCCTCAGATTAGAACATATAAGCTCCAGGTCCCTCAAGAATTCGTATGGCTCCTCAGTCGTACTACCATGGAATTGAGGTAATTGACTGACAAAATGTGGCTTTAGTTCATAGTGGATCTCTGGCTGTGGTGGATGCAAATAGTTCCACACTCTGTACTGTCCAGGGTTTTATGCGGCTTCCATTGGCACTTCTCCCCCATTATTCATTTGTTCGAGTTGCTCCCTCAGTAACTGCTGTTGCTGCTCAGATGCAGCCAGTCTTGCAAGAATCATCTTCATTGGATCTTCATTATGTTCATCTTCAGGGTCTCTCTTGGAAGACATCTTGGGTGGCATCTCTTTTTCTTTATCTGGAGAATATAAAGGGTTTGAGTTAATATATTGGAAAGAATTGATGTAACAGTTATCCTCTATCTTTTCTGGTGAGAAATAGACAGGGTGAGTCTGTCCTCCTTCTAGGAGGAAGAAGGAATAGGGTTCTTAGGAAGGGTTTCCCGGAGGCCAAGCAGGTCCAGAGTAAGAGTCTCTCTGGGCTTTTGAGGTTGGGGAGTTTGTGGTAGAGAGAGACGAGCCTGAACAAGAATTACCACAGTCCTCCATTCTCGGGGTCAACAAGATGTTTTATGATGTAGACACAATTGTGCGGTATTCGTTGATGAACTATTTTCTACGCACAATCCAAACACAATACAAGGGTTTTTTTTCACCAACTCAACTCAAAGTGAAGACCGTAAGAGTCCGACCAATTATCTTTTCAATTTTAGTTGGTGATAAATTCAATCTTGCAAGCCGTTTAAACGAGCTGTTAGGTTTGGAGCAGGGCTCTATCCTAGTGTGCGTCTCTCTCCTCGCTGCAAGATAAAATCAAACAATGTCGGGGTTGCTCTCCCGCAAAAATTCTTGATTTTATGGGTTATTTTGAAATCGGCTATATTTAGCAGTCCCAATTTTAATGAGGCGATCACTGAAGAATTTAGATGAACACAAATACAAGTCTACCGTCCAGTCCCAATTTCCTTTAGATTTATGTGATAAAACAAGAGAGAGGATTTTGGGAAAAGCCGATACACGCGGAAAACTATGATGAATGCTCAGTTAGAAGACTTATAGTGCCTCCTCGCAATCTCCATGTGGGATGCAATACAGAATTGAAAAATTTATACTAAATGCGTGCAAGCCGATGAAAACCGCACCTAAGCAGAAAGTTCCATTAGCGGGAAGAATTGAGTTAAGTTTGGCTAAGTTGAACGATCTAATGTGCGTCTTGATTAAAGTGAAGTGTGGCTTAAGATCCTACGAGCACAATCAAAAAATAAAATTGCTCTGAGAGTCGTATGTGCAGGTCTATCCTAATCGCCACTCAAGTTGGGCCCCACCCTCTCCGGAGAGTGAAACAGGCCACGACACACCACAAATAGAGTTCAAGGTCTTTTTACACACGCGAGAGTCCAAACGGACACCGCTATAAATGAGCAGAAATTAAAAGTGCAGAAATTAAAAACCTAGACTCTACTCTCTCTCACGAGTTGATTCGATCTTAATTTAATTGCGCTTTCTTCGGGTGTCGGTGAAGATGCGTCGGTTCCTTGAAAAACCGCTCCACGTGCGCCGGGTACCTCGCAAGAAAAATAAGAGAGATGGGTGTAAGAGAGTGACTCAGAAAATAATCAAAAATAAAATAAATTAAATAAATGCTGAAAAATAAATACAAGAAATAAAATGGGATTTACAGTGAAAAATTCGGGGGTCAGACTACCCGAATTCGGAAAACCGAACAAAAATTTTCAAAACAAAAAACTAAGCCGTTTGCCTCCCCGGCAACGACGCCATCTGACGAGTCCGAAAATGCCGGGTTAAGAATGTGTTTTTAATTTCGTGTGTTAAAACAATCAAAGTCTCGTGCGTTGTAGGCGGCGATCGGAAACGGTCAAGAAATAACCACAAATTATTATTCAATTTAAATCAAGTGGTTTTTATGTTTATTTTACTTGGGCAAGTCCCAAGGTCGATCACAAGGAGGCAAAGGAACAACCTAGAGTTGTGTCTATCCAATTTTGAGTTCGGTTTTCAAGGCGGTTTTTTTTGGAATTTTTCGATGCAATATGAGATGCAAAATGCAAGTTCGGCCTATTTTAGGGACTAAAATGTAAATTTCAATCAAACGATGTTCGAAAAATACGAAACTTGGCCACAATATAAATGACGATGAAATGAGTGCATTGTAATTTTTTTGGAATTTTTAGATGCAATATGAATTTTTATAAATTTTTAAATGCAAACAAATTGATTTTCAATATTTAATTTTAATAAATATTAAACCTACTTATTTTCGAGAACTAAAATTATCTAAGATCTATCACTAGGTAATGGATCTTAGAAAAATCCTAGACCTCAAAAATGTGGGATTTAATACCTATTAAAAATAAAATAGTGAAATATGCAAAATGATTTTTACAGAGCAAAGTATGCATGTAAATGCAAAGATTTTTGGGCACAATGTTAATCAAAATAATCTCTACAATATGTGATTTTTCGGGTATTTTTAAAGCAACGGTTAATTAACTATGAATTTCAGAGCATAAGACGGGCAAAGTACGCAATTTTCCACAAAATAAATATTTATTAATGAACCGTCAATCACAAAAATGTCCACAGTAGCTCACAATGTAGAGAATTAAGAGATTAACAAAGTGCTATTTTTAAATAAATAAAATAATGTCAACTAGAAATCTAAAATGCACGAGGAATGCAGGGGTACATATGTAAATAAAACAAACAAAATATGAAAAAGAATAAACTGTGGGGGGGTTTAATTGCAATTACCTATGAAACTGGGGGTCCCTATGCAAATTCACCAGATGGTCACGTGCGCTGCATGTGCCTCTAGCTGGAGGGGCTCTGGCACAAATATGGAATCCTTTAGGGGTGCCTTTGCAATTTGCCCAAGGGCACGTGCATAGCGCGTGACCCCTGGGCTGGCGTGCCGATGAAGTTTCCCACGCACGTGCGGAGCACGTGCGGGGGACCTCGGGCCTGGAGCCCGGCCTGGCGTGGCTGTTGACGCGGTGGAGAAGGCTCGGGGGCGTGGGCGAGGGCCGCTCCAGGCGGAGGAGGTGCTGATGGCTTGTCGGAGAAGGCGACGTCGAGGCGGAGCCCTGGTGGCGAGGGCGACGGTTGCTGTTGCCGGTGGGATCACAGAGGAGAGGCGCGCAGGTGGTGGTGCGAAGCTTCCTGGGCACTGGCGATGTTGTCGGTGTAGGCCGGTCCAAGGAGCTCCAGGCGGAGGATGTTGATGAAGATGATGCAATGGAAGCTTCGTCGTTGGCCGACACACGGCCGGCGGAGCTCGAGTCGAGGGCGGCGTAGCAGTTGGCCGAGGTAGATGACGGTGGTTTGGTGGTGTTGTCGAAGGCAAAGTTGAAGCAGCGTCGTGGAGCGAGGCCGGCGAAGGGGGGGGGGGGGGTTGCTCCTGGCTGCTGACGACGGAGTCGGAGCGAGGTTAATGGGCGGAGGAGAGCGGCGAGGCGTTGTCGGTGGATGGAGGTGAAGTGGAGCAGTGGCGGCGAGGTTGAAGAAGGCGAAGGATGGTGGAGTTGCGACGAGGCGTGCCTGGCGAAGGAGAAGGTGGAGAGAGAGAGATAGAGAGAGAGAGAGAGAGATTACCGGGAGAGAAGAAGGCTCGACGGCGATGCCGGAGCAAGAGCAGCGGCGGAGGCGTCGCTGCGGCGAGGAGCGGGGCTTCTCGGATCACGCCGGCGATGGAGTAGCTCACGGGCTGTCACCACCAGAGAAGGAGGACTCAACGAGGGCTCGGCGGATGACGAGAAAAGGGGGGTAGCAGGGGTTTTAAATAGGGCTGCGAGGATAACGGAGGTTTTGGCCGTTGGCGGAGGAGGTTGGCGAGAATATCGGGGCGGCCGTTGCAAGATGGGAGGAGCGGCGGCGGCGGTTCCGAAGATTGGGGACGGGCGGTCAAAGGAGGCGCAGGGGAAGAAGACGGGTCTCCTGCCGTTCGATCGACCGAGATCAAACGGCTGGAGCCGTGCCACGTGGCGATTAAGTGGGGAGGAGCGGGGCACGTGCGGAGCACGTGCCTGGGAGGCACGTGCGACGCAAGTGCGTCCGCTAATTTATTTATTTATTTATTATTATTATTATTATTATTATTATTAAAATGATATAAAAAATGCGAAAAAGGCTGACACGTGGCGGCCTCTGAGGCTGCCACGTGTCAGCACCAGAAAAGTCGAAGGAAAATCATTTTGTAAAATCAAAAAGAAATAGCAAATGACCTCGGATCGAAAAAGTTCCTTCACGAAAAATGCTCGTCTCGACGAGATCACTTTTATGAAGACATCAAAGCCAAATTCGGTCAAATGTAAAAAGTGAATTTTTTGGGGTATCCCATGTACATAGAATACCTTGATTTTTGGGTTTTCTAATTTTTTTTATCATTTTTAAAACAAGATAAAAATCTGGAAAAATGTGGAAAATTCAAAGATAAATAAAAGAGACCTTAATCTAATTTTTTTGGATTTTTATCAATGAAGAAAATAAGTACATAAAATATAGGTCAGAAAACCGCGAAAAAAATACAATGTACACAAGAGGCCCAAAACCCAACTTTTGCATACGAGCTCCGATTCACTTGAACTTGGTCTTGTTTTGAAGGTAATTGAATGTGTATTAGTTTAAAAGTGAGTAGGATCAAATCGGACACTGGATGGGGAAGATATGGGCTTTTAGTCCGAAAATCCTGAAACTAGGGTTTGGGTTTTTGGTCCACTTACCAGGGTTAATTATTTTTTTGTATTTTTTATTTATTCTTGTTAGTGATGTGTACACAGTGGAGGTGGTTTTGAGTTATGCGGTGCTAGCATGGAGGGGTTAAAAACAGGGGAAGTTAGGCTATTTATAGGTTATTTCTGGCTTGTATTTTTGGCTTCTTATTTTATGCAGAAATTAATGCTAAAATGCAATTCTTATGAAATCATGCCTGAATGCTAATTATGCAGAATAAATGCAGAAATATTGTTGATTTTGAGGGACTTGAGCTTAATTAATGAGACTTAGAGTGATGAATCCGAGATTCATCAGTCTCTTGGCTGGTAATTTGTTTTGAATGGTGCAGCAAGTGGAATGGGTGAGCACATGGATCTGATCTCTGTGGTTCCTTCTCTTCCTGCGGACAGTAGTCTTCTCTTTCAAGTTCTTTTTGAAGAGGGGGATGTGCTCAAGTGCTTCCTGTAGAGTCAGCTGAATGTGGAATCTATTAATTATCTGGTTGTTGAACTCTACCTGTTGGGTTTTTTTGGGATTTTCTCTTTTATTCCCCTTCGCCAAGCGGAGTGCTTCAGGGAAGGGGATAGTAGGGGCCTCCGCAGATGGAGGGCTAGGAATAGGTCCCTGTGCCTTTGAAGGAATAGAATCCATACCATGATTATCATGCAACACATATGGATCTGAAGTGTAAACAGAAACCTTTCCTTTATTCATTTTTTGTTCTTTTTGTTACCACAGTCCTTAGATATAAAAGGTGGCAACAAAACATGTGGGAGCTCAATAAAAGTAGAAGTGGTGGCCTCAGTACCACCAACGGCACCTGTCTTTGCGGCATCAGCACCGCGCTCTGGCTCTGCATCAAAAATGGTGGCTTCAGCACCACTGTTTGCATCTGGTGTCTAGATGGCCTCAGCACCGTCATCTGGATCTCCATTATTGGTGGCCTCAGCACCACCGTCATCAACATCATCAGCAACATCAGCACCGCTACTCTGCTCATCCAGCGCTCGCAGTTTCTTGTGTGGCTATCGCTCAGATGAGGAGCCGTCGGCTGGTATCCTACCGCTCCTAGTAGTCACAAAATCAGCATCATACAAAGAAGATGTGTCACTCAATAATCACTAGAAGAGGTATCCCCTTTAGACTGTACCTGCTCAGACTTTCTTTTGAGATTGTTCGGATTGGGTTCTATCTGTGCAGGTATGGCGGCTTTGTCTTTGATGATATCTCTCATTTCCTGCCGGAACTCATCCATTTCCTGTCGGATGGATGCTCGATGTTCAGAAAGCAATCGGGCGAGGTCATCTAATGATGGGTTCTCAAAGGCAGGTGCCTGAGAACCGCAAGTATTCCCTTGCTGGAAATGAGGTTGCTGTTGGGAGGAGAAGTGCTCATGAGGTTGGGGGTATGTCTGTTGAGGCTGCTGACACTGTCTCCACTGCTCCCTGATAGGCAGGACGAGGACCATGCTGGTTCTGCTGGTGGGCATACTGGGGTTGCTGCTGCTGCTGGTTGTTCTGATATCCCTGAGCCGGAGGCTGCTACTGGGAAGAGGTCCCTCCGGTGGTCCATCGGAATCCTGGGTGATGACGTCGAATCTTGACTGGCCGTGGGTACCGGTCGTACCATATCCCATTGACTTCCATCAATGGCTCCTGCTCGAAGGATGATGGAGGAAGAACCGCCAGTGGCTGATCAGGCTGATAGACCACCATCTGAGTGTCCTGAGATGGTGGCTGCGACGGGTAGTACTGTAGCAGCAGGACCGGCTCTGCCTGGATGTGGTTGACCTGGCGGTGTGAGGAAGAGGGTTGGGTGGAGCTGCTAATGCTGGGATCAGCTCGTGACCTGGGAGGCTATTGAGTAGACGTTTGTGCCTCTTGAATGCAAAGAATCTGCATCTTCAGGTCACTCATGGTCTTGGTTATCTGGTCCAACTGGGCCAGTCCTTGCATCTGCTTCTTCTCGAGGATCTCGAGACGGTCCAACTTCTCACTAATGATGCCCATGTCAGCTGCTGCTGATTCGGCTTGAGTTGCGGCTGCCGATGGAGTATGAGGACCGGCATCGATGCGGGCGATCCTCTGAAATCCAACTCCCTGTGGTGGAAGCTTTGGTTGTGTGTAGACTCTATCTTGGGCCATGACTGTCGAGTTTTCTGCCATCCCTTCATAGATGGCCCAAACATCGTCTTCACCCTTGGAAAAAAAAGGACCCACCAAAAGAGGCATTTACTAGCCTCTGCAGCTCCGGTGTCAGCCCACAGAAGAAACTCTGAACCAGATTGGGCTTGGATATATCATGATGTGGACACCAGTCGATGAGCTCTCTGAAGCGATCCCAAGCCTCATGGAATTGTTCATTTGGGATCATTGTGAAGTTACTGATCATATCTCATGATGCGTTAGTCCGGACGAGAGGATAATACTTCTTCAAGTAGGCGGTTCAGAGTTGTGCCCAAGTGTCGACGAAACTCCCCTAAATGTTTCATCCAATAAGAGGCTCTGTCAACCAAAGAGAATGGGAAGGCTATCATCTTGATGGTGTCCTCAGTCACCAGCCTGTCATGAATGGTACTGCAGATCATTTCAAATTCTTGCAGATGGAGGTGTGGCTCTTCGGTCGCCAACCCATGAAATTTAGGCAGTGGCTGATAGTGTGTGGGTGAAGCTCGAAGTCTCCATGGATGGGAGGGAGTCAGATCCATCGATGAGTGAGGGATGCCGCTGGATTGTGCAACTCTCTAAAAATTGTATGTGGCGGCCGCTCCTGGTTAGGTCCTCCTCCCTCTCCTGCCACTACTGGTATATCACCTCCACCGCCCCCAGGTCTGTCTTCACGTCCTTCTCGCATCTGTGCAATTTCCCTCATGAGGTCACCCATGAATACTCCCTGGTCTCTGATTTGCCTCTACATTGTCTCCAGGGATGCTAACAATGAATTGTTGATGGCAGCTTGGTCATACAGAAATGGAGGGTGCTCATGCTCATCTAGGTGTTCTCCTCTATCTGCCATGGCTGGATTCTCTGAAAAGGCAAAAGAACCCATTTCAGGTGCCGTCAAATGATCTGAGCTCTGTGATGCGCTAAACTCTGATACTCTTGGACTGATGGAAGTAGAAGGGTGGTTGAGGGGGAACATGGTGGAAGTGAACTCAGGCTCGGAGAGTGGGTCTGGACTCCCCGAGGTTGTCCTAGACGAATAGGGAGGAGTGGTGGATAGCGATGCCGCCAAAGACGGCCTAAGAGATCTCCTTCCCATCATCGTGATTATTCGAGAAGAGCAAGGTTGAGAAATGAAGAAGAAAAGGGGGGGGCAAAATTGCGCACAATTGTGCAGTGTTTTTGATCTTGACCTAAATCCAACTAGCAAATCAAACACAAAACAAGGGGTTCACCAACTCAACGCATGAAGTCGTGAAGGTTCGGCTTTTATCTTTGTAGTTTTTAGCTTGAATTCAGGCAATTATCTTTCAATGAGTCCTTAGAGCGTTACACTTATAGGAGCGAGAGTACTGCCGGAAAAGTATTCTCTTACGTGTCCTCCTCTTGTGTAACCTATAGCCTGCACTTTTTAAGGTCCTTGTAATCCTTCCTGGATCCCTACTCAGCCAAAGAAAAGAAGGAGGAAGCCGATAGGGGAAACTGATACTTCGGATCTCGTTCGCAACGGAATCACCCGTGAGCGTGCAAGACCCTACTCGGACGCAAGACGATGAGACAAACAACCCGTAAAGGTGTGGCCTATGCTCGATACTTCGGACAAGGTCGATGCTATACACAATAGAGAGTCATCAATGGTGACCAAGCCCTACTCGTCTACATATGATAGTAGCGCCAATACTTCAGAAATCCAGGCTATACACAAGGCAGCCACAGACTGGGTTTTGGGCTCTAATCCTTATGAAGCCACTCTGCTCACATGGAAGGAGACCTTCCATGAACCTGAATACAAGTGAGGGTATTACTCACCCCAAGCAATGAATCCAATTAGA